>JAQHUG010000025.1:4882590-4900343 GCA_028555095.1 Dicrostonyx torquatus | reverse complement strand
TGTTTATGGGACAAAGCTTATTCTTAATTGTATCTTGAACCTATGTGAATAATGAAGTCAATTCTGTATCATCTGGTATAAATTCAATAGTTTCAATATGCAAGATAATTCTTTCTGCATATTGTGAATCAGTAACTATATCAAGAGGTTCTTTAAAATCCCTTAGTACCATAAGAATAGCATATAATTCTGTATTTTGGACAAAATTATAAGGACTTTGTTCTACCTTACTTAATTCTTCTGATTTTTAACCTGCCTTCCCTGATTTATTAGCATCAGTATAAAAAGTACAGGCTTCAGTTATTGGTGCATCACCTACACTTTGGGGAAGAATCCAAGTAGTTTTACTTTATAAGATTAATTTTATCAATTTTGGGATAATTACTATTAATTTCTCCCAAGAAATTAGCACAAGCTCTTTGCCATGGTTCATTATCTTCCCATAATGTTTTAATTTCATCATCAGTAAAAGGCACTATAATCTCTCCTGGGTCTCTTCCTGATACTTGACAAAGTCTCAATTTACCTTTTATAATTAATTAATTTTTCTACATAAGTTTTTATTTTTTTACGTGGTTTATGTGGTAAAAGATCCATTCTAAGATAATATCTTCCCTTTGTATTAAAATTCCTGTAGGGGAAATTCTAGAAGGCACTATGACTAGAATATAATTAAGATTTGGATTTACTCTATCTACATATGCCTCCTGTAATTTCTCTTCAATGAAGATAAATTCTTTTTCTGCTTCAGCTGTTAATTCTCTGGGACTATTTAAGTCTTTGTCAACATCTAAGGTTTTGTGTAAATGAACTAGTAGGTCAGATGTTATTCCAACAGCTTGCCATAGACTGGAAATGGCTCCTAACAATCTTTGAAAGTCATTACGAGTCCTCAATCAGTCTTTCCTAATTTGTGCTTTTTGTGTTTTAATTTTCTGTAAACCTATTTTGTAACCTAGGTAATTGACAGAATCTCCTCCTTGTATTTTTTTCAGGAGAAATTTTAATTAGGTAAAACTTTCTTTACTTCTTCAAACATTCTTTCTAAGGTATTTGCATTTGAGTCAGATAATAAAATGTCATCCATGTAATGGTAAATTATAGACTTAGGAAATGGCTTGCATATTATTTCCAATGGCTGATTTACAAAGTATTGGCACAGTATGGGACTATTCAGCATTCCCTGTCATCTACTCCTTCTGGATGAGTCTTCTTTTTTTGTTCTAGAGCTTTCAGGTGTGCTGTTAAGTCACCAGTATGAGATTTCTCCACTTTCTTTATATAGGCAATTAGTGCTATGAACATTCCTCTTAGCACTGCTTTCATAGTGTCCCATAGATTTGGGTGTGCTGTGCCTTCATTTTTGTTGGATTTTAGGAAGTATTTAATTTCTTTCTTTATTTCTTCCTTGACCCAGGGGTCATTCAATAGTTCAATGCTAAATTTCCATGAGTTTGTAGGCTTTCTGAAGAGTAGTGTTGTTGTTAAATTCTAACTTCAAACCATAGTGATCTGATAAGATACAGGGGGCTATTCCAATTTTTTTTATCTTTGAGGTTTGCTTCATTACCAAGAATGTAGTCAGTTTTAGAGAAGGTTCTATGAGGTGCTGAGAAGAAAGTATACTCTTTTGTGTTTGGGTGAAATGTTCTAAAGATGTCTGTTAAGTCTATTTGACTCATGACATCTGCTAGGTCTCCTTATTTCTGTTAAGTTTTTGTCTGGTTGACCTGTCCATTGGGAAGAGCAGGGTGTTGAAGTCTCCTTCTATTAGTGTGTGGAGTTTGATGTGCAATTTAAGCTTTCGTATGTTTCTTTTATATATGTGGGTGTTCTTGTATTTGGGCCATAAATGTTCAGCATTAAAACTTCATCTTGATGAATTTTTCCTGTGATGAATATGAAGTGTCCTTCTCAATCTCTTCTGATTGATTTTAGTTTGAAGTCTATTTTGTTAGATATTAGGATAGCTACACCCACTTGTTTCTTGGGCCCATTTAATTAGAAAATCTTTTTCCATCCCTTTACTCTGAAGTAATATTTATTTTTGAGGTTAAGGTATGTTTCTTGTATACAGCAGAAGGATGGATTCTGCTTTCATATCCATTATGTTAGCCTGTGTCTTTTACCTTAATAGACATATACTTCTTTAAGTCTGTAAAGTTTTCTTCTATGATTTTGTTGAATATATTATTTGTGGATTTGAGTTTGAGTTCTTTTCCTTCTTCTATCCCTATTATTCTTAGGTTTGGTCTTTTCATGGTGTCCCAGATTTCCTGGATGTTTTGTCTTAAGAATTTGTTGGATTTATCATTTTCTTTGACTGATAAATATAGTTCCTCTATAGTATCTTCAACATTTGAGATTCTTTCTTCCATTTCTTAGTTATGCTTGCATTGGTATTTCCTGTTCATTTACCTAGATTTTCCATTTCCAGTTCCCTCAGTTTGTGTTTTCTTTATTGCCTTTATTTTAGTTTTCAAGTCTTGAGTTGTTTCCTTCACCTGTTTGATTGCTTTTTCTTGATTTTATTTAAGAGAATTATTGATTTCTTCAAAGTTTTGTTTGTTTTTCTCCATTTCTTTGAGATTTTTCATTTCCTCCTTGAGATTTTTTTTATCATTTCATAACGTTATACTTAAAATCATTTTCTTCTGCTTCTTCTGAGTTAGGATGATCAAGTCTTCCAGTTGTATGGCCACTGGGTTGTGGCATTACCATGTTACTTTTTAGGTAGTAGAATGAATTTTTGCATTGGTGTCTACCCATCTCTTCCTCCAATTTGTGCCAGCAGTGTCTTTCCCTCTTGATCCAATCCTTGCAGTTGCTGTCTGTGTCTTAGTGAGCTGCTCTTAGTCTACTCTGTGCAGTCTCTGCCTGTGTCTCAGGGAGCCACTGAAGTCTCTCTTATCCCAATCTCTTGGTTTGCACTGTGCAGTTGCAGCCTGTGCTTCAGAGTTTCTCTGAGGTAGCAAGGGATGGGTGAGTTTGGGGCAGAGTAGGCCTTGTAGCTTACAGGATCCTGCTGATGGGGGTAGGGTGTTGGGCATCCTAGCTGCAGGAAATGCATTTCTAATTCTTATCTGTTTATTTTTAATGTAATTTAATTTTATGTATATGTATATGAATATTTTGCCTGAACGTATGTCTTTGCATCATGTGCACACCTAATTCCCATGAAAGAGTGTCAGACATCCTGTGACAGAAGTAACAGATAATTATGAGCCACTATGTGGTTGCTGGGAAATCGAATCAGGGTTCTCTGGAGGAGCAGTCAGTTATCTTAACCACTGAGCCATCTCTCCAGCCCCTTAGTTCTGATATGTATAAAGCTATGCACATGAACTGGCAACTCTTGGTCAGCGAAGCTGGATTTGCACTATGTTGGTCAAGGCTTATTGTCTGTTGTTTGTTTATTTGTTGTGTTTTAAAATTACATTGTGTGTGTGTGTGTGTCTGTGTGTGTGTGTGAAAGCAACTTGGGGGAGTCAGTTATCGGATTCTGTCATGTTGGCCCCAAGGATGGAGCTCAGGTCCTGAGGCTTGGCACCAGGTGCCTTTACCCAATAAGCCATCTCACCGGTGCTGGTCATCTCACTTCCATACCCATTTTATACTGCTCTCATTTGCTATGAGTTATATCCCAGTTTGGGTTCTGTGTGCATCCCATATGGTTATCATTAGGGATATCAGTGACTACAAACCACAGAGCAGTGTAAGGTCAAGTAGGCTCATCTTGATTTTTCTTTTCCCCGCTGTGTTGGTCTTCCTGTGAACATATGTTAGGGGTTGCATACATCTGACACTGTATTCTTGTGTCTTAAAGAGTCAAAAAGGAAGAAGAAGTGTAATAAGGAGAAAACAAAACACAGATTTTCCAAGAAGCCCTCAGTGTGAGTTTCATTAGTAGGCACTGTGTCATAGGGTCACCCCTAACTGGCAGGCAATATAGCAGTACATGCATTTTCAAACAGATTTGTGTTGCTTGAGTAAAATTAAGGTTTTAATAATAAAGAAGAAAGAAATGTAGAAACTGGGGAAACTAATCCATAGTGCCTGTCGCTGATACTTTATTGTTCATAATTGTGTGGACAGCGGCCATGGAACACATCAGGAACAGTTCCTCCTGTGCACACCTTTGTTATGCTCAGTGCCCACCCCATTGCTCCACGCTTGCCTCAAGTTGTTTGATTCTTTCTTGAGCTGGTGGGTAGCTTTGTCCACAAATAGCCACAGCTGCACAAGATCTCTCAGTGTAAGACCTGTGCATGAAAATATGTCAAACATTCTATTATTTCCAACCCTTTTCAGGAGGAGCATGAAACCCACGCTCCCTGGGGCTGCTGCAGGCAGGGGTTTGACATTACTATTCAGCCTCTGTTTCTGTCTCTGTCTGTGTGTGTGTGTGTGTGCGTGCGTGTGTGCCTGTGTGTGTATATGTGTGTGTGTGTGTATGCGTGTAGCTACTCAAGTTAGTTTAGAGTACATCCCTCGGTTTCTTTTTTTTCTAGAAAGAAAAAGTGGTATTTGGAAGCTTTCTTTCCCAGCACTGGCCTGTTGTTGCCTTTTATTTCCTCTCCTTCCTAATTCTAGTCTTATTCTTACTACACATTATTGGCAACCTGCCTCCCACCATGCCTTATGTGATTTTAGCATCTGTATTGGTAGGAGTTCTGCTGAAAACAAGGTCCAACAGGACATGTAAACAGATACACACCAAAGTAAAGATTTACACGAGAGCCTGCTGGCCAAGAAGGCCCTGGATGGTCTGGGAGCTGAAGATCCAGAAGCGTTGGTATCTGAAGACAGGAAAAGATGGGCATCTCAGCCCAAAGACAAGACCTCCAGTCCTCGATGTTTTCATTCTGTTGGGTCTCAGCAAATTGGAGGATGGTCCCCACACATGGAAGGGCGTTCTTCATTAGTATTGATTAGTAACGATTGGCTCACAGTTTCAGAGAATTCAGAACATGGTTGTTGCCTCTTCTGCTTTCAGGTCTGTGGCAAGGCAGCACATGACAACAGGGAGCATGTGGACGAGGCTTTTCTCCTCGTGGCCAGGACGTAAGCAAAGCCCTGGAGAGGAAAGACAGTCTCACAATCATCCCTGAAGCACATCCGCCAATGATTCAAAAACACAGACCCTTAGCCCACTTCTTAGAGGGTCTCTCTCTCTCTTTCTTGTAGCACCAAGCTGGGACTGAACCTTTAACACATAGGTTAGAAACAAAGTCGCACTGGCTATGTGGATGTCATGTAGACCAGACAAATGGATACATAAAGTGACCCACTTCAAGATCCGATCTCCAGGACGACAGCCTTACTAGTATGTGTATTGATGTAACATCTTACCAATTTGCTGGGCACTGGGTTCATAGCTCAGCTGGAACCTTGTATCATTCAGTTAAGTTGAATTTATACATCTCTGTGTTCTCCACTCCCTGAATTTGAGTTTTCTGTAACAACGATGAACTTAACAGATGGAGTCTTCCCTCATCCATTTCTTTATTATTTTGCTATAATTTCCCAAAGATTTTCCAGCTCTGTTGCACTTTAAATTATGGTAATTTAGTTTTTAATTTTCAAATCTGTTTCCTGTTCCCTTTCAGTCCCCCATCTTACAAACAGCATCTTACGTTTGTTTCCCCGAGGCACTGTTTTATTATCTCTGAGGATATTAATTATCTTTTTCTTTAAAGTTTATCTTGCCCTCTGCATTTTGCCTGTTTCTCCTCTGCCTTTATTATTCAGATAGGGAGAAAGCTGGGGAAGAAAGGCTTCATTTTTGGCTTACATATCCCAAGTTACAGTCCACAGAAGGAATGCAAGATAGGAACTCAAACAAGGCAGAAACTTGGAGGCAGGAGCTGATCCAGAGGTCATGGAGGGGTGCTGCTTACTGTCTTGATCCTCATAGCTTTCTCAGCCTGCTTTCTTATAGAACCCAGGACTGTCAGCTCAGAGTGGTACAAGCTACAATGGACTGGATCCACCAACTAAGAAAATGCTCAAGGCCCAATCTTATGCAGGTATTTTCTCAATTTTGGTTCCCTCCTCTCAGATGACTATAGCTTATATCAAATTGACATAAAGCTAGCCAGCCCAGGTTTCTTCAGAGATGTAGCACTGGCTCTAAGTTCACATGATCCATTTATCTTTAAGGATCAGAAGCAACAATCAAACTTGGGACTTCAGTGTATGACAAATGTATAGCCAGTTAGCTTTTCCTCTGAACTCAAGTGTCAGTACTGGTAGTTTTTTTTTAGGGGGGTGACGAGAGAAGATGGACACCTTTTTTTCTTCAGCTTTCCACCCAGAACTATGAAGTAAGTCACTGTTGCCATTACTTGACATGTACTCTTTTAGTCAAGTCCTCTGATTTGAGTCCTGCATCTCATGTTGACCTTACTCAACTTTTAGTGTCAGTTTCAAGGCACTCTGGTTCAGTATTTTAAAGTGTTTTATCTCTTTTTATATGTCATTTTCTGGTTGTCTTGGAGAGTGAGGGCAATGCAGAGGGCTGGATCTGGTTTTTGTGGGCTTTGTGCTATCTTCTTTGATTCCTACCTTTCTGGAGCTCCCTCAGCTGGACCCAGGGTCCACTCTGGATACTTTCTCCTCGGCTGTTAATGAGTTTGAGCTTTCCCCATCACTAAGCCATTTAATATTCATATGTTGGCCTCCCTCTCCACTGACTGCTGTTGAGGGCTGTGGAAGTCTGCTGATCTGATCACAGATAGAATTCAGATTCCAGTTTCCCTCTGGAGTTATGAAATCAGTCTGAGATGAGACAGAAACCAAGCCACCTTCTCTCTATCATTTTCAAAACTGAAAGCCTCATTTTGTTTTGCTAAAACTTACAATTTACAGGGAGTGTTAACTGACACAAACTTTATCTGGAGAAGAATGTTGCATCAAAATCTGTAAAAGCAAAATATTTGATATTCATAGAAAAATTGACAGAATTAGAATGTGCTGAGAAACCCATTATACCTCCTTAAACCTTTGACAGATGAATAGTGAAAAAAAATTAAGAAGGTTGAAATCTGAATAGTGTAATTAATTAGTTTGATTTGAAAGATATGTTTCAAACTCTGTACTTCACAGAGAATTAAAAGGAGCCGAGTACAAAGCCCAGTAATAGATCCAAGAACACATTAGGCCGTGTGCCATCAGGAAGTTGGCATTCTGAATCAGTAGTTAAAAGGTAGGTTATTCAGCGTGTAGTGTTGGGGAAATGGGCAAATGATGTGGAAATAAAGAGAAAGAAACGAATGCTTTCCATCTTTTTCTTATGGCTGCCAATTCTTGGCAGAGTTTGACGACTGGGCCTTTCCCAAGGAATCGTTGTTCCCAGGCCTTGACTGCCACCAGCGGCCACTGTCTAGGAACGCTGAGCAGCAGTCAGCATCGAACCATTTGCCTTCAACAGAGCAGTTGCATGGCTGCAATACTCGAAAGCCAAGAGGCTTTTGTGCCACAAACCTCCAAGTTTTCTGTCTGTTCTGCATTTGGTAGTGATGGTGGTTCCAGGATTCTTTCACCTCTGATGGGTTGAGGACAGTGGGAAGACCACTATATAGAAAGGGTGAACATGGATTGCTGCAGCTTCCCGGAGCTCTGTCACACTGCCTGAACACCATCCTGGCCTCCTCCAGTGTCTAAATCACTTCCAAATGTCCCCAGAGCTGTGTAGCCCTCCCAGGTACTCTGAATTCTTTCTGCATACATGTCCTCCTTATTCAAGAGAGTGTTCAAAATATTCAACTCTTGTGTCCTTGCATCGTTGGCACCTGTCAGTCTAAACAAGGCTGTATTGTTAGTGGAGAAATAAGGACCAGCCCAAGACTGTGCCTCCCAGATGGGCTCCAGCAAAGGGAACACCCTTTCTCTCCACAGACTTTCTCCCAGCCTTCCTCCTCCCGTTAGAGGTGTTTACGTTATACTTCCTCTTCTTTTTACTTTCTCTCTTCCTTTTCAGAACACATTCTATTCTCTATGACACCCTTAAATTCTTTGGCCAAGCTACATGAGGGTTTTAAAGGTCATTCTCAATTTTTTCCTGGAGGACAAAGAACACCTTTCCTTTCATTCTCTGGCAGGTTGTCTTTCAGATAAGTAATTTTCTGGGTTTACCCCAGAAGTCTCTGGAGCAAGTGCATTTCTCAAATGAGACGTAAGTGGGGACAAATGCACCCACCAGCACACTAGAGAGGGACACATCTGAGTGCTATAGTCTGATGTTTGTGTCCTTGTACTGTGCATGTGCTGGAATCTCATCCCCAATGTGATAGTGTTAGGAGGCGGGGCCTATGGGACACCACTAAGTCATGTGGGTAGAGTGCCTCATGGAATTAGCGACTCTATGAAAGAGAACTGAGAAGCTTCCCTGCTCTCTTTATCATGTGAGAACACATGGAAGGCACCAGCAATAAAGATCAAGCCCCCACCAGACAAACAACATGCCAGTGCCTTGACATTGGTCTTGACAGTCTCCAAAATCCTGAGCATTGCTTTGCTTTTGTTTTAAATGATCCAGCCTTAGGCATTTCATTATAGAAACTCAATAGTCTGAGACACGATGCATATCCCAGATGGCGTGCCCATATTGGAGCATCTTCTTGCTTTTCATGTGGTACTAATCTTGGCCCATGAGCCTTTCTCTCTTCTCAGCTACTCAAAATCTCTCTCCATTTGAGCTTCCTGTATGCTACTAAGAAGCAGCCAGATCTCCTGAACTCTGAGGGCTGAAAAGCAAGGTAGTAAAAAGAAACCTTTTCCCACTGGCAGTGCTGAGATCAAACTCAGGGCCTTACACATGCAGGGCAATAACTCTAACACAACAACATTTTCATCTCTTGCAAAGAAATGTGTTTATATGTAGGGTGTGTATGTGTGTGTGTTTATATAGGGGTATACACACATACATAGAGTATATATATATATATTTAATTTATTTGAGTTGCTTAAAAGCTGTAGGCTGGATAGTCCAACCATGACTGCCTCCTGGTGGAAAGGTCAAGAATCTGGCAGTTGTTCATTCTATGAAACTGAGTGTCTCTGCAGTTCAAATCTGGTGCCGGACTCTTGGAGGATTCTCAGACAGCTGCTGATCTTCAGTTGGAATCCCGAAGAAGTGGGTTCTGATACCAGCAAAGCAATGCCTCAGAAACAGCATAGATGAACTTACTAGTAAGAGTGAGGGCTGGCAAGTGGAAAGCAAAACTTCATTTTTCCATATCCAGCTATACGGGCTGCCACCAGAAGGTGTGGCCCAGATTTAGGGTGCTTCTTCCCACCTCAAATGATCTGATCAAGAAAACCTCGCAGGTATGCCCAGCTGCTTGGGTTTTCCTTGATTCCAGGTGTAATCACATTGACAACCATTTGTCTTATCTTGGGATAAGAATCCCTCATTGCAGGAAAGCATGACAGCAGGAGGCATGGCGGCAGGAGCAGGAAGCTGAGAGATCACCTCTTCAACTGCAAATACATAGCAGGGAGAGTGAACTGAAGGTGGGGTGAGGCTAGGAATTTTCAAAGCCTAACCCTGGGGATACACCTCACTCAGCAAGGCTGTGCCATCTCCTCAAACACCACAACTAACTGGGGAGCAAGTCTTCAAATACCCAAGTCTAAATGGGCCATTTGTCATTCCAACTGCCAGAGAGATAGATAGTGCACAGGTTCTCAGAGGCAATTTAGGAGTCAACCTCAGAAGCAGCCAACTTATTTTCTACCCATATTTCACTGGCCATCACTCAGTAGCATTCCAAAAGTTAGGGAATGAAATCTACTTTTTATTCAGAAGGAGGAGGTAGGTTTGTGAGCTTCAAGCTAGGCCTTTTCTTATCTTATTATTGCTTTTCTAAACTGGTGGCCGATCTGCAATGATTTCTTATCTTTTGGGTAGAAGGATATTTCCGTCATAATTGTATGTTTTTCTCCATTTTGGACAGTTGTTCGTAAGTCCTGATAGGTCTGGAAATTATCTGGAGGACTTGCTCAGTTGCAGACACCTGGCTCCACATCTATGAGTTCTGATTCAGTCTAGCCAAGTGCACAGAAAGGGCACTCAGTTTTAACAAGTGACTGAATTGAATCTGACACAGGGGTTCTACAATTTATAAGTTGAGAAATACTGACTTAGAAGTTCAAGTTATTAAAGCAAACCAGATGAGATTTCTTCAAAGAGAAATTTCTCCCTAGATTAAAGTAGGAACAAGAGGCCAAATCTGGCTTAGAGTCTAGAGAGTTGGAAGTCAGATGGAGAAAAGACCTTATTTTCTTCTGTGAGAGAAACAGTACCAAAGGCATGTCCGCATATATCTCAGTACAGAGTCCACTTGGCCTATGATGATGGTATTTAGTGTTTACTTTCAAGACTATTGCGCTTACATCTTGACATTTTAGATGCCTGGTGTATCTTACAGTGAGTAAAGACATTGCTTCCCCCCCAAAAAAATGCAGCAAGTCATAGTGTAAACATCTGCACCCTAGGTTCATAAAGCGGGATGCCCCAGCACAGGAGCTGTTAGCTAGCTATGCATGTGTTCAATTTTACCTTCCTTATGCTCAAAGCTTTCAACAAGAACTGGCACTGCTCCAACTTCCAAAAGTGGCTATTAGAAGCACTTCACTTATCTTTAGCTTTGCAAGATCGTTCCTCTATACCAATCAACGTCACAAATGCTAGAAACAGATTTTCATGGCTGAGTAATGAGTGCTGAAGAAATGTGGCTGGCTGAGTGTGTAGCTCAATGATTAGAGCCCTTGCTCCGCCTGTTTGGAATTGGGGGTTAAGTTCCCAGCACCAAAAAATCCAAAACAGTGAATGTTGCACACGTGACACAATATAAGCAACTGTAAACATTTTTGTTAGTTTTTTTTTCAATGCATGTATCAGAAATGGCTCATGAAAAATCGTGGTTCTGGGGAACTTAGGTTGCCTGATTTTAGTTGAAAGGTCAATTGTGTTCCACCAAGTTATTTTGTTGGCTTTGAGGTGAGCCTGTAGTACAAGGTAGACAGAAAACAGGACTCTCCTGAGCTCACCTGACAGGTTATGTGATTTGTCTTTGTTCTCTCCTGTTAAATGCTTTTGTCTAAAAACATCTAATAAGAGGTCTTGGTTGGAATTTCGTTTTTATTAGACCCTAGTTGTAGTAACTACTTCCAACAACTGAATGCCACCAAGAGTGGTCTAGAAGTGAATGCTTGTATTCAATCACCTTGTTTCAGAAGGATTCACAACATATGAACAGAGATCTGTTTCAGTAGGATAGGTAGGCATGGGAGGCTCTGCCTGGTCCCTTCCTTTAACCTTCAAAGGTGAATGGGGAAAAACACTGGCCTCTGACTTTGCCTGTCATAGCTGTGTGAGCAGGGTTCCTTAAGAATACAGTGTATGTGTGAAGGGGTAGTGGATTAACTAAGAGGAGGAACAGGAACCAGAGGGGCCTTGTTCTATGGATTTAGCAGGGAGCGATGCCATGCTTTTGTATTAATAGTGGAGGCACCTGCTCAACATGGCCCTAATTCAAGGGTCATTGAGGAGTGTTCCCAGGTTCAGAAGGCACTCCGTATAATGTCTTGTTCTAGAAAAGAGGCAGGAGTGATCATGGTTGGTTCTTTTGGTATGAATAGCACCTCTTTGGAGATTCTTCATTCTGAGAGCAGAAGGGAACATTGCGTGGAACATTAACTGGATGGATGAGGAAAGGTGAGACCGTATTTCATCATTTGTATTAGAGTTTTATTGAGTTGTATTTTGGAACACTTATGACTTTATCTGAGATGAATACTGGTGAAATAGGACTCTGTGTACGTGGACTGAAGTAATGCAAGCAAGCCAGTTTAGTAATCTGATTGAGTGTGTGGGTATGTGAATTTGGTAGCTGATAGTGGTAAAAGACAGGGAGAATTATGTCTCTGACTGGTCCCTGAACCTCTCTAAGTGGTGACATAGTAATAAAACCAGGCTTCAGATAAAATTCCACTGAATGCTCACTTAGTTAAATAAGATACAAATGGCCATGACCTGTCCATGACTGTTTGCTTTTTCCACATCATGAAATGCCTCTATCCACACTTTGCTTGGGTTTTAAAATAAGCCAGTTAGTGTTCCAGGCATCCTTGGAGTGGTATTCAAGGCAGTAATGTTTTCCATGATAGAGGTAAACTGCTGAACTTAACTGTTTGATTCACGCAGAGGAATGGGGCTGTAAACTCTTCCCACCTAGTCAAAACCCTTCAGTACTACTGGTGAAGCCTACTTCAATCAAAATCTATTCTAACAGTCCTCACCCTGACCAGCAGCTTCCTGTCAAGACATTTCATATGCAATTTGACCAAGCCTGATTCATGTATGGGCTGGTGTTCCTTTATTCTCGTTTATATTAGTCTGGACATACCAAAAGATTTTGAGGTAAATCACTCCAAACAACATATCAGGCAGAAGACAGCTCATTGTGCAGTTTCTTCAGTCAGAAAACAGAGAGAGAAGAACATTAGTACTTGTAGTATTATGAGGCTGCATGTTTGTTTCCCAGCTGTCCATACTCCCAAAATAATGACACAGAAACTATTAATTAAATAACTGCTTGATTTGTTAACTCTAGCTTCTTATTGGCTAGCTCTTACATCTTAAATTAACCCATTTCTATTAATCTGTGTATTATTCTGGCATGTCTGTCTCCTGCAGGTAGCTATATAGAATCTCCTTGACTCCGCCTTCTTTCTCACAGCATACAGTTTAGTTTTCCCTGCCTAGCTCTACTCTGCTCTATCACAGGCTCAAAACAGCTTCTTTAATAACCAATGATATTCATATAAAGGGGAATCCCACATCAAGTACTCTACCTGATTTCCCTCTTTTCTATTTTATTCAGTCCAGGAATGCCAACCCATGGGATAAAGCCACACAGATTCAAAGTGGGTCTTACATATCAGTTAAACCTCCCTGGAAACATTCATAATGGTGTGTCTTCTAGGTTATTATAAACTCAATCAAATTGACAATGAATGTCAAATATCACAAGTCCACTCCCTATCAACTTGATGCTCATTCATATCACTGCAGTCATTAATATTCCACCCCTTACCTACACAAGACTCCTGGCCATCTCATGATGCAAAATGCATCTAATTAATCTCCAAGAATTTCCTGTCTTAACTTTCCTAACATTGCTCAAAAGCCCAAAGTCTCCTCCAAGACTTAAAGCAATTTCTTCAATGTGAGATCCATAAAAAATTAAGCTACATACTGCCAACACTCAATGGCACAGAGTTAATATTCCAATTCCAAATGGAAGTATTGGAGGGCAACAAAGAGAGAGTGGACTGAAACAAGACTGATATCAGGCAAACAACAAACCCAGCAACTGTCCAACATCTGAAGCTTGTGGTGGCAGTATCTATGCTTCAATAAGCTTGGCCACCCATCTCTCTCAAACTTTATTGCCTATAAAACACACAGCCTCTCTCTTGATATGGCTCCTGTACACATACAGCCTTCCTTCACAGAGACCCTACAGTCTTGGCATCCAGCATTCCAGGATCTCAGTTGTAATATAGGCTTTACTTTCTCAGCTTAATGCAATGGTGTCTTGGGAGCTCCTTGCAGGGAATTAGATCCTAACCTCAGAGGCTTTTTGGAAACTTAATTCAAGTCTTCATGAATCTAACCCTTGAATTTTGCATTCATGTAAAACCAGATGGATGATACTGCCAAGTTCTGCCAACAGCTCAAGACAGAGTCTGGCCCCCTTCTACCACAGCTTCAGTGGTCTCTGTGTATCTTGTTGTAATGAGTAGAGTGTTCTTGATAGCTCAAATCCATTTAGCAGTTGTTGCTTTCTCTGTGCCCACTGCATCTGCACCTTTAAACTCATTCACCCTCCTTCCCTCACCAACTGTAGATTTTTCCTATTTGTCTGGTCTCTCTTCCTGTCTAGCTAATGGGGAGCAGTGAGCAAAAACCATGCTATGGTCTAAAGAATGTGTTATCTTGAAACTTGTTCTCAAAAACAACTTGGAATATTACATTTGAATTTAGCCTCACTCAGACCTTCCATACAAAGGAAGAAAACAGTCAGATTCTTTTCTTGAATATACATGTGTATCCTCTAGTCAAGTTCTCCAAAGTCCTTGTTGCCCTCTGAAACCTTGTGAACCCATTCGCCACTGTCCACATTTCTCTAGGCACTCTTACAAGAATGGCCCATTAAACTCTGTTTTTAGAATTCTGGGGCTTTGCTATCCTGCAATGCCAATCTCTTGTATATTCCTCCCACTAGAGCTCTGACTATTTGATCAGATTTATCACAGAAGTTTGGCATGCATTTTTCTATATTAGTTACTTTTCTCATGACTGTGACCAGATATCTAACAAATCAACTTAAGAACGAAGGACTTATTCGGGCTGATAAATTAAAGATATGGTCCATCAGGGTGGGCAAGATGTATGATGGTAGGAATGTGAGGCATCCGGTCACATTGTTTCTGCAGCAGAAACAGATAAATGCTAGTCCTCTGCTCACTTCTACTTTAGCATTTGTCTTCAATAAATAAAGATAGAATGATGCCTCCCACATTTCCGGTGAGTCTTCCCCATCAGTTCACACTCTCTGGAAACAATTTCAATAGATGACGCCTAGAGTTGTGTCTCCTAGTGATTATAAATCCAGACAGGTAGACAGTGAAGATTGATCATTATAACTGGATTGAAGTGTCAATGTGTCCTTTATACCTAAGACCTCCACAGCTCCGTATCACTGACAAAGGGTAGTAGCCAAGACAACTGGTCTTGCCTGAAAACAATCTACTCTCAGGGTAAACAATGATGTCCTGTGAAAGCCAAAACCCAATCCCAGAGGGAGAATACCAATCCCTCTAAAAAACATAAGCACTTCTCTCAACAGCCATCACCATAGTGTGATGCGAATTTTGGTAGAGGAAGTTAACTTAAATGATGCTTATCATAGTGGTTACCATGTTGCAGCTACAGCAGTAACTCATTTCTTCTTATTGCCAAATAGTATTTTACCACATCGCTGAGTCACCTTATGTTTCCCCAGCTACTGACATCTGTCTTTGTCTTAATTAAGGTTTCCATTGCTGTGATAAAAATAACACAGCCAAAGCAGAGAGAGAGCGGGGTGGTGGGTTTCTTTCAATTAAGTTCTTAAATTACCACTTCATCACTGAGGGCAGTCAGGGCAGGATCTCAAGGTTGGAACTGAAGCAGAAGCCACTGAGGAATGCTGCTTCTTGAGTTGCTCCTCCTGGCTTGATTGGTTTGCTTTGGGTTATCCAGGATCACCTGTGGTAGTGAGCTGGGCCCTCCCATATCTATTGTTGATCAAGAAAAGGCCCCCATCAGGCCAGTCTTGAGGGGAGGCATTTTCTCAGTTGAAGTTCCTTCTTCCCAAAGGACTCTAGCTTATGGAAAGTAGGCAAAAACTCAAAAACTCACCAAGGCAGTCTTGATTGCTTTTTGGGTAGCATGAGCAATGGTGCTAACAATCCTTTAAGTTTCTGCATGTACATAGCTTTTTCTTAGGCAAATAGATAAGAGTGTAATTGATGTATTATGGTTAGTTGCTTTTAACTTTTAAGAAACCACAGAATTATTTTCTAAGTGATAGACCTTCACAGTCCCATGAGCAGTTGCATTGGGCTTTCAGTTTCTCCACAGGCTCCTCCACACTTGCAATAATTCACCTGTTGGGCTTCCACTGCTGCAATTGTATATATCTGTATTTCATTTTACTTCCAGTTGTATTGCTCTAACTTCTTGGGTTGAAATTTTTTCATGTGTTTGCTAGCTCTTCATATATCTTCATTGATGCATTGTTTATTTAATTTTCTCTCCCATTTATAATTGAACCTCTACCATCTTTTTTATTGAAATTGAATATCTTTTAAGAAAAAATTATATTCTCAGTATAAATCTTATTTTCATCTTTGTGCGTAGAAAATAGTTCTTCCTCTTTCCCAGTTGCTTAGGGGACCCATCTTGGATTATTTTTCTCTCATTACTTTTGCTCACACACTAAGAGAAACTTATGAAAGAAATAATTTAAATGGGGACTTGCTTTTACTTCCAGAGGGTGAACCCATGATCATTACAGTGGAAAGCAGACTGGCATGGTACTGGAGCAGTAGCTGAGAGTTTTACATCCTGATCTGAAGACAGCAGGCTGAAGGAGAAAGACTGGGCCTGACATGGGCTTTTGAAACCTCAAAGCCCACTCCCAATGTCACACCTCCTCCAACAAGGACACACCTCTTCCAGCAAGGCCACACCTCTCCAACAAGGACACACCTCTCCAACAAGGACACACCTCCTCCAACAAGGACACACCTCCTCTAACAAAGGCACACCCCCTCCCACAAGGACACACCTCTCCAACAAGGACACACCTCTCCAACAAGGACACACCTCTCCAACAAGGACACACCTCTCCAACAAGGACACACCTCTCCAACAAGGACACACCTCTTCCAGCAAGGACACACCTCTCCAACAAGGACACACTTCCTCTAACAAAGGCACACCCCCTCCTACAAGGACACACCTCCTAACCCTTCCTAACAGTACCACTCCCTGGTGACTGAACATTCAAATATAGGAGCCTATGGAGGTCATTCTTACTCAAACCATCACAATGCCTAAGGCAATTTACAGAAGTAGTTTACAGTTCCAGAAGGTCATATGTCTGTCATAGCAGGAAAACATGGCCTGGTGCCTGGAACAGGAAGCTAAGGGCTTACACCTTGACCTGCCAGTACAAAGCAGAGAGAGTGAACTTACAAACAGCATAATTGTTTAAACTCTTGAAGCTTGCCTCCAGTGACACACTTCTTCCAATCAGGCTATACCTCCTACATTTTCCCAAACAATGCCACCAACTGGAGACTAAAACATGGACATGTCTGAGGCTATGGAGGACATTTCTTCAAACCGCTACAATGTCTATCTCCTTTCAATCCTGTATATACCAGAGTGTCCCTTTGAAAGCATGTTTCTTGCTCTTTCCCCTTGAGTGGCTTCCTTCCATCCTATAGCACCCGAGTCCTGCGATGGCCCTCAAGGCCTGTAACATCTCAGCTCTGGCTATTTCTCTGCCCTGGTTTCTTACGAGTCCCACTCATGATACTATGACCACACTGGCCTCTTGTTCCCTCAAACACTGGGGTATGGTCCCATGCTGTTCATTTCCTAGTATGTTTTGTTTCTAGATATCACATGACCTCCTCCCTCACTTCTGCAATGTTTCTGCACTAGTTCTACTTTTCTAAGAAGCTTTTCCTGCTCATCCCTCTACACAGACGCCTACCCTGTAACATGCCATTCATTTTTCATCATAGCTCCTGTCATTAAATGACTAATGCCTAATTATGGATTATTTGTGTCTATTTGTTTTTTTCCTGTTCCACTATATCTCAGACATCATCTCTCTATTTCCTCCTCTATCCATGACGTCTATTCCAGTGTTTAGATACATAAAGTTTCATGTTTATCTATTTGAATTTATAAAGTTTTATGCTTAATTTTTTAAATTGAGGAGCCCTAAAATTTCTTTTTCTTAATAATTTTTTTGTTTTTATTGAGATATACATTTTTCTCCACACCCCTTCTCTCCTCCCCTCTCTCCTTCTACCCTCTGCTGTGACTCCACATTCCCAATTTGCTCAGGAGATCTTGTCTTTTTCACCTTCCTATATAGATCCATGTATGTCTCTCTTAG
>JAQHUG010000025.1:4857247-4873295 GCA_028555095.1 Dicrostonyx torquatus | reverse complement strand
TGCTGACTGCTAGACTTGGTTTCCTGTTTGCGACCAGAGGAATGTGGTTTGGGACATTGATCTGTAAGTTTTATCCCCTCCAATAAAATACCCCCTTTTTTATTCAAATTGGTGTAAGATTGTCCTGCAACAATAGAGAAGATCGCATATTTCATTTGTAGCAAAGATTTCAGGCAGTTTGCAATATTTCAGGCAGTTTTCATCTAAGATGTTTTCAATGGAATTCTAAAGGAGATAAAATAACTCTCTACAATCTGATGTCAGAGTTAGAAAACACAATAGGTCATACATCTTAAAGAAGAGTGGGGCTGTCTATGAGCCAAACCTACAAATAACTCATGTGTGGGGTTGGGAAGCACTGAGGCTGGGGAATGATGAGACTGATGGTGAGGAGTGACCAGAAGGGTGATGCATCTATAAGAATTTTGACTAATTTCTGAGAACAATGGGAAACAAGTGTAGTAGGAGACTTTGTTTCCTAAAAAGTCAGACCCAAATAATCACACAAATATTATATCAATTACAACACTTTTTGGTCTATTAACTCAGGATTCTTATTAGTAACTCTTACATCTTAAATTAACCCATTTTTATTAAGCTGTGTATTGCCATATGGCTGTGGCTTACCAGGTAAGTTTCTGGTGTGTCCTTCTCCTTTGGCAGCTGCATGGTGTCTCTCTGACTCTGCCTACTCTCTCTATACATCTCTGTTTGGATTTCCCAACTTTGACTTTGCTCTGCTAGGCCATTAGCTGAAACAGGTTTATTTATTAACCAATGGTAATAAAACATGTTCACAGCATATAGAGTGTAATTCCATATCACACAAAGGGAGTTGTAAGCATGGATTTTCTTTTATGGGACTTGTATCTTGGAAGGATCTTTACAGCTGCAGTGTAGAGGATACTGGTGACATGCCAGAGAGATCCAGACCAGTAATGAGGGCTACTACTTCCTCATATCCACACCCTACAGATAAAAAATTTGGCTGTCTCAGACTCTGATTCTGTGGTCAGAACGATGTGAGACAACACCTAGTGAGAGCTTCCCAGCTTGTGAAGGTGAGACAAACGTCAGGAGTCTCTGGAAAGTATTTCCTCCTCTAAAAGGCCCTCCCCAACCACAGACACAAGGACAGTAAGCCACGGAGAAAAGTATGTCAAAGGGACCCTGTGTGGCTGCCAAGGTGGGCACCGGAACAACCTGGAAATAATGCAATGCGTTGTCACCCATGATATCAGGGCCTGGCCATGACCCTACTCTAGCAACTTCTTCAGAAAGACCATGGCCCTTGCTCGGACTCTTCTCTCAACCCTGTTTTCCTATAGGCCAGTCTTTCCTGTATATGCCTGCTGGAACACTGCCTCAATCCTATGTATTGCTGAGTAGTTAGCCCACCCAGTACCCTAGAAAAGCAGATGCATACAAGACAACAGCCATGTGCCAACTCCTTCCCCAAACCAGTTTCTCTACTCATTCTCTACTGCTTGCTCTGCCCAGTGGTATCTTCTATCTGCCCAGATTGTCTCTCCATGTGGCTCCTGATTGGAATCACCCAAAGAGACTATGAGCAGGAGATGGGAACCAGGACAGCATGTTCACAGTGTGCCTCCCTCTCCCACTCAGCTTTGGCTTCCCTCTGTGTCTGCTGCTCCTACTGTGTGACACTTACCCTAGTGCCCCATATCTCACATGACTCTATGGACACTCTTTCCTTCCTGTATTCCTTCAGCCTGCAGAATGAGGTAACTTTCCCCTGTGGCTAGTCTCCACCTAATTCCCATTCCTTCTATGTACCCCAAACCCAACCTACTTTATGGCAGCCATGCCTTCACACACTTCTCTTTGTTTAAAGCAGTTGTAGTGAATTCTCTTCCCTGCTGGGACTTAGATGAAAGGAAACATAATTCCAGCAAATGGGGTGTGTCATTGTGCATAGATTGCGGTGCCTCCTACCATGCTGAATATTAGTGATGCCATGGTAGTTACGGGATGGCACTCTCACTCCTGTTGAGACCTACAGGCTTACTTGTTATATTCCCTTTAAAATATATTCACACACACACATGTGAGTCCACAGTGGTCGGACACCTTCCCTGATGCTGATGGAGATGGCTGTGGTGTGTTCTTTCATAACTTCTTTCAAGTATCGAGTGGGATCTTCAGCACCATCTCAATTCTTCCTGTTATCTTCCTTTACCATGTTACCAAAAGCTTAACAGCCAGGTAGAAACACGAGCAGTTCCATTACCCACTGAACTGTTCAGACAATTTCAGACACACGTGTATATCCCAAATGGCAAATAGTTAACCCCCTACCTGAACAAATGAACAGGCCACCTGTTTTTCACTTGTGTAAGCAAGAGGCAGGACTTAGGCCCCCACCTTTTCCACAAGAATATACGAGCCCTGACATTTCAGGAGTCTACAGACTTCAGGACATCATTAGGAGTGACAAGCCATGAAATGCTGTTTCTTGCTTCGGAAGAGAACAGCAGACTCTCTGCATGCTAAGTATGAGGTCACTCATCACTTGTCCCTAGCTATGTGGCATGAAACTGAAAAGACAGTAGCAGAATAGATCCTCTACCTTCCTAAACCCACTCTTTCCAGGAGCCTGCTTTCTTGGATGGAGTTAGCCGTATTCCTGAGAAGTTCACAGACAGGCTGGTGGTACCCACAATATCATCAGGAGACACTGTTCTTCCAG
This sequence comes from Dicrostonyx torquatus, assembly GCA_028555095.1. Taxonomy (NCBI): domain Eukaryota; kingdom Metazoa; phylum Chordata; class Mammalia; order Rodentia; family Cricetidae; genus Dicrostonyx; species Dicrostonyx torquatus. The sequence goes on along the minus strand of JAQHUG010000025.1, from coordinate 4,870,585 downwards.
AGAGATCTTCTGGGTCTAGTGACCAACAGACCAGCTTTATAACAACTACATCCCACTTTGCATCCTTGCTCAGCTAGTGTCCAGGACCCTACCTGAAACACCTTCCCCAAACCACCTGAAAGTGATTGTTCAGAATTTAATCTGCTCCAGGAATCTACACTGGCCTGCTGTGTTTCTCAGTGGTACTGTCATTGGCTTGGATTTCCACAGTGTTTCCTAACACTACTACCATACAGTTTGACTTGGATGAACTCTCCATCTTTTTACGTGCAAATCAAGATTGGCTGTCAACATCTGTTGTAGGTTGAACGTGAAATACCCTCCACGAGTCTCTCATATGCTCGATCCCAAGTGCTGGATACATTTTAGGCGATTTTGGAAACTTTAGAAAGTGCAAGCTAGTCTGAGTAAGTGAGTTACTGGGCCCTGCTTTTCAAGGCTCTAGCTGGTCTCTCCCCCTTCTTCTCAGCTTTCTGTCTCCTAGGAGGTGAATAGTCTTCCCCTCTATATTTCCACTACCTTAGTGCTCTTCCCAACGGTGTGTGGCAGAGCGAACAGGAATGAATCCTCTGAAGTTTAGAGACAAAATAAATATTTCATTTCATTCTGTTGCTTATGTTAGGCATTCTGCCATTACACTGTAGAATTAACTAATATAACTTCAATTTATAATATATCCTCAACTAATAAAATAAATTCAAGTCTCAGTGGATTTGTTCTTTCTTCCTAATTATTTTTATTCCCAGGCATAAGTAGATCTGGTATAAACCTGTGAAGTTTTGTGGTTGATGCGTCTGTCCCTCAAATATTATGTAGATGGATACTTAAATGATTTGATATATTTGTTAATAGATAAAATTAACAGGAGGATAAAATAAATTATTATAAAAGAATGAAATATGTTTTCAATTATCTGAAGTCATATTTCCTCAGATGATAAGGTTGTATTTAGTATAAAGAAGCTGGTTATGAGGCACACTAAAATGATACCTTCGCAAGTCAATGTAATGACATATATTTATAATTAATCATTTACTTTAGTTTATTGTTGTAATTCATGTAATTGTACTGATTTTCAATTTAGCAATATAAAATATAAAATGACAATTTATTTTTATATTTACCTAGCATAAACATTTGTACATAGTACTCCTGAGTTGAATTAATAAATGATGAATGAAGAAATAAATCACTGAACCCAGTATCCTGTAAATAACAGCCATTGCCCTTTAAAACTTCATTAATAAGAAGTTTCTTTCTCTCCACTTAGCCTTCTTCATACCTTGTAAATTTCTGCAAATTAAATTTTCTTCTCATGGTTCTCTATATATCTGTAATGATAATTGTAACCTAGGTCATGCAGTCAATAACTTAGTGTGATATTGTCACATTATCAGATCAGATTTCTCTGCTGAACCTCACACAACACACACAACTATACACTAAGGCTTTCAAGACTTTCAGCACCCTGTCTTAGGATTCTTTGCAACAATGATTAATTATTACTAGAGGTTAATTCTAACAAGTATGACTTTATCTGTTAGATGTCTTTATACATTTTTGGAGTTCCATGCTATAGTTGATGGTTTCCTCCCATGGCTCATAGATTGTGATTCTAATTCACAGAAAGACGATATTAAGAAGTGGAGGGGTCTTGAGCTATTTGGGTCATTAAGAGGTTGAGTGTCATTCTCTCAGGAGTGGCTTTTGCTCTCACACACTGGGGTTTCTGGGTGGTTATTGCGAGCAGGAGTTGCTGGACAGTGAGGCTGCATCCTGTGTTTTGCCTTCTGTCCATGTCTACACAGATTGTCCTTCTGTTTTCTTCCAGGAGACGAGGCAGCATGAGGCAATTACATGAAGGCATGCAGAAGTCTCTAGAACCTTGAGCTCTTATAGAGCTTCACCTCAAAAATAAGAGAAGTGTGTATTGATTGTGCAAAATCTTGGCTCTCACTATGACATTTCTCATAAGCCAAAGATGCTTTCATGGTACTTATCTCTGTGAGCCATGGTTATCACCCCACACTTCTCTTCTTTCTGTTGTTTGATAGCTCCCTCATTTCAAGGCTCTCTGTTTATTCATGAGGAAGAACAAGATCACGTCCTATGCAAAAAATTTATCAAATTTTTATACCCATCATTTTAACTGAAATAAGTCAGACTCTGAATTACAAGGTTTATATGAGATGTGACATAAGTAAACCACTGAGAAATGAAAAGCTATCAAATGTCTCTTCTTTCTAAATGATCCCAGCCTTGGATATTCTCATGTAGCAGTGGGAATATGAAGTAGATGCAGAATGTTGGTGGGAAATATCCAAGTTTTAGAGCGGACTTCGAACACAGAGTTTATTTTCATAGATGGAGAGTGAAGTGCTTTCATTGAGCAAGATTTATGGCCTCCAAGAGAACTGAGCAATGAACAAAAGAGAGGAGGAAAGAAGGGCAAATACTGGACACAAAGACTCCTTCCATGTGGGAAGTGATATAAGATTTAATTGAACTGAAATCTGTAATCATGGTTTTAAAGTTGTCCTGGTGTGAGCAATGTAAATCTTCATCCACATAATCTTCAGAAATGTCTTGTTCAGTAAAGCCTTCAAGAGAAGAAATTATAGAGAAAAAGCTCTGTTTCTCATATTACTCAACAACAGTGAAGAACAAAGACAGCATTTAAGACTGAAGAAACCAGGGAATAGAACAGGGTGTGTCCCCTAAGTATTAGAATAAATTGTGAGGTGTTTGTGATGGCTCCTCTTGGTTGTCAGCTTGACCTACCTGGGAACAAGGGACCTCCACTGAAGAACTGCATCCATCAGATTGGTCTGTGGGCAACTTGGTGTGGCATTTTCTCCATGAATGATTGAGTTGGAAGGTCCCAGCCCCACTGTGGGCAGTACAATCACTGGGTAAGTGGACTTGGATTATATAAGAAAGGGAATTAAACGAACCAGAGGGAGCAAGCCAGTAAGCAGCATTCCTCCATGGTACCTCTGTCGATCTCCTGCCTTGAAGTCCTGCCTTGGCTTCCCTCAGTGATGGGCTGCAGATAAATCCTTTCATGGCCAAGCCGCTTTTGATTATGGTGTTTGTCACAGCAACAATGAACCAAAGTAGGACAGAGTCCTTCAAAATCCCTCGTGAAACAAGGTTGCTAGAGGTGGAAATAAGGGAAAACGATGACATCTGTCTGACAGCAAAGCTATGTCAGACTCAGTGAATGACAATTCACACAAAGTTCTTCAAGCCCAACTCAGTGGTGGTGGTCACTGATCTGTAACAGTTCCTGTGGCGAATGATAAAGCTTGGCTATAGATCACCTACCTAATATACACAAAGCCCCAAGTTCAATCCTTCGCACAAAAATGCAACCATAACAGTTTTCACACGTATACATGTACTTGCAGGTATAACCAAGTGTCCTATTCACATGAACTCCATTAACTATTTATTGGCTTGAGACAGCCTAGAATCACCTGGAAAAAGTCCAAGTTGAATAACTGTTTTTTTATTAATTTGGTTTGTGGGTATGTCTGGGAGGGATTGCTTTCATTATTAATTGATGGCAGAGGCCTGAGCCAAATGTGCATGGCACAATCTCTAGGAAGAGAGTCATAAAATGTACACAAAAGTTAACTGAGCATTAGCCCGTGAGCCAGTCAGAAACCAAGCTACCAAGCAGCATTCTTCCATGGCTCCTGCTTTGAGTTCCTGCTTAACTTCCTGTCCTGACTTCTCTTGATGATAGTATGCGATCTAGAAATGCTTTCGATTGGAATGTCTTATGACACCAGCAGAATGCAGGATATCAACAAGTGCCTTTTAAATAACTCAGTTTGTGAATCTTCTCTGCTTAATCTGTCTCACCCAGACAACACCTAAATTTTGTTGTTTCTAACTTATTGTGTGTCCCAAAGTTGGCCTCTTTCTGTTGCTCACACTTCTTATGCCCTAACTTACGTTGCTAACAAATTTTACATGTGTGTATAGGACATCTCCCTATATAGTCTCTTTGACTCAAGCTGTCTTTTAATCACCTTCCACTCCTGCAAATTGCGTGAAATCTCTTCCTTATGCTAAAGTGGTCCCACATTATCTTCACACTTCCTGAAATGGCTTCTGGTGAGGCTGTTTCTAAACTGGATCATTTGGCCCTCTCTAGTCATACCATTTTCCACTCTAAACCTCACCCAGCGGGCCCCACTGACGGTCACACCACACAGCACTGGGTCTCAACAACTCCATGGTTTTCTTACCTATTGAACTCACATGCCTTGTTCTTTCTTGCCTTGGGTCATGACTCTGAAAACCCATTCTTCCCCTCCTCCTTCCCTCATGAACAGCCTCTGTGCTAGATGCTACCTCATCTATGAAGTAGTATTCCTTGTCTTCCCTAAAATATAGTTCATGTTTTGCTTGTCTCTGGCTCCATTGAAGCCTGGGTTTATTTTACCAAAGGTTTATTATTGTTCGTTTGTTTGTTTTAAAATCATCTTCATGCTTTCACTGGTTCATTTGCCCATGTCCTTTCCTAGGACAGCAAGGTCTGTGGAGCTTCACTCTGTTTTTTCCTCTGTCATACTTTCCCGAGAAAACACAAACTAATCATTTTTATGGAAAGAAGTAAGTACAAGGAGTTGGGTGAACTGGCTAAAAAGGCAAAGAGAGAAGCTCTTGCCTAGGAACAGAAGTCAGTTGTCACATTTAGGGCTGAGGAATGAAGGAAGGAGGTAACGGGTACTGGAACCTCAAAGTCAGCAGCAGGTTACCTACCAACTGGGACTCAGCTCATCCAGAAGGGTCTTGGCCCACTGCTTCTGCCTCCAGAGTGCAAAGGAGGGCCCCAGGGAGCATACAGAGGAGAACCCAGGTGAGTGAAGCTCCTAGCTGAAGAGAGAGTGGAGAGCCCCATGAAGCTCATGAAGAGAATGTAGGAGAAATGGGACCTCACTGCTTCTGGGTAAAGACCATTGGCGTGGCTATGTTGCCACATACAGCAACAGAAAGTATTACAGGATGACATGGGCTTCATCTCCTTCTAAGGTCCCCAGAAATTCTGCTGTCAGAGTCTAGGGTGAGCCTTGTATCAAGGCTAAAGTTTGCAGAGCTGTTGGTTTGGGATCCCAAAAGGCATAAGGTTGACACTCAGCAATGACAATGTGTGTCAGCATAGGCCAGTGCCTCATGACTGGGAACCATTAGACAGCTGGGAAATGTTTATCAGATGAGCCACACCATTAAGATAAGCACTTATGCTTTGTCCCAGAAACTGACCAGAATAACTAAGGATGTGTATAACAAAGGACAGGAGAGGGGCATGGCACCAAGGATAGATTTGCTATCATCCAAACATCACACAGTTATTTCTGGACAAGAGCAGGTCTCAGCAAACTCATTGAAGACGCATGGAGTCAGAGGGTAGGTCCCATGCCTGGGAAGGCTATTCAGCAAGAAGCAGACAAAGAAAGTCTAGCAACTCAAACTGATATCTTTGACTCAGGGAGGGTATACGAGAATGGCATCATCCCTCTATAGAACCCTGAGGACATTCTACTAAGGTACCCTGCCCTTTCTTAGGAATGGAGGGGGAGGAAAAAGGGGGAGTGGGGGAGCGGGAGGAAAATGGGAAGAGGGGAGGAAGTGGAAATTTTGAATGGTATTATTTATAAAGCAACAAAAATTTTTAAAAAATTTGTCGTATAGCCGGCCTCTACCCTGGCTCCAGATGCCTCTTGAGGGTGCAGATGAAGAGAGAGAGAGAAACTGGGCATCCTGTCTTCCCATGCTGGGTAAGGTCTGAAGCAAGTAAAAGTTAGGAGATCAGCAGGGGGATTGCTCTACTAGCTAGTTCTTAGACTGTAGACCTTTAGCTAAAGTAACTGGGTCATTTCTTGTTCAAATAGTGTTTTCAAATCACAGGGACAAGAGTAGCCCCCTAGGTGCAGGGAGAAGACAGATCTGTGTGGCTGGTGTATGTGGAGTCTGCTGAAATTGCAAAGCTGATGAAGGATGCATGCTCCTGTGGTGCAGTTTCAATGAGCACAAAGAGAAGAAAAGATGCAAATGAGCTCTCCTGCCAGCTCCCAGCTCCCTTTCTCACCCCCTCCCCAATACCCTTCTCCACCCACTCCAGTGGAAACACTGAGCTGCTGAGGGAGCCAAGTAAATATCTGGTGGCCCACAAGGGCATCAACCATTCAGCTATGATTCCTCTGCATCAATAGAGGGGCAAAAAAGTGAAGGGGCAGTAAGGAGCAGAGCAAAATCAAAATGACATGAAACTCAGTTTACAGCATAAACCGTTTAGAAAGAAAACAACTCATGCAACACAAGAAGTGAAGGAACAGGGACACATTCATTATAAGCAACCAACGATATTGGCTATATAACAACATAGACTTTTTAAAGGAGTAGGCTCAATAAAGATAAGATGACAAGATAATATATTGGAAAGAAATGTGTTATGGAATCATTAAAGAAACAGGTAGAAGAGAAATCACATCACTTCAGAGTTTATGGTAGGAGTTAGAAGCAGGAGGGTAATGACATGAGCTTCAAATTTGAATTATATGATGTGGATAATTTTGATTAAAAAAATCACCCATAATCACCATAGAAGAAGAGAACAAGAGGACAGGCACAATCAGATGTTAATTAGGAGATGAAAGGAAGACATCAGAAACCTAATAATATAGATAACCAGCATTTTTCAGGAAAAGGGCAAGATAAAAGAAGTAAAAATATTTCCTAAAATATATGAAAAAAGATGCCTGGAGTCGAGAGAAGATCTGAATTTGTGCATCAAAAGAATTTACTGATTCTGAGGCAAAACTAACAAAAGGAAACAGGCTAATTATATTCTACTCAGATGCTACATTCGTATGCTGACATTTCATCTACTAATCATGCTCTGGCAAGAGAGTATTTAAGCAATGATCCTACCATCATCCAGGTAGAATGGACAGGTCATTCCCAAAGATGACCAGATGAACCAATGGGATTCAACATCAGATGCCAGAAAATAAAGAGAAGAGCTTAGAGAACGCTGAGAGGAAACAATGTAGGCACACGAATGCCACTTCTCACAAAACTACTGTTTCCAAGTTCAGGAACAGACATGCATCAGTTTTGGGAAGTGTATGTCCCTTGTCCTTAAGAATCTTTTCTAGAAAGAGGAAGTCCAAGTTAGGGAGAGAACAGCGATGCCAAGTGGTTAAGGACAGCAGTGATTGGGATAAAGAACTGACCACTGGGAACTTCTGTAACAAAATACCTTAGACTGGGCGGCTTAAAAACAATAGGTGTTCTTTCTCACAATTTCAGAAGTTCAGAGGGCCAATATCGAGATGACAGAGCATTTGGTGACTGTCAAGGGGCACTTTCTGGCTCACAGGTGGCATCTTCTAGTTATATCCTCATGCAATGAAAGAGCTCTGGTGTTCTTGGCTCCTTAGGACACTAGCATCACTATGGGGTTTCTATCCTAAAGGTCCCACCTCCTAAAGTAATCACACTGGGCAGAAGGAAGTTATCAGTATTTGGATTTTTCCAGGACACAGAATTTAGAGCAGAGCTAGACTGAATTCATATACATAGGAAGCAGTGTCTAAATACTAAATAGTAAATGTAGTGATAAGACAACAAAACGAATAAGAATTGCTGAAAGAGAAAAATAGAGATCATGACATGTTGCTAGAACAAGCCAGAGACGTCCCCAGCCTTGGCAGGTAGAGAAGAGGGAGGAGTTGGGTAGAAAGAAAGGAGAGGTGTTAAATTCTGGCAAGGAGCTAAGAGTTACTGCTGCGTTACTGAAGGGCAAACCTCAGAAAATCCAGATTTGCGACATATTTTTTAAAGATTTAGAAGAAACTCCTAACAGACCAAAAATAGCATACTTTCTCATGGCCCGAGGGGTGATAAATTAAGCAAAATGCACTCAGATCAGCTGAAGACGCTTAGAAGGCAGCTCCAAAGGGGGCCCGGGACTCTTCATCTCTGAGTAGCTATGTTACTGTCACTCCAGGTCATAGCCACACTTGAGGAAGGACCCTGATGACAGCAATGGACCTGTACATCCATAAATTCTGAGAGCCGCTTTGATAGAAAATTGCATCATGACAGACATCTTACAGTACTCAAATATATCGCAGCTTTTTGCATCTAGAGCTTTAGCCACATGAGGTCTCCTGTCAGTAACGCCTTCTCATATCCCCTGCTATCATGAGCATTCTACACAGAACCTAAGTTAAGGTCTACTGCCATTGCATTGGCTCCATTAGGCTCCCTGCATCCCTAGTTCAATTCCTTGTCCCTTTCATTTAACCTTTAGAGCAGCCTACAGCCTGCCATATCATAAGGTACCTGTGTCGACATCCCAGTTCCATTATGGAAATATAGAGTCCATGCTAGGGTGCTTACTTTATGCAATAGTCTTTACTTGTGATGCAAAGTACCTGCTTTCATTTTTATTCAATATCCAACATCTTCAGTTGAACTAAGTTGATTGAGAAATGAACACTGACTGCGAGGGTTCTGGAACCCTTCTTAGGAAGGCCTTTCCCAGCAGTTTGATTTGCTGTGATGTCTGGCATATCTGAACAGCAATGTGGAGTGTTGACTAACTGAAGCAGTAAATCTATAGTCAACTAATAAACCCAGGCAAGCCTGTTCGATGTACCAACCCAAATCACTCAACCCCATCTATAGGGAGCGTTTAGAAGAAAGAGCAGACTGCCCATTAACTGAATTCTTCATCTTTAAACCATCTGTTTTGACTTGATACAGATCTACAATAAATCTCAGTCCCCAAAGAATGAATTCTCTTAAAATTCGTGAGTAATTTCTTCTGTTCCCTTACTAACACATTTCATTTCTCTTCAGTCAATTTCTGTGACAGATCTTAGCCTATATTTAGAAATAAAATATATAGTTCAAAAATATAAAAATCATTTGAATGAATTCAAGCTTTGTTTTAATTACATTTAATCAGACTACATAGGGAGGGATGCAATTACATTGACAGATGACAAGGAAATACTGTTCAGTTTCTATTTTGTCCTTCTATGTGGGGAAAATTATTATTGTAAGGAAAGCTACATGTGTCATGGCCATGAGGCATTTAATGCTCAGATAGGAACATCTCAGTAGAGAATTCCTTATGGGGTTAAAACAAGAGTCCTGGGTTTTACATACTGCAGCCTCCAAAATACCAGGGACATTTTAATGAATTGAATATGAAATGTCCCCCTCCCCGGCTCATGCCTCAAAGGCTTGATCCCCAGCTGGAGGCACCTTTGGGGAGATGGTGGAAACTTCAGAAGGGGGATCCTGGTGGGAGAAAGCAGGTGACTGGAGGTTGCTGCTTGGGACTATACTACCTCGACCCCTTCCTTCTTGAGCTCTGCTTCCTGTTTGATAGGAAACATCTCTCCTTCACCACATTCTTCCACCATGGAGGTGAGTTCTAGCTCATGGGACCAACAGACCATGAAATGGATTCATTGAAACCATGGGAAAATAAGTTTCTTGTCTCTTAACTCTTTCTTTAGGATATTTTGGTGACAGCAATGCAAAAGTAACAGGCACACAGTCATGTAGGTGACTGAAAGCACCTTGGGGAAAGTGTCACCAAAATACTCTTGAGAGAAGATCAGAATGGACAAAAATACTTGTCTTTTTAAATGGGAAAGATGTGGACTTTTTGATTTGTTTGCCTATTTGTTTTTGTTTTCTTTTTTTGGCTTTCTGTTTGTTTGTTTAGATAGGGTCCCTAAATGGCCTGGGACTTGTTATATAGACAAGGCTGGCCTTGAACTCCCAGAGATTCGTCTGCCCGTGCCGCCTGAGTGATTGCTAGGATTAAGGGCATTCCCAACACACTCAGTAAAATGTGGATTTTTCAAAACAAACATGTGCTCCCTATCTGTCACATTAAGATTTTGCTGACCTAAAACTGCTTCTGAGAATTTGTAAAGGATTGGAGATCTCTGGTAACTGGAATAGGAGTGCTTTAGAATTATGCAGAAAATTCCCATTTTCCTTTGAGTAGGATCACTGGCCTGGGAAATCAATAAACCAGCAGATCACAGGCCTGTCAGCCCACTGGCTGTGCTACTTTTGCACTGGTAAGCAGCAGTCCGCACTGTTCTTAGCAGAACAACACCAAATAGAAACTTCTGAAGTCTGCCACCAGGCTCTGGTTGTTAGCTGGGCACATATCAAAAGGTGAATTTGGGAAAATGCCACGTGATGTTTTATCATTCTTCATTTTGTCCTTTATTATCATAGTTTCAAGTCAATCGTGAACTTTAATTCTCTCCCAGGCCTGTGGAATCACTAGTCCAAATATTTGCATTGTGTCAGGCACTGTGTGGAGGACCTAGAGCTGGTAAACCTTGCCCAGTTTTGAAAACATCCCTTCTTTACCAAATGATTTTAACTAACACCCCTCCAACATATGAAGAGGGGTGAGTATGTGTTCTGATTTGCTCAGAACTGGCTGGGTTTCCCAGGACGTGAGGCATTCAGTAATAAAATGGGCCACGTTCTGGATAAACTAGGTCAATTTTGTCTCCCTGATATCAAGAATCCCTTTGTCTTTCTTTGTCCTCACCCAGAAGCTTGTGTCTCCCTTCTTCTTTAGACTGAGCAGGCCTCAGAACCAAGAACACTGGAAGGGCTGGGTAGATTCTGAAATGTACGGGCTGTAGGAGAATTCGCTTCCAGCCTGATGTGTAGTGAAACAGGTATTTTTTTCTGACTCTAAATATGTGTTGTATGGCTGCATTACACTGACCATTATCTAGAATTTTTTTTAAATGGCAATGGTGGATGTCAGGGTAGGTCTGTCATATATATATATATATATATATATATACACACACATACACAATCTTTTCTCATTTTACATAGCTATCCTTGTTCCCCCTTCCTTCCCTTGTTCCACCTCTCCCTGCCCCATACCAAACCCCACCTCCACTCCTCAGAGAGGGTAAGGCTCCCTATTGGGAATCAACAAAGTCTGATACATCACTTCATCACTTCGAGACAGGACCAAGGCTCTATCCCCTATATATAGGCTAAGCAAGGCATCCTTCCAAAGAGAATGTGTTCTAAGATGTCAGATCAAGAAGGGAATAAGAATTTGTGAAATTCCAATTATATTGGGAGATCTGCATTGTTTTTATTTATTCTCTCTCTCTCCCTCCCTCCCTTCCTTCCTCCCTCCCTCCCTTTCTCTCTCTCCCTTCCTCCCATAGTTTTGCTGTTACCCAGGCTTATCTTGGACTCTTGAGCTCATGGGATCCTTTCATTTCAGACTGCTTCCCAAGCATCAGGCTTACAGATGTCTGCCATGACACACAGCTCTGTGCTATCACACCTGGCTTTGCTCTCAGGCTCCTACGTATAAATCAACTGTATCAAATTAGAACTCATTCACATAGTATCTCACAAAGACAGTGTGAGATACTCTCCAGCTCCTTGTACAAGAAAAAGGTGAAGTCTCCAGCCCCCAATAAACTTAAAGAAGTGCAAGGTCTCCTTCTGGGAAAGGTGTAATCTAGTACTGGCATAAGGAAGGAGAGAAACTCCATTTGAGATTTAAGCACCACAGTGAAAGATGAATCTGGTGTAGGCACAAACCAGCAAGAAGGCAGAGATCAGCTTGGACACTCCAATCAGAACACCTGGGCCAAAAAAGGATGAAAATGAACTCCTAGAAGACAGGTGATTGGTCTGAAGTTAGGGTGTCCATACCTGTGTCTATAAAGCCATGAGCTGGTACTAATACTGCCTCTTATGGGGCTCACCTCTCCTGAGTAAAACAATTTAAAGAGGGCATCCCACACTTGAAGATCAATCTGAGGTTGGGAGGAATGTAGTAAGAGGCGCAGAGGGCTGTGTCTCGCTGCAGCTAGCTTATTCCTGAAATGATTACACACAAACTGTATTCATTTAAACTCTGCCTGGCCCGTTAGTTTTAGCCTCTTGTTGACTAACTCTTACATCTTGAATCAACCCATTTCTAATAGTCTGTAAGTCACCACAAGGTAGTGGTCTTACCAGGAAAGATTCAGCATGTTTGACTCTAGAGATAGAGCCTTCCCTATCCCAGAATTCTGTTCTGTCTACTCCAACCTACCTACAGACTGCCCTATCAAAAGGCCAAGGCAGCTTCGTTATTAAACCAATGAAAGCAACAGGAATACAGAAGCATCTATTTCACCAGAGGAAAGCTGGAACATCGTTAGTTAATATTAGTCTTTTTTGTTGCCTCCAAGACTGTTTCTAAGAATCCCATACATAACTGGAGACTTGTATGAGAAAGTCCATCCAAAGATGGTATGGAGAGAGAAATATGAGCTCATGCTAACTCAGGACTACTGCATATTAGAAGATCTGAGGGGGTCTGACGGGCTGAGAGGTCTTACTGTCCAGCCCACCAACCAACCTGTTCTGAAAACAGAGGTCTACAGACAGCTTCCTAAGTACAAATGATGTTTTAGAAATACAGGTGATCTAATTTCCCAACACAACACATGAGATGTGAAGTAAAAGAATAAGGAGACAGGATGATGCGGGGCCTCGGGATGTCAGCATGGCTTATTTGTAAAGCATCCAAAGCTCCTGGCAAAACGTTAACATCTGTCAAATATCAGCAGCGAGCACATAGATGTGTGTATATTTGTTCTGCAAGCTTTTGAAATATCTTATAAGGAACTATTTTTAAAAAATTGAAAACAAAAAGCACATGCCCCATGGAGTTATCCCTGTCTGTTGAAATCTGAGGGATCAGGTCCTGGCCACAGATGGTAACCACCTCCTCCTTCCTGCTCAGTGCAACTGTCAGAAAATGAACTGCAGAACTCTTAGCAAAGATTAGGCTAAGTTGTCAAGTCTTCTTTTGACACCCTGAGCTTGCTTCATTCATATGGTAAAAATTTTTTGGTCTTGTTTTGACTTAATTATGGAAAAACTTGATGAAACTTATCTGCACATATATATTCCACTGGCAGGCCTAGATTTTTTTTTTGCTTCATTTCAGGACCATGTATCTATGGGGGATAGGCAGATGCCTCGGTGGCTAAAAGCACTTGCTGCTCTTGCAGAGGACCTGGATTCCAGTACCAGCATCCATATCAAGAAGCTCACAACTAAGCCCGGGCGGTGGTGGCACATGCCTTTAATCCCAGCACTCAGGAGGCAGAGGCAGACGGATCTTTGTGAGTTCGAGACCAGCCTGGGCTACAAGAGCTAGTTCCAGTGCAGGCTCCAAAGCCACAGAGAAACCCTGTCTTGAAAAACCAAAAAAAAAAAAAAAAAGAAGCTCACAAC
>JAQHUG010000025.1:4815241-4856401 GCA_028555095.1 Dicrostonyx torquatus | reverse complement strand
TCTGATGTGGGGTTGGTGAAGATCTGTTCCCGTTCTGTAGGCTGCCATTTTGTCTTGTTGATCATGTCCTTTGCTTTACAGAAGCTTTTCAGTTTCAGGAGGTTCCATTTATTAATTGTTCCTCTCAGTGTCTGTGCTACTGGGGTTATATTTAGGAGGTGATTCCCTGTGCCAATGTGTTCAAGTGTACTTCCCACTTTCTCTTCTATGAGGTTCAGTGTGGCTGACTTTATGTTGTACTACACAGCAGAAAAAAATAATATCTTAAAATTTGCAGGCAAAGGGATGGAGCTAGAAAACACCATTTTGAGTGAGGTAACCCAGACCCATAAAGACAGTTATCATATGTACTCACTCATAGGTGGTTTTTAAACATAAAGCAAAGAAAGCCAGCCTACAGTCCCAGAGAACCTAGACAATGAGGACTCTAAGAGAGACATACATGGATCTAATCTGCATGGGAAGTAGAAAAAGACAAGATCTCCTGAGTAAATTGGAAGCATGGGGACCATGGGAGAGGGTTGAAGGGGAGGGGAGGGGAAGGGAGAGGAGCAGAGAAAAATGTAAAGCTCAACAAAATCAACAAAAAGAAAAAAGAAAAAGAAAGAAATACAGTTCTCATATGACAAATACATAGTATACCAAGAAGAGAAAACAACATGGCTTGATTTTCGAGACAATAAAACATCCTAAATAATTCCTTGAAAGACCTGAATCCCACATTCAAAACTGGTGAGATCAGATTGTACAATGTGCTTGCCCAATGTATGAATCTGGAAATGAGCTTAAAGCAGCTCTTTAGCAGTAGAACGCTGCCTTGCAAAGGCTTAAACCTAAATGTTTGCTTTTCTCACACAGTACCAAGTTTTCAGGAGGGCAGTTTGGGATGGCTTCAGCTGTCAAGTCCTCTCCACCAGACCCACTTTCTTCCTATCCTTCTGCTCCTCCGGCCCCAGTATGGCAGTCTGACATTTCATGGTTGTTCTGTGGTTGATGCAGCATTGAGCCCTCAGCTGCTTTCAAACACAGGAGGCAGGGACAGAGAGAGAGGGCAGGAGAAACAAGCCACAGAAACACAAAAGCTCTGTCTTCTTAAAGAACTTTCCAGACAAACTTAATTCACAAATTAGTGACCCATGCTCGGTGCATTGCAACTCAGAAAAAAATTGGAAAATAAACCAAGGTGTAAAAGAAGAAAAGAAGATATTGCTTGGTAAGGATGAGAGTTGTTCACAGACATGCCTGGGATCTAACTTCTGCAATTATGAGTTAAGCATAGAAAATGTTCCTTAGCTCTATGCATAGCTATTAAACATTGCGTGTCCTGGTCTGAGATCCTTTCTGACTGCAAAAAGATATGAGCTCTTTGGAACTGATATGTGAAACCCAGGGTGAACAAAATAAAGACATTTTGTGGAGTGAAACTACTCAAGGACCCCATGCTAGAACAAACTATGATGCTTATTGACTTTTCCAATGTGATGCATTTTGTTCTGTTTGCAAAACAAGCAAATGTTCATTCTCCTTAAATCATAAATTTACCTTGCAAATTGATTTATCGTACAATATTGGGCTTAGATGACTTGCTTAATAAATAGTCAATATGAGTTTTGGGATCAAAGGTTTACAAGAGCTACAGACAAATCTACAAAACACTGAGATCAAAGGGGCAGATCTACCACCCTTGGATACTCGACCAGGAAAGTAGTATGTTATTAACATGCAACACAGGGGTCGGTCTTTCTTAACATGCGGCTCTAGGGACGTGTAAGTTATCATCTTCCTAGGTTGAACTATTATTCAAGCATCACCTCTCCTGAAAAACCTCTTGAGGACAGCCATGGTGGGTGACGGTCTTCCTGGTGAGTGGAGCTGAATCATGAATTCTTCTCCAAGTTCCGTGATTGACAAGTGAAAAATTGTGTTTGTGTTTGTGGTGTACACTGCCATGTTTTGATGTATGAGCACACTGGGAGATGATTAAATCAAGCCAATTAACTTATCTTTCACCTCAATACTTCTCATTTTTTTCCCGAGAACATTTAAAATCTCTCTCAGCAATTTTCAAGACTATGACACATTTATTATAGACTGCGGCTGCCGAGTTATGTGATGAATCTGTGGGGCTTGTTTCTTGCCACTGCTTATTTACAGACTGTGGCAAATACTTCCCCACTCCCCAGCTTTTCCCCATGACCACTGGTGGCTCCTATTCTCATATCTGCCCATGTGTATTTAATTTTTCACATTCTCTGTATAAGTAAGATCATACAGCCAGGCATGGTGGATCATGCTTGTAATTCTACCACTCGGGAAGATGAAGCAGGAAGGTTGTCATTAACCAGAGGCCATCTTGGTCTAAAGAGTGGATTCTAGAGTAGCCTTGGCTACAGAGTGATTCTTTGTCTTAAAACCAGAAACATTAGATCATGTAGATCTCTTCCTGGCTTGTCTCACTTAGCAAAGTGTCCTCTTGGTTTCTTCATGTGCAGCAGATGAGAATCTTCTTCCTATGCAAAGGCTGCGTGATACTCCACCACTTGTCTATGCCACGTCTACTTCACTCTGTACTGCATAATATTCTTTGAAGAACACTCATGCAGTGTCTGTAATGTGTCTAGAATTATGCTGGTTGTGGAAAGTCCTCTTGCAGATTTTTAAGTCAGGTCTATACTTGGTGTTATTTCCTTGTAATTTGCTTCTGCTTGCTTTGATATCACTCTTGGTAATTCCACCAGGAATGAATGGTAGAAGCAGAAAACATTGACAAAAATAGGTAGGTGAATAGACAGAGGGATTAATTATAATCATATATATAATTTTATATATATATATACACACACACACACACACACACACACATATACACACACACAACTTTGACCTTGGGGAAGCTAAAGTGGCTCTGCATGATTTTTAACCTTTGATTCTGGAGCTTTGACTTCACAAGTAGACAGATGGAAAGCATAGGCTGTTAGAGGAACCTAAGAAATTCTGGAATCCACACACATGATCTGGGCTCGTGGGGCAAACTATAGCAACCTTCAGCTCTCATCACATTTGACCTCGGTCCAGGGGTTCTGCAGAAGCCAGGATGCTCCATCACCTTGCTGAGTACATGCAGCTAGCCCAGGAAAAGCTGGAGAATGATTCAGAAGAGGTAACAGAGTTGTAGGCCCTGCTGCAGTGCACATTGTTTAGGTCTTTGGGATAGCATTGGAAACGTGTGAACCACAAAGACCTGATGCCAGCCTTTGCTTATCACAGGCTGTGTTCTCATGCTGACTGCCAGAATCAGGAGGGATAGAACTGGTCCTGGGCCTGCTCTGTTCTGCAAATGAGAATGTGTGTGTGTGTGTGTGTGTGTGTGTGTGTGTGTGCATGCATGTGTGTGTGTATGTGTGTGTTCTACTCCCACAGCTTCCCCAGGAAGCTCTCAGTGATGTTCTCTAGTAGAAATGCCCAGAGAAAGGAACCCTGGCATGTAGCAACCCGTGCAGTCTGAGACATCACACCTGGAAGTAGGAAGAGCCCAGTGGTAAGGCTTGATTTTCCCTAATACAAAACCGTCTTCAATTCTAAACACATCCTTCCATTACAAGCTTCCCCTCCCCCGAGAGAGGACCACAGGTTAGTAGTTCAAATTAATTAATAGTTGGTGAATGATTGTCATTCACAGACGCTGAGTACACTAAGAATCTATGGTATGACTTGCTAACAACTCTCCTATCCCATCCCCCACAAGCTCTTTTCCATGCATACTTAAAAGTATCTATCCTATCATGCAGCTCCATAGAATGGAAACCCAACGGCCTCTGTTTATGTGTGGGATGGAGCCTAAGTCTCTGCACCTGGCACCATGAGCCCTGTATCCACCTGCTTCTTTGCACCACCCTCACTGATCCAGCTGCACTACCCTCTGGCTGCTTCTTAACTCATGAGTCTCTTTGATGTTCTCTTTGCTCAGATGGCTCATCTCAACATATTTCTGGTTCTCAGACTCCTTTTAAAATGGTCTTTCCAGAGATGTGTTCCCTTTTTAATACATCATTATTTCATTATTTTCTTTCTCATTGATAAATAATTGGACACATTTGTGGAAAGTGGCATGACATTTTATACATGCAAACAATGAGCAATGATCAAATTAAATTTGATCATTTGATCAACATCATCATCTCATAAATCGATCATTTCTTTATGCTGAGAACATTCAAATATCCTGCCCTCTGTTTTTTTTGTTGCTTTTATTTTGTTTTGGTTTTCACCATGTAGTGCCAGTTGGGCTGGAACTCCCTATGTAGACCAGACTGGACTCAAACTCGCTGAGATCTGCCTGCCTCTGTCTTGTCAAAGTTGGAATTGAAGGAGGGCACTACCATGCTGGGCTTTGTCCTCAGTGTGCTATTGTTGACTCTAGCCACCTGCTGAGTGACACCCGAGCTCATTTGGACCTTAGGAATCTATAGCTTGCCCTTTCTGTCCACTCCCTGCTACCCCAGCTTCTAGTCATTACCATTCTTCTCTCCACTTCTTCTAGAGCAGCATTTCTTTGATTCCCAAATGAGTGGGATCATATGGTATTGTCTCTGTGCATCTGTACTGTCTCATGGAACAGTGAGTCTTTAACAGTGCATGCTTACACACACAATTTACTGCAGTCCCAGACGTACACTGTTTGCTTTGTAAAACTTTTCAGAATTAAGATGAAAGTGCATCATTTTCCCCCTTCCCTTTCCTTCCTCCAAACCCTCCCACATAGCCCTCCCATGTCCCTCTCCCACCCAGTTAAATTAATGGCCTCTTTTTCTTCAATTGTTGTTGTCTGTGTTCCTAAAGTTATAGATACAAGTTGTCCAGTCCATATAATTGTACACATATAGGTATATATGTGTATACATATGTACATTATACATTATATACTTATATGTACATACACACACATATATAATTTCAGGAGTGACCACTTTGTATTTGATAACCAACTGGAGTCTCGTCTCATGGTGAGATTATTTCTTGTCGACTAGTTTTCATGGTACTGTAGGTACCAAGCAAGCTTCCAAAGGAGGAAAGCAATCAACAGTCCTATCCAGCTATGATGCCGATGAACCACAACCAAAATTAAAATGAGATGGTATTCTTAAGATTGGAATATTGGCATGCTTACCTTGGTAGCAACCAATAGCTCTACAATTGGACTTAAAGTCCAACCGACAAGAGGGAAACCATACCTGCCACTGGAAACCTAGTCAACTATTCAGGACAGGTGAGGTCAAGAACCTACAAGCACAATGATCCCTAACTAATTTGTAAACATTTATCCTTATAACCACATATAAGTATAGTCCTCACACCTCAACAAGGAAACTTCTCTTTGCAACAGATGGAAACTATTACAGAAAACCATGGCTGATCAAAATACAGAGAACAAATGCTAGGGTGGTGCTCAACCCCATTGGATAGATCTACATCTTAACTCTCTAGGGGTTAAGGATAACAACAGAAGAGAGAGTGGAAAGTTGTCAGGAGCCAGAGGAAAAAGATGTTTGTTGTGGTAAGTCTAGAAATGTCAAAGAAGCTATATCCATGAAATCTCAACAATATGGCTATCTAAACACACTGTTTTGACTGTCTCTATCTGAAAAGATACTTTTTGTTCCTTTCTCTCTCCTCCCACTACAATCAAGAATGACAAGAGCAGAAACTTAGTTGCTAGACCTCCCTAAGCATTAAGTACTCTCAATAAATATCTTTTAAATGTGTCTATCTACAGCAAATAGTCAGTCACACAGTAAGGAACCTGTTTTCTGGCCTCCATTTTACAAAGGATGAGGTACAGAATCAGAAAGATGGGGTCATTTACTCAGGACACGGGGGATGGGGTGGTGGAGGGAGCTGTAGGCAAGCCCCCTTCTCTGTCACCTTTCTTCAAATATGGAAAGCTCTGCAGTGCTGTCTCTATGCAACATCAGCAAAGGAAAGGTATCAGTTTTATAGGCATCTCATGAACTGGCTGTACTGTTGAAAACAATAGCTACTTTTCTTTTAAGAGGCAACTGTATTTGACCACCTGGTTGTCTACTCTCAGGCTGACACTTGACCTTACCCCACCTCAAGCAATCTCAGGCTGACACTTGACCTTACCCCACCTCAAGCAAAGCACCCACTAAATATCATCATCCAAAGCTAAATGATCTGCCTGTTTCTCCAAGCTTGCTTTTGCCTGCCTTAAAGATCCTTGATTCGACCCTGTCCTTAGCTTCATTTTTATTTTCTTTTAATATTTAGCTTTACATGTGTTCTATCTAATTGCTTTTGATGTGTCTTTTCAGGCTGCCTTAAGTTCTCCCCAGGACAAGGTGAGCATAAATAATTAAACGGAAATACCTATGGGGTGCATTCCAGTTGTATCACTTCAAGGAGCACTAGCATTTAATGTTGGTAAAATAATGAGATAGAACTTGAGTTTCAGTATTAAGAAGCCAGAGGGTAGCCATTAAAAGTGATGATCATGAAGTCTATATATACAACTGCAAAGTTGCTTACAGTATAATGTGATCAGAAGCTGGGTGCAAAATGCACATTAGCTCTGGCTTCAATGAGCTGAAGCATGAGACAGAATCATCCTCCATTTTGTTCAGATCTGACCTGTGTAAATGAAAATGGTGTTAGACAGAAATATAAATGTCTTATGTGATAAATCAAACTCTATGTGTGTCCCCCCATCTTCATTCAAAATCTACACAATACAGAGTAGGGTAATAGAAGCCCCACACCCAGCCCCCAACTTTAACATCACAGGAACCCTGCTACTCCTATGCTCTCTCTGCCTCCACCTCCTCCCCATGGTTTTTGACGACTTGTTAAAAGTACGGATATTGTAATAATGCAAAGCGCAATGCTGTCAGAACCCTGCAGCTCACTCCTTCTACTCCTAACTAGTTGTTGGTGCCTTTTCCCACTTTGTAAAAAAGTCTGACATAATACATTCTTTTCTGTTTGTTTGGTTTATTTGAGGAATTCATTTAAAGGAATCATGTAGTGTGTTTGTTTGTTTCTCTTTACTCTTTGAGGGCCCATCACCCAGCTCCCAAATAAATACACAGAGAGTTATTTTTTCTTATGAATGCCCAGCCTTAACTTGTCTTGTTTCTAACCAGACTTTCTTTACTTAAATTATCCTGTCTACCTTTTGCCTCTGGGCTTTTACCTGTCTTTATTAGACCAATCAGGTGTTTTAGGCAGGCAAAATAAAATAGTTTTACAGTTCAGCAAATGCAACATAAAAAAATCAGCACATTTTCCCATTGTTAGACAAATATTCCAATATAAATAAATGTAACACATCTTAACATATTTCCAAACAGAATCTCAAAGTGTGTGTTTTTTGTGTCTTTGGCTAAGTGGGAAGCCTATGATGCTAATACAGCATATTACCTCTGCCTGAATAGTCAGCTTTCCTATCCCCTCAAGTAGCTCATATTGACTTACCATTTTTTTTCTTTCTTGAAATTTGAGGGAGAAGGGAAGAGAAAGAAAATAGAAAATGAATTTAATTTGGAGAGGGGTAGGTTCAAGACTATTCTTGTGCCACTTATGGCCAGTTGAGTTTTTCGAAGACCGTCAGTTTTATTTGCATTGCTACATTTGCTGAGATAAAATCAGTCTCCGTGGTGGTGCTTTTGGCTGTTATCCTAGCTCTGCACCCTGTTCATCATTGCTGGCACCAATAATTTGTAGTTTCTCCTTTTTTTTCTTTCTAAATCAACCTTATGACACATTAGACTCTTGATCTTTTCAAAGAGCTAACTTTTCAGTCCTGTGTGGTAGAACACACTCAGAATTGCATCTCTTGGGAGGCAGAGGCAGGAGGATTCATGCAAGTTTGAGGCCGGCTAGGTCTACATATCAAGACCCTATCTCTAAGCAAATACACAAAATCCAAACAGCAACAAAACTCCTCTCACTTCTGGTTTTGTTGATTATTTGTTGTTTGGCTGAGTTTTCTTCCTGCTCTATGGTTTCTTCATCCTCACTTTTTCTTGGGGTCCACTTCAACCCCCACTTGTGATTCTGAGACTTTACCTTGCACATGCCTGACACACGTTCCACCAACAAGATACATCTTCTGCTCTTAATCATTATCTGAATTATAAAAGTGCCAATTTAGGTCTTTGGGTTTAGATTTTTCTGTATGCGTTAATGTAAGTATTTGGAGGTACAAGTTTCCATCTAGAGAGGCCTGTAAGGGAGAGAAAAGAAGGAGAAAGGCACAATGCCCTTAGACAAGCAAAGGGGCAAGGCACTCCATGGTGGGAAAAAGACCAAGCATGGGCAACCAGTAAAATCCTCCCTCTGATACACAAGGAGTTAGAGGAACATGGATAAAATGGAGGCGGCTATGGATTTGCAGGGGAAGCCTGGGAGCCTTACTTTCTATGATTTACAGTCCACAGCAAACAGTGGAAGATAGCATCACCCGAGTACTTGGGAGAGGCGAGACTAGGGAGGGTGTGAGGCAGAAAGAAAGCCTGGGACAGTCCCCTCAGGATGTGAGAAAAGAGATTTCACAGTGGAGGTGACAGGTGTGTCTGCTCACATGGGGATGTGATTTTTTTTTTCCAAGCCAGTCTTTTAATCTGGAGTGTGATTTTCTACCTAAAACCACGGCACTCAGCTGTTTGAGTGCAGACGGTGGAGAAAGCAGACAGGTGGCTTCTGCAAGGGCTGGGGCACCAGGCAGCATGAGATCGGAGGTGGCTTCAAGAGAGACAAACACACATCGAAGGAAATTGTAATTCTGTAAAATCTGATTTGATTGTCATTCTGATTCTTTGCATGAGGCAATCTCCACACTGGTGCTCTTTGGGTGCTCAAAGTGAATGATGGGTGGCTATCCCTAAGTAGCTTCAGAATAGAGGCGAGTCACCAGGAAACCAAGGTAGACTTGGAGGTCTGAGACTTCTGAGTTCCAACCTCTAAGGTGAAAAAAAGAAGTTATGTCAATCACCAGTAGCTATCATTTAAGCAATTATGTCGGCATAATAAAGGTTCTATAAAACTCCAAAAGGACAGAGTTTATAGATTTATAAGATAGCTGAGCACTCATTAGTTCCTAGAGGGTATCTATCCAGAGAAGACACGGGATCTGTGTCCCTTGTCGCCCATCTTATTCCCTATATCTTCCATTGTTATCCTTTACAATAAACCAACACAGAAAGCTCTCTAGCCACTAACTCAGCCTGAGGAGGGGAGAATGGGAACCTCTGATCACAGTTGACTACCTAGATTTAGGACTGGCATATGGAATAAGGGTTAATTTCACCAGACTGTGTCCTTGACTTGTGGGAATCTGACACTATTCTCTAGGTAGTGAATGTCAACCTTGCATTTAATGCGAGGATACATTGTTAATGCTTGGTGGAGTATTCATCACCGCTTTGAAAAGGAAATGCTCACATTTTGGGGTCATAGAAATCTTCTTGTTGTATAATAAAGACACAAAAGGAAAGTTTTTTTTTTGTCTTGTTTTTCACTCTCATGGAGGAGAAATAGAATGAGGGCCGAGTTTGGAAGTCCCACAAGATCTAGGAAGGTGTCACTGGGGATTCTGCCTAAGTGGGGCAGTGAGAGGACCAAGACTTCAAAATAAGGCTTTTTCGGGGAGATTTGGCACCTGGGGATGACAAGGAACAGCTGTGGTCATAGGGAAGGAAGATGACAGAGAGTTGGAAACTCTCAATGGAGAGGACGAGTTCATCATTAGTGGGCTCTTTGATCATCAGCAGAAAAGCAGTGGTGGACATGATTGAAAGGATATTGAACTTTAGAAAGAGTCATGGGGAGTGCCTGGCAATGGGTGGAAACGGGGAGGGTGATGGGCAAAGTCACATCAGCCCTGGCGGGAGGAGCACTGGAAAGGGATAAATGGAGTCTGGAGCTGGTAACCGTGAGAGAAAACTCAACCTCTTCTAGGGTAGTATGAAGAGGCATGAGGCATCATGGGTGTCTCAAGGCTGACAGGCAAATATTCCGAGAGAAAGCTAAAGAGGGATGCTGTTCACAGAGTGGGAGTTCCAGAAGTCGGGGTGCAGAGTTTAGGGGGAAAAGGAGGAGACTTAGGAAACTGATTCTGATGTGGAAACTTTACACATAGGATAAGACATTGGCAAGATGCTTCAGTCAGCAAGTAATCCTGTCAAGCCCAGGATTCCCTCTCTGGGCACTTGTATATTAATATCCTCTGGCTTCAAAAGCCCTGCAAACACAAGTCATATGTTTGTTGTGTGTCTCCTGTTGTGATTGTATTTTTGAGTCAAAGTACAAGGAATGGGGTGCATCATAAATCCCAGCAATTTCATTGTTGGACTATGTGACTTTTCCAGAGCCAAATCTCTATCTGTGGAAAATAGATGCTTTACACTTCACAGGGAAAGTTGTGACTATCCAGTGAGTTTCCGACATAAAGACTTAACCGATGTGAGAAGATGCTAGGAAAGGGTAAGACAAAGCTGCTTTCAAAACAAAAGAGACAGGCTGGAAAAATGGCTCAGAGGTTCAGAGCCTTTTCTGCTGTTCCAGAGAACCTGAATATGGTTCCTAGCTCCTGAGTCAGACAGCTTCCAATGGCCTGTGACCCAAGATCCCTTGGAGTCTCCATAGGCATCTGCATACACAGACGTGCGCACATGTGTGCATGTGCACACACACACACATAGACACAGAGAAGGTTTTTTCATACATGAACTTGGTAACACAGATGGTAGAGATGAAAAGCCATGGTAAAGCAACAGTGGAGAGTCAAAGCCATCTGAGGGGCAGGGGCCACAAAAGAGGTTTCTAGCATTCAGCTTGGAGCACAAGGGGGATCACCAAGTGAGAGCAGAGTAGGAGAAAGGCCTCCCAGGAAATACTAGTTGACTGGTCCAAAACTAACTCACAAACATTAGGAATAAAAAGAGCAAAAGGACTGCTTCCAAATCCTTGATCTAGTTAAACTGATTTGTCTCAGCTAACGGGTGGTTCAGGCAATCCCCATTCATTTCCCTGTCTTGGAACACTGAACTCGGAAGCAACCTTTTGAGCAGACACAGAGAGAACATCTCCTCCCACAGACAATCTGTGCTGGTGTGCAGTTCTGTACAAGAAGTTTTCCTTAGTGCCTGAATGCTCGCTAGGGTCCTCATGTGACTAAGAGTGTGCACTAGGACTTCCCAGGAGCCGTTTCCATTCTCAGAAGACGCCA
Organism: Dicrostonyx torquatus; assembly: GCA_028555095.1. NCBI lineage: Eukaryota > Metazoa > Chordata > Mammalia > Rodentia > Cricetidae > Dicrostonyx > Dicrostonyx torquatus. Next base: position 4,845,156 of record JAQHUG010000025.1, on the reverse strand, counting down.
GAAAGTACTAAGTAAGATGTACCCAGGGAACAAACCCCAAGAACATGAATAGACGAGGCCCCTGCCTGTGCCTGGGATTTGGGATTTTTAGTGTCGTTCTTGAATTCCTTGACTATGCTTCAGTGTTTCCCCAAATGACTTTGCCATATTGCATGAGACAGGTGCCTCACCATGTCGCGATGATGTGCAGCAGCCAGAGGCTGTGCTGTGTCTTCCGTGTAGACTGTAAATTTCCTTATAGGAATAGCTAAGAAAACAGCCACTCCTGTGGGACTTGGAGTAAAGATGATGTCATTACAGTGCTGTCCTCATGCAGTGCTGGTTGGTGGGAGCTGCCAGATGGACCTGAACAAGCTGGACTTGAAATGAGCCAGAGCAGAAAAGGGAAGCTGGGAAACTCAGTGTACTCATATGTCTTGATGAGCATACCTCTGAGCAAGCTGAGCTCGTCCTTCCCCTGGGGCTACCCAAGGTCAAATAGGAAGATTTAGAAAGAAAGACATTAGAGTAGGATCAGCATCCTCCACCCCAACCCCAGCCCCATTACTCCAGTGCTGGGGATGGAACACATTACTTCTGTCCAAATAGCTAAACAATTGCTTTACTGGATGTAGCACCATTCTGGGGGTCAATGTCTTGAGATTAGCAGATAGGTAACAGACTATCTTGTGTGGCCTGCTTCTCTGGGGATCTCTAAACTTCCTCTGTCCCATGACCTGATAAGAAGGTCATTCCCCAACTCCATAAACTCCAGAATCAACACTGTCCCTAGAAGAATGGGCTGCGGACAGTTCTGCCTTTGATTTCTCTATAACCCATCTGCTTCACTCTGTTCTTCCCAGAGCCCCTGCCTCTGCCCCTGCCCCTGCTATGGCTCTTGAAGGGTTAGGATTTGCTGCACCTGAGTCCCTGTCTCTCTCCATGGGGTCTTTGTCCACTGTAGACATGGTATCCCAGAGCACCCAAGATCTCAGATGGTCATCTACTCTGTCTGCTATGAATCTGAGCTCAGATGTTGAAAGAATAGAACCAACATTTGGTTTATCTTCTCTTCTGGCCACTGACTTTCCAGGTTGAGAACCGTCTCTTCCCATGCCACTGTGATTTATGCTTTGACTTCCTTACTTGCTTCTATCACTAAACAAAGTCCCTGTCTTATGAGTGAGGTCTCACTTGTGATACTGATCCAAAAAATGTGTATTGATTGATGATGACTGTCTGAAGGCAGCATGTGATTTCATACCCCAGTTATGTAAGTTCTTTTGGTAACAGAAAAAAAGTGACAAGTCCATGCTGGAAGCAGGGCCACTCCTCAGTTACAGCAAGGAGCTGACACAGAATGATGAAGGTCATTGTCAACTGTCAACTGTGGAAGAAGCTGTTCTCACTCGACCAACTTCAGGCTGTGACTTGTGTCCTCAGTGAGAATCTTGTGGAGCAGCCATGGCTTGGGATCACCAACTCAAGCTTCCTCTGTCTCTCTGTCTCTCTCTGTCTCTGTCTCTCTGTCTCTGTCTCTGTCTCTGTCTCTGTCTCTGTCTCTCTCTCTCTCTCTCTCTCTTTCCTCTCAGTTTTTCAAGACCGGGGTTCTCTGTGTAACAGCCATAGCTGTCCTGGAACTAGCTCTTGCATACCAGGCTGGCCTTGAACTCACAGAGATCCTCCTGCCTCTGCTTCCTGAATGCTGGGATTAAAGGCCTGTCTTAGTCTTTCTCTTTCTTAAAGCTTCAAATCCATGGTACATTAGTAAGATGAGGACTCAGCATTTTTAAAGCCATACCTCAAAGTGATTATAACTAATATATGTAGACACAGAGCTTTAGTAGACACTAGCTGTGAAGACTGCCCCTGTGCTTGTTGTGAGCCATACAGTCTCCGGCCAGAGAGTTTTGAAGGGCTCAGAGCTCTCACAGCTCCTTCCTGCCTTCTAACCAGAGTCGAAACCAGTTAGCGCAGCACTGCAGCAGAAAAGCCGGAGATAGCGTTAGCAAAGAAGAATTACTTCTAAAGTGGAAACCAGGTCACTGTCTTTATTTCTCGCAGCCTGAAGTTAAAGTAGAACTTCTCTGGCCCTTCGCAGGTCTGTGGGACTAAGAAAAAATTTATAGACATATATAATGCCTCTACCTTCTATTCAATCAAAACAAAATCTCAGGCACAACGAAAATAATACATAAAGTACCAGCCAGTCATATTTGATTGACTGAGCAGCACAATGGTAAGTGGGAAAGAAAGAGACTGGAGACCCATCCATCCTTTCTGTACCCTAGACGGAAGTCCTGCCTCAATCCCCAGAATTACCTCATCAGTCCTGCCTAAAACTGGCACCTATATGACTTACAATGATTGGGAAGAGGGACACTATTGGTAGGTTCCTTCCAACAGGCCATCCCAGGGAGGCAACTTCTCCACTACCTCAAGAGCTGGGACCCTTGGGACGGCAGGAAGGCTTCAGTCTTTGTAAGCACTGGTGTTTCTGTGTGGTGCTGTCAGAAGCCAGCAATTTATGAGAAAAGACATGGCAAATAGATAGATAGAGCTGGAGTGTGGAAAATAGCTGTCTTGGCCTCTGAGTCACTAGTGGCTTCAGGATCCATATAAGACTCTATACCTGCTAAAAGGTGGCACTTTGTACTCCGCAGGGGCTGCTTCCATCAGGGTGGTTGGGTCCATCCCACAAAGACAGAAGAGCTCAGTAACCAGGCAGGAAGCAGCTCCTGGACCAGAGTAGAAAATGGAGTCGGGGTGGTATATATGATGAGTTCCTATGCTATGCTTTGCCTCTTAGAGCATTTAGATGAGGAGGCCAAGTGACAGCAGAGGAGCAGGGAGAGAGGGAGAAAGACCCTACCTGTTTCATGTAGAACACCGAGGCCTGGCGTTACCCCGGACAATTCTGTAGAAGATGCTGGCGAGGTAATAAGACCTCTACCTGGCACAGGGTAACCTTCAGAGAATGGTTGTCGCTGGCAACCAACATGAGGAGTCTCACCAGGCCTCCAAAATTCTATGTCCTGTCTTTGAGGTTTTGCAGGGAGGAACGGAGGAATTGGAACAGTAAACGTTACACAACAGCCTCTAAGCTGAGATTCTTGTAAGTAGAAATAGCCAGTGAGCTCCTTCCCTGTTGTTATGACTGTCTCTGAATATCTCAGATTCAAAAGACCTCAAAAATCTAAAATGTTCTGCGTTAGGTTGGCACTTGTTATGTTTCTCATTTTGGAACATTTCAGAGTTTTTTTGTTTTTGTTTTTTAAATTAGAGATGTCCGATCTGAAGTAGTACTGTGTGGTGATTTGAATAAGAATGCCCCCATAGCTCATATTCAAATGCTTATTTACCAGGGACTGGCACTATTTGGAAGGATTAGAAGGACTAGGAGGTATGGCCTGTGTCACTGGGGGTGGGCTTTGAGTTTTCAAAAGCCTGTGTAAAGTTCAGTGTCTCTCTCTCAGCCCTCAGATCAGGATGTAGCTCTCAGCAACTACTCTAGCTCCATGCATGCCACCTTGTTCCCTGCCTATAATGGACTAAATCTCTGAAACTGTAAGCAAGTCCCCAATTAAGTGTTTATAAGAGTTACTTTAGTTCTGGGGTCTCTTCACAGCAATAGAACAGTGACCAGGACATACTTTGCTTCAAAAACATGTAAGTATTGTATTAGTAAAAATAAGTAAAGATAAAGGGCTGGATTGTGGCTCAGTTAATAGAACATTTGCCTTACATGCCCATAGCCTTGTGTTTGATCCCCAGCACTGCAAAATTAAAATTAAATAATTTTAGCTGTCTTATAGGAGGACAATTTTTTTTCCTCAGGTGGTATTGCTTTTTTTTTTTTTTTAAAAAATGAGTTTGGGAAACAAAAGCTAAATGCCAACTGTAGTTCTTCTCACAGAATGGTGCCCAAGGGCTATGTTGCTGTGTAATCCCACTTGTTGAAGCTATTGGGAAATAAGGTGGACTTGTAGGTTAGGGATAAAACCCATTGATCAGAGGTTGATCGTGTGCCTTAGAATGGGAGAAGTGCTGAGCATGTGAGAGATTTGAGGATGATCAAAGAAAAATAGATGGCTACAGAGGCAGTGTCATGCAGCAAGCTGTACCAGCAGTGTTTGAACAGGACTGCATGAGAGCTGAATGCCTAAAACTGGGGATAGTCCAGAAGTTCATGGATGAGGCTCACAATCAAGAAAAAGGATGGCTAGGGAACCCTAAGTATCACAGTTGAGGCTTAGCCTAGGCAATGCTGCTCAGGAGCAACACGTGGGAACATGATGTGGGAGTCCCCTCTATATGCTTTAAACATGTTTTATTGCCATTGGTTAATACAGAAGCTGCTTTTGGCCAATAACTTAACAGAATATAGCCAGACTGGAAAAGATTTATAGAGAGAGTAGGCAAAGTCAAAGAGATGCCATGTAGCTGTCAGAGGAGAAAGACATAAGCCACCAGCTGGAACCTTGCCAGTAAACCACAAACCTCATGGTAAAATATAAAATAATAGAAATGGGTTAATTTAAGATATAAGAGCTAGCTAACAATACACTTAAGTGATTATTGAAATGTTGTAATTAATACAGCTTCTGTGTGGTTATTTCAGTTCTGGGTGGCTGGGAAACAAACAAGTGACCTCCGACAACAGGAACAGACTGACAGAATACCAAAGGGCAACAGTCTTCATGGTCTGGATGCAAAGGAAACAGTTTCTCAGTGACTATAGATCTGCTTGTTTGAGTCATATTTAAAACAACTGGATATGTGGAAATTCAACTTAAACATCTTCCAAAAAAGAAAGAGAAAAGGAAGGAAGAAAGGAAGGAAAAAGAAACCTAGGGCCAAGGTAGAGAGGCCATCTTTGGCTTTTATGTAGCAGGAAAACAAGACAATTCCCAGGCTATTATCACTGTCAATGCTTCTTTAATGTCTTTGGGCTATGGTTATTTTGTCCACGGAAACAGTGGTGACCAAAGATTTATTCCAATTTAGCTCTTTCAAAGCTGCTGTCTGTGTGTTTTGTTTCTTTAATATTTTCTTTTCACTTGAGAAAATGAAACAACAAGTGTTTTATAGCTGTAAAGTTTTAAAATGAGGGAAACAAGGCCTTTGCCACACCCCTATTTTCCACCTACCAGGTGCCTTTAGGCAGTGTCAGATGTCCTTTGGGTGTAGGGAAGAGACCAAAGGCAACCCCTGTTGAGAACCATTGCCTTATCATAGCCACCATCCTGCTGTTTTCTTTCTTTATTATTTTCTGAGATCAAATCATGTCAGAAGACAAAAAGACAAAGTCCCCTTGGAAAGCCTCCTGTAATATCTCTTATGTACCTAAGCACTAGCTAAGGGCAATACTTTCATGATGCCGCCTTGAAAGCTCTTGCTAGAAGTCAGCTCTTGTTACTCTCGCAGCCTTTTTTCTGCTGAAGTGGAAATTCTTATAACATAAGCATCAATACCATCAATCTTTCTATTCCTAGAAAGCCTCGCATAACCCCTGAAGCACCATCGCATGGGGGATGACTTTTTGTTAATTTAGACTCGTATTGAGTCTGACCTCAACACTATGTTCACACTTGTTATGCTAGAAGTAGGCCTCTCAGAAGTAGCAGCCCAGGTGTCAACTGCCCGCCTACAACAGTATCCCAGAGCTGCCGCCCAGACACCGTGCTCTGTAACTGTTTCCCCAATCAATGCATCTCTCTGGTGCTGTAGCTCCCAGTGATGTCTCATTTTTCCTCCGCGACTCCCCCAGATCCCCATAAAGTCTCCACCTGCCAGAGGAAAGCAGCTGTACCTCTGTGGAATCAGGATCCAGTCGTTTCTCCGAAGTCTGCTTTGCTTTGTGGGCCAGCCAGCACCAATTATTAAAACTCATTTTTCAGCAAAAAAAAAATGAGGTTCTGGAGCAATGAGGTTCCCAGCCCATTGGCAGGCCTTCCTCACAACAGAGCCTTCCTATTGGCAGGGGAGACGAAATGAGAAACAAGGAAATTTAATATCTTCACATTATGCAAATCTGATTTAATCAGGGATGAGGGTGAGACGCAATAAAAACTATAGTTTCATTAAGTTTATGGCTTTGAGACTGGATGTCAATTTTTTCTGTTGCCATAGCTACCACAACTGGTTACAGCATCTTTGGAACTGTTTCCCCATGGCAACCAGAAGAGGAAGGAAGGATATGAGGCTGGACTGTGTTTCCCATCTTACCCTCTTTTGGATTGAAGAGTTTGAGAAAGGACAAATCAGGTTGCAAGAATTTCTTTGGGAAAGGCCAAAGCACAAGGTGGGACACAAAATTCCTGCTCTGGTTTTACACATTCCAAGACAATTCATGAATTCATCCCCACCGCCGCCACCACCACCACCATGAACAGTTCATCCTAGAAGTATAGTCACATGCTAGATAGCCCAGTCTCCAGATCTGGAGAGTTAGCCAGTCCCATTTTTTAGTCTGTCAACACTACAGCAACTTTTAGAGATGGTATTGTGTGGACTATACCGCTAGTCACGCAATATCCGTTCCTAATCTTTCTGGCAGACTTTTCTCAGATTTTTTTTTTAATTGTGGTTCTCACAGTTAGGGTTTGAGTGTAAAATGCCCCTGCTGCCCCGCATGTGTTTGAATAGTTGGTGCCCAGCAGCTTCTGGTGCTTTGAGTAGTACTAGAACCTTGGCACAGGGGGCCTAGTTGACAAATGTAGACCACTGGCATGGATCTTGAGTGTTAGGACCAGGTCTTGCTTTTGATCCTGCTATACATCATGTCTTCACTGAGATATGAGAAATGGTGTTGCAAGCTCCTGTTCTGATGAATAGTGCCTCTCTGTCATACCCTCCCCATCTGGATAGACTACATCTTATAGAAATCAAATTAAATACTTCCTCCTGTTAAGTTGCTTCTGTCAGACATTTGGTTGCAGTGATGAGAGAAATTGCTAACACACTTGAAAACTATTCTCCTACTTACAAACTGCCTCACTAAAACAGCTCAATTTCCCACAGTCCCCTTCAGCAGAAGGTCCTGTGAGATATTTTGGGTCAATAACAATTAAATGTGATGGGGGACAATTTTGTATTCTGTCAATCATGTTTTAAATAAACACTGATTGGCCAGGCAGGAAATGTAGGCGGGAAAACCAGACAGGAAGTAGAGGTGAGAACAGGAGAATTCTGGAAGCAGAAAGCTTCCTTGGCATTCCTGCGCAGACCATTGAAGAGGCAACATGTGACAAGAAAGGTACCGAGCCATGTGGCTAACATAGATAAGAACAGTGGGTTAATATAAGCTATAAGAGCTAGTAAGAAGCCTGAGCTAATGGGCCAATCAGTTTATAATCTTATGGAGACCTCTGTGTGATTTTTCTTTGGGGCTTGCCAGCTGTGGGGTACTGGGTGGGAAGAAACCCCAAAGATCAGGCCCCTCATGTTACATAAAGGGTACAAGAAAGCTGTTTCTACTTCCAAGGTTATAAAGTATGACCTTTGTGCCTTTGACCACATCTTCCACCTCCCTCTGATTTCAGCCATAGCATGGAGGGCAATTCTAGGCTCATACTGAGTGCTCCCATCTCAATGGAAAGTTATGATCTTTATTTTTTTTTTCTGCCTTAGAATTTTCTTCCAAACCACAGAAGCCTGGTACTGTTGGAAAGGATGGGGCAGTCATGTCTCTTGAGTTAACCTTCAGCCAATGCAGCTTGACATTGGCTGTCACTCCAGTTCTGTCTGTTGCTACCCCAAGATGCCCAAGGAGTTGAATTCTCTTTAGTATAGACTGTAGCGATGCATCATTTGTTGACTCCTTAAGCCTGGTCTCACTATAGTCTTCCTCATACAATTGTATCCAAGGCTTTTGTCTTCAATAAACTGATGGCATAGATATCTTGGTCTTAGGAGTTGCTATTTCAAAAATCTAATAAATACACAAAGAGAATAATCCAAACTTGACCATCATGAATAGAAGCAAAGTTATTCACTTCCACCAATTCATTCTTCCCCAACTATTTCTGCTCTCATTTCGACTATACTAAGGTCCTCTCCCTAAGCTTACTAGCTGGGAACAATTTGCCTTTTGGGTTATTACATATCCTGCAGAGGATTCTTTGGGTAAGACTTCTCTCTACCAATAAATTTAAACTTTTCTATAGTGTAGACAATGAACATATCGTATTGCTAGGTACTTTCTACTACTTGGTATGTTTTAAACAAATACCCACCAACTCTCTGTGGATAGTTAATGGCTTGGATTTGCATTTGTAAAGTTGTGTATTAGTTAAGCCATGGGTAATAAAGGAAAAACAAATAGCTGTTGTTTTAAATGCCTTTGGTTGTAAGGTATTTCCTACTTACTCAAACATAATACCTTGTTTAGAAACATACTTGCTGTATGCAAGGAGCATGTGACAAGGAACTGATTATATGACTGTTTGTGGTATGTGAGGCTTTATTGCAGATGTTAAAAACAGTCAGAGGCATCTGGACTGATACAGAAAAAAGAGAAGTAGAATGAGCATGGCCAGCATACTGGACATGGTCAAGGCTCTCTGTGAGAATAGCAGAGAACAAAGAACAGAGAAAGCATAGTGATAATTGAAAACAGCGAGGTTATCAGAAGGTGGAGAAGTTGTGTGGGGCAACTGGAGGTTTCTCCCACCCACTAGCTCCCAAATAACCACTCAGAGGCTTATTATTAATTATAAAGGTTTGGCCAATGGCTCAGGCTTATCATTAACTAGTTCTCACACTTAAATTAACCTATTTCTATTATTCTATATGATTGTTACCTCACATTTGGCTTCCCCAGTGGCTGCTGGGGTCTCAACTCACTTTCCTTTTTTATTCTTTTTCTTTACTTGGATTGCCCACCTGGATCTATTCTGCCTAGCTATTGGCCAAATCAGTTTCTTTTTTAGCCAATGATAATAAAACATATTCATAGCATATAGAAAATCAACACATCATCTCCTCTTTTCTGTCTAATTAAAAAGGAAGGTTTTAACTTTAACATAATAATATTGCATAAAATAAAACAGGTATGAAGTAAGAATTGCAATTATAATATTTAGTCTATTCGTATTTGGCAAAATTAAAAAAATCTATCTTTGTGAGTTCAAAGTTTTATATCTAATTTATCTTTTATTTTAACTAATGAAAACTATAATTATAACTGTCTAGTCTTCAACTCCATCAAAGACCCCAGAAGGATATAACATTACCTAAGTAAATAGGAAGTGCATTTTAAGCAACTTCCAAAACTCTAGAAATGACAAAGATATCCAGCTGCCTGACAACCACCCAAAGTTCTTTTATAAAGTTGGGGCATCCATCTTTAGCCTATAGGCCTAGATAGAGTGTCTGGCAAATTTCTTAGTGAAGCAGGAAATCTGAAGGACTGTCCCATCTATTTTGGCAAAATTCATCAGTTGCTTTCTTCTGTGTTCTGAAGAATGTCTGGTAGACTCTTTTATGAAGCAGAAAACCTGAAGGACTGTCTCACCTTGTTATGGCAAGCTTATCAGTCATTTTCCTGTGGGTCCTGCATGTCCAGTTTATATAGCATATTATAAAATAGTCCAAGCAAGAACAACTTCTTGCAAAAAATGACTATCCTTGCCATGAGGAGCTTTTTCACTGTCCATCATTCTCCTGAAGTAAGTGGTGCTGCCAGGAGCAGATATGTCTCACTTTTGAGAAAAGTCGAAGTTCTTAAAACATTTTAAATGTCCTATTCTATAGGTCTTTGAAGTATTTGAAGATTACCTATCCATCTGAAATTTATCTTGCATGTATAGAAAACCTAACTAACATGACTGCAAGTTTTTTGACAATGACAGATTTGTATTATTGTATTATTTGTATAGATTTGTGTTATTGATTTGTATTTCATAACTATACATTACATTTTTAAATGAGCTGCATAAACATAATACCTTAAAGAAGAGTAGAAATATACATATTGTATAACAAAATTAACCTTAAATTTGTATCATGTCGGGATCTAGCCTCAATGGGTTTGTACATTTCAGGGTAGGTACATGTGAATTAGAAATATTAGGCAGAATAGACAGAGATACAAAAAAAAATACAGAGACATAGGATAGTACTGGGAGGGAAACTCAGTGAAAACTGAATACTGAGTCTGCCCGCATTCATTTTCCATACACTTATATATCCCAATACAAAAAGGGGGAAGAAGGCAAAAGCCTGCTTTAACATAACACAATGGACAATCAGAAGAATTACTTGATTCATTACTTGAGACATCAAGCCACTATTTTCTGAGTTGAGCATTCTGATGTTTTAGGCAGGATATGCAGCAAATATACCTTAGGTCAAGTATCTTATGGGCAGCCACTCCCTATGTCAAACCTCCTATTTTAAAATAAAGGAACAGAAATAGGTTTGAATTCTCTGACCTTTGGTCAGGGTGGATTGGATCCACTTCTATGGGCCATCTTAAGGTCCAAAATACCAATTAACTACACCCTGGGTCAGGGTTTCATGTTTGTAGACACATCTGGTATCAACAACTTAGAAAGAGTAAAAGTAAGCTCAAACTCTCTGACCTTTAGTTAAGGTAGAACAGGACTAACATCTGTGGGCCTCCACAGTACCAATAAACAAAATTCGTACTAATGTAAAGTATTTTGAGACTAACAGTTTTTTATGGATTAAAGTAGACTCAATAATACAACCCTTTTATTATTATAGTATCTACTCTTTCCCCTATTATTTCTATATCATATCCCCCTTTGATCTAGAAAGAGATTGACTATGACCCTTAACCATTAATAACCAACCCCCTTTAGATGAAAACAAACATTTATAAACAATATTTTGGGAATACTTTTCTATACTACTTCCTGATGATTGAGGGTGATAGTAATCATATGGTGATACTGAGAAAATTTAGAATTATCGTCAAGTACTGATGGGTATTTTGTATGGTTGGTCCATCTCAGCCAGTAGGCTGGAAGTTGTTCTGGATATTGGATCACCTGAGACATGGCTCCCATCAGAAATCTCTCATTGATTTTTGCTTGATCAAATCATATTATTCTGGAAGGGATCCACACCTTCTCATCTTTGATGGAAACAAAAGCAAAACCTCTTTTCCAAAATCCTTAGACCCAAATTTTGAAATCAAGATAACTTTATGTTGGCTTAGTTTAGCAAGTCCCACAATCAAATGTCTCTCTGCAGTCAGGTCATTAACAATTAAAAAATTCAAAGAAAACACAATAGTATAAATAATATAGGCTCTGTATTTTCCATTTTATGTAAATTTTTATAACTTTTTTACTTTATCTCTTTTTTAAGGACCTCAGTCTATTATCTTTAAACTGTTCTTTTAATCTATGACTCTATCTATCCTTTATCCTCTCTCTTCCAAACCTATACATATTTATCAAACACATTGTGACCCACTTAAAGGCCTCTTTGCCTAAATCTGTCTTATTGTGTATCTGTAATGATTTTTTGACCAGGAGAGTTTTTAAAATGCTAAGCAGGTGTGATTAGGACCAGAATGGCCAGTTTGACTGTTAGTTCTGCCCCTCTTGGTTTTCCATCATGGCAGAGGTATGTTCACCACCAGCTCTGGGAGCCATGCTCATTGCCCTAGGTACACAGCAGGTTCACACCACCATAAACCAGCTTGTAACACATTGCCCCCCAAAATTCAAGTGCTCTGTAGTAGGATCTCTGGAAAAAGTTGTCCATGCTGCCAGCACAAACCAGGAAGCTGTCTCTTAATGGAGTCACACATCTGTTCACCTTCAGCAAACAGAGCCTATCTGAAAAAAAAATGTGGCTACCAAGAAGCTGCATTTGACTCCCATTTTTGTGGGTCTAAAAGCTCTCTTTTTAAAATCAATTTTTAGGACTTATGTGGATCCATGTTAGATGGTGGACACCATTTGTAACTGGAGGTTTCTTTCCTGCCTGCGAGCTACCAAATAACCACTCTGAGGCTTAATATTAATTACAAAAATTTGGCCAATGGCTCAGACTTATGTTAACTAGCTCTTGCATTTAAATTAACCCATTTCTATTATTCTATATTTTACCATGAGACTTGTGACTTGTACCTCACATCTTGTTTACTTGGAGGCTGTTGACATCTCTCTTGACTCTGACTTCTTTTTTCTTTGCTTGGATTTCCCATCTGGACCTATTCTGCCTGGCTATTGGCCAAATCAGCTTCTTTATTAACCAATGGTAATAAAGTATATCCGCAGCATACATAAGGGCATCCCACATCGCGTGAGCTGGAAGGAGTTTCAAGTAAAGAAGGGTTAGGATATTAACATGAACTTTGAAATATATAACAAGTACTTGTGAATAGGGACTGAGGGATCCTGGAACCTAACATGGACTTTGAAATGTTGATAGACACCACAGATAAATGTTAATGGCAAGCCATATGCCCCTTTTGCCAGACTTAAGGGAAATGGTTCCTTTTGGCAGATGGGAACCAGCCTCCCAAGTTGTTGAGGGATTCTGGCTTTAATCCAATGGCTAGAAATCCTCCTATAGTCCAGGTTGAGATGGGCCTCGACTCGGTTTTGAATGTCACTGGGCCTGCCCTTTTGGCGAGGGTACCCTTTAGACATGACACTCACCAATCAAGTTTTCTTTATCACTCTTCTTTCTTTTGTTTCCTTGTCTTTAAGAAAACAAAACAATGTCTCTGAAAACAGTAAATCCACTGAGTAGAACAAAAATGGATCCAATGGTTGACATGATATGTTATCAGCTAAAATGTATAGTTCATAGGCTGAGCATTTTCCCCTTTCTCTGCCTCTTTCATTTTATCCTGCTGTTGAGCTCAGAGGCATTCCAGCTGGGTAGCGGTCTCTTTTATCTGCCCCAGCTTAGTTTATAGTTCCAACTCCAGGGCTTCTTGCCTCTTTTTGAGGTCTCTTGCTCCTCATTTTCAGCCCCAGGCTAGTGCTCCCTGGCTTCACTATCACATCATGAAAGCAACCTCCACTCACTGTTATTTACTCATTGTGCACAGGAATCACGTACAGAAAGATCATTTTCATTTCACTTCTGAGACCCTGGGAAAATAATTTAATTACTCCGAGCCTCATCATTAAATATGATGGGGGAAATTATGGCAATACATTAATGAGAAGCACTGAGAATATCGATATTTTCCTTGCTTTTTTATTATTTGCTTTTCCATGACCATCTGAACTCTTTAGGAATGTTTTTTAACTAGAGAGGCAATATCCCAGAATGGTTGAGTGTCCCACTTAACAAAGAGCAGACCTGTAGGTAGTTATTATTAATTGTCAGCTTGACATAATCTAGAAGCACCAAAAAGCTGGGCCTGTGATCATGCCTATGAGAGATTTTCTTGAATATGTTAGTTGGTGTAGAAAAACCCACCGACTGTGGGCGATATCATTTCTTGCTGAGGAATCTGGGTTGCATAAAATTTAGGAGAAGTAATCTGAGCAGTAAGGGTGCATTCATTGCCCACTTCTTCTTGACTAAGGATACAATGTGTCAGTTCTTTCAAAGTCCTGCTGCTGTGACTTCCCCACCATGATGGAACTGTGAGCTAACGTAGTGGGGTGATTTCAAAAGTCCTTTGAACATAGTAAATACTCAGCAAGTAGCAACACATCTGCTGATCAGAAATATTCCCTGGCTTTACCATGCATATGACACTGGCCTGAAATATATTATGAAACTGACTTCTGACTTTCATCAAATTATGTCTACAACAGGAGGAGCATAACTCATCAAGAACACGACTCTGCCTGATTGAAGAATCATCTGGAATCTTATGATCAGAGACTTCCTGAATCAAAGGACCATAGGCCTATGTAATTTAGAAGCCAAAATACTTGACTTTTCTTGGCCTTATGTCTTAGTTACTTTTTAAATGCTATAGTAAAACACTATGGCCAAGGTAACTTATAAAAGAAAGTGTTTAAATTGGGAACTTAGAGTTTTACAGAGACCATGGCGGTATGGTGGAGAGCATGAAAAAGGACATGGTGCCAGAACAGTAGTTGAGAGCTAACATTCTTATCTGAGAGAGAGAGAGAGAGAGAGAGAGAGAGAGAGAGAGAGAGAGACAGACTAACTGGGAGTGGTGTGGGTTTATGAAACCTCAACTCCCACCCCCCCTCAGTGATACACTTTCTCTACACCTTCTAATCCTTCCCTGAAAGTTTCATCACCTGGGGACCAAGTTTTCAAACTTGTGCTCCTGTAAGGGCCATTCTCATCTGAACCACCACACCTTACCAATGTACCTGTATCATTTTCATTACTCTGCGCTAAAAGATGGGATTAAATTTTAGCTGTGCCCATTTTTAAACAAAAGATGATTATTTTTATTAAAAACTGAGCAGGCTATGGAGTCTTTCTACTCTCCACAGTTCTGTAAATCAAAACCCTCTGATGATGGGCTAAGCCCACAGGGACTCCACCAGATGAAGGCCTGGATCAGTCCAGGTAAGGAGCTGTGTTTGCTTTAGACTTAAAGATATGCAAAGCACAGCAGGACCTCCCACAGGCTTCACTGCATTTACAGTAAAAAAGGACAGTCTTCCTGCCTGAACAGGGCTAAAATGTAAACCATGCTTCTGGTACAGAAGCAAGTGAGAATCACATGAGACTCCTCCCCACAGGGTAATCAAGCTGCAGTGAGCTGATTAGCAGGTGATGTTTGTTATGCCCAGATAGTGGAGTCCCCCACAAAACAAGGAGAGTCCCATATGTAAAAATGTTCAATGCACTGAACTCAGTTGGGGTGGAGTGGAATTTTTATCACAGAAGAGGTTTGGGTGAGGGATTTCAAAGGTTCAGGACCCCTGATTGGCTGACATTTGCCTAGAGTCAAATCCTTTTGAAAAGGGATGGGTATGCTGGGCTAAGGTATATCAGGTGATTCTATCTACAATTATTGGAATGTTAGGAATTTCCTTTGGCTAGTCTATTCCTAGATGGTACCTGGGTGGTCTCAATTTGTGGTCTTTCTTGGGACCAGGTATTACGTTAGGGTAAACTGAGACTCAGGCCTACTTTCTGGTTGGTCTTTTTAGAGCCTGTCTCGGCATGTGTGTACCAAGCTGCCTCAGGCCCTACAGTGTTTGGAGAGTCTCCTTTATCAACTTGGTTTGTTCAGATCCCCACTGACTTCAAGGTTCAGCTTTGTCTGCTGTGATCCTTCACAAAAGGTGTCGATTCATTGGCTCCCAGCTCAGGGTGCCTTGAGATTTTCAGAATGCCTAGAAATTCCCACCTCTCTCATATTGGCGATCACATGGAAAATGGGCTTTTGCGCTCACATCAACTTCTCAAGTGAATCTCCTCCATCATGAGTTTTAACTCATGAAAATACGCAGGAGTTCTTGCACACACTCCCAGTGTTACACGTATGTAATGAGATGACCATGAGTAGCCCCTGCAGGTTCTCTGCTCATGATGCACTGGTTCATGCTGAGGCGAGTGCAGGAGGGATGGAAGGACAGACAAGGTGATCGTTTATCTGGGTCATGGTGCTGGACAGCTCCTTGAAGACCTGAAGCCTGGCATTTCGCGGAGAAGCAAAGCCTCACCTATGCTTTAGAGCAGACCTCTACTGACCTGCCCTCCTCACCCCTTTCCACCTCATCACAATAGAGGACACTGGACATGAGGTAAGCATCACGCCCCTGCAGGTACCATGTACCTTAAAGAGCATCCGTTGAGCTGGCAGAATTACTTCCTCTCAGTTCTGCCAGTCCATTGAGCAAGTAATTTACCTCTGGGATTTCCGGTTGTTGTTTTCCAACCTGGGGATAAGTGGGAACACCCATTTGATGTGATTTCCAGGCTTCTGGTATGAGTCAGAGGAAGCAGAAAAGCACTCAGATCTGAATGCCACTAGGCGCCTGGCTTTTTATAGACGCCGTTTTGCTGCATCTGTGCGCAACCTGTGAGGTGAATGTTTAGTCACTGCGACATAAATGAGAAATCCAAGAGTCCAGCCACTTGGTGTGCCCCCTCCTTCTCCAGGGCTCACACTCCCATCTGTCATCTGACACCCCACAGCTAGAACATGTGCATTTGTAGGTGACGTGGAATCTGAATAGTCCGCTGACCCGGAGTTCCCGCCTCACGCTGTGCTTTCTTCTGTTATCACACCATAGCGTTTGGTGACGTTCCCTGAGTCCATGCATCCCTCACCTGGTTGGAGCTCCTCTGGAGCAGAAGCTGTCCATAGACTTGCATAGCCAGGCTTGGCATTCTACCTGGTACATGGGAGGGCTTCCATAAATCTCTTCAAGTTGTGTGTGTATTTATTTATTTTGTGTCTTTATTTTATTTTATTATGTGTCTTTATTTTATTCATTTGAACCTGGAGAATGTGAAGGAAATGTAAACGACCTCCAGTGCCACCACCCAGGTGATGGTGTTGAACAAATAAATGTGTCATGCGTAAAAGAGCATCCAAATGAAGGAGGAATGCTTCTCTCCCTCTACTCTCACTTTCTTTACACAAAAGTTTCAAGATAAAAGTGTATGTGTGTGCGCGCGCGCGTGCGCGCGCCTGTGCATGCATATGTGTAGCTTTCTTGTCACGTGCTCACGTATGGTAGCAGGTATCTGGGATGCCTCCAACCACACCCTCCTGTAAGCTATCTTACAATGAACCTTTAAACCCTCCAACACTTCTCTTTATGGGCATGGACGCCTCTTATGGCTTTTCTAATGGCACTAGAACCTGGAATATATGCCTCTTTAAATTCACTAAGTTCTTCCAGTTTGCTTTGGAAATTTTCTCCCAGAAAAACCTTAAGATTCCTACATACCCACATCCTCACCACACTTGCTTTGTCTTCTCTCCTCGTATCAAGACTTCACATCCTGTCACCAAATGTAGAGGGAAGAGGGGTCTTTTTCTTCATCCCGAGCAGTCCTCTGGTACCAGATAGGTGGGTATCCTATCTCAGATCTGATAGCCACTGGAATTCACACCAACAACTCGGTATTTGGATGGCTGTTTTATCAGCCTGCCCTTCCACAACTCAGGTGTCAAATTCAGTGCTCCTTCCCATGCTCCTCATTTAGTCTATATGGGTGATTCCAGGGCCTCAAGCTGTAGTGTTTGCTGAGGTGGCTCACAGGATTCAGGAAACACTGAATTAATTACGTTGCCTACAGGTTGACAAGGAAGGTACAGCCATGTTGAAGGGTGCCACCATGCTCCCATGCTCTTTCTGTACATCACCTTCTAGAGATGTCCAGGCGTTCACCACCAAAAAGCTCCCAGAACTGCATCCTATCATGCTTGTTAGAAGTCATCATTACAGAGTCATGATTGATTGAAACAATGTTCATTGGTCTTCAACTATTGCACTCTTCCCAGGGATGAGGCTGAAATTTTCTGACCTCAAATCACATTGTTGGTTATTCCTTAGGGGGTATTTGGTGGGTCCTAAACTTAGGAGTGATTCAAGATGACTTTATTATAAATGACAAAGAAGCCCAGCGATGGTGGCACACACCTTTAATCCCAGCACTCGGGAGGCAGAGGCAGGCAGATCTCTGTGAGTTTGTGTGTGTGTGTGCCAGCCTGGTCTACAAGAGCTAGTTCCAGGACAGGCTCCAAAGCTACAGAGAAACCCTGTCTCAAAAAACAAAACAAACAAACAAAAACAAAACAAAACAAACAAAATGAAGCATCCATTTTATCTTCATAGTTCTTATCACCTCTGCAACTATAGAATATTTAAGCATCTTTAAAAGAAATCATTTAAAAATATTAGATAGATGAATGGATAGATAGATGGAAATTACAGATGCTATAATTTATAATAATAATTGAATATCATTAAAAACTACAATATCACATGGAGGTTCTGTTTCGTCACTGTGATGGCTATGAAGTAAAATGCCCATAAACTAACCCTCCATTCTCCTACTCTATAACTGTTGTCTCTTCTCTTCCAAAATTAAACCCATCTCAAAAATCCTTTCTTCCCTGGGATTGTCAGCCTTTCCCCACTCAGGTTTGTGATTTACCGTGACAATCACTCCAGCCCCCATCCTTCTCTTGCCTCATCGACACTTTTGGTTCCCCCGTAGATCCCGTCAATTATACTTCACCTGACTCCATGGAGCTGAACATGTTTGAAATGGGGCACTCAGCAGTATTGACTAGTCTCATGTGTGATTAATTGTCAACAGTCTCACTCAGGCCTTGGTCGCTGATTGGCCAATGCCGCCTTTTCTTCATCCACTACTCCATCTTCCCTCTAATCTTTTGCATCCATTGAGCTCATTTTCTACTTCATGGAGATTTCCATATACTATCACCTACATATCTTTGGCCTCCTGTGCTCACTGTTATTCTTTCTGCTCCATGGTAGTTATGACAGGAGAATGGTATTTTTAGCTAAACTCGACACTGTCATCCCAAATTTTATGATACACTAAAAATTTACCTTCTGTCTTTCTTCCCATCATTATCCTGGTCCACCAGCCAGAATGATGTATCCCATAGTGTCTCCTTTATGACCCAGCGATTCAGCAGAAGGTATGATGCTAAAACTAAGCTGTAGCCAAATGTAGTAGAGAATACCTTTAGCTCTAGTTCTTGGAATGTGGACACAGATCACAAGTTCAAGACTACACTGAGTTAGTTACCTAGGTGAACTCCAGACCAGCACCTGCTACACAGTAAGACTATGTCTCAAAAACCAAAACCAAAACTAAGTTATCATAACTGCATTTATTTATGGGACATAGTGTGATATGCTATGTTGATTCAAGTATACATTGTAGAGAGATTCAATATGGTTAGTTAGTTAGTGTGTGTGTGCATGCACGCACACAAGTGTGTGCATGTATGTGCACTGAGAATGAATTTAAAGTAATTTCTAAACAATTACTTTAGTGAATAGCACATGTAGCATGGCTACCTAAAAGTCCCTAGGGTCTTGCCATTATTTTAGTAGGAAAAATAGAAAGAGGAGAGAGGGGGGTTGTGGAGAAAGAAGTCAGTTTTCCCTGAGACTTGATTTTACTTTACCTCACAAATTCATCTCCCATGACTTCATCTGCTCATCCATCAGGCTGACCTCTGGCTATTCCTAGAGCACATTCGGCAGCCCCCCACCCACAGTATCTCCTCCACAGCTGCCCTTTCCTGTTCCTCAGGAATCACTCATGTCCCCACTTCTGCTAGTTCATTCAAATTCACTTTCACCTAGGCAGTTCCTTGTAGAATTTAAGAGCCCTTGGATCATCCCAGCTAAATATTCATTCCTTTTAACAACTAATTTAGCTTTCACTGCAGAAAAGCCTAAATTGACCTCAATTATGTCTTATCACATTATCTTTGCCCAGTTTTATGGGCTGGAGGGCATGTTTCTGTATGTATAGGGGTGCCTTCAGTTTCCAAGGGCTCACAGCTGGTGAGAGTCTGTGGCTTCTCTTTCTCTTCACCCTCCAGTTTTCTTTAGAAGATCTTGTTTGTATACTTCCTCTCTGTCTTCTGTTTTTCGGAATCCTTGTTTCTTCCTGGTGATAATTGCCTCCCACTGATTACAATCATTCCGCCTTTCCTTCCTGTGTTTCCTGTCTCTAACAAGAACACACTGGTGGAGAAGCTTCACCTTGGAGTTTAGGCCCTGGAGCTGGGGAGGGATGCCTCAAGAGCACTGCAGCTCGAGGGCAACACGTGGGATCGGGAGCCACTCTATCCTTTACACTTGCTTCTGATCCATTATACGTTTGGTGTGTGTGGTGGTTTGCATGAGAAAGACCTCCATAGGTTCATGTATTTAAATGTTTAGTTGCCAGTTGATGAACTGTTTGGGAAGGAATAGGAGGTTTTAGGAGTAGGTGTGGCCTTGTTGGAGGAACTGTGTTGCTGGTGGTGGATCTGGAATGACTGCTTACATAGAAAGCTGTCTGGGATATTTGCCCCAGGGCCCAGTGTACAGACAATGGATGTGGTCCAACTCCCAGATACTGAGTATGGGGCAGCTCCCACTGCTTCTTTCTGGGTCTTTAAAGAGCAGAAAATGTAGGAGGGTCCGTCTTTATTTCTGTGCTTTGATTGGTTAAATAAAAAAGCTGCCTGGGCCATTTGATAGGGCAGGACTTAGATAGGTGGGGAAAAGAGAAGAGGACGCTGGGAAGAAGACTGGGTCAGAGCCAGTCGCCATGAAGCTCCCGTCGCAGATGGATGTATCTTAGAACAGTCCGGTAAGATCACCACCTTGTGGTGACATACAGACTTTTATAATTGGTTAATTTAGATGTGAGAGATAGCCAAGAAAAGGCTAGAGATAATGGGCAAGGCAGTATTTAAATTAATACAGTTCTCATGTGGTTATTTAGGGCATAAGCAAGCAACCAGAGGTTGAGCAGGCCAGTGGCTGGGGGCTGGGGGAGCTGGGTGCAGAGAACACAACCCACACCTCCACCTATTTACAACAAGAAAAGTTATCAGGAGTAAAGTTTTAAATTCTTTCTAGTATGCATCGTTACTTTTAAAATTCACCACAGTTTCCATTCCAAACTCCTTATCACCCTGGGAACCAATATGGGAGGCTCAGTGTTACCTTGAAAAGGATCCTACAACCTGGAGGAGACAGTTCGTTTGCTTAGAAGCTGACCCATACTTTACCACCTTCTCTCTTGTCTACACTGAGTTTTCCCACCTAAGCAAAGGCTAACATTTGACCTTCTAAAATGTTGTTCTACTTGGCTACATGGACTGTAAGGAATTTTGTTTTATAGCTCCCCTAACTCATGTTAAAGCTTTAACCTGCAACATGATGATGAGTTTGGAATGGGGCCTTTGGGAGGTAATTAGGTTTATTTGAGGTCTTGTAGGTGGAATTCTTATGATGGAATCCACATTTCTGTAAGTAGAGAAAAGGAGAGAAAACACCTTCTAGACACACCTTCTGAGGGAAAAAAAAAAAACCAAGTTAGCACAGAGTGAGAAGCTAGACCTACAAGCCTAGGGCAGAAACTCCCTCCCTCTGCAAGGGCCCACCACTGGGACACCCTACATCTCCAGACATGTAAAAAATATACTTGTTATATTAGCCACTCAGCCTGAAGTATTTTGTTAAACCGGCCAAAAAAGACAAAGACTCTTGTATAGAATGTATTACTCAAACTTCCAGCTACACTACTTCCCTTGCTATGGGTACACTAATTTATTCTTTTAAAATTGTGTTTTATTTGTTACTTTCTCCCCTCTGCTCTTTTTGGTTTATGAATGACTTCTTCTTCTTCTTCTTTTTTACCTAGTCACAGCTTAATAAAACAAATCTAGATATTTACATAAAATCTTTATCTCCAAAAAAATCAAGCACTGAAATTTTGGTATACTCAGTTCAAAGGTCATTATTCATATTGTTTCATACTCTGTTATGTGTTGTTGATAGCAAACACGTTCATGGACCTGAAAATATGGCCAAAGCTTTAAATTTTTTAAAAAGTGGTTTATTCTTCTACAGTTTCACCAATGCATACAATAAATGCATATAATGTGTATATCAGATGGGATAACCCCATTGCCCTGTCTCATTACCTTCCTCTCTTCTCTTGTTAAAACTTTTCTCCTTCCCAAGACCCTTTCCTATTTCCATGTCTTCCTTTCGTGTGACCCACTGAATTTAAATGAGCTTCCTGTGTGAGTATGAGTGGGAGCTAGTTCCTGCAGCATGGGCAGTGGTTACACCACTAAAGACAGTGGTACTCTTTCATCCGCCACCAGCCACCATCAACAGTCCCTCAGAGAGTGGTTAGTTTCATAAGTTGACTTAAAAGAAAACAAACTGAAAATTTAAGGTATGCATCCTCATTATGATTCATCTTTTTTTTTCTACATCTGTTTATTTTTTCTATTTATGCAAATCTTAAGTTCCAGAGTCGTGACACTTTTTCATTCCCCCCCCCCAAAGTCACTCAGAGAACTGAGGGAGAGGGTCAGGTTTCCAAGTAACCAGTGTCCACAATCAGAAAGAAGTGTAGTTTCAAATTAAACATGAGTGCTAAGGCTTAATCACCTGCAGGAGACAGTCATGGTTGATGCTCAGCCAAGGTCACAGAATCATGCATCCTGTTCCAGGTTCCAGGTTCTGCATCTACTTCATGTCCTGAAATCCCACCCCAAGACGTTCAAATTACTTACAGCCAGAAAGCATAGGGCCCTGCAGACCCCATGTTCTCTGCAGCAGTAGAGGAAACTATACCATTCAACCCAGGCTGCAGGGAAAGTGTAGACAATGAGAAGAGCTAGTCCGCCCAAATTTTGAGCCTAGTTCATTTGTGACCTTGTATAAGTTAAAAAAAATATCTGGAGCCGTGATTATTTTGGTTTGTACAATTAAGCCTTCTGTTCTGAAGCCCCCTTCCCCCAGCAGTCGCATGCTAGATGTAAGGAGGACTAGTATAAGAGGGATGAGTTCGAGGATGCCAGCCTGTCCCTTAGTATCCTGCAGCTCTCTGCAAGTGGAGTTAGGCTCAGATATATGGAGGAGCCTCCTCTGCGCGGGCAGCCCTTCCCAGCAAGAACAAACTGTAAGAGGAAATAACTAGTGATTGACAGGAAGCAGCCCCGCCTGCTCGCTCCCCTGAGCCACCTGAGTCAGTTCCTGTTGCTGCCAACACATCCCAGTGGGTCCCCTCTCATTTCTGGGGGGGATGTAAAAGAGACATGCATACATTCCAGCCCCTTTCTGCTGACTCTGGAATTGCACAGCAAGCTGCAGCCATTATTTTTATTGCTGATGCCACTTCCTATCGAAACAATTTGGTGCTAATAAGCCCCTATAATAGTAAGCAATGGTTTGGCTGAATAATTGTCACTAAATACCATTCAAGGCTTTGTTGCTTCTTGGGCATATTGCTAATTATTCTGCATCTGAAATAACAGCCAAAGGCCCAGTGAATGCTGGTAAATAGGGTTTCTTCGTGCTCCTGGAGCCTGGGGCTGGGTGCCACCAGGAATGCCGAAGCTCTAATCCAGGAAACAATGGCCGCTTCACAGTCTCAACTCCCACAAAATCACAGCCTTTTGCAAACTGTACCAGAGCTCAGACAAACCAAGGCATCCGTCTGGAGCTGGAATTGGCGGAGGAGATTGACGGGGGTGGAGGTCACCTGGGGGCTGCCCAGCAGGGCTTCTGGGGTGAACAGAGGACTGGTGTGAGAAAGAAAAAGCTTTGTGGTCCAGATAGTTCACAGAAAAACTCAGTCTATGCAATAGTCACTACCTGGGAGTCAAAGCAGAAAAGGAGGAAGGTGAAGTGGGAGATTTAGATCTTCGTCCAGCTCAGCCCTACTTAACTGCCCATAGACTAAGTTTCAGTAGATGATCCTGTCTTCCAGCTCCTGGAATGTACCCTCAACCTCCCTGAAGTACCTTAAATGTGGCACCCTCTGGATGTTTCTGTTACCCAGTGGTCATGCGGCATTCACAGGATCCTGCAGAAAGGTCAAAGGGCCTTAGAATGATCGAATGCTGGTATATGCATATCACAGCTCGGAAAGGGCATGTTAGAAAGGAAGGACTTTGTTGTGACTCTGTCACAAGAAGGAGATCAGGAGACCAGAGCGTGGGGATGGAGGAGAGGTGTCCTGCTTGTTGTGTACTCTCTAGTGACATCCAAAACTACAAAGCACGGTTGGGGAGATGGTTCAAACATGAAGACCTGATTTCACAACCACAAAGCCCACCTAAACCCGTGTGCTATGGCACCTGTCTTATGACTCCAGTACCAGATGCCCCTACATGAGGATGACAGGCAGATATAGGAGGATGCCCAGAAGCTCAGAAGCCAGCCAACCTGGCATACACAACTGTGGACAAAAGATCCAGTGACAGCATCAACAAGGTGGAAAGCTTCACATGCATACACAGGCACACACACACACACACACACACACACACTACCTTGGGTTAGTAACCTTTAGGTTACTAAAATAGCTGTGGGCATGGACATGTAAAAATACACGCAGACCCCATAGGTTTTCGCTTCTCCACCTAGTTTCCCCTCGATCTACCTATTCATTTGTTTATACAGGATTCAAGGATCCACATTACAAATTTACAAATTATTCTCATGATTAAAGTTTTTAATTCTCAGGAATTAAGTACTGAGGGGAGGAACCAGAGAGATGGTTCAGCAGTTAAGAGCATTTGCTACACTTGCAGAGGACCTGGGTTCTGTTCCCAGCATATCAATAGCCGCTCACAGCTGTCTGTAACTCCAGTTCCATGGGATCTGACATTCTCTTGTGGCCCCTACTGGCACGAATCAGACATATGGTATACGACGTTCAGGCAAATACTTATATGCATAAAACAAATATTAGTAAAATAAATATTAAATATATTAAAGCCCATTCTTTGAAGGGTTGGTATCCCTTCGTAAGCATCATTTGAATGTTGGGACCTAGAATTTGGAATCTATCAATCCTAAACAAGCAAGGACCAACGAATTAGAACAGTAAGAGCCTATATAAGGGTGTGGTGTCTTGAAATTTGGTCTAGTGGGGATGGGCCAATATCTTTCTTATATTGCAATTTGTTGGATTATGGAAGAAATCAACCTGATCAGCCATTTAAGATGGCAAGGAAGTGTTCAAGAAAGACTTTGCCTGGTGGGCACGGGTATTTATTTGGGGTCCTTTTTGAAGAGAAAGTGTTAGACTTTAACTGGTTTGTTATTTTTTCAGGTCTCTTTTGCTTCTCAGTTTGAATGCTCTCCAAAAAAAATAGAGTTTAATCTTGGTCAAGTTAACTCAGTTAATCATTTTATGAAATTTTACAGCTTGCCCATTCTGAAATCAGCTAAAGCTGGAAGAATTATTTTATAATTTTGGTTATACTTTTCTCTTGGCTGCTAAGACCTTACAGGTTGCCACAGATTAATTTCTTGTTTTCATTTTTAAAGCCAGCCAAGGGATATTTTGCAGCCATAATAACTCCTAAATTTAAATTTATGCATAGTGAGTGTTTCTTCCCTTGAAGGTTCTGTCTTGCAAAGCATTGCCCTTACATGCAGCATCTAAAGCAATAGAGTTGATAGAAAAGGGAAACAGAAGTGTTGAAAGTAGGAAGAATGGGGATTTCCCTCAGTGTACAAGGTTTCAATTATACACATCGACTACATTTCACAGAGCTGTTCTGCCACCAAGTACCCATCACTGGTGATATGATACTGTAACTGTATCTGTGTGTCAAGAAAGTAGACTTCATATTATATATTATTATGAAAAAAGTTAAAGAAAATTAAAGGATTCTAGGGAACTTTGGAAATCATGAATATGCTTATTGACATAATTGCAGCTATAGATTCAAAGGTGTATGGATATAGTCAAACTTTTCATATTGTATTGATTAGATTTTTTTCTAGCAATTTAATCTTAATAAGACTTCTTTGTAAACTTTACAGGGAGACAATAACGATCTTGGGTTTGCCAGTTAGCAACTAGGGACATGGGGGGAATGCCAGAGAACATTCATGGGAACACTGAAGAGACCCTCATTTCCAACTGGGAGACTGTACTAAAGGTCATCCCCGTGACTTCACTCTAAAAGTGGCAGAGTTACTACAAAGAAGGCTACATAAGAAGCTGGTCAGGTGAACGGTGCTAGTTAATTAGTACTTCAAATGAACAGATTTCTCTGAGTTCTGAAAGCCAACAGAGGCATCCATGTGCATCTCCCTCCTTTGCTAGAAATCAGTCTTATTGCCTGCATACCTATGGAACATGCCTTGAGAGAGCAAGGTTGTCTTTCTCAAGGTATCTTCATGGTTTCAACAAGAATAAATGTCAAGATTCAGTGGAATTCAAACAAAGGTATGCTGTGTGTGTGTGTGTGTGTGTGTGTGTGTGTGTGTGTGTGTGTGTGTGTGTGTGTGTAAAGAAAGTGATTATTCTGCAAAAGATCTTCAGGGCATGGTTAGCGAGCACTGCAAAGATTTTGGAAAATGTAACTGGGCTCTGGAGGGTGATGGACTAAAGAAGTTGAAATCTAAGACTGAGAAGTGGAAAGTTGATTGATTCAGGCAAACTCTCTGGTGGCTGTGTGTTTAATAACCTGGCAAGGATAGCAAGAGCTGGGAAAAAATATTCTGCTGAAAATGCTTCTTCCTGACACCTAGAAACAATGATGTTTTGCAGAACTAATAAAGCAGAGGTGTGGGGTTGCTGTGATAGACGTTTGGGGAAAGTGTCAGAAGGCTTTGAGGTGTGTGCAGGTTAGTATGGATTTTCATATAAGATGAGACAACTCACCAGCTATGTTCCTTAGGAAAGCCCAAAGTGCAAGCAAAGAAATGAAATAGACACTAATGAAGGGGATCATGATCTCATAAATAGCTTCCTCTACAGTCTAAGGCTAATACATTTATTGCCATGATAGCAGTATCATGATATGCTAGATTCTAGGAAGTAATAGGATTCTGGAACAGCCATTGCAGGATGTTGTGTCTTAATCATCAGAGACAAGATGGATTCAGTGATCATACTCAACAGCAAAGTTGAATAGCAAGTTGGAAGCTTGGAACTGCAAGAATGTGTGGCAAAGAGAGCTAGAACATAGTACAACTGTTTGGGGAGACAACAAGGATACCACTTGGCTTTCAGAATCACAAGAGCAAGATCAACTGATGATCACACTGTTGCCCAATCTATAGGGTGAAATTATTCCTCCTTGATGTTCAGATCTGAGCCAGTTCTCAGATCTAAAATGAAGTCATGTCATTGGAGGAGATTGGTAGATACTCTAGAAGAAATCCTACAAAGCCTCAGCAATAGCATATGGTACCAATTCCCCCAATCTGTCTCAAAGGGATATGCATTACAGAAAGAAAAAGTGTCGTTCCATGGTTTGTTACAGAATGGGGCCACCCAGAGGCGTGAAAGTAGTTGGATCAGAGTCTGAGCAGAAACCATCATGATACCCTTGTTAGAGCAGGGCTGCTGAAACCAGGTGATGAATGAACTCTTGGCTCACATCCATTTCATAAACGTGCAATGAGCCTGCCAACCCACACTGAGATAATTTTCGTGGTTTCTGAGCACTTAATTGGGTTGGATACACTTAGCAGCTGGAAGACCCTTCACATTGGTTCCTGGCCTGCAGAGAAAGAGCCATTATAGTATAAAAGGCCAAGTGGAAACTCCTCAAATTGTTCACTCTCTCAGCCAAGAGAGTAAATTGAAAATAATAACTCATCCCGAATGAAATGGTAGACTCTAACATTGATCTCAAACCTAGATGGCAGAGGTAGGTATGCTCACAATCTCATTTAATTCTCTGAGATGACTCTTGCAAAAACTGAGTGGATCACAGGGAACCATTGTAAATCTAAACAAACACTCGATCCAACTGCACCTGCTTTGTTCAGTACCAGAGTGTCTTTACTGTTAGAGATCTCCACAGCATGAAGCTCACACCTGCTGACGTGACAGATGCCTTGTTTTCAGAACCCATCGTGGAGAAGAACAAAGCCAGCTTGCAGTCACATAGGATGGGCAGCAGCATGCATGCATAGTTTCCCCCTTGGACTAAGTGTCACCTTTCATTTCCTCTGCACATATAATCCAAAATGACTTTGGCTTAAAATTCTATATAACATTATTATGGTCCACTCTATTGATAATATTGGAATAACCAAGAGTGCTCAGCAAATAATGGCTCATTCTTGTCACTATCCTGACAGAGGGGATGCCACCTGGCAATTTGAAACACACACACACACACACACACACACACACACATGCACACACATAGAAGATGAGCCCAGTAAAGGTTCATGGTCATGTCACAGTGGTAACCATTAGAGAAATCCATTGTATTCAGCTGCACCATGTGTGTTCTACAGAGTGGATGCTTCACCATCACTTTGGAGCTAATTAAGAACGCACACTTACATACTTCACTCCAGATAGAATGAATCAAATTTGGAGAACTATGGTGATTTGAATAGGTATGGCCCCCAGAGACTCATGTATTTGAATGTTTGGCCCATAGGGAGTGGCACTATTAGGAGATGTAACCTTGTTGGAGTAGGTGTGGTCTTGTTGGAGGAAATGCGTCACTAAAGGGTGGGCTTGGAGGTTTGATAAGCTCAAGCTCTGCTTGACATGGTGCACAGTACACTTCTACTGCCTATGGATCAAGACAGAGAACTCTCAGTGCTTTCTCCAGCACTATGTCTGGCTACATGCCATCTACCATGACCATAATGGACCAAACTGCTGAACTGAAAGCCAGCCCCAATTAAATGTTTTCCTTTATAAGAGTTACCATGGTCATGGTGTCTCTTCACAGCAATGGAACCCTAACTAAGAAAGGACAGACCTAGGAATCTGAGTTTAATACCTTGTGATGGCTCCCTTCAATTGTCAACTTGACACAGCCAACTATCACCTGGAAAGAGAGTCTCAGTGAGAGATTGTCCACATTGGTTTGACCTGTAGTATGTCTTTGTGGAACTGTCTTAATTTAGGTAGACCCAGCCCACTGTGGGCCGCATCACTCTGCAGACAGGGATCATAAATGGTAGGAGTTGAGAAACCAAGGTGAGCACAAGAAAGCAGAAGAATGAGCATGTGAGCATTCATTTTTCTGCTCTTGACCATGGGTGTGCATGACCAGCTATCACAAGCTCCTGTTGCTGTGATGGAGCTATGAGTTAAAAAGAAACCTTTCCTCCCCTAAGTTGCTTTTCACAGATATTTTATCACAGCAAACAAAAAAATAAAATCCAGACAAATACCCTTGTTATCTTTCTCATTAGGGGAATAATTCATATGCATGTTCCATGCCGCTTCTCAGATATCTGATGAGTCTGATCCTGGCTGTCCACATGGACAACCTGCCATTGTGCTCCCTGTGTCGTGTCCTACCACTGCTTCCCAGGTGACCTGACAAATACTTGCACTCAAGCCTTGGTCTAAGTATGTGATTCTGGGCAAAACAAGCCCAAGACTCAACCTTTTTTAAATGTTAATTTTTTAATTTTATTTTTGAGATTATAATACAATATTTCTTCTTTCCTTTTCTCCCTCCAAATTCTTACATATATTTCTCCTCACTTTTCTTCAAGTTCATGGCCTCCTTTTTTACTAGTTTTTATTGTATGTGTGTGTGTATCTATCTGTGTGTATAACTTGTGTATATTTATATATATATATATGTTTATATACAAATACATATATTACTAAATATAAACTGTTGGGTCCATATACTGTTACTCGTATGTATATTTTTAGAAATGATCATTTGGCACTGGACAGCCAATTGTGCATTCTTCCCTGGGAAAGACCACTTCTTCCACTCCCAGCCTTCCTCAGTTGCCTATAGTTCTTTGTGTAGGGTTGAGGCCTCATAGACTTTTCCTCTCCACTTTTGTGTCCCTTGGTGTCATCCTTGTTCAATTCACATTATGGCAATTATGTTAGTGACACATTATAGGTGTAATTTCTGATGACACTAGGAGACAGTTTCTCATGGCCAACTCCCAGATTCTCTGCCTCTTACAATCTTTACACCCCTTTTTCTATATCACTCCCTGAACCTTAAGTGCTGGAGCATTTTGTTTATGTATACGTTGGGACTCAGCTCCAGAAATCCACATATTTGATTGGTTGTGGTTTCCTATAGTGGTTTCTGGATGTTGCAAAGAGAAGTTTCCTTGATAGGGAGGTCAAGACTATACTTATCTGTGGGTATAAGGACAAAAATTTATAGATTGTTATTAGAGATTATGCTGGCTTAGTAAATTAGCAGCTGTAGATTTTCTTCCAATAACCATGACTTCACTAGTGTTGAATAGTTAGCTAAGATTCCTGTACCAGGAAAGGTTTCCCTCTTCTTGACTTGAACACGTCTCAAGTCCAATTAGAGAGCAGTTGGTTAC
>JAQHUG010000025.1:4772521-4801595 GCA_028555095.1 Dicrostonyx torquatus | reverse complement strand
TGGGGAGGGCCTTGGGCTTCCCATAGGGAAGGGTATCCTACCCCATCTTAAGGAAGCAGGGGGAGGGCGGTGGGGTAGGGGGGTAGTGGGAGGGCCGGGAACAAGGGGAGTAAATGTAAATTTTTCTTTTAACAATAAAAAGAAATTAAAAAAATAAAAAAGAAAGGTATGGACTAGTGAGATTGCTCAGTAGTCAAAGGTGATGACCTAAGATTAAGCTCTGGGATCCGCATAAAGGAGGAAGAAGACCACTGGATCTACAAAGTTGTCCTCTGATCTCCACATATACCACAGCCCCAGGTACCTTCACCTACCACACACACACACGCACACACGCACACACATGCACGCACGCAAATCCAAGCTAGGAAAGGGAAAGAGAGAGATTAAAAATATTAAAAATCAATTTATTTGAAAAGAGACAGAAGATAGAAGATAAACAGATGGATGGATTGATGGATGGATGGATGGATGGATGGATGGATGGATGGATGGATGGATGGATGGATAGATAGATGCGCATATATGATATGTATGTGTTCATATGTGTGCATTCATGTGGAAGTCAGAGGTTAATTCTGGGTGCCTTCCTCTACCTTACTTTTTGAGACAGCATGTCCTGCTGAACCTGGAGCTTATCAGTTGGGTCGGTCTGACTAGCCAGTGAGCTCTGGGTTCCTCCTGCCTTTGCCTTCCTCCCCAGCACTGAGTTTACAGATGTGTGACTTGTGCCTCCATGCCTAGCTTCAGATACTTTCCAGCCATGTACCTTCCCTGAATTCCTTGAGCATTAAGTTCACAAACTGAATGAAGTTGGGAAATTTGACTCAAGAGGCTTTGCTTTTAAGGTCTAGTGGGCAGGGAGAGTCTAGGGAACGGGCTTGTTTGTTTTAGAGGGTGAAGCCAAACTTCTAAAATGGCTTAGTGGCAGTGATTGTGCCACCCTGCAAATGCACCCAGAGTCATGCAACTGTGCATTGGAAACTAGAAAAAGAGTGAGCTGTGTTATGCAAATTCATCTCAATTAAAAGAAGCACAACAGAAAGAAGGGCTTTATAAAAGCCTGTGAGCAGGAAATGAGTTAATATGTACAAAGTTCTGAGCAGACTGTGGTGTTCAGTAAGTAGAGGATTATGTCATTAACAGTTTCCTGCCAGCATCAGGGGGCAAGAAGATGAACGTGGCTAGGAGATGTGAAGGGGACCAAAACTAGAAGCAGGCACCCTTGCCATGCCAGCTTCATCTGGGTGACCCTCTCACTCATTTTCTGTCCTCATCAGTTTGTTAGATCTCTCCAAGTCTCTCTTGGATCTTTCCAAAGCGCTGCTCTGCTTGTCAATCAGAAGTCCTCACCTGGGTCTGCCCTGGCTGGGTCTAAGAAGACATGGCTCCTTTATAATTTTCATGTCCCCTTTTTGTCATTCCAGGGTTCTGTTTTTTACTTCCATCCTTTTCCTTCACTCTTTCTCAAGGAAGCATTCGTGGCTTGCTTTTCCTGACTAGGTGGCACAGATTGTCTCCAGAGGAGCTGAGTTCTGAGGGCTTTGACCAGAAAGCAGCAAGGAAAGGAAAGAAAAAACAAAAAACAGCTTTTCTTCTGGGCCAGGAGTCCATCTGTGGGCTCCAAAGCAGCTGGCAGAAGTCTTCCAAGAAGAAATTAATTGCATAGCCCTGGGCTTCTTCTGAGACTTGAAGAAATTCAAGATTCTCATATGCTGCTCTTGGAACTTCCTAAGCATTGTCATTAGAGAAAGGACGTCTATGTCATCTTTGCCTCCACTAAAATGATCAACTCTTTCCCCCTGGTTTATCCACTCACCAGAGAAAGGACATATATCTCTTTCTCTTCTCCCTCTCTTTTCTGACCCTTTGTCTTATCCTTAGGAGCACAGCATCCAGAGAGAAGTAGCTAGAAGAATCGGTCCCCATTTGGGCTTCATGGTTGAGTTTCCCTGGCCCATCCCTCCAGGGAGAATCCTTGTTCCCTTGTTCCCATGTGGAAGAGAAGTGAAACCTCTGGCTTCCACCCACAAAACACCTCTATATCCTGGCCCTGAACTATGAGCCTGCAATTCTGGTGTGGGGTCCATGATAAACCTCGTGGAGATCAGTTACCCACTTCTCTCCCGGTCTCCTTGTAGCTCTTATTGTTATGAGCTAGGATCTCAGATAGCCTAGCCTGGCTTTGAACTTGCTATACTGTCATTTCATAAAAGTGCTCACTGTCACAGCCCAAGGCTGACCTGTTTTTTCGGCCTTATCTAGAACTCATTCTTTCCAAGCAGAATGTTGTTCCCAGCTCTCCATTTCTGTTCATTTTTCCACATATCTCTGAACCAGCTACCAGCAATTGGTGATTTAAGGTGGACTTTTGCCCTTTTTTGTGTTGTTACTTCCAATCCTGTAGATGTTGAGGTACACAGAACAATTACAATCAAAGTATTTATTGCCCAGTGGATTGCAAAGACCTTATTTATAGCCACTAAAATCTAACAATTCTGAATCCCAGGAACACGAGAGGGCAGGTGAAGAGTACTAAAATATCACGTCGGTTGCATTAGTATGCACGGTTAATACATGTTTATAAAGCCTTTTTAAAGGCTTATGTCTGAGATTCGTTGAATCCTTGGGTGTGGGATATGTGGCCATGTCCAGCTGGATAGAGGCAGGTAACATTCCCAGTCTGAGTGGTCTCCTCCTTTCCCCAATGTTCTGTGATTTCTCTAGGATCCTAATGTACAAAAAGCAAGGCAAATATGGCTAGTAGAGTTATGTCAGGAGCAAACTAACACTCTTTTAGCATCTACTAGGGAGTAGGCTTTCTACTTTCTGGCCACAGGGCTTGGAGGGAGGGTCACGCGTCTCTATGGGGAGAGATCAGTGTCTTCACCTTGCAATGAGGCTCTTTGGCTCAGAGAAGTGAAGCAGCCTGCCCATGGCTGGGAAGCTACAGGGCATTGGAGCCAAGATTCTGATTCAGATCTTCTCACTCTGCCTTCTTTAAGCATGAGACTCCTCATACCACAGTCTGGTCCCAGAGCTGACTCGTGAAGCCGAGCAACAGTGATACAGGCTGGAAAAGCCAGAGGTCAGAGTCAGCCCACCGCCAGCAGTTCTGGAGGCTCCTGAACAATTACAGCCGGAAGTAACACGGATGCTTGTAAGCAGGAGCATCTCTCCAGAGGCACTGACAGTGTCTGAGAAGTACAGGTGAGGTTTAGGAGGGACATTCACTCCATGGTATTCTGTGTCTGGGAGAAGCCAGATGACAGTGGCTCCTACAGCCACTTATCCTGACACCACACTTGAAAGGAAGATAAGGAAGAGAAAATTAAGGCAGCTTGTGAAGATTCCTGAGACTGGGGTCCTAGGGTCTCCCTGTTTTCTGCTCTGAGTGGAATGAGCATGAGTTGGCTGATTAGAAGCAGAGTGGTTTCCCAAATTTTCCTGTTAACACTTTGAGAATTTCAGGTTTAAATTCAAGCCTTCGCTCCATCTGGAGTTGATCGTTGGGTGCAGCATTATTTTTACTTCCAAATCGTCCAGTCACCATGCAGAGCCATCAGGGGAAATTTCACATCACTGGACCACTTTGTACACTGAAATGCAGCTGTCTACCAATTTCCTCTGTCTCCTAGCTTCTCCTGTATATTCCCTTTTGATGCATGTTCTTGATTTCTGCTGACAATTCCTGGTTCTCCTTTCTTCTGCTTGCTCATTGATCAGTTGACCCATCCATTCTTTAGATACTATTCTGAGTCCCATTATGGTCCAGGGCTCATGCTAGAACTAAAAAGATGAAATCAAATTTACTCTTCTGTATTGAAGGCACTGAGATTCATGTTATCAGTGCCCTACTCTCTACTATACAAACATGCCTATGACTGCAGAAGCTGTATTGTTTATCATGTAAAGATAATGTCACTTAGTGCAGGATTTCAATGACTGAATTCATTTTTGATTGCAAAAGCATTACATATACTTACTTGTGCATGTGTCTACCCCTCCAACATACGTACGCACACACACACACACACATACACACACACACACATACACACACCATGCTTTTTTTTTATTCTCAAGCACAGGCATCATGCCAAACACTGACGAGGATGCTCAGTCTCCTTTAAAATTAATTAAAAATATTGTAATTAAATAAGTTGGATTTATAGCAATACTTTTTTTTATTAACTTTGGGTGTTTGCCTCCTCTTCCTTTCCTTTCATTTCATTTCAGCATCATTCATGCCTGGAGGTTTTGGAGTGACTGAAAAGCTGGTACCCATAGCAGACACGTTTAAGAAGTGCTTGTCTTGGGGGAAGAATGCTTCTCATCCTTCTTCAAGCGCTGCTTCGTCCACTCTTCAGGATCACTCTAACAGGTGCCCTCTTGTGTTATCTTTGTTGAATGTTTGGGGAAACTGAGGTGCAGAGAGTTTGATTTGTTCAAGGTCTTGCAATTAGTGGTTTTGAGGAGATGTGATTTAAACCCACATCTCCTGCACCCAGAGTCCATTTTGATTACTATGTCACATGGCATTGCAAAGCAAAACTAAATATTGCCAATACATGTACTGAAGAGGAAAGCAATCCCTAGACAAGCGGTATGAAAAGGTTTCTTAACGTTAGTGGAAAGCCAAACTTAGAATCATTTGACAGACAGGGCTGAAGCTTACTGTGAAGTTACTTTTCTTTTCAAAAGAAATTGCTTCCCCGCCTACAAGCATGCAGACTGCTGTTAAACACAGTATGTGGACCTATGTATAGTTCCATGTTATAAGTCTCTTACAGTGGCACAATTTAGAATCAAATAGCAATACAATATGCAACCAATAAACTCAAATTACTCGTGCAAGTTCCATGGGCCAAGGAACATCTTGATGGATTTTAATTGTTGAAACCAGTGAGACAAAAAGGTCCCTTTGAGCCCACATACTTCCAATGTCAGGATGGTCACTACGTCTTCCTACCAAATCTCATCATTAAAGCTAAGAGGAAACTTTTGTTTGTGCAGAGAACCAAGCCACTAGGCATCACAGGATCTTGCTTGCTGAGAACTCCATTCTGTCTGGATGCACACTGAGGTTCTTAGCAACCCTCACAATGCAAGAAACACTACAGAGATCACATTGCTCTTAAGAAACAGGAAATTACAACAAAATGAGTTTGGCTCCGGTCTCATTGGGGCTCGTTTTATTGTGCATGGGGCATAGTTTAAACAGCTTAGTTATCCAATTTCTCAATCTATAGCAGATGGAGGCAGAAAATTAGAAGGGGCATCAACAAGAAGAGTGAAAATCATGAGAAATGCCAGCTGAGAGAAAGAATAATAGTATCAATCATGGGGCCATTTAGCATCAACTCAAACGTCCCCAAATACAACTGGTCCCATTATAGAACAGTACAACAGCTGACACTCCCAGTGATGACTCTGAGTCATAAGGGAAAACTTAAGTAGTCCCTGTCATGGAATATAAGATGTCAGAAAGTATAAAATGTGCCTATGATAGATGTGCATTTAACACAACTAAAATAAGAAGAGTTCGGACGTTTAAAGATCAAGAGCCCCAAACTGATCCATCTGAGCGGAACAGTCACTGGGACATCATTCCCATGGACAGTTGTCAAAAGCACAATGCCTCATCTGCACATGTCTTTTCTTACATTTGAATGTAGAAAAGCTGAGATCAAGGGTTTAAAGGTTCAGCCTCTTCCATACTTAGATGACTGATCATAGTGGGACCCACAGGTGACCATTGTCAAAGTTGCTTCAGTCACCCAGTCCTTATAACACAGGCAGAGTGGTCATATTGTTAGCCCCATGTGGCTTCATTGCAATGCAACCTCTCAGGCAGGCTGAACACTGTATCTCAGAATCCTCTTGCAGTGCCATTCTGGTGATGCACAGAAGAAACTCCAGTAGATTTGCATGTTGGGAGAAAAGCATAGTCATTTAGTTTCTGTGTTCCCGTTCTTGTTGCTGACCTACAGCCTATTTCCATTGCTCTCGCTTGCCCAGCTCCTCTTTCAGTTCTGCTGCCCCTTGGGTTCTGTGAACAGGGATACCAGCTTCTCCAGCTGACATGGGAGCCATAGGACAAGAACCACCAGTTTTGGTTTGTCCTCATTGGGTGCTCAATCATGCCCAATATATAAAAGAACAAAGATAGGTCCCCACCTTGTCTTTGTTCTTTTATATCCACCGTTCCTTCCTAACTTCCTGTACCTAACATTTAAAATACTACTACCAGCCATAGAGACAAGAGCAGAGGGTTCAACAATACCAGGACTCGACTCTGAACACCGGTTATAAGCCTTCACCATGAACACTTTAAATTCATCTGTACCAAACAGCCACCAGTCGCATCTAGCTAGGGCTATAGGCACAGCTTCCTTCACCGTCAAAAACACTTTTAGAAGCAATCTCACAGACACAACTGTCTACTAGAATGTGAAGACAGAGATAAACATGCATACATTAGTGTCAGAAAGGGCTCGAGGGCAGCGATTTTATTTTCCATTCAATGTGTTTTAGTTAGTTAAATAGATGACTAGTCATTTCTACTTAAAGTAACAATAAGGAAAATTAATCCCGACATGCCATATCTTCTGAATAGAGGCATGCAATTTGCATACACCAATGTTGCTAAACTATAAAAAACATCTTGACATTTACTTTTCTCTACGAGTTTTAAATGGAGATGTGCCTCATTCATCCTGCTTTGGGGATTTCGAATGTCACGGTAAAGGCTCCGGGAAGAAAGGCTGGAGACCGGCGGCGTGCAAGTCTGGATCGCTTCTCTGTGTCTCAGCTGGAGAGTCTGCAAGGGGAAAAGACCTCTGATCCACAGACTCCCACTGACAGTTCCCAAGCTGAGGACACTTTAGCATTTGCTCCCTAGGGAGAGGACAAGACTGTACTCACCTCGGTTGTGTGGCATTTGCCCAACTAAAAGCAATGCACCCAGACACAGTCCAGTCAAAAAGAGGTGAGGGTTCTGACGCTTCATAGGGGTCCATGTCCCTTAAGAACAGGGTCTCCACCAGCTCCTGGCAAGTCCCACTGCCGGACTGAGATCCCATCGGATACTTGCATTTCAAGAAAGACTCTGAAATGGCAAGAAATATAGGGGATTCTGGACTGTGTGGTTTGAATATGAGATCACAGATCTCTTGAGATCTTCTAATATGAGAGATCTTCATTATTTCTCTTCTGAAATCTAACAAGCCGCACTGAGTGGAGGAAAGAGATGTGAGTGGCAGTCAGTTTTCAAGGAACTCAGGGTTATGTGGAGTTAGTCCCAGTGAAGAAGAACCTTGTAAATCGTGTGTTTTGGTGCTTTTCAAGTCTCAGCCTCTATCAGGATTTTTGGAGTTCCTGCCAAAAACAGTTCTGAGCCCCACAGTTTCTAATTTGCATGTGAAGGCCTAGAATTTTCACTGCTGACAGTTCTCCTTGTGACCCCGATGATGCTCCGTCAGAGGCATTACTGTTAGAACCACTGTCCTTGGGAACTCCCACCAGCATTTGTGAGCCTCCACTAGAGACTGTGGACATCCCATTTGACACTGATGCTTTTCCAGCCTGTCTCTAAACTTTCCAGAGTTTTACAGTGATCCACTCATTAGGATAGCAAACACAAAGACTGACTTGTAATACTATAGGCCCCACACAGGCTTTAATTGACTGTGGCACGGGTCCTCAACTTTCCCATTCAGTTTTGCCAAGACTGATATGGTACCTCAAGCACTTCCAGCATTGACTCGCTCATATCAAATACAGAGTGCAGGTCAGTCTTGATGAACTGCCATCTTGCCCATGTTTTCTACCATGCTTAAACAGTGAGGCAAAGCTCTTAGCACATTCTATACCCAGATAGCTATTTGCAAACTTATCCCAAACCACTTGACTGTCATTCCTAGATTTCCCCCTTGGAATATCCCAGGTAAAGTCTTTCTGCACTGCTGCTTAGTAATCACTTCCCTATCCAAAGACAGAATCATGGACGCTCATAGTTACACCAATTCTTTGATTTAGGCTTATCCCCTATGATCATGTCTTCAAGCCTTTTCCTGAACTCATAGGAGTTTGGTGATCCACCCAGATGAAGGCTAATATTTTTTTCATTTGGAGAAAAGCATTAACTGAATACATCCTACATTGCCGGGAACTATGCAAGCTTCAGATAAAGTAAATAACAAACTCTCTCCACCTCCGTGGGGTTCACATCTCATGAGCAGAACTATATTCTACACTGTCATTGACTTTTTATTTTCTCTTGCAGAGCACACTGTATTTTACTATTGATTAGGGCATCTTAAAAATCAAATTCTTGGCCGGGCAGTGGTGGCGCATGCCTTTAATCCCAGCACTCAGGAGGCAGAGGCAGGCAGATCTTTGTGAGTTCGAGACCACCCTGGTCTACACAAGCTAGTTCCAGGACAGGCTCCAAAGCTACAGAGAAACCTTGTCTCAAAAAAACAAACAAACAAAAAACCAAAAAAAAAAGAAAAAGAAAAGAAAAAATTAAATTCTTAGCTGGGCGGTGGTGGTGCACACCTTTAATCCCAGCACTTGGGAAGCAAAGGCAGGTGGATCTCTGAGTCTGAGTCCTACCTGGTCTACAGAGTGAGTTCTAGGACAGTCAAGGCTAGACAGAGAAACCTTTTCTCAGAAATAGAGAGAGAGAGAGAGAGAGAGAATTATTGATCTCTTATGTGAACAGGCATGTGTATTTATTCAACATCTACTTGTGATGTATTGAGATTTACTCAGAAGTGGGTATGGCTATAAATGGTAAGATGCTTGGGATAATCTTTCAAAATCTTAGAGTAGGGTGGCTACGATGCACTATACATCTCTGATGGCTTGAAGGTATGTCACCAATATTGTTTTACCTTTCTTTTTTTTAAAATTTATTTATTTATTGTGTATACAACATTCTGCCTCCATGTATGCCCACATGCCAGAAGAGGGCGCCAGATCTCATTACAAATGGTTGTGAGCCTCCATGTGGTTGCTGGGAATGAACTCAGACCTCTGGAAGAGCAGTCAGGGCTCTTAACCACTGAGCCATCACTACAGCCCCTCTTTTACCTTTTGTCATCAAGAATGGGTTATATCCCACTTTGAAATTCCTGAAGCTGTGGCAAATTTGATCAAGAATACAGAGGACTCATTTTGTGTTTTCCTAAGAGGCATCATAAAAATCAGCCCAGCCCCAACTTGATCGAGAGAATATTTAAGCACTGTAAGTGGTGAGCACCAAG
The DNA here is from genome assembly GCA_028555095.1 of Dicrostonyx torquatus. Taxonomy (NCBI): domain Eukaryota; kingdom Metazoa; phylum Chordata; class Mammalia; order Rodentia; family Cricetidae; genus Dicrostonyx; species Dicrostonyx torquatus. Next base: position 4,792,323 of record JAQHUG010000025.1, on the reverse strand, counting down.
TGAGGAATCACTGCCTTGGGGTTGTTACAGTGTGAGGAAGCTCAGGCCCCTGTGTAAGAACAGTGCACTCATTCCAGATGAGTTGGTCCCAGCTGAGGCCTAGTTCACAGACAATATCAACAACTCCAGATGACTCCAGCTGTTGAGTTTTCCAAGCTGGGTCCTCAGGGTTCTAAAACAAAAGCAAGCCATCCCTGTTGGAGCTGGACCCCCACAATGTGTGTGTTGCACTAACCCTGATTTATGATACTGAATTTTAAATTTTTAGTTGTTCTACAGCAATAAGAACCAAAATGGGCTCTCTTAACTTAGGAGGTTTTGACAGCTGGAGGCTTCTGGAAGACAGGGAGTCATTTTTATTTGGGTGTGTGCCCACTGGTCGGTTGCCTGTGCTCCAGTGCATGCCCCATGTCAATGTGCATAGGGGTACACGTTTAGGGATTAGTAAGGCTATGGAAAAGGAAGCAGATATAAAACTAAGAAAGAGATGTGTTGGGGGGACCCACAGGGAGTTAGAGGGATGTGTAAAAAATGAATATAATCAAAATGTATTGTGTACATGTGTGGAATTTTCAAAGATTATTAAATTAAAATATCGTTTAAAAATGTGTAACCATGTGCATGCCAAACATCTTTATCCCTAGAAGCTAGAATCAAAGGGATTTCCATCCCTATCAAAATCCCTATTATCAGTCCTTTTCTTTTCTGCCTTCCTATTCTTGGTTTTCTTCATTGTATTAGCTACTTTCACGTGGCTGTGGTGACAATACCTGACAGAAACAACTTGGCTCATGATTCTAGAGGGTCTGAGTCCCCTGTGGTGAAGGAAGGTGATGTAACAGTTCCATTAATGGTGATGGAAGAGGCTGTTCACAACATTGTGGACCAGGAAGCATAACACAGAACCAGAAGCAGGCAATGGTAGCATACCCCCCCCAAGAAACTGCCCCCAGTGGCTCACTTCCTCCAGCTAAGCTCCATCTCTCCCAGTTTCCAGAACCTCCTCAAATCTCAGGACCCACTGTACTTAAACCATGACCCTGCAGGGACGCTACATATTCAAATTCTACTAACTACCTTTATCTAGTTCTCCCTGGGCCTCAAAAGGTCTTGTTGCTTCTTCCATCCTTGCCAAATGTGGTGGGCAGTGAATGAACCCCAAGAACCAAAGAGTCAATCAAACTATAGTTATCACACCTATGAGAGTCTTTCATGGCAGAGAGACTTCCAAGCCCCGGTGGACAACCAGCTTGTTTCAAACAGTGTTTGTAAAACTCGTTTTACAGGCTTATGAAGAAGACATGACTCTGTCGTATTTATCAAACAATGTAATTTAGAGACTATGATTGTGGCATAACTTCCAACGTGCTGTCTGGGAAAACTGAGATAAATTATCCCTCGTGTGTAGGAGGATGGGGGTTGACAATCTCAGTGCCAACTTCCTGTTCCAATTTAAGATGCCTTAGATTATACATGAAATAGCCTGAAATAATCCAAATTACTGTTTTCCTTTGCTTTCTGGGCATCTCAGTGCTCCGACGAGTGGAAACCCCATGTGAAAGCAGAATCCTCTCTAAAAAGTTGTAAGTTAGGGAAAGCAAAGATCCTCTAGTTACCACTGGCTGGTTAGCGGAGAAACTGCGTAAGGGAAAAGCAGAACTCAGTGTCAACACGAAACAAGGGTCATAATGCTGTGGGACAATTTGCTTGGAGTGAAAGGGCAGCAGAAATGTACACTTTAGAAATTAGAGTTGGAATTATACACCACAATTATGTGCCACTTCTCTGATAATTACTATACTGCTTTAAAGCTCAATACAGAAAGTCAAGAACCCACAGGCTGTAACCCAAAGAGTTGCTGAGCTGACTCTGAGTTAAAGACATAACAGCATGCAGTTCTCAGCTGCAGATTGGTTCTAAGGAAAACTAGAACATAGCTCTAACCTGGCCTCATCTCCACCTACCCTCCAAAACCATTAGACAAGATGCCCTTAAGATAAGACCTCCTCTTGTCTCGCTGATATTCGGTTGAAATGTTGAAAATAACGGATGCCTAGCAGGGTTTGGCACCTTCTGCTCCACTTTTCTGTCAGGAAACAGACAGGCACCTTGCTGCAGAGGCAGTGAGGTTCAGAAGAGCAAGAACATGAGAAAGCAGACTGTCTTCTATAGCGGAGGTTGTTTCTGAAGAGTTGGCCGTGGCTGAAAATTCTTGTAGCTGTTCAGGAGCAAAGTCAAGGTTTCCTGGAGCTCTGGGCTTATTCTGTGCTTAGACGAGGAAGGAGAATAGTCAGAGGGAAGACACAAAGCCCAGAGAAGTGCACCGTGAATATCCAGCTGCAGTTGAGTTCCCATCTAGAGGCCCCACTTCTCTCTCTCTCAAACCAAAGACAAAGGAAATGATTTCGGGTTGAAGAAGACCCTGCTTGCCGGCACCTCAAGCCTTCTCAGTCCATTAGTTTACAAGTGTTAACGCTGCTGTCTGCTAGATGTCAAGAACAAAAAAGGAGCATAGAGATGATTAAAGCGCAGCCTTGACAACTTAGAGCTCCTGTAGCAACTTGGGAGACCAACAAGAAGCAATTAAAGCACAACTTACAAAATGTGAAATACAGTTGTGTAGAAGGCATAAGAGCTGGAGATATCATTAGTAAAAGAGGACTACTGGGGGAGATGTGTAAAGAGGGGCAAAATTTGGGAGGACGGCCATATATGCTGGTGGATTCTGAGCATAGGAACAACCACGATGGTTGATATGAGAGCTTGGTTGTGTAGGCTCACACATAACAAATGAAGATTTAGTGAACACCAAGAAGTCCCATGTGTTCGGTATTGCAGTGGTAATGGAGGGTGAGGTGTTTTCGCTTGAGCATCAGCAATGCCTTAAGGGACAACAGGGAAGTTCAAGGGCAACCACTCTGAAGGATCAGGGCCTTGGAAGCAGTGTTGAACAGCAAGCTGAGTGGGGGCGGGGCACCCAAAACATCACCACTATTTTACATAATAAGCCTATATCAATCACTTTTCTCATTGATATGGAAATGAAATATCCAGCAAGATGACCCTGTGGTAAGAGAGTTCTGTGATGAGCTAAGCACAGAAACCTGAATTTGGTTCCTGAGAGAGCTGACTTGTAAGTGCAAGTTCTCTCAATCTCTCTCTGTCTTTGTCTCTGTCTCTCTCTGTCTCTCTCTCTCTCTGTCTCTCTCTCTCTCTCTCTACACACACACACACACACACACACACACACACACACAAAATAAATCAATGTTTTTTAACAAAGTTAAGTGAAGGAGGGAAAAGTTGACTTTGACTCACAGTCTGAGGGTGTGTCCGTCAGGGTGACAGGACCATGTGGCAGCTCGTCAGGTTGCACCTGTAGTCAGGAAGCACAGAACAGTTAATGCTGCTTTCAGCTCATTGTCTCCTTTCCATTCAGTCCCGTTCCACAGATGGTTCCACACACAGTTAGCAAGGTTCTTCCCAACTCATTGAGCTCAGTCTAGGCACTCCCTCACAAACATGCCCATAGCTTTATCTTCATAGTTAGTCCAAATCCCATCATGTTGACAGTTAAGATCAGCCATCACAGTGGCCCCTTCCAATGTAACATGACCCCCAAAATGGGAATAGTTGACCAATATGAGAGCCTGTGACCTGTGGCTTTGTCTCAGAAACTATGCCACCCAGTCACAGATTGCTCTATCCTCAGGCAACCTCCAAGCTTAGAACCTCTTTGAAATGATCTCTGAAGAATCCACCCACCCAGTTGGAGAATTCTAGACACAAAAAGATACTTCATTGTTGTCAGACACAAAGTAATATGGAACCCAAAATGAGCTTCTAAACACAGATGGAGAGGGTAATCTGTCGGAGCAAGGGAAGTGAGTTCTTTCTCCAAAGGTTTACTGCGGAAGCCGACATAAATTCTAGACACTCGTCTCATATTGTCAACAATATTAAAACAAAAGGCAGCACAGCGAGATCAAAAGGCAGCTGCTGAGAGGGAGTTATAAAACCGGGATGCAAAGAAAGAAGCAGGGAGCGTTACTATTATACCCTTGAAAAGGACTGTTTGAAATGCGTGAGAAGAGAGGAGAAAAGAATCAACAGTGTGAAAAAAAAAACCAAACACATCAGCACTGTGGACGGAGGTTTTTGATGAACCCACCCAAAACTTGGGGAAACGGAGAAGTAAATTCATGACAGAAATGATCTTGCAAACAGAGAGCTCACAGAAGATTTAAAATATATGTCAATGGTGTATTTGATGGGGGCAGAAAATAAAGTACATTATGCAGACAAAATAATTTGATGAAAGAGAAATACCCTTCAACTGAAGACCTAACCCTGCTGATCAAAAGGCCTTGATGAATATTAAACAGAATTCCCAATAGAAATATATCTTGAACTTGTGGGGAAGATTTAATGATTTTCCTACCGTCCTATTTTATAGAAACGGATTAGTTTCAAGATTGTCTTCTTCTTGGGTTTAGAGAGATGGCTCAGTGTTTGAGTGTTTCTTTCTTTCTGAGGATCTGAGTTCAGTTCCCAGTATCTCTGTCAGTCAGTACACACCCTGAAACTCCATCAGCAGGGGTCCAACACCCTCTTCTGACCTCCACCAGCACACGGCATACACAGGCAAAATTCCCACACACGTATCCTCATAGCTGCTGGGATAAAACACCAACCAAAAGCGACTAGGGGAGGAAAGGGTTTATTTGACTTTTATATCTCAGTTGCAGCTCATCATTGAGGGAAGTCAGGGCCAGAACTGAAGCAGGAACCGAAAAGCAGGAACTGAAGTAGAGACCATGGAAGAGCACTGCTTCTGGCTTCTTTCCATGGCTTGCTCAGCCTACTTTCTTCTACAGCACTCAGGACCACCTGTCTGGGAATGGTACTGTCCCCAGGAGGCCAAGCCATCTCACATCAATCATTCATCAAAAAATGCCCTTCAGGCTACCTACAGACAATTGGATGAAGGCATTTTCTCAACCAAAGTTTCCTCTTTCCAGATGGCTCTAGCTTATATCAACTTGACAGAAACAAACAAAAAGGGGAGACATAAAATAAAAAGAAATTTCTAAAAATTTAAAAAATATCTTCCTTTAGCACATCTTGTATTTGCTCTTTGACAATCGTATGCATATAAACGATGTACTTGATTATGTCCACCTCAATTGCCCTCTCTCACAGCTTACCTTCTAGTCCACTAAATGGCAAAGATAATTGTAAAGTTTGTAAGGGAAATGTATGAGAACAAACCACTTTTTTCATCAATTTCTTTTCATTCAAATATGTCTCCATCCAAAAGTCAGAAACCCTGAGCGAGGGTTTGGGAGAGGGGGAGCAGGTAGTTGAGGTCACCCATCTCACCAGCTCACAGAGTATGAAACAGAAGAGGCCCTGGAAGAGTAGAAGAGCCAATGAAGGTCCACTAGAAGGACCACACCCATCCCTGTCATGGTCTCTATTCTGCCTGATGATCTCACACTCAAATGCTCTCCTTCCTTTATATTCATTTCCACAAAATGTTCCCAGAGAACAGGATGCTACCATCTGCAATATAACCATAACACCCACATAGCTTTCCCCACAAAGGAAGACAGCTCGGCATCTCCTCCATGCCCCGTATTCACGGGTGAGTCCACTGAGACAGAAAATACGCATCCTTCTGATTCCAGCTCAGACATGGGTCTCCAGGCTCAGGCACCCAGAGGCTAATGGCAGATGTCATTTCTGGCACCTAATATCACATGATAGAGAGAGGGCAACTGTGGAAGGTGACAGAAAGGGAAGTGAGTTCAGTGTTCACTGAGGTCCTCCAGAGAACAGAAAGGTCTCCTGGCTACTAGTGGGACGGGTCCTTGTTGCTTGACTTCCTGCCTTCTGCTGCCTTAGACATCCGAGTACGGACAAAGGATATTTGCACAGCAACTGCAAAGCGATCATTCCCTAGAGGCTAGGCAGCATGGGTCTAGTCATTTTAGAGGAATTGAAAACCATGGTCCTTCTAAGCCAAGCTTGAGATTTCTTTCTTGGCACAGGCTTCTAAAATCCTAGTTACTGGGAGTCCAGCTGGTTTCTGACATTGTACAGGCAACACTCACCACACAGACTGCTGTGGTCTAGGCTGGGTCCCACCCACACTGTTCCATGCTCATCAGTATCCTCTTCTCATGCCACCTGGGGACCAACCTTTGAAGATTTCCTCTCAGCTGATGCCTTGACCACCACCAACTATGAGGCAGGAGAGATGTACTTTCTGTGCCCAGGCGTTGGGAATGTTTCACGTCTGATCCAGACCATAAAGCAGAAGGCACTGGGAGAGGGACTGGTGTGTCGTCAATGGGACAGTTTTATTTCTCAACAGATTTCTCTGCTAAGCAGATTCTAAGATAACCTCCAACAATGGTCACCTGCTGACATTCATATCTATCCTCTGTGCATGGCTTGGGGATGCAGACTGGCTTCCGACAAGTTGGGTATAAAACGACTGCACAGTGCCTTAGGTGTTTTCTCTCTTCCTCTCTTCTCAGTCCTTAACCCCGGAGGAAGCCAGATACCACACTGTGAGGTACCCCAGTGAAGAGGCCCATGTGGCAAAGTTTCCCATCTGTCAACCGTTTGAGAAAGCTTGGATACAAATGCTTGCTCTACCCAAATTAGGCTTTTAGACAGCTCATAGCTCCAGCCTTGACTGTAGCTATATGAAATGTTCTAAGTCAGGGGTATTCATCAACGCTGTGCTGAAATTCCAACCCATGAACACCAAATGATAATAAGTATGTATCTTCTTCTCCATTAGTTGTAGAGTAAGTATTTTTGTGATGTTGGGGATTGATTTTGCAGCATCATTTAGGTTAGGCAAGTGCTCTACCACTCAGATATATTCCCCAGCCCTTGTAGAACAATCTTTATGCATTAGGAGATCATTGGTGCAATTCTTCAACCTCTTAGCTTGCCTTGCACGAACTCAATCTTGAGCTTGCCTGCGTGTACAGGGATCTGACTGCTTCTCTTAGATGGCTGGTACAGCAGACCTCTCAGGCACAACATTCCTTTCTTGCTTCTAAGTAGATAGCTGGGATGAAAATTTGTCCTTTATCAATAATAATTGGTAGCTCACCAACAACAACAATTGAAAAGATGGAGAAGGGGAGAAAATCATCCAACCTATTGACCTATTTCTAAAGTTCCAGTTTTAATAAGCTCAATATGGATTTGCCTAAAACTCTGAAAATAGATCCATCATACAACCAAACTTCTCACTTCTGGGCATGTGTGCAATGGAAATGAATTCAACATATCATTCAGACACCTGATAGTTCCAGGGTATTGCATCACCATTTACAACAGCCAACATAGGTCACCAACCAAGGTACCCATTAGTGGACAAGTGGGAAAGAGTATGTGATATATGTACACAATGGGGTATTGTTCAGCTGTAAAAAGAATGAAATACTGTCTTTCTGTGGCAAAATGAACACAACTGGAGGACACTACCTGAAGTTAGCCAGAGACAGAAAGTCCTCTGTGTGTTTGTTCTCTCTCATGTTGAAATAAAAAAAAATGTTGAGCTTGAAATAGAGGTAATAGAACAGTGATTACTAAAGGTCATGATGAGGAAAGGGAAGGAAGAGGATGGAAACAAAGACTGCATCGCACAGTGGAGTGATTACAGTTTGCAAAAAAAAAAATCCATGAAGTATTTTAAGAACTAGAAAAGAGGAACTCAAAGGCACGACGCATAAAGTAATGATAAAGAAAGGGAGATGCTAATTACCTTTATTTGATCTTTATATCTTTTATGTTGCCTTGAAGAACCACACACGTAACCCACGAGTATGTACAGTGTTTACACACAAAGGCCTGGTTCTACAGGCAAGCTTAGTCATTTGTCGCATTACCATGTAATAAACATTGCAGTTCTAACTCAGGGCTGGGGGCATCCTTACACGTTGGAAACTGTGTCTAAGCAGTTCACCACTGGGGCTTTGTAGCATGCATTGGCCAGTCTGGAGGAAGGTACCCACTGATGAGGAATTCTGTGATAAGTCTTTAGGTATGGCTAAACCCAGAAGCCCAAGTGATGGCATTGAACATCACAACTGCCTAGCTGTCTCTCGGCTTGACTCTGCTTAGCTTTAGCAGACGAATATCACTGTACAGCAGGTTCAGCATCTCCTGATTGACTCCGCTATCACACATCTCAATATAACAGTATAAGGATGGGCTTCTCATGGTGGGAGAGCAAGATAAACTCCAGAAAGGCATTTGGAAAAGTGAGGTGGCCAGTCTAATGGGATATCAGAAACTAAAATGCTCCATCTCACACTTGCTACTCAAATTGTGGTCCCTGAACCATCAGTGGCAGCATCCTGAGACCTGTTAGAAACATATTATTTCCTTCTTAGAGCTTCTCAATCAGAAAGTTAATGAACTCCCCAGGAGAGTCATGTACACAGCCAAGCCCAGACATGCCTGGTAGACAGGACACAAGATATCCAAGAGAAAGCACCGTGGGGAAACATGTCTATGCCAGGACTTGGAGGGTGGTGTAACATCCATCCTCCCTGAAAGAAGAAATCCAAAGACTTCCAGACATATGAGAGAGAAATAAAGAATGCTAGCATAGGCTTTGAAAGGACATGCTGTCGGGGGTGGAGAGTTGGTTCCGGGGTTAAGAGCACTTGCTGCTAAGGCAGAAGACCTGGATTCTGCTCTCAACACCCACCCATGGAGGTTTATAACCATCTGTCACTCCAGTTATGGAAGATCTGATGCCCTCTTTTGATCCCCACAGACACCAAGCACACACAAGTTGCACATATAGACACACAGACCAAACACTCAAACTCATAAAATAAAATAATTTTGAAAGAAATTTAAATGACAAACTGTGAGTTTTCAATATATTTGAAAACAGAATTGTGAATAATGAAATACCTGCTGAGCCTTGGTTCTCTTGTTTCTTCAGGGAAGGGGCATTCCATCAGATTCCCGTCAGCACCTGGTTGCATATTACAATCACCACAGCAGACAGAGAGATCACAGCCATGTGCCATACAAACTGACAGAACTAGAATCTGCAGTGATGAGGAGGGTATTTGTCATTAAAATACGGTCAATATTCTATGGTCAATAGGACAAAACGACAGCCTATAGAATGGGAAAACATCTTCACTAAGCCTACATCAGACAGAGGTCTGATCTCCAAAATATACAAAGAACTCAAGAAATTGGTCACCAAAAGAACAAATAGTTCAATAAAAAAAAATGGAGTACAGACCTAAACAGAGAACTCTCAACAGAGGAATCTAAAATGGCTGAAAGATACTTTAGGAAATGTTCAACATCCTGAGTCATCAGAGAAATGCAAATCAAAACAGCTCTGAGATTTCATGAATGGCCAAGATAAAAAACACTGATGACAACTTATGCTGGAGAGGTTGTGAGGAAAAGGGAACACTTCTGCATTGCTGGTGGGGATGCAAGCTGGTACAACCCCTTTGGATGTCAGTGTGGAGATTTCTTAGAAAATTAGGAAACAACCTTCCTCAAGACCCAGTAATACCACTTTTGGGTATATATCCAAAGGATGCTCAATCATGCAACAAGGACATGTGCTCAACTATGTTCATAGCAGCTTTGTTTGTCATAGCCGGAATCTGGAAACAACCTAAATGCCCCTCAGCCTAAGAATGGATAAGGAAAATATGGTACATTTACACAATGGAGTACTACACGGCAGAATTTGCAGGAAAATGGCTGGAACTAGAAACCAATATTTTGAGTGAGGTAACCCAAACACAGAAAGACAATTATCACATGTACTCACTCAAAGGTGGTTTTTAAATATAAAGCAAAGAAAATCAGCCTACAAACCACAATCCCAGAGAATTTCGACAGCAATGAGGACACTAAGAGAGACTTACATAGGCCTAATCTACATAGGAAGTCAAAAGTAGAAAAAGACAAAATCTCCTGAGTAAAGTGGGAGCATGGGGACCTTGGAGGAGGGTTAAAGTGGGGGAGAGGAGAGGCATGGAAGAGAGCAGAGAAAAATCTAGAGCTCAATAAAAATCAATAAAAAAATAAAATGAAAAGAAAAGTCAGGTGGCTCTATAGTCCATGTTTTCTTCAAATTCACAAGTGGGGGCCTAGAAAAAGCAAAGAACTAGTGTTTGCACAGTTTTTAAAGCACCCTGGATTCTACCCTCCTTCCCGCCACTGTTCCTTATCATGATGAGTGAATGGGAACTGGATGAGATCCCCCTTTACAATCCGGAAGCTCTTCAGGGAGATCATAGCATCAAAGCAAGGCTTTCTTTCCTCAGTCTCTGTTGATTTCTTCGGGACTTGGGACTGATGTTGATACTTCCCTCCAGTTGTGAACATCAGGTAGCATCAAGACTCCAGAGAATTAGGGAAGGTGTTCTGCACAAAAGAGAATTTGAAGGTCTTTGGAGGTGAGGAAGCATGAAAACTCATCACCGGAAGGGACAAGGAGAAGAACACAAATTGGAGATGGCAAAGGTAATAGCGCTATTTGTGAGGTGACTCCTCATCAAGACACCTACATTTATTGAAATACAGAGGGAAGGGCTGCACGTGAAGCTACTTGACTGAGAGGAGCCCAGGCCAAGACCTGTAGAATCCTATGGAAAGACAGCAAGCTCACCTCTGCTGTCATGGCAACTGCATCCAGATCTCCAAGGGCAATGGGTCTCCTAGTGCAACAAGTCCCTCCCTAGAGTCATCCATTCTTTCAGTTGGCAGCTGCTGTAATGGAATTGCTGAAAGGAGGCAAACTTCAAGCTTAGTGGTAAGAACAGAGATGAATAATCATCTTAGTATTCAATATGTGGTTATAAACTGAGACAAGGGGCTGGAGAGACTGACTGCTCAGTGGTTAGAAGCACTGGCTGATCTTCCAGAGGGCCCTGGTTCAATTCCCAGCACTCACAAGGCAGCTCACAACCATCTGTAACTCCAGTTCCAGGGGATCCAAAACCATCACACAGACATGCATGTAGGCAAAACAACAATGCCCATAAAATAAAAATAAAATAAAATCTTTAAAAGATGATTGATATTTTAAAAAACTGAGAAAAATTCTGCAGAGGGGAGGACTATGACTCTAAGAGAAAATATTAAAAAGATATCTATGTTAGATGATGTGATGGGAGAAGTTCTCCATGAAAAAAAATGTTTTCCTTTATGTCAGAGGAAGGGGGTAGCTGGGATCTATTCTGTAGATTGTGGTCATCAACACAAGGTCAGTAAGAACTCCCCATCTTCTGACACCACCAAAGTGTCAATCAGGATTTAAACATGAGTGGGGGGAAGTATTTTGTAAGCCACAAGCCATAGTCAAAATATACTAGTTTTATTCTTGTTGTGATAAACACTCCACGGTCCAACCAGAGCAACCGAAAGGATTCCCTTCAGCTTACCATTCCAGACCTCAGTCCATACCTGAAGGAAATCAAAGCAGGAATCCAAGGCAGGTCTTCTTTCTGTCCCACACAGGCTTTTATTTCCCAACCCAAAGTACACAGAAACCATGGGAGGATGCTGCTTCTGCCTGTCCTATAGGCTCTAAGTTAACTTTCCTACCAGCCTGGGGATGGTGCCTCTGACACATGTGGGATTGTCATCCTTTCTTTGGAAGCCATTCTCAAAAGGTTTGCAATGTGATTTAAGACAGAAAACACTGGAGTATTGTCCTAAGTGGGCTCTGGCCCATTTGGTTTGTATTCCTTTAGAACCAATTTCTCCTTAAAGGATCAATTTATCAGTCTCCTTATCTACAAAGGGAATGGCATTTGTGCCTGAGACTTCACTGTAAGTACAGAAGCCCTGACCTCATCCATCCTGGTCTCCCCCTGAAAGATTTCCTCTCCTGCTTCAGGGAACCATAACTCGGCTGCTCTCCCTCCTCCATCACTGCTCTCTGCTTCTTAATGTCCTCTGCTGATCCCCACTTTTCTTCTTAACCTCTAAAATCTGACTTTTCCCAAAGCTATATCCTCGGGTCACCTTCCTCTCCCTGCTCACTTGTTCCCTGGTGATCCGGTCAAGTCCTATGACTTTAAAGATTATTTATACCCTGATCCACATACATAGCATCTCTACTAATTCTCCATTTGTTTCTTTGCTATATCTCAAGCTGAATACTAGCCTTATCATGCTTGAATTCAAGCCTTTGGTTTCCCGTGGTTCATCTTTCATCACAAGTTTTCCTTCCTTGTCCATGGTAACACCATTTTTTTAGTTTCTGTGAGTAAAAACATAGGGGTGGCACAGGATCCTCTCCTTCCCTGAGACCAACCTGAGAGCATTAGTACCAACTTTCCTCTTAAGGCACTGTGAATCCAGTCTCTTCTGACCTCCATCAGGACCATCTTATCTAAAGGACCATTACCTTCCTTGGGTTTCTACTATGGCATCCTAAATGAGCTCTCTGCTACATTCCTGCCTGCTCTGTACCCTTCATAGGTACAGATTCTAATTCTGGAAATTAGAGTTTTCATTCTGTGACATGAGCTAGATTCCACCCCTGCCCTTCACTCCCTGGTGCATCTCATCCTGCTTTGTTCAATTCCAGAGCTTGAGTGTGACCTAGAAGACATTTAGCCCAGCTCTGCAACTGCCCCTTATCTCCATCTCCATCTCTTCACTGAGCTTAGCCACATCAGTGTCCTTGATGTCCCTTGAAGAAGTAGGATACATTGAGCCACATCAGCCACCTTGCTGTCCCTTGAAGAATTAGGACACCTGAGCTTAGTCACATCAGCCATCTTGCTGTCCCTTGAAAAAGGGATGCCTTAAGCTTAGCCACATTAACCACCTTGCTGTCCCTTAGAGCAGGACACCTTGTGTCCTACTGCCTTTGAGCATCTTCCTCCTACAGGACATAATTGCCTCTCTACTTCATGCAGGTCTCTGCTCCAGCGTCACTCCCTTGGGCACTCAGTCCTACACCTTTCTATCACCTTGCTCTACTTTGTCTTCTTTCGGAGCATGTGTCACTACCTGGTATAATGATGCGTAATTACTATGAAAGTATAATATCGTGAGAGCAAAACTTACACATGGAATGTCACCAGTACCGGGGACAGTACCTAAAACATGTCAGGTGTTCAATAAACATTGGTTCAAAGGCTGAATAGGTGAGTAAATGAGTGTTGAGTTCTGTTTTAAGAATACTAAGGCAAGAAGCACTTCTAGGAATCACAGAGGTTACAGAGAGGAGCACACACTATTGGACAATGTGGCCGGAGTTCTGGAACAAGTTCAGAAAGACTTGGGGAGGAGAGAAGACAGGGAAGAAAAAGGAAGCTGTGGTTAAAAAGCAGGGACAGAAAAGCAATTTACAGTGGTTTATTGAAAGAGAAGATGGTAAAACAAGAATAAAGAATGGGGATATTGTACATAAATACTTCCTAGGACCGCAGAAAACCTGAAATATGAATGTATATAATATAATCAGGAGAGGGATGTTCCAAAAGACCAAAGCACATTCTAGCAAGACAGAGAGAAAGCAAAGATGAAAATGAATAAAACTAGGGCTCTATTGTGCTTACAAAGAGATGCCGTGTCCTTAACTGAATGTTTGTGTGAATGGCTTCGGCTTTCCTGGTGGTGAGAAAGGAGCCACAAATAGCACATGCTCACTGCGGTCATTCTTGCTGTGAGTTTTGAGAAGCCCATGAGAAGATAATGCAATAATGGATGTGGAGGTCTAAAGAGTTCCATAAAGGAAGGGTATTGTCATAAGAATACAAAGTGACTCTGCTCGGATGCAAGTTAACTTGTGGGAGAATTGCTCAGAATCCTAATTAGTCAGGGTTTTCTAGAGAAACAGAACTGGATGGAATATACGTATATACATACACATATGCATATATACACAATACATCCACACACACATATACACATATGTATACATATACATACATATGTACATTCATATATACAAGGAATTTGTTAAATCAGATTGTGCTGGACTACCAACAGCAGTTGCTCCACACCTGAGAAGTTGAGAACCCATTACTTGCTTGGTCCTTAAGGCTGGGGTACCTCAGTGGTCAGAGTGGCCACACAGTGCCTGTCTCACACTGGAGAGGCACAGAACCTGCTAGTCGCTTACTCCCTGGGATTGGGTACCTCAGTAGTCCCAAATTCAGTGCAGAAAATCTGGAAGGTTCCTGGAGAGAAGATGGGCCTTAGTCAGTGATAGAAGCCTGGAAAGGCTGGTTCTGACCTTAGCAAAGGAACCAGCAGCAGCAGCAACAGAGTAAATCAGCTCAGGGTAAGAGGGAAGGCCAGGTAAGTAAGGAGTAAACAGCCTTCCTTCTGCCGAAGGATGGGCTTGCATTTTGAATGAGTATTCCCATGCCAGTTAAGGCAATCAGGACAGTTCATCAGTTGAGACTCCCTACTCAGGAGATTCGAATCTATAGCAAATTAACATTGAAACCAACCATCACAGTGGCCCAGAATCCAAGAGTGTGGCCAAGCCCAAGTGAGGCAGCTAAAGATGGCTCACTGATAACATCTGCTGCCAGTAGGGAGGAAACATGGCAAGAAGGAGGGAGAGGTACACACCTAGGGAGATCAATCCTTAGGATTGAGTTAATTCAGCTTTAAAGGGTATATTTTTACACACCATCCCACATACCTGGAAGACATGTCTTTGATGTATAGGAGATTTTCATTAGCTTACATCCATTGTACCAAGTGATGGGCTTCCTAACAGCCCTTCCATTCAGGTCTGTCCCAAGCTCTGTCCACATTCACTCCCGTTCTTGCTAATAGAGGAATCAGGGAAGCAGACACCACTACTACACTCTGCTGGGATGTGATGTACGGGGGATGCTGGCCCTAGATCTTCTCCTGATGCAGAAAACAATAACAATTCACACCAGAGAAGTAGTTCTGACTTTGACCTCCTCTTAGATGATTGGAGAACGTGGTGCTCTCACCTTTTCCCCCAAATCCCAGCACTGAACTCTGAAAGGCACAGTCTGTATTCCTGCTGGCAATGAGGCTTGAGAGCACAACGGAAGTGAGCACTCTGAGCCCAGCTCTGAAGTCCTGTAATGAAGAAGTCAGCGATAGCATGTGTGTGTAGCTATGCCCTGAGCATCCTCTCTCTCACCCAGAATGGAGTGATGCCCTCTCATGTCCCCTGACACACATGGTCACTTCCTTCTCATAGCTTCACAGGCTCAACCTCCCACCAACCAGCACAGAGTGGGATTTAGGACTGGAACTGCTTTCCAGAGGGACCATGGTGCAACCTGTATCCTCATTCAAACTCTCCGGGCCGATGCTGCAGGTCCAGCATCACCATCTGGCACTTTCCCAGGCCCCATACTTTTCCAGACACATTTCCAGGAGAACAAAGGAAATGACAGTCATGGCTCCACTTGCTTTTACAATATTTACAATTTCTTCCGTGCTTTCTGCCCCAGGAGCAGAGGATGCCCTGAAGCATGCCTTGCTTAGGAAGAGAATAAAATGGCCCCAGGAAGATGTTCCCTGTGTCTGTGTGCTGGGGCTGTGCTGCACACATAACAGAAATCTCCTTGGTGCTACAGAAACAGCACTGTTAGCCACACTGGAGAGCTCAGAGTACTGCTTCAACACTTATGCAATTCTTTTTATCTATTTTTATCTGTTTAGTTTGATGTTTTATGACAGGATCCACTATACAGTCTACATTGGCCTTAATATACTGTGCAGCTCAGGGTGGCTCAAAGTTGTGATCCTCCTGCCTCAGCCTCCACTCTGGGCTTAGAACTGGTGAAAGAATGGATTAGGTGAGTATCTTCCTCTTTTTCTCAAATACCTTAGAGCTTTGGAGTCTGTCAGAACAGGTGAGGTTTATGCTACAGTAACAGATGACTCTTCAAATGTCAGTAGTTTCAAACCATGAAAGGGTTTCTACACTCAAGCTACCTGTTCAGGGAAATGGAGTCTTTGGATGCAGGGATTTATGCTGATAAGTGTAGGGTCTGCGAAAACGCTGAAGGAAGACCCCATCTCAAATAGTAAGTAAGAGCATATGCGGGCAGTGTTGTTCACCTATACAACATGGCGATGACCCTGAGAGGAGCGTGCAGGCTCCTTTTAAGCACGGCTAAGGGGAGTAGCAGGGACAGTTAGGTCATCTCATATATAATTGATTAAGCAAGCAGCAGTTACATTAATATATTTCTAATTGGCCAAGGTTTAGTCTTGCCATTTTTGGACATACTTGCCCAAGCTTGGGAAAGTCCGAATGTGACTCTGAAGGGGATTGCTGGATTTGTCCTTGAGACATTGTGAGGCTGGCTTAGACCTTGTGTTTGTTCTCTCCCTCGTCCCTGAATATAAGGGCATTGTAGATAAATGGCCTTTTTTTTGGGAGACACAGCTGTTTCATCCTTCTCAGAGAACTGAAACCTAAATTTAGTTATGAGGGTGGGAGAGCTTAACCCCTTCATAAGCAAGTGAGTAGATGGAATATTCCGGTTTATCATATCATAAGGAAAGCAGCAGTGTCATCAAAAGGATCTCAGATCAGCAATTCCTGTCGAAAATACGCGCCACTCCTGTTCGCAATACACTGGTGAGAACCAGCCATCTGAGTACATCTCAGTGCAGAGGGACCAGGTACAGCAAGGCTGCTGAACTCCAAGAAGAAGTACAAAATAGCAGATGAATTGAGAAGCAGTACTGACAACAGCCACCAAGGCCCCCAGCCAGGAAACCTTCTGCGGGTCCAGCTCCCCAGGGAAAACATACAACACTCTTCATTCCCAGCTTCAAAGAAACCCTGGGTCCCTTCTGGTTAAATCAAAAAGGCTGGAGAGGTATTTTAAGTATGCCTCTGGAAGGGTCAAAAGATTGTGCTACCCTCTGATGAAATGTACCACGGCAATGGCTGCTGGAAGCATGGCATTTAAATGTTCATCGATGGCACAGAGTACCAAACAGGACCTGGGAGATGCTCACAGCAGGCAGAACTGGACAGACAGGTGTGTTGCATGAAGTGGGACTACAGATGCCTCAGAGCCAAGTGTAGGAAAGCAGGCAGAAATGGCCGCAAGCCACCCAAACACCCACTAATCTGTGTACCTGGCATACCTCACTATCTCCCTGTGCAGCCATTAGTTACTGCTATTAAGCAACTCTTCAGCTTGATTTGGACAGGTTATTGTTGGGCTTGAAGAGGTTGAACTCAGAAAGACACAGGCTGAAGCTCTCCCTAGTCCTTGCTCTCAGATGCCCAAATATCTTATCCTGGAGTTGGATTCGGGCACTTGTTGCAGGTCTGTCCTGAGTTGGAGATGGACTAGTTGAGTACTTAGATCTACTTGTGAAGTGCAGTTGCTTCATCCAAGTTTGCTTCGTTCAAATTAGAACTCTCTGCTTACCTAATTGTTTACAGAAATTCACACAAATGAGATTAGCATTCACAGAAAAAAAGAAAAGACAACAAGATAATTAAGTCTGATTGCTCTGGAGCAGGGTGGTGACAGCCCTGGAAATGTGCCAACACTAATTGGCTGGAGATATTTCCCCTACAGTTAATTGCAAACGGTCATTGAAAGCCCTTGAAATTAGCTCAGGTCCCCTCAGCTGAAGTGTGGAGAAGGGATTTAGAAGTGTGAAGGAGACCAGGGCTTGGGAAGGGGACCCACCAGAGATATCTGGTCCTTCCTGTCCCAATGTTCCACTCACATTGTTAAATCTTGGCTCTTCTCTAGGCTAGGTCTACTGACTACATGCATGGGATGGGGGTGAGAAAGAGGGATAAAGAGGGAGTATGGTAGTGCCCCCATAAGCTCATAGAGGGTGGCATCATTAGGAGGTATGACCTTGGAGGAAGTGTGTCACTGTGGGGGCAGGTTTTGAGGTTTCCTATGCTCAAGATCTGCCCAATGCCACAGTCAACTTCCTGTTGCCTTCTGATCAAGATATAGCCAACACCAATGTTTGCCTGCATGCCACCATGTTCTCCACCATGATGATAAGAAACTGAACCTCTGAACTGTAAGCTACCACCTTAATGAAATGTTTTTATTAGAGTTTCCATGGTCATGATGTCTCTTCAAAGCTCTAGAAACAGTAACTAAAGCAGGGAGAATATGAGCTTCTGTCAGAAAAAATAGCTCAGTCTTCTGTGATCACCCCCTACTTTGAATCCATTTTGACCTTGTGCAAAACCTGTACTGGGAACAGAAGGGACACAAAGAGATGCATCAGTCTTCAAGACAGTGATCAGACCTATGAAGTTTTTGAAAACAGGCTGGCATGCAGTGATCTGCAGGGTCTGAGAAAAAGAAAAGGTGACTAGGTCCAGAACATTGGACAGATCGGAGACTTAACTGGCAAGGCCCCTTTGACGTGAGAGTTTGAGGAGTAAATTTTAAGTACTCTCCTCTGCCTGGGACATGTACCAGAAGACATTTTCCCTCCACCCACACAGTTTTAGCACCTTCTCCTTCTCCCTGAGAGTTGTACATCACCCCTTGACCAGCAAGTTCTTTGCAATAAAGTTTTAATAATTTTTTAAAAAGAAAAGACAAATGGAATTGGCACATGATGTATGATGGAGCTCCTAGTACACCAGAGACTTATCTGAACAAAACAGATGTTTAAGTACAGAAAAGATTCTTGCAATCCATGACTCAGTGTCCCAGAAATACCTGTGATTCTTGCAGTCAGGTAATAGCCCATTGTCCTACAACCCAGCTCTGGAAAAATCACTGGTCCCAGTCCCAGAGGACAATCTGCTTCTTGGAGAGCAGGTGAGGAAGTGAATTTCTGAACTGCCAGCGAAGCTGAGTTTACCCTGAGTCATGGTGGTTCCCAATGAACTGACCAATCAGTATCGTTTCACAGCTATAAGGTGATTAGTAGGACTGCCTGTGGTCTAATCTCCAAACCCTAGGGGAGGGTACAAATGTAACAAGGATGTTTGTGGACTGTCTGCGCTTTGCTCTTTTGGCTTCCCAGGATGAAAGTCTTTAAACCTTCTAGATTTTATCCTATGGTAGTCTCATGAACTAAAGAGATGAGCAAGGGGCTTTCTATCCCTTCTCCATCCATCCTCATCCAGAATTCAATACACTGATTTCCCATTTCCACTTGCCCTCATCTTTCTTCTCTTCCTCTTAGCCTGTTAAGTAAAGCTTGTTAATAAAAAAACCAGCACTCGATAAGCATTCGTCCTGCACAAGGTACTGCATCATTGGATGGTCATCCCAGCAAAAACTCATGAGAGCTAGAACCCTGGAACCATCTAACCTGTTGGGAGGCAGCTCCCCAGGTCAGAGAGTCTCCTGTTCGCAATTGTGTACATCGTTTATTTGGCTCATACTTTTAGAACCAAAAACAAGGTTCTAATCACTAGCACAATGGGTAGCATATGTTTGGCATCTACTATGGGTCTTTCTCCAACCTTCTGACCTAGCGGTGGGCATCAAATGGTGAGACAGAGCAAGGGTGCTAAAGAGGGTTCACTTTCATAATGAAGGCCCGGCCCTCAATAACCCATTAATCTATTACTCCACTCATGAAGGTAGAGCCCTCACGATTCAGCCACCTCCTCTCCACGCACTGAGGACCAAGTTTCCAAAACATGATATTCTGGGGGGTGAGGGGCACCTGTTTAAAACATTGAAAATGTGTTAATAGCAAAGACAGACATTATCTCAGAGTAAAAGGGAAAAGGTACTTCAATCAAACGGCCCCAAGAAACAAGCAGGAGTGGCTATACTAATATCTAACAAAAT
>JAQHUG010000025.1:4712052-4733017 GCA_028555095.1 Dicrostonyx torquatus | reverse complement strand
AATTGAGGTTCCCTTCTTTCAGATGATTTTAGCTTGTGCCAACCTGACATAAAACCATCAAGTACATGGAGTCCCTCTGTGGTCCTTCCCAGGCCATTGGTGTGGGTTCCTCTGTCTGCTACATGCTTCAGAACTAAATTCCTCATCACCAAACTCTTCCAGCCAAGGACCCAGTGATGAACTTTATTGACTGAGGCAACCTGGCATACAAATATATATATATATATATATTTGTGTGTGAAGAAGCTCCCACCTTTAGCATATCTTTTCTCTTGCTTGATTCATATTCCAGAGATACTGAGAAAACTAGCCCTAGTTCCTCCCTAGAGGTATGGCCTGACAGCCTTCAAGAAACAAGGGAAGAATGAAAACTAAGTGATCTTATTACTTATAGATTCATACTTTTTCCTCTCCTTCCAGTTAATGCACTCATGATAGCTAATCTTGTCCTTTTTATTACATTCAGAAATGTCATAGAGATTAATGAAGCACACCTCTTTGAGTCTCTCTAACGCTTCTTCCAGAAACAATTAGATCATAAGAGCAATGACCTAATGAATGAACTAATTCCTTAATGGAATCATACAGTGGTAGCATTATTAAGAGAGGTGAAAGGTAGGAGGTGGGGCCTCCTCAGAACAAGTGTGTCACTGGAATACGTCCTTGAGAGTTGTATATCTCACTGGATCCTTCTCGTTTGTCTCTTTCTCTGCTTTCTGACTACTGCAAAGTGAACTGCTCTTTCCTGGCTCACTCTCATCACCATGATGGTCTAAACCTTCTGACATCACGAACCAAAAAGGAAATCTCCCCTCCCTCAGGCCCTTTATCATGAAAAACTTAACAAACACCATACCCACAACTTTGCCCTTGAGACTCCAATTCAGCTGACCAAGGACTTAGAACCAAATCTTCCAGAAGGTGAGAGGATGCTATTTGGCAACAGAGACTTAGCAGCATTTCTATTCTGCCTACATCTTACTCACTGTGTCTCCCATTCCCCGTTGCTTCTGCATTGCCACCTTCAGATGGGCCTGGAATTTCCTTCTCTGAAATCCAAGAGCCTTTCAAGATGAACAATCTCACTTTTAGTTTTCCTCCACCGTCAATTAAAGCATCAAATGTCCCCATCCTGATAAATTCACTGATACCCTTTGTCTGCTTTCTGGGCTTCAAAGCTTTGCCAGTTTCCTTTCTCGTTCTTATTGCCCCTCGGGCCCATGTTCCATTTTCATGTCTGGGAGATTTCAGTAAGAAGTTATAGCAAAATCATGTGTTCCATCTAATATATCTAATAAGAAGTCACATGCATCAGGTTTTTATTTCATTTTTCATGTCAACAATTTATAGAAAGAAAGTGGTAACCGTGGCTGCTGCCAGGAAAGGCAGACTAGAGTAAAATGATTTTATATCCTGGGTAGAACAGTCCCCTCCTACCCATGGTTTTCACCGTCCATGGTTTCAATAATCTACAGTCAATCATGGTCTGAAAAGATTAAGCAGAAAATTGCAGAAATAAATCATTCATAAGCTTTAAATTGTGGGTCATTCTCGGTGGGGTGATGAAATCTCACAGCAGCCTGCTTCGTCTCTCTGGCATGGAGTCAGCCCTTTGTCTAGCATATCCATGCCTCTGTCCTCCCTGCTCACATTTCACTTAGCAGCCATCTTGGTAGTCAGTTATCATTGTAACATATTGTTTATATTTATGTAACCCTTGTTTTATTTAATTCCGGTCCCAAAGCACAAGAATAGGGATGCTGGTATTTCAGATACATTAAGGATTAGCCTTAAAATACCTCCATTAAGTGAAAAGGTAAGAGCTGTTAAAGAGATGAAAGGTACCATATGCCTCTATTGTGAAAATCTATGGTAGGAATGAATTTTTGTGTCTAGGAGATTGTGTTGAAATTTGTGTTGGTTTGTTGTTACCTCTCAACCTGTAAATGTTATGGTCAGACTTCATACTTGTTTATATGTGTAATAATCATCTTTTCCAAAAGTAATTTATTCATATAACTAAAACAACAAAGCCCGGGGCTAGGACATGTCTTAGTTGGGGGTGTTTATACAGAATGTACAGAACCTTTGGGTTCAATCCCCAGCACTGCAAATGCTGGGCATGATGGCATATGTAAGGAGTCCCAGCACTCAGGAGATAGGAGCAAGAGGAACAGAAGCTCAGGGTTATCCTTGGCTACACATGAGTTTCCAGCTGGCTGGGGCTACAGGAGACCTGACAATAAAAAATAAGTAATAGAACCACCTCCTTTGAGCATCAATCTCTGTAGGGCTAGCATAAGCATATCTAAGAACTACTTAAGGGATAGGTTTATTTGGGTTCATGGTTTCAGTCCATCAGTTCTGCTCCTTTGGGTCTGGGCCCCTGGTGCAGCTCTCAAGGCTACTAACCTCATGACAGACAGGAAGTAGTGAGCCAGAGACAGGCCTGGGACAGATACAGTCCCTAATGACCTTCCTCTGGTAACCTACTTTCTTTAGCTAAGCCCTACCTTCGAAAGCTTCCAACACCTCCCCATAGACACCTCAATCTAGAAACCAAGGCTTCTGAATGTGAACACAAAACTATGAACCCAAAATGGCCATGATTTCACTGCATGCAAGCATTTCACAGCTTTCTCCATTCTTGAATCAAAATTGAGAGTGATGCTACTTATTGCTAATGGCGATCAGCGGCTAAAGCTCTGAGTACTATCTTGCATCATGAAATGAAAGGTTATTATTGA
Organism: Dicrostonyx torquatus; assembly: GCA_028555095.1. Classification (NCBI taxonomy): domain Eukaryota; kingdom Metazoa; phylum Chordata; class Mammalia; order Rodentia; family Cricetidae; genus Dicrostonyx; species Dicrostonyx torquatus. The sequence goes on along the minus strand of JAQHUG010000025.1, from coordinate 4,730,270 downwards.
TGTAGTTATACACCATTTAGTGATGGGCATATGTTCTAGGAAATGGACAGTTAGAAACATAATTGAGTGAGTGTAGTTAGACATACCTACATGATGTGGGTCCAGGTATGACCATCCAAGTAGTGAAGGACCAATGAACAGTTGTCTGCGTTCATTGACCCCTTCTTGGCATTGTTTTGTATACACTCTGCAGTCTCTAACAGGACTTGCAAATCAATGGACAGATTAAAAACTGTATCTTCTGAGGACTGGGGAGGTGGCTTGGTGGCTAAAAATGCTTGCCACTCTTTCAGAAGACTAGAGTTTGCTTCCCAGAATCCACACATACTTGTAACTCCAGCATCCATGTGCACATATCCCCATGTAGACATAGACACAAATTTAAAAAACCAACAAGATAAAAATGTGCATATGTATCGCCCATGGCATGTTTTTTAGTAATTAGCAGAAAAAGATGTTTGATGTGCTGAGCACGTTTGTTTTCTTCATATCTATCTAGATATATGTGAATATATATGATACTAAAATGAATTCATATTCAGCAAATTAATGTCCTTGTGCAAGTTAAATGCAGGTGACTTACAACTGAGATCATAGCAATGATTGCATATGGAAATGACTGATAGCCTCAACAGTCAGGCGTGCCTGCCAATGAAGGAATCTTGCCAGTAACATGTTCTTCTTCCCCTCTGTAGCATTTTATTTATCCTTATTTTGAACCTGACTTTACGAGGTCCTCAGTGATGATGTGACTTGTACTTACTTTTGCTATCAAAGATGTAACCTTGAATGTTGCCTGTACAATTTTAGCCTTTTCCCCCAACCTAACTATCCACCCCCGACACACACACATACACACACTTTGAAAAGCATACATTGCACTCTAGACTAGAAAACAGGCTTTGTCTTTAAAAATTCAATTCATTCAGTGAAAAATCATAAGCTTTATTTGCAAATGACTCAGAACTTTGATGGCATCACCCTCACCGTGCAATGGACAGCTGGCAGCACAGGTGTTGGAACCCAAGGAGGTAAGGATTCAATATACTCAGTCCCTCTGTACTTCCCATTCTGCCCAACCTCTCTAAGCTGCTTGGTAAAATCACTGGGCTCAAGAGGTCTTGGTTTCTACTATTAAGACAGTATTTGGACTTGTAAAATTACTATTATTTCCATTTCTCTTTTGAAGGGCCTTTTTAAAGAATAATGTGCTTCATAGGAAAGTTGTGAAGATGATTCTGAGTGTCACTCCTAGTGTTCCCACTGGCCAGTGTGTTCTATCACTAATCACTCGCAAGTTCTCACAGGTCACACACAAGGACTCAGCATTGGTTCACCACTAGCAACTAATATCCGTGCACTGCCTCAGTTTTCTTTATTTTCTACCTTGCATCTATTGTTTCACTTCAGGGCCCTGCCCAGCCTACCACTTTCCATTTGGTTATCAAGACTTCTAGAAGCTCTCTGCTCTGTGGCAGTTGATTGGACTTGGCTTGTTTTGGGTGACCCTGACACTTCTGGGGACTACCTGTGGTATTTTGAAAAATCTTTCTCTCGGGGTTTGCCTAATGCTTGTCAGGATCACCAGAGTATAAAGATTTCAAGAGGAAGGCAGCAGAGATGTCACATCATGTTGTGTGGATCATGATGATGGGGGGTAGCACTTGCCAAGCTTTTCCTCTCAAGAGTTATTCCTTTTTTCTCTTTCATGGCGTGTATTTTAGAAAGGAGGTCAAAATCCACAGCCCATATTTAGGGTGTGGGCTCCTATGTTCTACCCCCTCAAAGGTGTATAATCTACATAAATTACTTGAAATTCTTCTGCACATGAGAGCTTTCTTTTGAAACAGAGTCTTATTGTGTAGCCCAGGCTATCCCCAGTTTATACACATACATACATACATACACACATACATACATACATACATACATACATATAGACAGACAGACAGACAGACAGACAGATAGATAGATAGATAGATAGATAGATAGTCTGGCATGTATGTTATTTATGGTATCTTAGTGTGTATTCTGTTTTGGCATCCTCCAAATTCACATTGTAAAGTTCATTTTTTTCATGACAGGGGATTTTAGACAAATGTGTAATATCTTTAACAAGTCCTTCCAGAATCACAAGGAATATTTCCCCAGTCTTATACATCATCTGTCAGTGTGGCCCCTCCCCAGATTCCTCACCATATTCGCTTACTGCCTCAGACATGCATCCTTTGCAGAACCTTTACAGGACTTTGACATATGCATGTAGTGCTCATTCACATCTGCTCAGGGCTTGATAGCTCACTTCTTTAAGCAGTCAATAGTCCCACAATGAGTGCATGCACAGTGCCATCTCATTCAGTCACCTATTGCAGGGCATCTTGCAGCTGGTATTTGTTGGTTATGAGCAAAGCTCTATAAATAACCACATAGGCATAAGTATGAGTTAGGTAAATACCTAGGGATGCAATTGCTGCATACAGTGAAATTGTTTTTAGCTTTATGAGAAGTTGTCTTTCAAAGTAACTGTGCCATTTAGTATTCCCACAAGCACGGAATCAGAATTCTCATTTCTAAACAGCTTCCAGAAATTATTCTTTCCAAGGCTCTGGAGCTTAACCATCCTCATTGTTGGTGCGATGATATCTTGTTGTGATTTTAATTCGCAATTTCATGGTGACTAATGACATTAAGCCTCTTTTCATTTGTTTATTTGCACTCTACAATCCTTTCGGCTAAATGTTTCTTAGATTATTTTTCCCATTTTTCAATTGAGTTCTGTTTGTATACAACTCTGATATAGCTTATATTTAAGTCCTTTGTGGAGAAAAGGTTGTTTCTTTTGGTATATGACTACTCCTATATAGTGATTTTTTTAAATCAAAGTCTAACAACATTTTTGTGAGTTTTTCTCTTTGTGTTCAACCTGAAACCCATCATGAAGTATAGGTTGCCTCCATCTTCTCTTATATTTTCCTCTGGATGCTTTATAGTTTCTACTTATGTCCATGGTGTATTCCGAATTAATTTTATAATATATTAAAGCCTCTGTCTATTGTTGTTAGATTTGTGGTTCAATGTTTTCACATATGAATATTCAATTGCTTCAGTTCCTTTCGTTGAAAAGATAATGCACCCTCTTTGAATTGATTTAGCACCTTTGTCAAAATTCAGTAACTCTGTGTGTGTGTGTGTGTGTGTGTGTGTGTGTTTCTATATCTAGATACGTATTTCTGTGTAGTTTCTAGTCTCTTCTATTAATGCATGAATCTTTACATTTAGCAATACCATATGGTCTTTGTATTAAGTCTTGAAAATAGGTCATGTAGTCCTCTAACTTTGTTTTTCTGTATTGTGCTGGATTTGCCAGATTCATTCTTTTCTTGGTTTTGGGTTTGGATTTGGTTTGGTTTGGTTTGGTGTGGTGTGGTTTGGATACAGTGTCTCACTCTGTAACCAGGGCAACCCTGGTGTTCCTTATGTATTCCAAGCTGACACCAATCTTCCTGACTCAGCCTCTGAGTGTTAGGACTGCAAGAATGAGCAACTACATCCAACTTCTGAGGGCTATGGGGAGGTTCTTTATTTTCCCACATGTCATTTAGATTAGGTTTGTCGAAGTCATCAAAATATCTTTCTAGATTTTGCATGATAATGCTATTTATCTGTACATGAAGTTAGGAAAGCTCACATAATTTTTTTCTTTTTTGACAACACTGTCTTTGGTCCATGAACATGGACTTGGACCACCTCCCGCTTACTGTGATCTGCTGACGCTCTTACATCAGTGTTTCAAACTTTTCTTCGTATGTCATCCTGAATAAATTTTATCAGATCTATATTGAATACTTCAGTTTTCCCACAATAGCTTTATAAAATTCATATTCCTATTTGTTCTTTCCTATTGTATATGGAAGCAATATATTTTTATGTATTTACTATGGACTCTGTGTCCTCGATATCTTCACTAACTAGTTCCCAGAAGTCTTCTGTGGATTTATTTGTAGTGTTCTAAATAAGTAAGTATTTGAAAATAAAGGTAGCTTTATTGCTTTCTTTATAATGTATATACCTTTTAATTCTTTTTATTATCTTATTGCATTTGGTAAGACTTCCAGGAAGATGCTGAATAGGAGTATAGAGAAAGGACACCTTTTCCTTAGCCCTGACCGTAAGGGAAAGCATGAACACTCTCAAATCAATCCTTGAGTTAGCTCTCTGTGTTTCCTATGCTGTCTCTATTCACTTCATTTCTTATTTTATATGAGGTTTTTTTAAATCAGAAATTGATATTGAGTTCCGCCAAAAAGCTTTTCTGCATTTACTAAAGTATTCATAGAGTTTTCCATTTTCGTTGTTTTTTATTTTGTTTTGTGCTTTGTGGAATGAATTGCTTTTACTTACTTGCAAACATCAAACTAGCCTTGCATCCCTGTGGCAAAGCCCACCTTGTCATGATTTATTATCCTTCATATGCATTGCTAGATTTGATTTGCTGCACTTTAGATTTTTTGGGGGTTCAGATATAAAGTAGAGTTTGATATTAGTATACAAGAATGATCTCCATGGAAGGGGTCATGGGAAATTGCTGTTATTTTTTTTTCTTTAGTGTTGCTAGAACTCTAGGACTGGTACGGGTACATTTTTCTGTGGAATATTTAAATTAATGATTTATTCCCTTAATAGAGATATGGCCATTTAGATTGTCCTTTTTTCCTTGAATAGCACTTTATATTTCGTATCTTTTAAGGAGTTATTATTTCATCCCAATACCACACGTCTGATCATACAGTTGCTTGTAATTCTTTATCTTTCTGTTTTGTTTTGGTTTTGTGAAACAAGATGTCACTGTTTAGTCAGGGTTATCCTAGAATTTACTATTTGATTCAAAGTCAGGTCAAGTTGAAATTCTCCTTTCTCAGACTCCCAAACTACTGGGACTATAAACTTGAGCCACCATGTCAGGCCTCTTACTATCTTTCTCCCTCTCCATAGGGTCAGACTTTTCTTTCATCTCTGATGTTAGCATGTGTGTCTATTATCTCCTTTTCTCTCCAATTATGTTTTGTTTGATTGTTGTTGGTTTCTGTGGGTTGTTTCAGAGGCAGGATGGTCTTAACAGCTTCAGAGATCTAGGATAAGTAATGCTATGACTAAGACTACCAAGTAGTTGGGTCTATAAGCCTATGCCACCATGCCTGGCTGCCATTCAACTTCTCTGAAAGTAGCCCTACTGTGTGGGACAATAGTAAACAAGGCAAGCTGGTCTTTAGCATGGGATTTAATGTTAATTTCACTAGAGTTTAGGGATGTATTTAGGGATTCAAATTCCTCTGGGTGTCCTTATGACTATTCTCTTTGGGTTTATTTCCCCAGTGCCGAGCTCATTGTAGAGATTCCATGTCTTGCAACTGTTTGTGTTGGGAGATAGGAAAAATTACATTTTATGATTTTTCTATGTAAGTCTCTGATTTTTCTGTTTGGCTTCCAGGGACATGACATTTCTTTCTCCCACTGGTCCTCCATTCTCACCAAACTCCTGTTTCTACCTCTTTCCTTGTGATATTTTAAACCAATTTCTTCGGAGCCCTCACCTTTATCAACGAGTTTTCCTTTAGGAGACTGGAATAGGGATGAATAGCATTCTCAGAGTGGGAAAAGTTTTCAGAGCTGGGCACAGACAAAGTACTCACTCCATGGAGTGAAGAAGACTTTTGTTATTGAGAGGATTTCTGGGGTGTTTTAAAAATACTTAACGTCAAGAGGGACCAAGTAAGGCTGCAGAGGTCATTAGGAAAAAATAGTAAAATAAGTTGGTTAATATGCCCATCTTCAGTTAGGATCAGCAGGTGATTTTTGTTGGGTTTGTACCTTGGAAAACTTGGTGGAGCTCCTAAGGGAAGGTCACCAAATTCATCCCTCTCAGTCTACATTCAGCCTCCAAAAACTCATAAAGCAATTTATTACATGGATATTTGCTCCCATTTCTGTGACCAGTGACTTCTGATGCAGCTAAACAGGTCTCAAACACTTGAATTCCCTGGATGTCCCTGACGCCTTAGAGTCTACAGTTGCCCACTTTTGGCAATTATTCCTGTGATTTAGCTTTTGGTGTATGAGGAAAAGTAATTGATTTTTTTATTTGTCTGGCCTTTTCTTATTTTAAACATGGCAGTGACATTTCCATACTTGATACTGGAAGTTCCTTTGTGCTATTTTCATACCCCAGTGAATCACTATGAGTCACAGGTCCATTTCTGTGCATTTGGGGTACAGCAGCACAATATGACCACAGAAAGGCAAATTCAATGAGTGGCAACAGTCCCAAACATCATGAGTCACTGGTAACAAGAGATGTTTATCCTATAAATGCTTTGTTAGCTGCAAAAACTGATAAAAATCGCACGGACCCCTGTGGCTTTCAAGGTGTCATGATGAAAAAGGGATGGCACAAGAACATAGGAAAAGCAGGGCACACGCATTTCCCTTTTGGGAAATTTGTTTCTCACAAAGATGCTATTTCTTACTGATTTTTCCTCCCAAACTGCTGAAATACCTGTGGATTGCTTGATTGAAAATCCAGAAAATTGCATTTGGAGAAAGTCCTTACTGAGTGGGTTTTGCAACTTTCACTTTAAAATGTGGCATCTTGTAAGAGAAGACAATATTAACAGTGAGTTCAAGATAAAAGTAGGTTTCACCTATTCCTGTATTTGTCCACTTATTACATTATCATTAAATATAATTTATCCTAAACCTCAGAATATCCCCCTTTTGAATGGTACCTTGATTTTTTTATGATGTCACAGCAAGACTAGCATATAACGAGAAGCATATATGCAACAGAAACATAAGATTCACAGTTCCAGAGGCTGGAAAAGCCATGGCCAAGGTGCTGGCAGATTTAGTGAAGGTCTGCCTTCAAGTTCAGAGATGGGAACTCCTCATCACATTGTGGAAGGGGCTAGATAGCACTCTGGGAGAGGGTCTCTTTAGTGAATGGCATTAGTTCCACTTAATAAAAGTAGAGTCCTCACAAACTATCCACTTCCTCAGAGGCCAAGCTTTTAATACTATCACATTATAGCTAAGATTTCCAGGTACACATTTTTAGGAACACATTAAGACTGTAGCAAGAGCTACTGTGCACTCTTGTTCTATTGTATGGACCATCTCCATATGCTCAAGGCTTGCTGTGGGGAATGGATTTGTTCTTCAAAGGTCAATGAAGCTTTCCCTCTCCCTTCAAACAGGAGCCCCTTCCCAGGTGAATATCACCAAACCATGATAACTGTGCCAGCACTGGCAAAATAATTCATCATTGGTGTTTCAGCTCTCAGTCAGCATTTATAACCAGAATTTCTCCTCATTCCTACATGAAAAAATCATATGAAATGTTCGACAGCTCCATTCCATGCCTAACCTCATAGGAGGAAGTGTGATCTACTTGATCAAAATGGGCTCAATGACTTATAGGAGGCTCCTACTTATCAACTGATGTTGTGTTGACTGGACCATAGTCCTTGGGAAAAAGAACACCATCCTCTCAAGAGTATTAGACCTGTGAAAAGAAAGGGATTTCTGAAACATTCTTTGTTCTGTCTAGTACAGATCTCTCTAGGCCAAGCATGATGGCGCATGTCTGCAATTAATGAGTGTGAGGCTAACCTGGGCTACACAGAAAGTTCTAGGCTAGCTAGAGCTACCTAGCAACAAGATGAGAGAGGGGATTGAGAGGAGAAGGGAGAAAGAGTTTTAACTCATAAAAATTGATATGACATCAAACTATATTTTCATTGTGTTTCTTAAGTATGCGAGTGTATGCTTCCATGAGGGGAGGCATGCACACATGTGTGGAGGCCAGAGGTCAATACCACGTGTCTCCCTCATTTGATCTGCACTTTATTTGAGGCAGGTCTCTCATAGGACCAAAAGCTCTCCTATTCATCCAGACTCGCTGGCCAGTGAGCTCCAGGGATCGAATGTCTCTGCCTTCCCAGTCCAGGAATCAAAAATACACACCACAACACACACACCTTTTTATATTAGTTCTTGGGGCTGAGCACAGGTCTTCAGGCTTGCATGGAAGCACCTTACTGACTGAGCTGTGGCCTGAGCTCCCACACTGTGTGTTAAACGCAAATAGGTTTTGTGAGAAAATGTTTCAGTGTGCAAGTGTCTTTTTGAAGAGACTGTGCTTTATTGTGGTAAGCCATATGTGACACAAATGTGCCGTTTTATTGTTTTAAAAATGTACAATTCAGTGAACTTGAGGAAAGTTAAGATTTTTGGAAACTCACCCTATCACCATCCTCCTCCCAAACTTTCTCATCTTCCCCAGATGAAACATTGTACCTGTTAAATTCTCTATGCTTTCCTTCCCTCAACACAAGGCAGCTGCTATTCTTATTGTCACTATGAATGTGACTGCTCTAATATAAAAGAAATTACACAACATTTATCCATTTGAGACTTATTTTGTTTAGCATTACACCTTCAAAGTTTACTTGTGTTGTAGTTTATGTCCCAATTTCCTCCTTTTTGAATACTGGCTAGTCCTCTTTGTGTGTGGATGCTAAATTTTGTTGTCTTTCACATGCCAATGGGCAGTTAGGTCACGTTCATCTTTTGGCTACTTGAGCAGGCCTTGAACATGATGGCTTAAGTACCTATTCAATTCCAAGTTTCCATTTTAGGGGTAGGAAATATGAGCTAGAATTTCTTGATCACAGGAAATCATATGTCTTACTAAGCGACCACCATACCAGCTTCTACAGTGAGTACATCCAGTGTGAATTAATACCCTGATGCACTCTTCATGTGCATTTCTCTGTGGATAGGCAATTAGCACTCTTTCACATGCTTGCTGACCTTCTGTGCATCTTCTTTTAGAGAAGTGTCTGTCTATTCAAGCCCTTTGCCTGCTTTTAAGTGGAACTCTTTGTAGAGTTTACAAAAGTCCTCTTTACTGTTGTTTAATTATAGGAGTTCTTTATATATTCTGGCTAATGTTAGTACTATGTCTGACAAATGATTTGGAAATATTTCCTCCCTCTCCATTCCACTTTTTTTTAAAAAAAGATTGTTTAACAGATTAGAACACACCTTGGTGCAGAATCTCACTATCAGTTATTAGGCCATATGGAATGAGCAACGCAACTGCCCCAGAGAAAATGTTGCTGGAGAAGTCAGTTTCCAGAATGGTTGACAAAATCCTTAGCTAAATGAAATACTTTAAGGAAATTCTATGCAGTGTTTCCTTAGATCAAAGAAAGTTATGATAAGCATTTCAGGATTTCATTTAGTGTAGTTATTTTATAGATGCCAGTAATTATAAACTGATTTTTCATCTGAATGCCCAGCACAATACTTTAAAGTCTCATGAGAGCTGGGGATATGACTTTCATGTTGAGCACCTCAGACCCCACAGGAAACTGGCTTTTCTTGCTCTCACTTTATCCCATAATCACTGTAACATCAAACAAACAAACAACACCCCACTATTTCACAAAGCACCCCACTCTTCTAGAAAGCTCTTACACAGTCCCACCAGAGTTTTCAGAGTGGTATTTTTGTAATATCAAATGTTGAAAATAACCAAAGTAGACAGGTCATAGTAGGAGAGAGCCTGCCACTACCGTTCCACCAACCGGACACAGTACTATAGTATAAACTGATTCCTAGTGATTGATCATTACACTGATAGCTTCACGCATCTCTTGACCCTCATCAGAGATGCTTCTGTTTTCAGTAGAAGGTAATGAATGCAGAGACCTACAATGGTCAAGGGGCAGAGACAGAAAGACTAGGTGTAGAATGTGTAGCCCTAAATAAGATGTCTCCAGCACACTTCCCCTTTCCAAGGATCAGGGATCTTTGCAGAAGAAGGAACAGAAAGAGTGTAAGTGACAAAGGAGATGGGTGACAACAAGGAAGCAGAGTCTTTGGACACAACAGATAAACCGACATATGAACGCACAGTGTTTATGACAGCAATCTTGAGACCTGTGTAAGCTCAAGTCAGACCAGATCCCAATATAGAGAGGGAGATGGAACATGAAATCCCTCCCCTAAACTAAGATGAGCATACAGTCCCTTTCCTAACCAAAGATGGGCATAAAATCTCTCCCCTAGCCTAACAATTATTGGTAACTAATAGCAGCTGAGAGACAGAGAGTTAGTTTTCTTTAAGAGATATGTCCAGCAAGCCAACCACACTCCAAAGGAAGGATATCCCTGGCAAATCAATCTCACTCCAATAGAAGGTCACACATCCAGGAACACATGGGCAGCACAAATTGGTCTCAATAGGTATAAAAAGAGAAGAAAAAAAAGAAACAAAGTTGGGTGAGTAGAAAAGAAGGAGTAGATTTTGGTAGGAGTTGGGAAAGGGGATGATTTTTAAAAATTGTATTGAGCCCTCAAAGAACTAATTTAAAAATGTTTTTTAAGACTAAGGAGAAATGATGTAATTACATAATTATCTCAAAAAATTAAAAACCATTTTAAAAGTAAATAAACAAATAAAAGGACTAAAGTAACTACTACATAAAGAATAAGTTCAAGCCCTGTAATAGAATGTTACCCTACAGTGTGAAAAAATGGATGTAAATTCTATCAAGTTGTAAACTCTAAAATTCACATTATTGCACAATAAAAATATGAAGTAGAAAAATGCATATTGCATATTAGTTACTCAATGTTTTGAAATATGTTGAGCAAAATACCATTGTATATAATTTTTAGTTCATTTTTATTTTACTATGTGTATGTGTGTGCATCTGTACATGAGTATATAAGTGTAGATGCCTGCAGAAGCCAGAAGAGGGTGCTAGATCCCTTGGAATTGAAGTTACAGGTGGTTGTAAGCCACACCTAGTGTAGGTGCTGGGAGCCAAACCCAGGTCCTTTGCAAGATCATCAAGTACTCTTAATCACTGCACCATCTCGCCAGTCCCAACATTTCATATTACTTATTGTCATATGCCAAAAGATGTAAGTATAAAACTATTGATTGGAATTGCTGTCGTTGGGTCTAGAATGTCTTCCAAAGGTCTTTGTGTTAAAGGCTTAGTCCCCAGGCGGATGCTTGTAGGAAGCGGGCCATAAGGATATACATAAGTGTTTGAAAGGAATTAGAGGATCCTGAATAGTTCTTTGTTCTCTTTTGCTTCGTAGCTAACACTTTTCCACATATCCCCACCAGGAAGATGCACATCCTTCCCAATTTTCCACAGACTGGATCCTCCCAAATCATGAGCAAATAAATCTGTTTTCTTTTGCAAACAGCTTAGCTCAGGTGTTTTGTTATAGCAACATAAAACTGTCAGGAATAGTACCAATTTCAAGAAAAGAGGCTATCTCTGGCTAGAGAAGGGCAAGAAAAGGATGAAAGCAAGGAAGAGGGAAGGGAATACACATCACCCCTAATCGCATGACGTAAGCTAGGCAATAGGAACACACTCAGTATAGCACACCTTAATCATTTTAAGGTGAGGCATTTTAGAAAAACAAAGACAAGGAAGTGTACAGTTTCTGAGTCTAGAGACAACTGGTTTAGGAAAGTGTTTCGATTACCCACAAGCCATGGTGCTTCTACATGTTATTTTGCTTCCTGTAAAATGGTAGCAGAAATAGACCCTGGGAGGCAGGGATGACAGTATTCATTTAAAGACCTTAGCATATCTCTGTGCGTCCCAGGAAATGGCTTCTGTTGAAACATACTTCATATAGTTGTCAGCTTCTTTAATAAAGTCTTGCCCTGTCATCTGTCTGATCAATTGTCCATATGAGTGTGTGTCAAGGTGTGTGTTTCCTCGTGGAATCAGGGAGATATGTTCTAGTTATTTCAGATGGCTCTGCTGTCCATATCTTACTAAAATCACCTTTTTGAGTTAGGCATTCATACTAGCTGAAGGAATGCTATCCATCTATCCTCTGATATTCATAAGTTTTACCACTGGGCCAAGCCACACCATTGGACTGCTGTGTATCTGGACAGCTTCATTCTGGATGTTGTCATATGTACTTGACAGAATTGAATGTGGCTGTTCTGTACTGGCTTACACTGAGGAATGCTGAAAGAAACAACTGAGCAAACTCGGCTCTTGAATTTATTACTGGAACAGAGTCTAAGATGCTGTTCTCTAAATCAGAAAGTGTTTTGATTTTAGTTTTGATTTTGGTTTGTTTATTTGTTTTTTATGAAGACCCAAGAGGGACATTTTTCTCAGTTCAGCAAGATAGAAACTTTAAACAACTGGGTTGTCTTTGCAGTGAACAACTGAGCACATATCCCTTCCTACCTTAGACTCCAGATAATGCACAGTTTATTCTGTGTCCAGCTCCAGTGGCTCTATAAAATAATTTGGCCCATGTTCTTGAGAGACAGGTCTGTGACTCCTGAAATGCTTTCTTACCTGTGCCATCTCCTCCATCTAATACTTTCAAAGATTCATTTCCCACATAACTCTAAAAGCTGCCTCAAATCTTTTATGAAAGAAAATGTGGAAATGGGGGAGGCATGAGGATAGAACAAAAACAAGTATGGCATAGTAAGAGTTAAGTCAATAAAACTAGGCCTTGTTTCCTTTTTATTTCCAGAAGCACCTTGCTTTCAACCGTATAAATAGCATATCTCTAGTCAACATTTGTTACAATGAGAAAAAAAACCTTTAAATATCTCAGCCTGAAACCACTGTATGTACTGCTTGTTCATGGTCTTAAGCCTGAGCTGCAAATGAGAAAAGTTCAATGAACCAGTGAAGAGTAAAAGTGAATACTTTGATATTCTGATTAATAATCCACAATTTCCCAAAAGGAACGTCCTGGTCACTATTCAAGCCCATTCAAATGTCATCTGCCTTAGTTTTGCAAATCCAAGATTTTAATTAAATATCTGCCCATCTACAATCACTTACAATTTGTCTTATGATAACGTAACTTGAAATATAAACACAAAAATAGATCAGAGAGAAAGAAAGATCTGGAATCAGGGAAAACTATACTTATGTATATTGAAAATGAGTAAAAATGTTTATCGAACATATTAAGATTATGCTTGTCAATATGATTATGCTAAGAAACATATGTTCAATAAATATTTTGACTCATCTTTTAGAATTTCATGCATATGCACAATGCAATTTGATCACATCCATCTCATTTCCCTCTAACTTCCTTGCAAATCTCACTTCTATGTCTGCTTTTGTCCTTTTTCCTAGACCCACTTGATCCAACTATCCCATGAGTGCAGTGCTATCTATAAAAAAAAGTATGGGCATCTTACCAGGGTCCCTCTCCCTAAAGAACATTGACTATCTTCACCCATTAAATATTTATAATTATTATGTTAGCTTTCTATTATTATAACAAATACCTGAGATCATCAATTTATAAATAGAAAATCTCCCAGTTTTGAAGGTTTTAGTCCATGACCAGCTGAGCCGGATGCCTTGGACCTTTGATTAGTACACAGCAGGAGTACATAGCAGTACAAAATTATTCCAGAGCAAAGTATTGCAACAGCACAGAGACCACAACTCCTTTCAAGGTCATGTTCCCAGTGACCTAAAGACCTCACTAGGACACACCTCCTAATGGTCTCATCACCTCCCAACAGCAGTCTCAGGAAACAAAGCTCCAACACACAGACATTTCAGATTCAACACAGGGGACATTTCTGATCCCAACTGTAGCCAGTTGGTAAGTAAAAGTATTCTGCATTGACTATTTCATTGTGTTAAAACTGTTTGCATGGATTGATATATACAAGTGTCAAACCCTTTATATTGAGTGGAAGAAGACAGACTCAAAGCATGCTTCTGGTTCCTAGAAAAGCATAACTCTCAGAAGAAAGAACACACTCTCTGTGGATGAAGGGAGAAGATGGCTACAAAATGACACAGGAAAATTGATAGGGGACAAGACTATTCTAAGTCTTGATCGTGTGGTATAGTAATGAGGCTAGCAGGCCTGCTTTTGGTCCTGGCTAACTTATACCCGAAATAACCACACAGAGATTATATTAATTAAATTACTGCCTGGCCCATTAGTTTTAGCCTCTTGTTGGCTAACTCTCACATCTTAATCTAACCCATTTTTAATAGTCGGTGTGTCACCATGGGTCGTGGCTTACCAGGAAGATTCTAACCTACATCCATCTCAGGCCGGAGAAACATGGCATCTGCCCCAGTGCCTTCTCTCTCCCAACCTTCTGTTCTGTCTACTCCGCCCACCTAAGGGCTGCCCTATCAAAAGGCCAAGGCAGTTTCTTTATTCAACCAATGACAGCAACAGAAGTACAGAAGGACCCTCCTACACAAGTGTGGCAGTTCTGTTTGTCAAAGAACTCTAAACAAGTGCAGATTTTACATTTCAGAATTAATATACATGTTAAAAAATACTAGGAAAAGGGAAGATTCATCCAGCGCTTGCCAAAAATATGGAGGCTCCCCATCTTCTCTTAGCTAGTGAGTGAACCTACTTCTAAGACAAGATGATGGGAGGAGGCTTGGACACACAGTGCTGCAGCTTGCCCAAAATAGATGCTTCCAGCCAACCCAACACTATGTTTTGCTATAAGTCAGGCAGAACCTCATGAAAGACCTCCAACAGGCAGCCACTAAAGGTCTTTTGGAATTGACATGAGATAAAACCCATTTGATAAGTGAGACCCGGGTCAACTCAAACAGGCACTATGTTTGTTTAGCTGCCCTGGTGTAAGTGTAGAAAATGCCAACACAGGTTGCTTCACCTTCCACAAGTTTTGTTTTATTTACCCCAGTACAATGCATGTAAAGTGGGGAATGTGTAAGTACCAATATAAGCTCTTGCTTCACAAACTACTTCCAGTTAACTTTTCCCAGAAACTATATTTTATGCCATATAAGTAGACAAATACATGACCTCAGAATGTAACCATGGTTGAAGAGATGATAACAATTAGAGACACAGGGAAACCAGAGTGGGATAACAAAACAGGAAATTGGGGACAAGAAGAGCTGGTTTGCTATTCTCTAGAATTCTGAATCACTGTGTGTGGAGAACATGATGGACAGGAAAGATTAAAGGCATAGCTTCCAACAGATCTCATTTCCTGTGGACTCTATGCTGGACATAGGATATCGAGCAAAAGAAGGAAACTGCTAGGCCCTGTGAATCATAATCCACTAGAAAAAAAACAGACATTAAATAAACACACACACACACACACAAATATCTGAGATGAACTCAGAGGATTCCCAGTGAATCCCTTTGAAAGAAGTGGCGTTTGTTCAGAACGTTAGTGAAAATGAGGAATTGGCCAGGTGCAGTAGACGAGCCCCATGCCCAGCCCTTGGAATGGGAGGACTATCCAGCCCCAATCCTCTGAAAAGTCACCTAGGCTGTAGGAAAACAGCATCCTTAAAACAGGGTGACTTAAGTTGAAGCAAAGGCCTTGGCAAGGCCAGGTCACACAGCCCAAATAACCCACTATCCACTCTGAAGATTTTAAATTCATTCTAGGAACACTGGAAAGGTATGAAGTTGAGCCAAATCATCACTAATCTTCTAAGTCAACAGCCAGGCTGAAGCAGTGATGAGAGAGAGAGTCCAACATAGTCTCTAAAATTAAACAAAATCCCGAGATGTACATAATGAAATCCATGCCATTCTGTGTCTCTTTACAGTACCTGAGCCTGTCCCCTCTTCTGAAACAAAGGCTCCTAAAGATTATCAGCCACATCTTATGTACTTTTTTATGCCCGGTATTTGGAGCACAGTAGGTACTCAGGATATATTCAATGAATTTGAAATGAATTGTGCACAATATCTAAGCATGCAAATACAGAGAATCTTAAAGGCGGTTTCATACATGAATTCTGTCCTGTCCAAAAGTTGTTCTTTCTCTAAAGCTGGGAGCCAGCTGCTCTGAAATGTGCAAAGCTATGGATGTGTTTCCCTAAAGAGACCTTTATGGATATCGTCAATATATGCTGATTGGACATAATACTGAAAATCGTCTGTCGTGACTACAGCTGCGTGAAGTTCAACAAAGATAACATTTCTCTTTCTAATTCCTTCAAAAAACCAAGACAAACACAGCAACTACAGGAGAACAGCCAACTTGTAACAGAATTTTTCTTCAGTGGATCAGGATCAGATGACAGTCCAACAGCAGGGACTAAATTGAGCTAGAAACGGTGTGTGTTGCAGGTGGCAGCATCTTACAGGGAATCTGAAGAGCTCAGAAGTCAAGGACATAGAGGTCAGCAGCAGAGAGGGGTTACAATAAGGTAACTACCACAGACTGAATTATTGCCTCCCCCCGGAAAATTCGTAATTTTAAGTTAAAACCCTGCATATTTCAGAATGAAACCTTATTTGGAGACAGGGTCTTCACAAAGGTACTAAAGTTAAAATGGGGTCATTAGAATGGATTTTAGCCCAATATAACTCATGTCCTTTCAAAAAGGGGAATTTTGACCCAAGATCTACACAGAAGGAAGATATCATGTGAAGACACATGAAAATCAAAGACAAGGACCTGGAGGAGAGTCTCTTAGCCCTTAGAAGGAACCCAGTCCACAACAGGTGTTGGCTTGAATTGATCACAGACTTCATTTTGTTATGTTTTGTTTGGCATGCAGGCCAGCAAGAAATATAAGCAGCCTGAACAAAAATAACAAAATCGCATCTGCCAGAGATTAAAAAATAATTAAAGGGAAAGACTAATTCAGCTTGGAAGAAAGAGGGAAAAGAGGTGTCCCCTGGCTCTTATTTGTATGAAGTAGGTTATTTTGATAAAAATCTGTTCATCAAGAACTTTCTAAGGTTGATCCCAGGGATGATTGTGTTTACTATTAATAAATACTAGTTCTTAACTCACATTGCCCATAGCCCATGTATTCCACATAAACCATCTCACTTGAGTCATACAAAATAAGTTTAAATACTTCAATGATAAGAATAAGAGAGCCAAGGACTATAGAGATTTATCAGTGGTCAAGAAAGTAATTGAACAATCATGTGGACCAGAGTTCATATTCCAGAACCTGCATAAAAAACAAATATTACATGCACACTGAGGCAGAGGCAAGAGAATCACAGAGGCTTGCTGGTGTGGAGCCTAGCTAGAAAAACAAAAGAGAAAAGATAAAACATACACCCCAGGAAGAGACCCTAACTCAAGAGTAGATAGGAATACCAGAGGGCGTGGAATATCCTCCTCTATCTTCCTTGTATGCATATGTGGGTACAATCTGTACTCCACAAATAGGTAGATGATAAGATGATAGATACATAGATAGATAGATAGATAGATAGATAGATAGATAGATAGATAGATAGGTAGATAGATAGATAGATAGATCCTTTCTTAAAAAGAAGACTATGATATGAGTCTCGGGTGTATTTGGATACTTGCCTTAGGTCAGAGGTCACTAATAAGAAATGGAGCTAGTAGGGGCTCACAGAGACTGAACTAATGACCAGGGAGCCTGTATGAGTCTGACCTAGACATTCTACATATATGTTACAGTTGTGTAGCTTGGTCCTCTTGTGAGACTTAACAGTAGGAGCAGGGGCTGTCTCCAACTCTTTTACAGGCTTTTGGGACCCTACTCCTCATATTGGGTCACCTTGTCTAACCTTATTACATAGGAGGTGCTTAGTCTTACTACAACTTGATATACCATGATTTATTGATACTCATGGGAGACCTGTCCTCTGTCCTTTCCTAAACAGAAATGGAGGAGGAGTGGATTGGGAGATGAGAACAGAGGAGGAAATAGAGAGAAGGACTGGGAAGAGAGGAGGGAGGGGAAACTGTGGCTGGGTGTAAAATAAATAAATAAATAAATAAATAAATAAATAAATAAATAAATAAATTCATCTTTAAACAAGTGGAGTCAGGATTAAAAACTCCATCATCTCCTCTCCCACCCCACTCCTTTTCCACTTTCTGAAAATCTGCATGCAGGGAAATCCTGATGTCAGCAAAGTACACAGAAAATCTCTCTTAAGCATCAGAGAGTCATGTAAATTGGAAAGGATGGAAATTAAAATCTCTTCCTCAGGCTCAAGAGCAACGTGTTATGAGAGCTAAAGTTGATGTTGTCTTCTGCTACTTCTGCTACTTCTGCCCCCATTTCCTCCTCCTCCTTCTCTTTGTCATCCCTGAGTCTCTTGCCTACCAATCGCAGAGCCAGAAATAATCCCCATGTTACTACTTCACTGTG
>JAQHUG010000025.1:4684005-4704782 GCA_028555095.1 Dicrostonyx torquatus | reverse complement strand
TCTACAAAGCAAGTTCCAGGAACCCTGTCTCAGGAAAAAGAAATAAAAGAGCTTGGAAATGGTCACCCATCCTTGCAACAATAAAAGATGAATAATTTAAGGACATTTCCTAGAGACTGCACTAAGAACTGCACCTTTAGAATAGTAAGTGACAGGGTCATCCAGAAAGTCAGAGCTTAGACCTGCTTACATGGAGCAGAGGTCTGGGGAGCCTAAACTAATACAGACATTTAAAACATTTAAACAGACACTTGCATGAATTGTCAGAGGGTTCAGAGTAACTTGGAAGAAGGAAAATTCTGGGAATTCACCAAGGCTCAGAAAACATTACTGAAAGGCATAGAAAAATGTTGAGTCAGATGAAGAGACAGAGATTGTGTGTGTGTGTGTGTGTGTGTGTGTGTGTGTGTGTGTGTGTGTGTGTGTGAAGTGTAGTGTAGAATGCTGAGTTTCTGAGCATGGTATGATTGCTATACTCTTGAACTGAAAGCAACTATAACCATCTACACAATATTGATCTTATCAACACCATAGCAGGGGAAGGAGCCCCTGGGTTCCCACCACATCCTAGGGATATAGATGTATCTAATGGTTGGTGAGAGAGGGAGAATTTCTCCAATGGTCCAGCCACCAATTAAGTACCCACACACCTGTAAACAACCTCTCTCCCATAGTCCTGTCAACAACCCTAATGAAACTCATTGGGTCTCAAGAGATGTTGATGGTGACTGCAATACATTACACACATGCTTGAAGATGTCATAACAAACCCACTAGCATACAGAATTAATGCATGTTAGCAAAAATGTTTCTAAGAATCTTCCAGGAGTTTCTAGAGAATGGAGCACAACCTCCTAGTTTTATCTGTAAGAACTTCCCCAGGTTCTCAGAGCAAAAAGTGAATATGAGCCTTCCTGGCCCTGTCATTGTGTTGAGAAGAGCTCTGGGAAACACCCAGAGCAATCCTATAACAGAAGCCAAAAGACAAAGACTATGTCAGAGCACCAAGCTCATCTCTCCACAGGAAAGGGCATATCTCTAACTGCACTTATGCTATTCCTCTATCACCCAAAAGGGAAATAAGAAACTTTCAAAATACCCATCGAGGTCACAGCCCAGGGACAAAGGCCCTGGACACTAAAGGTTTTAGTGAGAGATCATCTAAGCTCCCCTGCCCACCAGCATTGTTTCATCCCCAGTACTCAGTAAGCTAACGCTGTTTTACAGCTGTCAGTGCTGTAAGACTAGACTCTTATTTCAGGAGTAGTCTGTAGAGAAGCAGAGATGGTATGTGACCCAAACAAGGGCACTAAAGAAATTGAAAGGAAAAACTTCATTTATTCTTAATTCTAGTCTCTGAAACCTAGGATCCCATCTCTCTACTTGTAGAGCTCTGAAGATAGTGAACTTCCTCCCCTCAGATCCTCAGGTAAACCATCTTGTCATTGAAGTCTTACTGTACAATGTACAATCAGTCCTCACGCTCTTGATTTCCTTGTGTTGCGCTTTGCTCTTGTTCTGTAGCTTACTGCACATACACCTTAATCATTTCTTTTCAGTTCTTAAAAATCTCTACATAGTTTTTATTGGGAGTAGTGCTGCATATTTAAAGATGTGGGTGGCAGGGAGAGGGGAGCATATGCCTGATGAGGCCAGAGAAGTACCTGATCCCCTGGAGCTGGAATTACAGATAGTTGTGAGCCACCAAGGACAGATGCTGGGATCCCAACTCTGGTCCTCTGGAATAACAGCAAACCATGTCCAGCCCCCCACTTTCTGGAATCTGGTATGATATCTGTGACTACAGAAACTGTGTGTCATGGTGAGGGAGTAGGCTGCCCCACAGTCATTATTTTTCCATAAAACACATCTCCCCTCAAATCATACAGGTGGGTTGAGGTCCCCCATATAGATCTCAAGCTGCTGTGTGTCATCCACTCTGACAATATGTTCTATGAGTAACTGATTCATCTCCCTCCTCGAATTTCTTCTGGCATTATCAGTAAGGGATGTTTCAGTTTCAAAAGACAGAACCCTGCTGTGATGATTAACCTTAGCTATCAACTTGATTGGATTGACTGATTGATCGAAGACTAGTAAAGCCCAGCTCTGGGTGTGATGGCATTTCCAGAGACACTCACATCCTGAGTGATCTGACTTAGGAAATGGATGAACCCTCTGGTGGATTCATATGACATAATATGATGAAGCTATTGAGAAACAGTTAAAAGTAGGAGAGGCCTAATTGGAGGAAACTCATCGGGCATGTTCTTAACTGCAATATCTTACTAGTGTGTCTTTCCACTTCCTGTGTCCCAAGAAATGAAGAATAACCTTCACCACGTGTTCCAACCACTGTGGCCTGAGCAAGTATCTGGGGCTAAGCCACCACGGACCGAACCCTCTGCAACCAAAATACATCTTTCCTCCCTTAGGAACTTCTGGAGGCAAAAGTAACTAAAAGGGTGAGTGTGTCAAGAGCCAACCAAATAGCTCATTAGCATAGCAATTAAGTCACAACTTTACTCCCACCTGTTGCCCTGTGACCAATGCCCTCAACAAGACTTCCTCATGCCTGGCCATCTTCCCTATGAGTACAGTATGTCCATGCTGAGGTTCAGTCTTCCCAGTCTTCCCTGTGCTGAGGTATCATCCCTGACTGTTGTGTTGTGCCACCAATCCACTCAGGTGGAAGTCACACAGGCACAGCTCACAAGCAAACAACCTAGAGTGCACACTAGGACACATGTATTGCCCTTGGTGATGGTGGTGTTTGCTCGGATGTTCAGTATGTATATTTTCATTCTATTGTTTTATATTTATTATACCTTTTTTTCTAACATTTTAGTGGTTTAGGTTTCTTTTCTAGCAACTTATTTTTATACCTATGTGCAATGTTCTACATTGTTAAGTAGCAGTGTTTTATCCTCTGGATCACCAGGAAAGGTCTTCATTACCATCCCTCACTTTAATACACCTATTTAAAAATAAAAGGTGCTTTCTACATTTATGCATGCAAAATAGTCTCTCTGCCACCTCTTACACCTCCAGCCCATTTACTGATGTGGAATGTCCCTCTGTATGCTGTAATTACCATTAATGAATAAAGAAACTGCTTTAGACCTATAGCAGGGCAAAACTTAGTTAGGCATGGAAAACTAAACTGAATGCTGGGAGAAAGAAGGACGGAGTCAGAGAGAAGCCATGTAGCCTCGCCAGAGACAAACACCCAAACTTTAGCTGGTAAGCCACAACCTCGTGGCCATACACAGATGAATAGAAATGAGTTAAATTAATATGTAAGAGTTAGCCAATAAGAAGCTAGAGCTAATGGGACAAGCAGTGATTTAAATAATAGTTTCTGTGTGATTATTTTAGTTTCTGGGCAGCCAAAAAACAAACAAGTGACCTCCTTTGACAATTTCCTCCCTTCTCATTCATACTATACCACTCTCTCCTCCTTTCTCCATTCCTGCTTCAATACTAATACCTTTGCCCTTTAAAAATATTCTTTGAACCACACTTCTTCTCCAACCACACACTGATGGCATTGTCTCTGAACCATAACAGGAGCCAAAGGGTCCTCTATAGGTAGAAAAAAACACAGGAATGCTGATAAATAAGAGAAGGGAGTACTACTGTGTCTACTGCCTAAATAGCTGCAGAAAGTTAATTCCTAGCGAAGCTATCTCTCTAGGAGGTCTCACAAGGAAAAAAGCAAAAATAAGAATTTTTTTAAAGTAACAATAACTTACAACTAGGAGACACATTCATTGCAGCATGTGGCATAAACTATAGCAAAGGGACACAAATATGACCCACTGTAGTTCATTCCCAACTCCCCAGCTCCCCTTCACTCAAGATAGGTAAAGGACCTCAGAAAAAAATGCGGATTCTTGCTTTTGAAAAGAATCAATGACCATATAACAGAGTCAAATAAAACTATGCAAACTAAGGGATTCTATTCAAGCCTTCAACAAGATGTCTCCAAAATGGACAAAAAGTTGGTACATTAAGGAGAAAGACCAAAATATGGAAGAAAATTCAGCAAGAAAATTGAAATACTGAAAACAAACAGAACAAACCAAATAGAAGTTCTTGAAATCATGAAAACAATTGGACAAATAAAAACTACATCAGAAAGCATTCCCAGAAGACAAGCCCATGAAGAAAGAATGAATTTGATGAAGAACAAAGCTGAGAAAATAACACACTCGAACATGCATAAAAGGAACATTGAACACAAGCAATACCTCCAAGAAGTCTGGGATATAACTAAAAGACCAAACTTGAGAATCCAGCATAAAAGAAAACTGAGATAAAATTAAAAGCAACAAACAAACTCTTTAATGAATTTGCAGCCTCAAACTTCCCAAACCTAAAGTAAGAAACCAACATCCAAACACAAGAAACATTTAGAACTCTGCCTAGACATGAGTAGAGAAGAATCTGTCCACAACACATCATTGTCATGTTCCCTCCATGGCTAGAAAAAAAATAAAAATATGCTCTGATTGGCTGGATTATATTTACTAGCCCATCCCTTGAACCAAGAGTGAAATTTTTCCAAACTCAGGTGGAAGCAAAACATGAAGCAAAACATTCCTCAAGAGCAGACTAACTTGAGTTGATGAAAATAAGGAGAAACAGATGCTGTGCCACCAGCAAAGACCAGTGCAACTGGTTCCCTTGAGAGTGGGAACCTCTTCTTACTGCCCTGTACCTTCATCTCTTGACATGCAGTGCAGCCACACGTGGCTTAATAACACAGCCACATTCTGAGAAATGCATCAGTAATTAATTTTAGCAGTGTATGAACACAAACATAGAGGGTGCAATCGCTCAATGTGGCTTCTTCTTGTAGTTGAGAGACACTAGTGCACGACACAGCATTGTATTTTACTGCAAGTTCTCTTTAAGTTAGAATTAGTATACTCTAAAAATAATAATACTATAAAGTAATAAGAACATAGTAAGTAAATACAGAAACCAGTAAAAATAATGTATTGTTAACTTGTTATCGATACCAATTGTATGCACTAAGGTTTTCTCTGATTGGCAGTGCAGGACAGTTTCCACCAGCACCACCGCAAACACATGGGGAAGACTTTGTGCTTTGGCATTGAAATGGCTATAAAATCACTGGGTGATGGGAATTCTCGGATCCGTTATAATTGCATGGGACTGATGTTGTCTATGTAGCCTGTCATTGGTTAAAAGGTTGCTATTTGGTGTGATTATCATAGCAAGAATGCAGAAGGGAGTTCAGTTTAATAAGCTACTCATTTGAACAAATTGCTACAGTCAGAGTTATTAAAATCTCTCACTGATACCTTGTACCCTAATTAATGCATGATGTCTTCAGATGACAGGTGTGTGGTACTGGCCAATAAGATCTAATGGCCACGGCTCCCTGAATGTGAATGATGATGCTGTATGCCATATGGACCTCTGGAACAGATCCAAAGTTCTTCTTATCCTCCTCCTCCTTCTCCTCCTTTTCTTCCTCCTCCTCTTCCTCCTTCTCCTCCTCCATTTCTGTGATATAGCTCTCAGCTCCAAATATGGCCGCTGGTAAAGTGTTACCATCTTTTTAATTAGATATCCCCGGAGATCAGACCTGGGATGCTGCAGGAAGACAAAGCTAACAAGAAGGAAATGGAAATGTCACCCTCATTAATGTCACAGCCACTCACAGGAAGAAGGGCCAACCCAGGGTCCTGCTGAGTGTCAGAGGCCAGGCTCCTGCTAAGAGCCTGAAATAAGAGAACAGCTGCAGAGCCTAGGCCTGAGCCTGGGGTATTTGCTGAACTGAAAAGTAAGGCAGAGTGAGAAAGAGCTTCTGGGGGCAGACTCCAGTTCTGCGCCACAACACGGTCCCCTGGGGGATTCTAAGGACTTTCTTGCAAGGTGATTGTAAAATGTGCATGTTGTGGTTATTGCTTATTTATTTCCTATTTATATTAATGTGCCCTTATTATATGCAACTTCTAACCATGATAGGCAGGGGTCTTCCAACCGAGCAAGAGAGCAGATGAAGGTGCTTTCTAAAATGTACTTCTCTTGTGTCCTTCTAAGCCCTGCCAACTCTCTACTTCTCCCTGTCTCTGCCTCTCTCTACACACTCATATGTGCACACACACACACACACACACACACACACACTGCAAAAGGAGCGTCTAAATGCATATTCTTCATGCATCCTCATATTGCTCCATTACGAAAAGAACAAAAAATGGACTAGCTTAGCCAGAATGCTGACAAGATGTCACCTACACCGAGGAAGCCATGAGTCACAGCAGGAAGGGGCAGCAGATTTTGCTGAAGTTCTGAGTTTAAGTCACATGCTGGGAACTTGGGCACAGTCGTTTACCTACTCTTCATTTTCCTTACTTGTTAAAAATAAAAACAAACACATAACAGAGTCTATTAGTGATGAGGTCTCTGCCCCGGTATTAATTTAAAAATTAATAAGAAGCACTAACGCTGTGAGAGCAAGAACAGAACTAAACAAGCCCAAGCCAAATTAAATCCCAGCATGGAGAGAGGAGCTGGACACGCAGTCCTATCCCTAGCTGAGAAGCTGCTAGCAATCACTAGGTGTTGAGATATGGAGAAAGAATTTTCTCTAAGAGGGTAGCCCCTGGTAAACTGACCACTCTCCAGGGAAAGGCCATGCATTGGGCAACACAAACTGGTATCAAAAGGGAAAAAAGACACAAAATTGAGTGGATAAAAAATTGGGGCGGATCTGGGAAAGGTTGAGTAAACACAATCAAAACAGACTGAACAAAATTCTCAACAAAAGAGTAAAATTTTAAAAAATTAAAACAAAAATAGTAGAAGACAAAAGAAACAAAAGCCCTTGCCGACAGGAACCTGTGTGCTGAGTTCTCAAGCTGCAACTCTGGACTAAGTAGAAGATAAGAGACACTGGAGACAGATAAAGTTGAAAAGTCTGCAAAAGCAGGAACCAAAGCATACCTGGAAAGATGTCCAAAGAGCCCAGGCATAAGAGAACATTCTGAGACTAGCAGCAGTTTGGGGGCTGGGTAGGAGCTCTGGCATGTCATTCACGGTTTAGCTGTCTCAACTCCAATCTTTACTCTTCTTCCCAGTCCTTCACCAAAACATTTTCATGTGTAGTCCCCCACAGCAGGGTTATCTTGCCAGGGTCCTCCACCCTGGGATGCCCTGTGACCATAGCCATGTCAAGGGCCTTACCTCTGACAAGGAGAGATCAACTACTTGGCTCAAACTGGGTCATCGATGGCTGGACCCTCATGATGTTTCCATGAGACTATGTCTAACAAGGTGGGGAAGGACTGTCATGATGTTTCCATGAGGCTATGTCTAACAAGGGGGGGAACGACCCTCATGATGTTTCCATGAGACTATGTCTAAAAAGGGCAGGGCAAAGCATGCCTCAAAGGAAACTGAAGAACCCCCTCGGGATCAAAGCAGACACCACGGATTTAAAAAAAAAAATAGTGAAAGAGTAAAGATAGATGCTGTCGTTTATAGTTTTCATCAGAAGCTTAAAATACAAACAGGTCATGACCATAAATGCAGCCACAGATGGTGCCACAGACAGTGCCAAGGTCTCCACAGACCACATGTGCAACCACAGACAGTGCCAAGGCCACCACGGACCACATGTGCACCCACACACAGTACCAAGGCCACCATGGACCACATGTGCACCCAGAGACAGTGCCAAGGCCACCACGGTTGACTCAGTCCTGAAGCAATTATTTTCACTCAAGCTGGTTCTTCACTATCCCTTGCAGTCATCCATGAAGACTAAGAGCTCCCTTGATTACTAACCTTCACCTCTACCAAGAACTTGAGTAGAATCTCCTCATGTAATGAGCTTAACCAAGCAGAGCTCACACGCACGCTACTGTGGTGTGAAATGGTCTATCGCTGTCGACTAGGGACAGCCTTTGGGAAAACTGCAAAAGGAGTACTTTAGGGTGTGAGGTCAAGAGTTAAAATCTGAATCCTCAATGGAACCTCCTGTTTTTTCACACTCAAGCTGGATAGTTTTGTCCTGATGCCCCCTATCAGCTGAGCTCTCATTTCACCTTGCCCCCATATTCCCGCACCACCACCACCACCACACCTTCACCTCCCTCAGACACTCCACAGCCTTTCTGATTGAATGCAGCCAGATCTTTGAGACTGAGCCAAGGGCTGCATCCCTGGCTGATGAGAGAACAGACTCTTCCCACCTCCCCCTCGCTGCCTACTCCCCTCATGCCAATCTCCGATGCTGCCCATAGCCCCTGCAGGTTAAGCAGAGAGGAGATTAGAAATTATCTAAATCACAACAATTCCCTGGCAGCTTTTGTATGATTGCAGGCTCTGGTGAACTAAACTGTCCAGCTGGGTAATTGAAGGAAACATATTTATTGAAATTCGCATGCTTACAGTTATGCTTAGCCCCCGGATATCAGCAAAGCTGACCTGAAAGAGAATAAAAAGCCCCTTGCAGCCTTCCAAGCAATCACTCTGTACAGGCCCTCAGGGGCTTAACTCTCTGGTGTCAAGAGAGAGCTTTGATTTTCCACTCTCCTGGTGCCTCTCAGCTGCTGCCAGCTGCCAGCTAGGCTGCCAGGACTCGGGCAAAATATGAAAGTGGGACCCACCAGTGTGACATTTCCCCCTCATAAAAGGCTTTGCCCAAAGGTGTCAGAAACACAGCCTTGTTGTTCAGCCTTCATTTCATGTTCCGAAAGAGCAGGCTTTGATCAGCTGAGGAGTCTACACTGAGTGACAGATACAGTAAGTCGCAGATGGGTTTCTGGATGGAGCACCTAATACAGAAGAGCCAAGCTATACAAGGTCACCCCAGCCCAGCATATCTCCACCGAAACATCTAGAAATGCTGTCAGGCTACAGCAAAAATTATGTGTGTGCGTGTGCGCATGTGCGTGTGCGTGCTTGTGCATGTGCATGTACGTGTGTGTGTGTGTGCGTGTGTGTGTGTGCGTGTGTTTAGTAGTACACTAATGTTGTTGCCCAGCTATGGAACCCTAGGTCCTTAGTGTTCAAAATCTCCAAGGTCATCAGGACATGTATCCTGCCAGATGTCAAAATCCTTTCCCTAAGTTCTTGTGACCTTAACCAGGATTCCAGGAGATTTCAGTTGGTAAGTCCATCCATACGGAGCATGGGGTTCCTCAGCTTAGAGTGTGGGAAGTCATCCTTGAGTTCATGGGGAAAGCGTGCCATGTGACCGTTGACAAGGGCTCTGGCAGCATTTCTGCAGGTATTTATTGCCTCAGTTCAGCTGTCAGCAGTGCTGCTG
Source organism: Dicrostonyx torquatus (assembly GCA_028555095.1). Taxonomy (NCBI): domain Eukaryota; kingdom Metazoa; phylum Chordata; class Mammalia; order Rodentia; family Cricetidae; genus Dicrostonyx; species Dicrostonyx torquatus. The sequence goes on along the minus strand of JAQHUG010000025.1, from coordinate 4,695,469 downwards.
CTAATGAGATCTCTTTCTACTAAATGGGCCTGGCCCTGTCACCTCTGGGATGACATACAACAGGCAGAAACCAGGCTGAATAAAAACTTGTTAAGGCTTTATGGGTCCCCTGGCCAGCAATGTGTATGTAGATAATGAGACACCATACCTCAAGTCACAAAAAAAAATATTTTTTGATAAAGGTTTCTGTTGGATATGCATCCCCAAATCTGAAGATCATTCCTTGGAAAATACCTTTTTGAAAAAAAATCACTTATTGCAGTATTTCTTTTCTATTGTTTGAAAATGCCATACATACATACCATGTGTTTGATCAAATTCACCCCATCCTCTCCTCTCCAGTACCCACCCTACCACTTTCCCCCCAAACTACATGTGCTTTTTTTTCCCACTGAGGCTACTTAGTGCTGCCTGTGTGTGTACAGGGAAAGGACCATGTTCCAGAAGCAAGGGTAGATTTCTCGGTGCCTGTAGGCTTGAGGAAAACTGACCCTCCCTCTGCTAGCAGCCACCAACAGAAGGACTACAAATGGCAAAGAACTATGGTGATTTTGTTGGTTTAATTCCTTTCTTTTTTCTTAATGGTCAACATTCTTAGCCCTCAGGAGAATGTAAATTTAAACTACTCTGAGATTTTATTCTTATCCCAGTCAAACATCTAAGATAGATGAAGAAGAAGAGGAGGAGGAGGAGGAAGAGAAGGAGGAGGAGGAGGAAGAAGAAGGAGGAAGAGGAGGAGAAGGAGGAGGAAGAGGAGGAGGAAAGCAAAAGGACAACAAAAATAATAATGCTGGTGTGGATACTGGGGAAGGGGAAGCCCTATTTACCACTGGTAAGAGAACAAACTAGTACAGCTACCATGGGAATCAGTGTGGAAGTTCCTTTTTAAAAAAACTATAAATAGATCTATCATATGTAGTACTTCTTTTAAATCCCCAAATTTATTTGTGATATGTGAAAGATCCCAGATAAAAGCTAGGTCTGAATACACCTAGGACTTTTAGCATGGTTTTTAGGTGGGTTGGTTTGGTTGGGATTTTTTGTTGTGGGCCACGCTGACCTCAAACTATATAGCCAAAACTTGACTTTGAACTCTGGATTCTCCTGCCTCCACCTCCCATCTTACACCGCCATGTTTGTTTGGACCCAGGTTGGTGGAGTATTTCCTGGATCCATTTGTGATCCCCAAAAGAAGATAAATGCCAGATGACACCAACCCCGTGGGCTGAGGGTGAAAATACAAACTGTGGCATCAGGAAGGATGCATGCTAGAGTTCAGAGTTTTTCCAAACTAGGAGATGTGAAGAGAAGCCAACAGCAGACACGGAGGCTGCCCTTCAGAGTCCAGACCCTTCCTTCATAGGCCGGCGGGGTGGCTCGTAGAACTTCCATGGAGGAGTCCCCAGTCTGTGGCTGCAGTGAGGAGCACTCAGACATTGCTATTCAAAAGGACACCTGTGTGTTGTTCTTCAGTCCTCTGTACTGGGAGTGAAGCTCATGGTTTCGTTCCCCACCTCAGAGGGATTTGTTAGGTACAATGGACTGCATGAATCATCTTCAAGGGAGTTCAGAGGACAGACTGACTTCAAGGATTTCAACATATCGGCTGCTGGAATAAAGATGGATAAAACCAATTACCAGTCGGTTTCAGAGAGCCTCCAAAGCAGCTTTCCAGGGCCTCTCAGCCTGAACACCTTGTCAGCAGCTAGTGCTGGTACAGGCATCTGAAATCTCATGTAACAAGGAAATGATTTTTGGAAAAGTAACTTCCATTTGCTGATCCTCCTCCAACGAGAGAGTTTGTTCTCCTTTAGGCAGGTCAAACCTACAATGTAACTCTTGGTTTATAAAATAAGTTACAGGCTGTGAAGAAGTTTTCTGGACTGATGAAATGGCTCACCCAGTAAAGCACTTGTTGAACAAGCGTGAGTTTAGGCCCTCAGAGCTGACATAAAACATTAAGCATGGTGATATTCGTATAACCCCGAGGGAGGGTGAAAACAGGCAGAACCCATGATCACAAGCAGCCAGGCAGTTTAGACAAGTCAACGAGAGGCCTCATCTCAAAAATAAAGGGGGAAAGGCCAGTCATGGGAGATAGAGACAGGCAGATCTCTGAGTCTAAGGCCAGTTTGGTCTGCAAAATGAGTTTCAGGTCAGCCAGGGCTATCCAGAGAAACTTTGTTTCAAACAAAAAAAATAAGCAATCAATTAATGTATAATAATAAGTGCATGCAAAGGTGGATAGCGATCAAGGAAAGATAAAAGATACCCAATATGAATCTGTGACCTCCACATGCTCCTGCACACATGTGTACCTGTGCTCACATCCACTCTAACAAGCACATACAGTACCCAAAACTTTACCACCACATATAGAGAGAAGTTCTTTACTGAATCTAAATTTGTCATTTTCCAGAAACATAGTCTTAAGGACAATTCTTGGAAGATTTTAGTTACATACAGTGACCCTTATTTGTGGGGTACATCTATATCAGCAGGGCTGGGACATTTAATACATTCTTTCATAAGTGTTGACTGAGGTTTCTGTCCTGTCCAGTCCTACAGCCATTCAGTCCCAAACAAACACACAGAGGTCTACATTAATCAAACTGGTTGACCTAGTAGCTCAGGCTTCTTATGAATTAATTCTTACATCTTACATTAACCCATTATTCTTGTCTGTGTTATCCACATGGCTTGGTACCTTTTTCAGCAAGGCAGTCACATCTTGTGTCCTCTGCATCTGGGTGACGACTGAAGACTGAAACTTCCCTCTTTCCAGAATTCTCACTGCCCTGTCTCTACTTTCTGCCTGGCTACTGGCCAATCAGCATTTATTTAAAATACAAGTGGCAGGGTACAGACCATTGTCCCACAGCACGTAAAGACAAAAACTATGGCTTTGCATAGGCTATGTCGCCTGGTTTGGATGACCACAAGAGCTGATCCAGTTGAATGGCAAGAACTTCCACTAAGTGAATATTGATTCTTGCACAGACTCCATAAGTTTGTGCTAAACACCTTCCATGCACCAGCTACATTTATAGACATTCCCTCACACAAATGCATATGTGAGACAAGCAGCATGAACACAAGTCTTTGGACACTAACAATGGATTACCAACTGCTACTTCCTCGGGTGCCTCAGTTTTCACTCAAAGGGTCCCCCTCTGTCTTCTGGAACTCATCACACTGTGGTGTTGATTTGGGTACCCACTCTCTCCTGGACAGGCCTTGATCGGTGCTCTCTCTCCATGAATTCATCTGAGCACTGGCAAGTCTAGGCATCTGTGTGTACCATGCAACCTCATGAAAGCTGTGCTTCTGCTCCAAATCCGATGTTGGAAAGCCAGTGCTCCAGCTTGGACCCCTTCTGTGACTGTTTTATCACCCATTCACTGTTGCCTAAGTTAGCTCCAGCCATGCACTGTTGCGTACAACTAACTTAGCAGCGGGTCAGGTCTAGACCTTGAGACTTTTCATGGGGCCTTAAAATGTCTTCCATCAGAGAGGCTAACAAAGCTTTGCTCCCTACGGTAGCTGCACATTTTCCAGTTGCTTCAAAGTCACTTTGTTTGTAATAGCATGAAGGTGAGCCACTCACTACAGTAACTAATTCATCTAGGTTGTCTGTCACATGTCCACTTGTAGCAACCGAAGTTCCAGATCCTGGCAACTCCCTCGGACTCAGTAAATGGACATGGCAAGTGGTACAGCTTGAATGTGGCTGCCTTTCAAAAGTTCATTTGCTAAAGGCTTGGTCCCAACAAGACAGTATTAAGAGATAATGGGACCTTTAAAAGGTAGAGCTAGGTCATTGGGTGCAAGCTCTCTCTGACTTCCTTTCTGTATGTGATTCCATTTGCCACAAGGCTTTTGCCAGAGGCCAAATAGGGTGACAGTAATAGTTTTACTGTCTGTGTTGCTGTGACCAACTTTATGAGAGAAACAAGAGAGAAAGATATTATATTAGTTATTTTTTCCATTGCTTTAACCAAATATCTAAAAATATTTAAATAAGGAAAAAAGGTTTTATTTTGTCTCATGGTTCAAGAGGACACAGTACATCAAGGAGGCATGAAGAGAGAAGTGGCTAGCGACTGTATCTGCAGGAGCTTGTCCACACTTGGGAAGATCAGGACACAGGGAGCAGGCTGGAAGTAGGACCAAAGTATAAAAATCGCAAAGCTTACCCTCGAGTGACCTACTTCCTCTACCTAGACCACCCTTTGACAAGAGTGAATGTTTTGAACAATGGTCAGTCCCAGGAGGGGCCAAGCTGGAAAGCTGGCATTCCAACATCAGCAACAGCACAGCTCCCAGCAGGCGACACAAACACCATGCCTAAATGGTATCCAAAGAAGCCTGGAATTGCTAGCACTTCCAGATAAATTCAGGCAGGGAGCACTGAATGGAGCTAGTTCAACTCCTGTCCCGGAGAGAGTAGGTTTCCAAATTACAGCCCAGTGTGTAAAGGTTCCAGTGTCTCCAAATGGCACTATCAACTAGGGACCTTAGGTGGAAACTCATGAGCTTAAGGGATATATTTCACACTCAAACTGTAACAGGTATGCAGAGAAATGTCAAGAAATCACACATCAGAATAACATGCATGTCTCAAAGAAAAGAATTGAGTTTATTGGGAGGTAATCAATAATAACCAATGTTTCGTTTAGAAAATATTTGAACAATAAATACTTATTTGAAAGAGCATAATTCTCCCACTCCTCCCCCATATCTACCAATACTGTCATCCTGCTTGAATAACTCAGACGCGGATCCATAATATTAATCCCTTATATCTCCCGCCTCTCTCTTCTTGTCTAATCAATAAGATTTTAAGCATTGTCAAATCCTTCTTGAGACAGATGTCTCAAGAAGATCAATGCTCTGGAAATTGCTGTTAATAGGCAAATGTTCCCTGAAAAGAGCCGCAGATTAAATGTGCAAGCATGCACATCAAAAGCCAGATACTTTGACTGGTGCCCCATCCGCCCCTAGGGACTCCACAGTGGCCTGAAAGGAAATCAGTAGGTGGGTAACAGAAAGAGAAGCGGTCCCCAGGAACCTGATGGGGATGGGATGAGGCTTCAGAAGTTGGGAAGAATAAGGCATGAGAACTAAACACAACTTTCATTAGGTACTTCCACAGAAGAGACTAACGTAGAAGAGATTCGGTAGAAGACTCTGAGAAGGGTTTCAAACTCACAAGGAAGCAAATGCTACCTGCTTAAAAACACCTTTGAGACTATATACTCTAAACCTTCAGAGAGTCGTATGTACCTAAAGGGAGGAAGGACGCCACAAAGTGGGGCTCCACAGACATGGCTTGAGTAGACCCCTTTGTTGGGAAGGAAGGCCATGCTGGATTTCATTTCCCACTCGTGTTGCTCCCACACCACCCTAGTATGCACCACACCTTTGGGAGCTTCCAGCCCCTGAAGCTCCTTCTTACAAACCCCTGGCAGTCTTGAAGCATACCCACCAATTTCTGCTCCACTCCGCTGTCTCAGGATCCAATTGCAAGGCAATAGAGTTCTCCGCGCATCTCAGCAGATAAAGCCCAGAGCTCAGCTGTTTCACAACTACTCCTAGCAGAGAGGAAGGGTTGCCAGAGGCTGCTCTCCTTTATCATGAAACTTGTCATGCTTCCAAACTCAAGACTCCCCCTGGTTGTTCATAATGTTCTCTAGGAGCCTCGGGGCAACAAGAAATTAGAAAGCATATCTGGTCCATGGAATAACACACCCCTCCTACCTTCCTTTGGGCTCAGATCTCCAAGCAGAAAGCAGAATAGAAGCCGCTGCTGGGCTGGAGGCTCTGGCTGTAGTTCAAGAGTTACACAGACACCCCCCCCCACAAAACAGTGTGTTAGACCCAGGGATCTTGAGACGTGTTCCTTTTTTCTACTCAGTGCCCATGCTGCTAGGTGTGTCTGAACCAGGCTGAAGAAACCTGGTTCCCAGGGTGCGAGACATAACAATTTCTTTGGCATTAATCATGAGGTGCAAGTAGACATGTATTTAATGCACCCATGAAAACAGAGGAGAAAACATTTTCTACTGATTGGAGGGCACGTGACTCATGGTGTACTGTGAATGGCTCATTCCTACTTAGAACTGAGAATCTGGGCCCAAATAATCCTCACTTTGTTCCTAAGGAGGCTACACACCCACTTCCAAAGGCAGAGCAAGAGGTTTGAGTCTCATCCTCTATGGAAAACAGTCTTTAGGTCCTACCACACCTCATGTTTTAAAAACACAATTCTTGTGGTGCTAAAGATGAAACCCAGAGCCCAGCACACGCTAGGCAAGCACTTGACCACCAAGTCAAATCCCGAGGCCCCAATGTGAGTTTTAAAATTAAATACAAAATCCATAAGTCTTTTCAAAAAGGGCTTTCTTCTTTTTCCCCAGCCAACTCTGACTTCCTGAGACAGTGAGTGTTCAGATGGCACCATCTGAGAACAATGATAGGGAGTTCACCTTTGCCAATGGCCCAACTCTGGTAGGGCTGAGACTACCTTGATCTCCCATGAGCCAATCCTGTACTGGTATGTTACCTAAGCACGCTGTCTATAGTCTCAGTTCTGGCCATGACAATGGCTCTGTTCACTGGAAGTCAACCAGTTGTTCTGAGAAAAACTAGTGCCATGGTCCTCATCAGACCAGACCCTCTTGCTATCATCACTTACCCAGTAGATTCTGGGCACTTTTCATACTTTGCATCTGACTCTAACTGTATCCACTTCAATAACCTTACCTACTAGTTCTGAGACAAAGTCATCAATCTCTGATGGCCTTGACCTACTCTTTTCACATATAATCTTCATGGTCCTCAGCTCAGTCTGAGAAAAGTTATGAAACCCTTGTCCTTTCATCTTTGACAAAGGTGAGGTCTAAGAGGGGCCTATGCTTGGACTCTGCTTGAGGGCTCCTTGTTGCCTGGAATTTCAAGGCCAAGAAACAAGCTGCCTCCATTTTTTGATTGACAGATTTTTTTTCTATCACACAGCATCTTAGAAGGCAGAGAATAGAGCGGGTAAGGATGTTAACCTAGAACTTGATACTTATTATGAAGTTAGCACAGTTTAAGCTCTAGCACACTTCTCTGGAATGGCTGCTCCCATGCTCCTAGAAGAATCTAGTAATTGTCACATTTTTTTTCAGATACAGTATCTTTAGACTGTTCTTTCTTTCTGAACTGACTTCCCCTTTCCATCAGACATCCTCTCATTTTTGGTGGTAATGGGATGACAAGAGCATAGTTTAAGATGAGTTATAAATACCACTTGAGGCTAGTGGCATGTTTATGTCGTTCAGGATCACTTCCATGAATAGTAAAGATATTGCTGACTCTCTTGACATGGTAATGGCTTCCAAGAGGTCTTACCCAGTATGCCAATGGCAGTGTCTTGACTTGTACAACATGGTTCAGAGCCAGAACTGTGTCGTCCATGAACTTGCCCTACAACACTCAGCAGAGGAATGAAAAGACTAGTGGAAGAACACCCAAGATGCTGATCTGTGGAACAGCTTTCCCATCCCTCAGACACAGTAACTTTGTATGTATAAGGTGTGTCTTCTATAATTTCTCCAAGACAAGGTGAGGACAGGGAAGCTTTTGGTGATGTAGCTTCTTGGAGTCATCCCTGCTCCTATTAGTAAGCCCAAAATACTCATTGGTTTACCAATATAGACTTTGGTGTAATTACTTTGGCCTGTTGTTGGTTCCCTGTCTAGATACTGTGTCATGTCTCTGCAGAAAAATCTCACCCAAGAATAATTAAACATATACAAATATGTATGCATGTATATGCATATTTAAGCACACAAACTCAAAAAAATGAAGCATGTACACTTACACATACATGCAGGGACATATACACAAAGGCAAGAACAAGTATACATTCACATATTACATGCAAGCATAAAATACACATATGTATAAACTCATACCAAAGACTATGTATACCCATACTTGTACACAGAACACTTAGATGCACAACTACACATACAGACTTATACATAAACAGAAACATTCGTGTACATACAAATACACACTAACATATGTACCTACATATACAAAAATTGGCACATATTCATTTATATTTAATTGCATGTACACACAAAGGCATACACAAGTATGCATGCACACTCTTAGACATGAACACATCCTTGTGGCCACATGTATTCATAAACACATGAACTCACATGTGAAAACACATATAGGCACACTTATACAGACATACATACCTATGCACTCAAACACATGTATGTATGTATGCACATGCACAAATATAGACATATATACATGTGTACACACATGTAATACTCATGCATGCACATGTGTATATGTACAAATATATACATATATACACATACTTGCTTGTATTGGCACATACAAGTGAAACCCAACCTCACTAATATACCAATCACTTATGAGACTCAGTTTCCAAATGTTTATCTAAGTGGTTTTTTAACTATTAAATGTAGATAATACATATAACAACAGGCTGAAACACTGAGCTGTGGGGACAACCACTGGAGCACCTTCTGGGGTTGAGGTTGAGATTCCAGAAACAGGAGGAAGGGCCAGAAAATTTTCCCTTATATGAGCTAAAGCAGGAAGCTCAGTTCCCATTGTTGGGAGCAGCAGGGAATATTAGGGGGTGTGTGTATTATTTTGTAAAGAGTGGCACATTTGGCTTCATAGCAGCAAGATCAATCACAGCAAATTTCCTTAAATTCTTGGAGTGCGCTATTGCTGCACACAGTTTTTCTGTGGATTTCACCCTTAAAAAAGGATTTAATGACCTCCCTGCTGCATTCTTTGTCTGGGTAAAAAGCAAAGGGGAAGGAGCATGAATGGATGTGATGAATTACAACCTGGGTTGAACATAAGACAAAGTTCATTTGATTGTTGAAAGGGGAGAAAATTGGAGGCTCCTATACCCAGGAAAATGGTACATTTGTCCTCTTGCCTATGAACCTTAAGAACAGTGCCTGGGGGTCTAGAACCTACCTGGAAAGTATTCACAGGATAGTGTTGTGTAAGCAGGAGTAGGGAATCATGTCTGATTCTCTGGTTTCAGCTGCTGCAGAGTACAAGTGGGGTCCAGCCCATTTCAGAGCAAAATTCTGTGGTTCATAGGAGTTTCAAAGTAGTTAATCTGGACTGTATTTGTTGAACCTCAAAATCACCTCCCAGCATAGCACATAGACTCTCAGCTCTCAGCATACCATCACTCGCATATGACCAAATGAAGGCGTGTCTAAGAACATGGGATCCAGAACCAGGCTGCCCTGGAATGTCGGCCCCAGTGGGCTCTACAGAATAGAAGGCACTAAATCTGGTATCCTCAGACTTAAGCTCCCAATGTGTGCTGCAGCCTTTACCCTGGCTTTTTGGATATATACCCTGCCCTTGTTAGGGGGAACACCTGCCATATAGCTAGAGGTTGCGGGAAATTCAGCAGGCAAGCCTAGGCATTGTCCCAGCCTTCCTTGAGTTTACCAGAGCCACAGAGAAGCCTTTGGTTTATCTCACAGCTGGAAGATTCAACATGAAAACAAAAATCACTTTCTATAACACTGTTGACAACCTTTTCCAAATTAAGAGAATTTTCCCTTTGTAGAAGGTCAGTTGTTTAACTTGGTAAAGGTTAATGACTCATGGGGTTTGAGTCTGCCTGGATCAGTAGTTTACAGTTCTGACCATCCATTAGAAACTCCTAGGGGAGCTTTTACAAAATGTCAATGCTCCATCACAGAGATTCTAGTACAGAGGCAGAGGGGGGAACAGAGACACTCTAGCATCTGAAATCACTCTGTCTGCCTCTGATGAGCACTGGCTAGAGAAAGTGCAGAAGGAAGTGGACCACCTTGATGGGAGGTGGGGGTTGAGGAAGGAAGCATTGCTTACCAGACATAGAAACACAGAGATATACTGAGCCGTTACTTAGAGGTTGTCATAGTTAGCCTCTCTGTTGCTGCAATAAACATCATAACCAAAATGGGGAGAAGAGGGTTTCTTTGATTTACACTTTTCCAGCACAGTCCAACCCTGAGGGAAGTAAGGGCAGAGGGACTCAAGGCAGGAACGTGGAGGCAGGAACTGACACAGAAGTCATGGAGGAGTGCTGTTTGTCTTGCTCCTCATGGCTTTCTCAGCTTGCTCTCTCATACCATTGAGGACCACATGCTCAGAGGCAGTACCAGCATAGTGGGCTGTACCCTTCCCTGTCAATCATTAGTTAAGAAAATGTCCCCACAGGTGTGGCTAAAAGTCAATCTAATGGGAACAATCCCTCAATCAAGGTTCCCTCTTCTTAAATGACTCCAGCTTGTATCAAGTCAATAAAAAGATAACCAGCACAGAGACCCTGGAGGTCCCCACCTACCCAGAGCCAATGAGTTCTGCCACAAGAGTGTGGCTAACATGGAAGAGGGAATATCAGAAAAGAGTTGCTGTAATTCGGTGAGTAGACTTATACCCACACCCCTGGCTGCCTCAAAATGTAAATATCCCCCCACAATACTCCCAAAGACCCTCTGATGCATCCGTATGCTCCTTGTAGATGGAACTGCCTCTCCTGGTTTTCATCCTGCTCCCCTGAACACATTTTATGTGATTCCATTGCTTCCATTTTCTGTGTCCAAACCTTACACACTGCCTTCTCCAAATACCCATCATCCATCCATTTCTCTTCCCATGCTATGCCTCCTGCCAGCTACATTCTGTCTGCTCTGTCAGCCTAATGATTCCCACATCCTCTGCCTCCAGCTCATGTCTCTCTCTGTGATGGACACCCTGCCCGCACTTAGACAACCCACCTATCTACACTCCAGAGAACAAAGTGAGGTGTGCTACCTTCCACTCCAACTTATTTTTGCTCTCTGGTTTCCTACCTTCATGAAGAGTGTGCATCCACCTAAATATCCCAGTCACAAGTCTGAGTCATTAAGGACTCATTTCTCTGGCTCCCTCTCCAAATTAAAAAAATCCTTTAGATTTTACCTGTTTCATATCTCTTAGTAAATGCAACTATTTTACCAATACTAAGACCCTGGTTCAGGTTAACGTGAGCTCACCTGGAATAATTTCAGTACTCTCCAAATCCATCCTTATTTTACAAGCTGCCTCCCTCTCACCGTAGTGCCTGGGCTATGGGACTGGACGCGAGCCGGGACCTAGGTGGGAGACTTAAAAACACACGCACACAGACAGACAGAGACACAGCAACACAGGTCATCCTTGCTCGATACAAGAATGCCAACTTAATTGTGCTCTAGGGAAGCTTATATAGAGATCCTTTAACTGATAGCCATGCCACAGCTCTCAGGATCTTTCAGCTGCAAAGCCCACCAGAATTCACTCCCCTGCCATTAGGACCTCATGAGGGTCTCGTTCTCAGAGCAGATGCAGGCACAGGAAAACAAGTTGTTTTGCTCAGTTCACT
>JAQHUG010000025.1:4667449-4682108 GCA_028555095.1 Dicrostonyx torquatus | reverse complement strand
TGGTACATTGGTCTGTCTTGGGGCCCCCTTTCTGGCATAGGTAGACATGTGTGAATTGTGTCTCCTCAGGAAAAGTCTGTCATATAACAGAGGGACCATAGAGTATCCCCAACAACTTGCCAGATGCACAGTAGATACAGCCGGTTACAGGTTTCACACAAGCCAAAAGGGAAAAGGCCTATTACACACCTTCCTAGAGCATGATGGCAGTCTATTTCTCCAAATGGAGGGGACTAAACTGACTTTCTCATACATCACACAGTGAATGCTTTTGGGTTGTACCCACTGGTGAGATGAAAAGTGTGCACCCGCCCTATACTGTGCTTCAAGTATAGAGTCCAGGAAAATACATCCCCTCCATGCATTTAGCCCTGGCACATCAAATTCACGGAGCTGAGGCAACTGTAAGAGCCAATGTTCAATGCAATAAAAGGAGTCGATTCTGCAGCACTTACTGGTTAGCTATTCAGTGTGGCCACACACCAGCTACTCGAGCCTTTTTCCCTCTTCCAAAGCAAGCACAGTATTAAATAAAATCTTAATGTAGTCATTTCAGACTTTAAATTATATGGTCATTCTCAAAGAAATGTTTCATGTTTCTCTTGAATGACTTCTCTGGCTCACAACTGAGATGGCCACGGAGGGCAAAGTATTTCTCTCCAGATAGGAGGAAAGGCTTTAGATGGGAACAATAAGGACCTGCCTAATTGTCTGCCAGGAAAAGAAAATTCTCTTCAAGTTTCCTTTTAGAAATATTACTAAGAGATTGACCTAGTTTCTACCACAGCCATTTTGCCCTGTACCAAAAAGCAAGATACTTTGTCACACACCTGGCAAGGCTCCACATGCAGGATCAGCCTCCATGAACACCCCGTCTCTCTACCCAGCTCCTTCCAAGCTTCATCCTCTCTTTCTTTCTTCCTTCCATCCTTTCTTCTGTCCATACAATATCTTTCGAATCTGTGATGTGTCTACCACTGAGCAGGGCCAGGCAAAGTCATAAAGGCTAGCCCCCAACCATACAGAGGTCCCATTTAGAGAGTCACCTTCTTCTCTATAAGGTCATCAACACCATACAATTTCCATTTCTTCCTGTCACCAGTTCAAGATATCTCAAAGCTCACAGTCTCTCAGCAGCTCAGATCTCTGTGTTCTGGAAATGTCACTATAAACCAGCTTCCTCTGCCTTAGAGAAGTGAGTTCAGGCTGTTAGTTATGAAAACCGCCGTGCTGTTCTCTGTGTATAAACACAAGCATATGCAGGTCTATGCATATATGTGTGCTCCTGGGTGTAGAGACCAGAGGTCAAATGTAGGTGTAGTTTGTCAGGTATTTAGGTTTGAGGGTCTTTGTTTTCATCTTTTGACAAAGGGTCTCACTATGCAGCTCTGGCTGTCCTGGAAATGGCTTTGTAGACCAAGTGAACTCACAGAGAGCTGCCTCCTGAATTCTAGGGTTAAAGATGTGTGCCGCCATGACATGAGTGGTCTGGGGTTTTGAAGAGTCTAGATAGACATGTAGAGCTGAGGAGACTGGAAGGTACTGTCCTGGGAATTCTCCAGGCCATGGATGACAGCAGAGTTGGGAGGACTTTTACCTGAGGATGACAGGAGAGTTGGGAGGAGGTTTGTCCGAGGATGACAGCAGAGTTGGGAGGACATTTGTTCATGGATCAACTCAGCTGACAGTTGTGGTGTGCAGCATTTTTGAAGGCTTTTACTTCTCAGTATCTTAAAAATCAGGTTCCCCTAGAAAACTCACAAAGTAGATCATGTGTGGACCATGGACAGCAGCAGTAGATTAGAGAGTGACTGTCTACCCCCTCACAGACAAACACAAGTTATCAAATCATCATAGTCCCCATACAGTCCCAAAGTTACTCTCAGTTCTAGTGAGAGGACCTAAGAAAGCAAAGCTGTGAGTATCTGTGATTTGGATTTATCAACTACTTGACCAGGAGAAGAGAAGGCAGGTCAGAGCCCCGTCTGCTTGCCCATGACTAATTAAGCCTTCAGACTGCTCACCCCACTCTGTTTACCCCTTTATGGTCCATTTGGCCAGAACTCTTGGTAGGAACAACCTCTCTGTCTTACTGTGTCTGTCCTCTGGATCTGTCAAGCATACAAAGTTTCTAACAAGCAACAGATAAATGGAAATCTCCTGTCTCTGGGTTCTGTCCCTGTAACCATAAGTCACTAAATTTAAAAGGATTAATTTGTCAGTGTGCAGGGTCTGCTGAGCCCCCTGAAGCAAACGCCTTGAAAGACAGTGGCTATGCTTACTGCCACCAGCTTCTCGCTTGAACAAGCTTTAGTTCAGTGTTCGCTCCAATCAGCCCACTGAAAATGGTCTTGTCGAGGCTCTTGCCAAATCCAAAGGGAGAAAGGAGATAGTAGACAGCGAGAAAGCAGAGCCAGCTGACGGCTTTGCTCTTCCATGTGGAACAAGTAACAGCATGTTATGGAAGGGGAAATGATACCGTAAAAGACAGCAGGGAGAGGGGCAGGTAAGGCATGCCAGGCAAGGTGGGCTTGTTGGAGGGAGGAGGTGGAAACTGCTGTGCCCCCAGAGAAACAGCAGAGCGTATGGTGCAGGCTCCATTTCCCCAGCGATGTAAGAAGCAGGACTGTAAGCTCTGTTCCTGGCTGTGTGATGATGTTCAGTAGATCTGGGAGTGAGGGAAGAAGGTATCAAAAAGTCACCTGGCCGGAAGGAGGGTGAGCAAACGAGGGAGGCAAGAGTGCATTGCTGACGGCATTACATTCGAAGCCGGAAATCAAAACACAAGAATCAGCTGTTTTCCTTGCTTTCCTCCAGCTGGTCTCCACGGGAAGCCAGGACATCAAGATGCTAAAGGCAGGAAAAGGATTGGACTGGCATACTGGATGATGCTCCCATCACATCAAGGGATTGCTAGGATTCCACGTAAGATGCAGAGGTAGAAGGTAGAAGGTGGTAGTCAGAGCTGTGAAATGGAGATGCTGGAATTACCATTAGTTCTGACCATGAATGGCCAAGCTATGGTGAAACAGAAGACCAGAGGAGAGGAATTCAAGACCATAATATTCCTCAGGAGCACTTGGAAAGAACCAAGAATGAGGTGGATCTGTGTTTGGAAGAATGAGAGACCTGCAGCCTGGCCAAGGAAAACAACCCTGAAAGGTGAGCACAGACACAGACTTATGAGGGTGAAACGAAGATGGAATGAAGGCAGGTCTGGACAGGAGCTAAGAGAGCTGCAGCTAAGATAGAGGGTTAGGTGAACCCCTAGGCTTAGAGCGATGTGGAAGAGATAGTTGGTAAGACCAGGTCCTCTTTAGTGCAGGAAGAAACTGGGTGTCCGGAGAGGAGGCTGAGAACACAGAAGATTTCGCAGGTGAAAAGTCAGGAGTTCCAGAGGTCACAGCAGATGACTTCCTTGAGTTGGGGGTGGGTGGTGAGAGACGTGGGATTATGAAGCGCCTTATGGAAACTGATGGGCCAGACTCACTGCCACCTGTGAATACAGGATTTTGACAGCAGTGGACACAATGAGGCTAAAGCAAGAAATCAGAGCAGCTGTGAAAGACTCTAAGCCATTCTTAATGGTAGAGCAGAAAGTGTTGAAGCATTAGCCGTGGGTAGATGCAGCTAACACTGCATCCACTCACGGGAGCCCACAAGCTCCTTCCCGACCCTATCATTATGGATAGTTCTATGAGTAGCTGAAGTCTTAGACCTGTCACAGCCCAGGGATCACTCAACTCCAGCTGAGAGAAAGCTTAGCCTTCCCTTACCTCAGTTTCCTCATATGAAAACTGAGACTGCTTAGGAAATTAAAATGATAATGGACCTCATGAGATAATAAATGCAGAAGGAATGAGTACAATATGCTTAGCACATCTGACAGGTCTCCTTCTCTTAACTATGGTTCCATGGGGGAAATGCACTATTAATTGACGGAAGAGTGATGTTGGACAAGAAAAATGTAGACATGAATGATTCCTGTGCTAAGTGCCTGCTCATCCTAGGCATACATTGGAAGGACTACCAGCTGGGCTTCTGTCAATAGGCTACTGCTCTCCAAATGGAAAGCTAATCAAAGTGCCCAGGGGGAATTAATCAGTCTCTGTAGGACTGGTCCAGGAATCCACACTTTTTAAATGACATAGATTCCAACTGGTGGCTTGCTAAATCTTGCTGATTGATTGGAGAGGCATCAAGGGGCTGGAGCCTGGTTGATGGTTCTGTATTGATTGTGGATTTTAGCCAAGTTATTAAGTGGTTGGAGGTAGGGGGTTATATGGCATGAGTCTCCATTCCCTCCCCACCCTCCCTGTCCTCCACATTTCAGCTTAAATCACAGTATTTCCCAAAAGGATATTAGCTCCCGTGGACAAAAGAGCTGAATGCATTAAGCAAGGCAGGATTTGCTGCATGCATTGAATTCCTGCTTTGTGGGGTGCCTGGACTAAACTCAGGGATGTTCAGCCTCTCTTAGAAACCTGAGAGCCCTGTGGCTTGGGTTTGGGGGGGTGAGTGGAGGAGCAAAGAAGTCACCTTCAGGAAGGACTGCTTAGCTCTTTGGCCTTCTGGCACATGAAAATGGGGCTGCATGAAATCTTTCACCCAGCTCCAGAAGCTTTCTGAGTCAGGAGGAAATAATTCATAGGGATTTGCTTTGAGCATATCTAGTTTCTGTCTGTTTAGCATTGATAAAAATCAAAAAATCTATCAAGAAAGGAAGGAAGAAAAGATCAAAATTGTTGATTATAAATGAAAGGCTTGTGTGGGGAATTTTGTAAAGTACCCCTCCCATTTGATCTCTTGAGGTCATTGTCTTATCCAATCTCTCTTGTTGGGCTTGCCTGCATAGACCATGCCCCAGATCAATTCCCACAGTTGCTATGGGTCTAATATCTAGATTAGGAAATGTGTTACATATCTGCCCCCATAGTGCTCCTCCAGGGAGTACAAACTATGCTTCGTGAAGATGGCTCTTCTTCAGAGTGCCCGTGTGTGGATGTTCACAATCTGTATACAGGACATGGACATGCAAGACAAGGAGGAAAGAGGTCAAACATGAATGAAAACCCTTCTAAATGTCCCTGCTTCTTACGTCCAGCTAAAAGACTCCTTGACTCTCAGATATAAAATATATAATGATTTCTGTCTCTTTAAGAGACAAGGTACGCCCACTCCCTTCCTGCCTGCAGCCCACAGACCCTCTCTCTCTTCCTGTCCCTCTCTCGGAGAGGCAGCTGCGGACTCTCCTCTTTCCCCTCTCCCCTCTCTTATTCCTTCTCTCTCTCTCTATCTCTGTCTCTATCTCTATCTCTATCTCTCTCCTCTTCTTCTCCCCTTCCCCCTTCCCCCTCCATAATCCACCTAATAATTGTTCAGTTTTACTCTACATGGTGCATCCGTCTCTCTCTTACCCACCCGCCCACCGCCACATGTCCAGGAACCCGCACAAAAAAACACAACAAAATGGTCATTCCCAGCGGGGTTTCAACCCCACTCTAATCAAACTGTACCCAGCCCTTGGGGAGACTCTCTCACAGGCTTGGGTTCAGGAGAGAAGGAGGTGATGCACAATTGTGTAAAACTTCCAGATTCACCCAGAGGATGCATTGGGGTGGAATAAGGAAGATAAAGCCTTGGGTAGTTCAACTGAGCTACCATTTTGGATTCACCCTAGCTATTTAGCAACCAAGAAGGCTCTAGAAGTTAAGAGTGTAAGGGACAAAAATACAGAAGATCAAGGAATGGTTAGCAAGGACTTGAGGAAGAAATCATGATTGACAAAATGGTGGGTAAAAACTGCTGTGGTTGGATGAGTACCCACCCAGCTCTCTTTCATGGTGACTTAATTTCAGAAGTTGATTCTCTGTCTTCAGAGAAGGGAATCAGAGACACATGAAAACACCAGGCTGAGCACCATCTTCTGATAGTGAGGTCTTTGGCTATCTAAGAAGGGATACTAGCTTGGAAAGCAAGAAGACTGGACCAAACTCCTCAGCAGTCTGGGCTTCTGAGGGCAAAAAGAGTTAGCCAGCTGCAGCCTGTTATCCGGGAGGACAGCAACGACAGTGTGACCTAGGGCTGCTGTGCTTTCTAGACATCTGTTGGCCCAGCCCAAGCAAAGAGAAAACTCAGCAGGACACAGAAAGGTGTCTTAATGTGGAGAGAACAACAAAGGACTAACCCTGTTCTTCACTACAGTAGTGTCCTCAATGTTCAACATCTTCTTCGCTAAGCTAGTTCTGTGTCAGAGAACTTGACTCTTCCTCAGTTTACTCTGTGACCCTGGGCTGATCTCTACATACCAGAGCCATATTTTTCACAAAAATCGCCATTGTGAGAAACCAGGTGCTCCCCCAGCCCACCTCAGCACCAGCAGCTACAGTAAACAAATACAATACATGTACCTTTTAAAAGGTATCCATCAAATATATGTACCATTTAAGAAGTCCCTGCCATCACGGACCACTCTCTTGTTCTGTCTTTCTGTCTCTCCTTTCTCCTCTACCCTCGCTCAGAGGGCTTTTGTATCCCCTCTCCCCCAACAAATCTGTTGTGTGAGATCTGTTGCATGGTGTGATTCTTGCAAGCATTCCTTGGTGCAAATCAATCCGCCCAGGTACCCTTCTGCCTCAGAAACCCTAACAACCCGTTATTCATTTTAAAGCACGTATCCTGTTGTTCGGCACTTTAACTACATTGAACATCTGTTGCTTTGGGTGGCTGAGGATATCTGGTCCCCATTCTGCAACCACTCTCCAACCTCTTCCTGATTATTTTTTCCCTGAGTATTTGGTACTGCATGGCATAGAGTTCTCATGGTTATCAATATTTTGATTTTATAGTCCTCAATGTTGAAATGTCAATCCATATAAAGACAAATTACAGCATGACAGAAGTATATTTAAAGCCATTTCAGAAGCTGCTAGAAATTCTGTCCTAATCCCAAGCCAGAATTCACATAATTTTTTATATAAAACTCAAGTCAACAACTCAAACTCAGTTTTAAATTCAAACATTTTGACACAAAGCGATCCAAACATACATGCTGAGTGAAGAATTATAGAAAAGTATTAAAAATATTTTCTCCATAATTAAAACATTTGTTTCGATAAGCTCAGAAAACTTTGTATGTCCAATTAAAAACACCACAGCTTATACCATATGGTTGTTCAGACCTGAGCAGATGTGTTTCAGGCAGCAATCATGGGCAATGTCTTGGGGTCCAGTTGCACATGTCACTCATTCGGAAACATTTGCTTATTGCCACATCTCCCACCGTGCACATGAGGCTCCAGCCCCAGAAGTTACCAACCTCATAAATTCGAGTAAAGAAAGATCTGATTTAATAGTGTTGCCATCTCAGCCCATCCCACTTCTGATCAGCTCTTAGCCGGCTTCTCTCCCACTTCCATGTTTCCACTCTGTGGTCTTCAGTTACCTGGGAAGGCTTGCCTCCTCCCCACCTCTCCATCACCAGCCTGGTCTCTCATTCACCCAACACCGAATGGCTGCAAGGCTGCCTAAGTTTGGTTGCCTTTTGATGTATTTTGTTAAGTTACAAAGTCTCAGAAAACAGTGGACAAGCCCTTTTGACAACTGCATTTTACAGATGATTTGATAGACAAGAATTTGTGTGTGACAATAGTAGACAAGTTCGAAGTGCTTGTAAGCTGTTTTTGTGTTCTTTGTTGTTTTAAGATGGAGTTTGTCAGTGTAGCCCTGGCTGTCCTGAAATTCCCTAGACTTGAAATCACAGTGATCCTCCTGCTTTGGCCTCCTGAGTACTGAAATTATAGGTGTGTGCAGCCACACCTGGCCCATAACATTATTTTAGTCACATGGCTTTTGAACCTGCTTTTAAGGAGCTTCAGAATAAACTTTGTACAACTATGATGCATGGTTTACAAACTCAGGCTGCAATTATTCGTATCGATATGAGCTCCTATTTTTTTTTGAGGAATACACTGACCTTGAGGAAAAGAAAGAGATTAAAAAATTTATTCTAAACAATGCTGCAGAGTGGAGTGTGGCAGTGGTGTGACCTCGGATCCAGGTGTATTTCATCTTAAGCCACTCTGTTTCTGTAAGATAATTTAATAAGCCCCAATTGTTTTGCCTTTAATTAGTAAAATTGGATAATTGCACAATAAGTACTTGTCAGGGAATACACCTGTGACAGGCATTGCCACTCAATACAACAAAAACCCAGTTGAGAATTTTTGCTCAAAATGATATCAGATCAGAAATGGTAGTACACACCTGTAATTCTAGAGGCTGATGTTTATGAGTTCAAGGACAGCCTAGGCTACATAGTAAGCCTCTATTTTTAAAAGAGGAAGGAAAAAAGGAGGGAAGGAGAAAAGGAGGAGGGGATTGGAAGAGCAAGGGAGGGAAGAAGAGACACATAACAGTCTCCATGAAACTTCTTTAATATTGCCACTCAACAGTCTTGTCTAGTGGTGTATGTCTGCAATCCTAGTACTTGGGAAGTAGAGGCAGTCAGGAGTTCAAGGACAGCCTCAGTTACAAAGTAAGTTTGATGCCAGCCTAGGCTACGTGAGAAGCCATCTTTAAAAAAAAGGAAAAGAAAAAGAAAAGAAAAGAAACAAACAAAGCAAAACAAATCTTTGAATCCAGAGAGACAGTTCAGTTAAGAGCATTTAGTACTCTTGCAGAGGACCTGAGTTCAGTTCCCAGCACCCACATGGTGGTTCACAACATCCGTGACTCTAGTTCCAAAGGAATGTTTCTAACCTTGGGCATGTACATAGATCCACATACATACATCCAGACAAAACACGCATACATACAAAAAATATATAATTTAAAACAAACAAAAATGGTTATCTCTCAATTAATACCAGATGCTCTCATTTCTGTGTAGAGAGTAAAGTGGTGACGTCATACATGTGGAGAACAATGGTATTCAGAGGCTGGGAAGGTGGAGCAGATGAGATGATGGCTCCTGGGTACAGGGTGCAGTCAGGCTAATGGAGTAAGGTCTAGCATTCTGTAGTACTGTATGGTCAGTATGGAAACAGATGTATAGTTCTAAACAGCTGCTCAGAAGGATTTGAACATTCCCAATATAAACAAATTGCAACTGTTCGAGAGATAGGTGTGCCCATCACCCCAATCTGGTCACAATACACACATGTATCTGAATATCATACTATTCCCCTTACAATTTTTATGTGCCAATGGAAATTTAAAGGATCTTTCTAAAGATTGTCATTTATGTTCCCTCGAAGGCTGAAAATGGCATAAACCTTTAGTCAGACTACTCAGGAAACAATTGCCGAAGCTGAGAACCAGGGTTCAGCAGACAGACAGAACTGGACAAACGAAAGCCTGCCTATGTTCATGATCCTCTCTGCTTTCATATGAGAGGAATGACTAGGAGAAGTTAGGAAGCCAGCTCATTACATCTTACTCATCAATGGTCCTAACATTCAGACATCTGCTGGCCAGCTCTGGCTTGTTTCCTAATGTCGAGCTTTCAAAGAGAACTTCCCTCAACAATCAAAAGTTTATAGAAATTTCATACCATCCATTCATAGTATCATTCTCCAGCATAAGAATCTACCCTTTCAATTAATCATTTTATTTAAAAAAAAAGTTAAATCTTCAATTGGGAGGTAACTCAGTGGTAAAAACACTTGCTTAGCAAATGAAAACACCTAGATTCTCTAAGCACCATACACACACACAAATCAATATGTTGTTTAAATGTTAGTCTACATTCTATGACTGTCTATTGGAATATAACAAGGAGAAGAAGACCCTGTTTTGTTGTTTGCTTTTGTCTCTATAGCAACTAGTACTACTTTAAGGACATGAGATACAGTCAAGGAGGATGTCTCTCTTTCATGAAGTCGGATTCCAATAGGGAAAAATAAAGTTGAAACCCTGTCTCATCACTTTGACAAAAATAAGTACCAAATGCATAATGATTTTGCATTTTGTTCCTATCAGGAACTGATGGAGAAAGGTTTTAGCCAATCAAGCTAATGAGGCTAATAGCCACGCCTGCCATTAGCTAATTATTTGGGTTGGACCCTCAGGACCCCCTGATGAATAAGAGGGATGGGCCACATGTGCTCTCTCTCTTGGCCCGGTGCCCTCCCTCAGAAAACGTCGGATCCTGGATCTGGTATCATGAGTTTGTTTATATTCTTTCATCTATTAAAATATATATATTCTAGAGATAGCTGGCTTGGGTAATTACTTCATTATTTACATCAACAAGGAACAAAAATGTTTATACCCATAACTTAGAATTCAGAAAAACCTTCTTTGGAAGAGACCAAGATATCTTCAACTTAACAAAAATAAATAAAGCTTAGAAATAAATTCTCTGAACCAGGCAAGGTGATAGAAACCTATAACCACAGAGCTCAGGATACTTAGGTAAGAATACCAGACTAGTTGGCACTATATAGCAATAGCCCTTCTCAAGATAGATAGATGGATAGATAGATAGATAGATAGATAGATAGATAGATAGATAGATAGATAGATAGATTCTTCACACAGGAAAATATCAATCAACAGACAGAAAATTATTTGAAATATTATATGATGAAGCTCACTGGAGTCATAAATGGGAGTCATAAATGGAAATAGCTTAAGGAACATATATATGTATACACACACACAAACACACACACACATATGTATGAATGAAACTCTTCCCTTAGAACCTGAAACAGTAGCAATTAGCTATAGCCCCAGAATTTGAGAGGCTGAAGTAGGAGGATTTTCAGGACTTCAAGGCCAGCCTGAGCTACATAACAAAATGCTGCTTCACAAAAGATAGGGAGAGACTGAGAAAGAGAGAGAGAAATTGCCATTTTAGGAATTCTTCTCAAAAAGAGATAGTTACATGCATTTAAAAGGTTTACACTTAAGAATATTTGGAATTTTTAAATATGAAAACAATCTAAATAAAATTTAATTTGCAGATATAATGAAACATGCAGCAATTTTAAAAAATGAGCCACACCTGGATCTGCAGAATTAATATTGTGATCTGTGGATCCAATGGGCTCTCCATCAATATTAATGGCGTACAGCTCTGAACTAGAAAAACTAAGGTCCAAAAATTCATTTAAGTCAAAAATACTACAACTAGTCAAGTGATCCTAAGTAAAGAACCCTTCTGGAGGCATTATAATATCTGAATGTCAGAGGCAGGGATAAACCCTCACCACTGTGGCTATCTAACATTTGACAAAGGTATCAAAAACCCACTCCAAAATAAAAGCCAGAAGTCAACAAACCATGCTGGTAAAACTAGACACTCACCTGTTGAAGAGTAGAATTCAATCCATTTTTCTCACCCTGCACAAAAGTCAACTAAAAATGGGTCGAAGACAGAAACTGAAATCAAAGATCAAAGCAAATCTATTCAAATCGGTCAAACTTAAAAGCTAAAATTGAAAAAAAAAACCCATAGAAAATATCAGAACAGCAAAATCTTTCTGGGCAGAATTCTAATAAAACAGGAAAAAAAACTCTTGAAAATTAACAGATGAAACTACACTAAAAATTTCAAGAAAAGTTTCTGCAGAGCAAAGAAAACTTCAGCTGAGTGAGAACACAGAAGGGGAGAAAATCTTTGCCAGTCATATTTCAGACATGAGGTTGCTCTAGAATATATAAAGAGCTCCAAAAATAAACACCCCAAATGAAAACTGCCAATCAATAAATGGAATAATTGTTGTTATTTTTGGTTTAGGGAGTCCCCCAGAAGCTTATTGTGGGTCCCCAGGGTCGAGACCATGTGGTCGGGTCTCCAGTGGTGGTGGCGGCCCTGGCAGCTCCTGGCGGCTAGCAGATGGGCAAGAGAGAGACACAGATGCACCATTTGTATAGGAGGGTTCTTCTGTATTTGGGTTGCTTTCATTGGTTGAATAAAGAAAATTGCCTTGGCTTTTTGATAGGGCAGCCCTTAGGTGGGCGGAGTAGACAGAACAGAAGGCTGGGGAAGAAAGGAAGTGTGCAAGACGCCATGATGCTCCAGCCCGAGATGGATGCAGATTAGAATCTTCCGATAAGTCACCACCTCGTGGTGACACACAGACTTCTAAATATGGGTTAGACTAATATGTATAAGAGGTTAAAACTAATGGGCCAGACAGTAATTTAAATGAATACAGTTTTCTTGTGGTTATTTCAGGCATAAGCTAGCCGTGTGGCCGCGGTCGGGAAGCAGGCACTGGGAACAAAGGGCTGTGCGCCTCTCTGGTGCTGGGAACACAGCCCGTGCACCTCATTACAACACACCATGAAGAGTAAAGTTGAACATTTATTAGGTGGATTATGGAGAGGAAAGGGAAAAAGAGGAGGAGAGAGAGAGAGAAAGAAAGGGAAAGGAGAGAGAGGGAGGAAGG
Source organism: Dicrostonyx torquatus (assembly GCA_028555095.1). NCBI lineage: Eukaryota > Metazoa > Chordata > Mammalia > Rodentia > Cricetidae > Dicrostonyx > Dicrostonyx torquatus. The sequence continues at coordinate 4,669,707 of JAQHUG010000025.1, read as the reverse complement.
GGGAGAGCAGAAGCACAACTGCTTCTTCAGAGAGTAGGGACAGAGAGAGAGAGAGGAAGGTCACAGACAGGGAGGGAGTGGGCGTGGCTTGCCTCTTAAAGGGACAGAAATCATTACAATTAATGAAATAAACAGTTCTCAAAAGAAGAAAGGCAATAGGACAAAAAGCATTTTCAAACAACCTTCAATATCCTTAGTCATCAAAGAAGCAAAAATGAAAACTGCTTTGAGATTCCATCTCCATCTCACCTTCATCTCAATGGGTCCTACTGAGAAAACAGGAGTGGTCTAGGACGGCAGCTTAGGTACCCCAGCATGTGTGAAGCCCTGAGCTCACCTCCCAGAACCAGAGAGAGAAAGAGAGAACAACCAATTCTGACAAGAATATGCAGGAAAGGGAAGACTTATTCATATTCCCTGCTGGTGGGAGTGTAAACTAGTACACTTATTGTGGAAATTAGTATGGAGGTGTCTCAAAAATTGAAATTATAAGTACCTACTGACCCAGCTATTCCTCTTCTTGGCTCTTTATCCTACCATGCTCATATTTATTGTTTTATTACTCCCAAGAAAATAGAGCCAGTCTTAATGTCACCCAACAGACGAGTGGATAATGGAAACAAGGCATATACACACAATGGAACTTTAATCAGCTGTGAAGGGAAATGAGATCATGAAACATTAGGGAAAATGGATGCATCTGTAAAATATCATCTTAAGCAAATCATCCAGACCAAGAAAGAAAAGAAAGACAGATCTCATGCTCTGTCTCGTGTGGATCTTAGTGTTTAATGCTCATATATGTACATATGTAGGCACGAGTACTGGCTCAGACTATGAAGTTAGAAAGTAAATTACTAAAGGGGGAGAAAGAGGTGCTGAGGAAGTGACAATGGGGAGAGCAACAGAACTCATGTCACAAACAGAAAGGAGGTTACTGGAGTGGGAGGGTAAAGGGAGAAAATAATAAAAGAGGAGAGAAAAGAGGAAGAAGAGAATCAACAGAAAAAATCGAGGGAGCTGACAGATTGCTCAGCTGGTAGGAATCTCTCCTTGTAAACCCAAGGACCTTAGGTCCATCCCCAGACCCCATTTTTAAAAAAGTGTCTGCTATGCTGGCTAGTACTTGTAATAATCCCAGTCTCAGGGAAGCAGGGACAGGCAGATCTCTGGAGGCTGGCTGGCCATCCAGTTTAGAAGACTTGGTGAATCTCAGGCCAGGGAGAGACGTTGTTTTCTAAAAAGGAAAAGAGTTAGATGGGTCATGAAGATGTCCATTGGCCTCCACATGTAGGTACACACACATGCATAGTCATCTGCATACAGAGAGAGAGAGAAAAAAAAACTAATTTTATTTGAAAATGCCAAAATGAAATGCAACACTTTTTATGTTAACTAAAATAAATAAATACATTTTAATGAACTAAGTATAAATATATTACCATGCAATGATATTCAAGGTTTATTGATAGCTATAAAAAAATTGTCATTAGATAATGGACATTTGTTCAATTTGTTGACAGCTGTGTGTATTTTAATAGAAGACATCTATGTATGTATGTTATGGATATTAACAATAAGGCCTTGGAGTAAATTACACGACAAAACGCCTTTCTTAAGACATGTGACTTCTAGCTGTCATCAAACTGTGACATCCTTATTTTATTAGAACAAGGCATTTTACTGTCTTCAGCTAAAACACTGTCCTAAGCCACAGATCTGCACATCTCCAGGTGGCTCTCTTTGCTGTGCAAAGCCAGGCACTGAGGTGCTGAGACACAGACCTGTCAGTAGCTCAGCAGATGTCTAGATTCAGGATGGGGGGCAGGAAGCAAGGGCGAAGGCAAGGGGACCACCATTACTTATCTTTCTAATGTCTGAATCCTTTATGATATATTAATGTTTTGGATAAAACTGCTCCAGGGATCTGACACCCTCTGCTGGCTTCTGCAGGCACCCACACTCACACACTCATACATGCACACAAACACTAGAACAAGTGCATACACAGAAATAAATAATAAAATTTTAAAGTTACAGACACTAATTATCACATGAATATTTATGTCGTGCCTGTCTATTTTAAACTAGAACTAGAGGCTCAGAAAATGAACAGGGAAAGGAGATCCTGTTTGTGGTACTAGGAGCTGGTAAAACAACGAGAAATCAATGCACCAGGCGTTGTGAAGGCACACCTGCCCTCTGACACTCGTTCAGTTCTTACCCGAGTTACACAACCTTGTATTGATAAAAAAAAA
>JAQHUG010000025.1:4635627-4656217 GCA_028555095.1 Dicrostonyx torquatus | reverse complement strand
CTGTTTCTTCACTATAAATTTCCAATAGTTCCTCAATTAGGGGTGCCAGTAGTCCTCTCCACGTTAGGTGGATTATCTCTTTGGTAATTGTTGGCCAATGCAGTCCTGTATTAGTCAGGCTTCCCTGGAGAAGCTGAACCAGTGGGATGAAAAAGCCACACACACACACACACACACACACACACACACACACACAGGTTAGCACATTATAGTAGCTACTCAAAAACAGCATTTATAAATGATTAAATAAAGGGTGATAAAAATGCAAACACTTCCAGGTAACCCCTAGCCTGATAACCCCAGCCCTCCCAGCAGTCCAGAGTAATTCATGCACATTCACACTTTAACGAGATAACAATTTACCATCTTTCAGAAGTCTTTAAACTAGGATGCATAAAATACAGCTTGCTGTGTTAAATTCTCAGTAGAGGATCTGGTCCATGGTGTGGCTGACAGTCACTGTGGGGGTGGCATGCACAAAGGATTCATGTGCAGAAATGAGCAAAAGAAGCTGAAGGGTAAAGGAGGGAAGCTTTGCTGGATCCTCCAGGAAACACCGCGAATACTCTCCTTAAACAAGAGAAACACTCATTCTGCAGCACTGGTCAGAGAACATGTGGAGAGTGGGGCAGCCTGTGAGCTCCACACCTCCATCTGTCCCGAAAACTCCCAGAGCCAACACCTGATTTGACTAGGGTCACTTTGTCCCAAGGATGCAGCCCACACATCTCTCCAAGAAACTCTTCTAAGGAACTTCCACCCTAGAGGGCTGTGAAAAATTTAGTAAGCGCTTATTGACCCCATTACCGTTCACTGTCCTGGGGCAAGAAGATAATCCGACCTGTTCCTTCCCAGCAGAGAGGCACAAAGCCTTAACAGAGAACATCTCCCGTTAGATGTGGCTCCATCCTAACACCAGAAGCAGGGGATAGCTTGTGAACCCTTCCAGTGCTTGTTCCACTTGACACAGATGTATGCAGCTCTCTGCACAAAGCTCCTTGCATCCCGAGTCCTGCTGCCCTTTTCTATCTGGACCATATATGTGGCATCTCTACTGACTCTACTCTGTATGTATCCATCAGCCTCCTGCGAATGTTCCAGGACTATCATCGGAAAGTACAAAGAAAATGATGTTGGCACCATAGCCTCTGTCTTAATTACTTTTCTATTGCTATGGTATGACACCATGACCAAGGCAACTTATTGAAGAGTTCATTGAGGACTCACGGTTCCAGAGGTTTGAGTCAATAACCATCGTGAAGGGAAGCATGACAGCAAGTAGGTAGGCAGGGCGCTGAAGCAGTGGCTGAGAGCTTACATCTTGATCTACAAACACAAAGCAGAGAGAGAAAGAGCGAGCTGAAAATGGCATGAGCTTTTGAAACCTCAAAGCCTGCCCCTAGTGACACACCTCCACCAACAAGGACACTCCCTTCATCCTTCCTAAACAGTGGGGACCAAGTATTCAAATAGATGAGCCTATAATGGGCATTCTCACTCAAACTACCACAGCCTCTAACCTCAAAGACTTGATCACGAAGCAGGAGCCATAAAAAATAAACCAATGGCCATAAGACACTTTGGAAGTTGGAGTGTGTTATTAAACCCTATAATAAAATAATCAAAAATGTAATTAAATCAATCAGGAAGACCTGACTTGTAGAAGGTCACAGCCATCAGGTAAGGAGAAGTTTCAAAGGCAATTCACAAAAGAAAATATACAGTCTCAAGTGTTGGGAGACCGAGGTAGGATGATGGAGAGCATTTGAGGCCACCATGGGACTACATAACAAGACTCTGTCTCAAAACAATGGACAAATAATGCAAAAGATAGCAAAAGGAACAAATACAGAAGTGTTGATGGTTAAAACGCATTTGTGAACAGTGTGCTTTGGTATGGAGGAACTAAGGGACAAGGGGTGATGAGAATGACCCAAAAGCTCTTTAGCAAACAACCATAGAACTTCAGAGAAGGAAAGAGGAGGACCAGATGTTCAAGGCCACCCTCAGTGTGTCAGTTAGCTTTCTATCAATGTAACACAAGCTAGAGTCATTTGAAAAAAGGAAATCTCAACTGGAAAAATGCGCCCACAAAATTAGCTTGTAAGCCAGTCTAGGAAGAAGGCATTTTCTTAATTAGTGATTGGTATGGGAGTGCCCAGGCCACTGTGGGTGGGGCCACCCCTGGACAGATGAGTGTGGGGTGTATAAATAAACAGGCTGAATGCAGAGGGCCTGCACAAGTTCAAGACAGATGGGACCCCAGTTCTGAGAGGGGGAAGTGGACACAGACTCCTACCCCAACCAAGAAGCTACCTTAAATTGACACCCACTTACAAAGGAAAAAAATTGTTTTGTTTTGTTTTTTTCAATAAATTCTCACTGGGTATATTAACTTCCCTTCAGGGTAGACCCCATCCCCAGCAGTAAATGCCTAAACAAAACAGACCCAATATTTTTGTAGATTTTTTATTCAAATTGCTTTGTTTGGGCATTTATTTTTGTCTTATTTGTTTTTTGTTATTTATTATGGCTTCTGATTTTTTGTTTTTGTGAATTGTGTGTGTGTGTGTGTCTGTGAAAGAGAGAGAGAGAGAGCCAAAAGAGACAGACAGAGAGCTTCTTGTGAGTTTTTGTTTGATTATTTGTTTGTCTGTGTTTAAAGAGAAAGAACGAATATGGAGTTAGGAGAGAGGGGCAGTGGAGAAGATCTGGGAGAAGTCGGGAGTAGAAAAGCATGATCAGAGTATATTGTATGAAAATTTTTTTTCAATTAAAAAAAAAAGCAGGCTGAGCAAGCTTTGGCAAGCAAGCCCATAAGTAGCACTCTTCCACAACCTCTGCATCAGCTCCTCCCTCCAGGTTTCTGCACTGAGTTCCTGCACTGACCTTTCTGGCTGTTGTAAACAGACCTAGCAGAGTCTTTCTAACAAAAGTGAAAATGACTGGCAATCATGTTTAGCCAATTAGATGAAAGAATGAGGGAGGGAGCTACATCAATCATAGAGGGAATAGGCAAGTGCTGCACACTGACAGAAAGAGAACAGAGAAGAAAGAGATGTCAACGGAGTGCAGAAACACAGAAATACCAGCGGAGGAGCAGAAAGCAGATGGGGAAATGAAAGACAAAAACTAAAGTAGGGGGTACAGTGTCATGGAATCCCAGAGAAAAATTGGACGTCATGGTCTGTAAATATCAAGCAGCCATAAACCTGAAGGGAGTGGCAGAACTGGGGAATGAAGGAATCTGTCAGGACCACAGGAAGTTCAGTATCAGTGGAGACATAACAACGGGAAGTTGGGGTGTCACAAGCTGAGATCTGCAGTGGAGGTGAGAGAACAAAGCAGGGCCCCCCAGATAGGACTTTCCCATGGGAGTTAAAGTAGAAAAGAAAGAAAAGTGGTAGACACATGCCTGGGAGATGTCACAGGTTTGGTCCCTGGCTGCTCTGATGAAATAAATACCACAAGTGAGCCCATGGTTTTCCCTTTCCGGTTAATATAGACGTTAAGTTTATACTATATTGTAGTCTGTAAAGTGTGCCATGGCATTGTGTCTATAAAAACCGTGAGAATGAATGATGCTGAGATTCTCAAGAAGCAGTGGACTAAAATGTGGGTCTCCAATGTGAGAGCAGCCCAGGCGTAGACTCAGGGTTATGATGGCCTACCTCAACATCCACCCCGTCCTAGATCCACTGGAGCCCGTGGAGGAACCTGACTAGCACACCCAAAGCTTCAGGATCTTCACAACACAGGGCACCAGCGGGATGTATAGGAAGAGTCCTAGTGGGGGTCCAGCGTTGAATGTGGAGTGGAGACCCGGGGACTTGAAACAGAACTCTTTCCAGTGAACACTTGGAAGTGGAGTCGTATGGACCAAGGAGCATATGATGTGACTTATTGGATCACATGGCAGCTTCCATAATGAGATTTTTAATTCCTTTTCTTTAAAAAAAAATTCTTCACTTTTCTCTCTTGAACTTTGTTTTATTCAGGTGGGGAGTATAGAGGCAGAGGGCGGATATGAAGGGATGGGGAATGAACATGATCAAGATACATGATATGAAAAGCACATAGAATAAATGCATTTTATTAATAATAAAAACAGTATGCATATATGTTAAATTATATTCTTTCTAAAAAATGCCAACAATCATGTTAGCTATTAGGGAAAACATGTTGTCCAAATAGAGTAGCTCCAGTCAGGACAGCCTCAAGCCTAACATCTGTAAACAACACAATGTGTGAGGACAACAGTAAGTGATGTGCAGGGCAACCAGGTGCTATAGCAGTGGAGATAGCCCTGAATAAGTAAGTCCTGAGTGACGGTGTATTGCTGACAGAGGCACAGCCGTGTCAAAGACCCCATAGTCAGACTCAGAGGGATGGCAAACCTTCCTCGGGGGACCGATTGCAAGTGTTGACAGTATGTGCAGAAAATGTCCACAGTGGATTTCTCTCTGGATAGTTACAGCCTAAAGACTGCTACCCTATAGAGGCTGCTCCTACCAAGATTAGCTAAGTCTGGCTCATGATCCAAATGTACACCATAAACCCTGCCTCCTTGTTTACCTGTACATAATGGCCCTGCCTCCTTGTTCAGCTGTGTCTATAAGCCCGCCTTTCTGTTCAACTCTATATAATAAACACGGACCTTGTGGAGTGCTGTGGTTTCTCCAGAAGAAAGCCCAAGCTTCCTGATCATAGTTTATCTGTCCATGTATCTATCTGTCGACCTTTCTGTCTGTCTGGTCTTCATTCTCTTGCCATTCCAGTCAGGTCTGTCCTTTCCTTGGGGCCTTGCTGGATTCAGCAAGGCCCAGCTATAAGCAGAGGGGGAAGTGAGGACAGCCATCTATGAGAGAAAGCCCAGAAAGGCAGTAGAGAGAAAGTAGAGAGAAGGAATTAAACTTCACTCAGAGACAAAGAGAAAAAAAAAAAAACCAAAGAATAAAAAAACCAGGAAGCTAAGTCGTCACATGAAGGACAGGCCCACAGCAGTGATGACTAAGAATCCTTGAGCTGTAATCATGAAGGAAGTGCCGACAGGTAAAGATGTAGCCAAATTTAGAAGTGCACAATTAGCAGAGCACACATGGAAAAATCCGCCTCTGATTTTTACCTGGGCACACACTCACGTGACAAGGGTGACGGTGGGCTGAGAGCCTTGAGCTAGGTCAGGGGCAGTCCCTGAAAAGAAGGTGGAGAGAGATAACACAGAGCTGACTGAGCAATGCTGACAGTCCGGCTGAGGCTGGAAGCTCATAAATTGATCATGAAACCAGTTCAGTGTGGTTGTGTGATTTCTCTCCAGCATCGTCCAGCAGCCCCAGGGCAAGGAGGGAGAAATCAGGCATTAGACTGACACAACATTGTGGCCGGCAGTGAGGCATGGCTGTGGAAGAAGGGCAAAGGAATCAGGAGGCTGAGGGCATGGATGAGAGTGCCCTCAGAGAGATAGTTGATTAAATCCAATCTAGGAAGGAGAAAAGGCAAAGTCAACAGCCTGCAAATTCTGGAACCAATTATGTCAGAGAATGCATTTAGGTATAAGATTGTGTGATTCTCTGGTGAAACGGGCAAGCTAGAGGTGTACAGTTTACCCCCAAGAATTAATTCTGACTGTCATGGAAGGTAGGCAGCCACAGCCTCCTGACTTCAAGCTAGAAACACACACCAAAACCAACAGTATCAATTCCAGTGGGAGAAGTCCCAGTCAGGAACCCTAGAATACCTCAGCTAAAGGTGAGAGGGGCAGAGTTAGGAGGGGAGTGGAGGTGGGCTGTGGAGAGGAGGAAAAGGGAGAAGAGACATAATTTTAATGCCAGCCTTGAGAGAAAAAGGGTTCAGAAGACATGCCAAACAGTGTAGTGTAGTGAGGGTCAGGAGGTTCTTTCTCCACCCCATGGCCTAAGAGCATGCTCTTGGATACAGTTAGATCCCCCACCCCTAAGTACCAGGCCAAGGAAGCAATCGGGAAGTTGGCAATGGGCTTTGGTCCACTTGTACAGTGGACTTTCTGGACGGAATTGACACCAGCATCCTTCTGTAACAGAAGCACTCACCCAGCAACATTGTCCTGATTATATATTGGCTCAAAATGATGAGAACTAGAGACGGGGAGTAAGAGGCTCAAAGACAGAGACACAGAGAATAGGATGGCTTTTCAGAGACCTTATCTGCCACTCACTTGCATCCAGACCCGGGGCACACCTGTTAAGCAGGGAGGGGGGGATAAATGGGCCCTTTGTGCCCAGTCTTTAAGATCCTGGACAGCACTCAGTTTTGCCTGAGGTCTGTTAAGATTTACCAGGGCCTCCTGTTTTATGCTGCACGGTGGGCAACTCCGTGGAAAGGGACTGTGTGACAGAGGACATCTGTAGGAGTGTTGCCCAGTTACTCCTGTACTGCAGCCGTCAATGAGATCTTAACCCAGCTGCCCATGGATAAAGCGAGAGATCCGTGCCCAGCATTCTTGCCTATTTCACAAAGAACATTTGTACACAGGCAGAGGCAAGACCTGGCTGGGTAGGAAGGGCAACTGAAACCCACGGCACAGTTCAAAAAAGTTACTTTAAAATGAAATGAGTTGACGGAAAGGATCCACGGTAAATTACAGCCTGCTTTACTAAATCATGGAGGTGGAAAATGAAGGAAACTATAGTCTCCAGAGGGCCTCTGTGTCCCGTGGGGAGCGTACCATTGTCTTGAGTCAATGTGTGGTGTGGGAAGTCCTCCTGTATATGTGTTGCTTTTACTGGTTAATGAATAAAACTGTTTTGGCCACTGGCTTAGCAGAATAGTGCAAGGTGGGAATTCCAAGAGGCTAGAGGAGGAGAGAGTAGGCATAGTCAAGGAGAAGCCATGGAGTCACCGCAGGAGACAGATGCAGAAGACACATGCCAGTTAGAACCTTACCGGTAGTCCACAATCACATGGCCATACACAGATTAGTAGAAATGGGTTAATTTAAGATATAAGTGTATAGCTAGCAATACACTTAAGTGATTAGCCAAGCAGTGTTTTAATTAACAGTTTCTTTGTGGTTGTTTCAGGTTAGGGCATCCGGGAAACAAATGAACAATCTCCAACTACAAATGTGTGTTGCTGACATGAATAGAGTCGTTTAAAGGAGCCCAATGTCTCTTACCCATGAGAATGGCAGCTCCCCCTAGTGAATTCAAAGAATTGGTAAAACCTTCCTCTGGTCTCGATGTGAATGTTGGCCCTGTGTATATAAAAATCAGCAGCTGCATCTTCCTCTTCCCTGGTGACTGCTGCCTGAGGCTGCTCCCATCCAGAGACTCCCCACCCAGCCTAGCTAGCCTGCCTTCTTGTGCTGTACATAAAAACAGGTGAGTTCCCACACTTCACAGTAGGTGCCCTCCACCGGCTCGGGCACAACCCACCTGATCCCAGCTTTTCTGTGCGTCTATCTGCTGTTTTATTCATTGCTACCTTGTCCCAGCCAGGTTTCCAGTACCAAGTCATGCAGGACACAGAAGTACTCTACCTTTCTTAGGTCAAGTCCATGGTGCTGGGACAGCCCTGGATCCAAGAGTAGAAAGAATCGGAGCTTGCTAGCTAATCAGGTCTCAGGAAATTGAAGGTCTGGAACTTCTTCACTTCAACCCACCATGGAGTCTGATTGATCCAGGAAAATAGTACTGTCCTCTCATCTCCCACTGGTAAGGTAAAAGGTCAAATATTTCCATTCATTCTTCAGGGACAATGAGCCCTGAAGTCTCCTGACCGTCACGTAGAGGTATATCGTAGCCTTTACAGATGTGAGGTATCGGATATCCCAAAGGAGACCAGAGAGTATGGATGATGGCATATGGAACCAGTGAAATTCTGACATAATGCTTTTATCTTTTTAATTCCTGAACTCAGGGATGAGGAGAGGTCGGAAGAAGCGGCAGGCTCTTCATGTCTCTTCATGATGCATACATCCACACCATTTTTTTCCAAATCGAAATTGAGAGTGCATTGTTCTGACCATTGAACAGGAGTAAAGAAGAGTCCCCCTCCAATAATGTGACCATTATTGTATAGCTATTTTCTGGAGAGAGGAAGGGGGAGCATAAGATTCAAGAAGCAAATGGGACATACAAGCTTCAGAAGCCATAGGATTCACATAGCCCCGCCCTGTGGTTATATAACCAGGAAACACCATTTGGAAGAGGAAGAAACTCTGTTTGTGGGCCTTCCTGCAAATTTGGCAGGAAGTTCTGGTGATGCAGCTTTCTTGTGTCACCACCCATGATGCATTGGGGGATTTGGGTGATAGAGTTGACTCTGAGTCATTGATACTCCCTGAAGAAACCCAACAAATTCATTGGTTCACCAAGCTGCACACACTTGGATGGAACCATTTCTTTGATCTGTCCTCAGTGCCTATCTGGAGGGGAGCAGACATCTGTTCAGGTATACCCAGGAATGTCACTGCAGACATGCACATATTTAGGACACCTTCTTTCTTTATCAAGAACACAGCCAAAACTGACTAGACAGCCTATACATTGACCAAATACTTGAGAAAGGGAAAATCAATGAACTCAGTCTATGGAACTGTCACAGACACACAGGAGGACCCAAAATGTTGGGGTGTCAGAACGACTTCAGGGGTCAAGTCTAAACTTCTTGTAAAAGTGACAAAGCTCTTGAGGATGGGGTCCTCTTCCCTGGCCATTGCCTTGAGGCTATGCAATGTCATCATTGTCCCGCTAGGTATTGACAAACATCTACAGTGCTCTATTCTCTTGCCCTGGTGTGTGTGTGTGTGTATGTGTGTGTGTGTGTGTATGTGTGTGTGTGTGTGTATGTGTGTCACAAGCATGTGTGCATGTGTGCATGTATGTGTGTGTTTGAGGATAGAATTTAGGGCCTTGTCCATGCTCTATACCTGAGCCACACCCCATGGTTGCATGGCGCTGAATTATCCTCCCCATGCTCATTGCCCTGAGTACCCCTACTTGTTGTTGAGTCTGAACCTTCTATTTTTGTCTCACTCAGTTCTGGCTGTTACAAGAGTAGATGACTTATAAGCTCTAGAAACCCATTTCTCAGTATTCTAGATACCGGAACACCAAAACTCAAGGTCCCAACAGAGTTAGTGTCTGGCAAGAGTCCCCTTCCTGCTCACAGACATGCTGCCTGGTGGTCTTCACATAGGAGGCATCTCTCTTATTCCTATGACTCATGGAACTCTTTTATGAGGGTGCTGATCCCATTGGTGAGGACTCTACTGTCCTGACCTAATCTTTCCTAAAGGCTCTGATTCTTAGGGCATTGAAAAGTAAGTGTTAGATCTATGGAAGAGAGAAAACAAACAAACCACAGCTCTCTTTCAGATGTATTTCTGAATCTTCCCCCAAATGGTTCCGCTGTCCTTCCCTTGAGCTCCCAAGGAATCCTTCCCTGGATGGCTCAGCATTTAACACACTGTGGTTCCATCATTACTTCATTTCCTCTATTGTACTGTTAGCTACAGGAGAGCAGAGACGAATCTAGACTACCATTGTACCGCGGAATCCCAAGTAGTGCCCAATAAGTGGGGAATACCCAATAAAGACTTGTTAAAGACAAAGAAAGCTTTGCCGTGGACTACTTTAGAAAACACAGGCTCATTGGCTGACCTCCCTAAGGAAAATGGCCCAAGCAGACAGAGAACTGTAGCCAAAGAAGTTTCCTTTGTTCCACATGGGAAATTATGACTATGAGAGCCACAGTTTTACAAGTCTGACCCTGTGAGGTGTAGGAATTTCCCAGTTAAGTCTCATCAGAGTATAAAGAGCCACGCTCTCCACAGGGTCTGAAGGTGCTGGTCGCAGAAGGCTCCCCAGAAACTGAAAGTCCATGTCAGAGCCTGTTCTCTTAGGGCTGCCTGTGTGGCCATCCCCCAGGGCTCCTTCTGTTAAAGGGTCTTTTACTGTGAGTGTCTTAAACAGAAAGACACAGGGGAATCTTCCCAGTCAGCGGCCTTGCACCAGGCACTTCCACACACGCTGTCTAATTGAATGTGAAAGAAAATTGCTCCCTCATATTTACAGAGGTGCACCCCAAGGCACGGATTGGTTAAATAACTCACTCGAGGTCACAGATGGTCAGACGCTGAGATGGTCTGGGGCAGAAATATGTCCTCTGTCATGTGACTGTTCAGTCTTTTACACTCCCGTGGCAAAAAGCCACAAGGTTTCACTGCCTGCTTACTTGCACACACACCATTAAGAGGCCAGCAGGTGATAACTGGCATTGCTACAGCATGAAAGATTGAAGGAACTGTGGCACTCCCTCCCACCCTGGGAAAGAACTGGGTGCTTTCTTCTCCAAGAATCACAGTATTCTCAAACACAAGGCATGGATGGGAGCAAGGCCCTCCCATTTCCCTGGTCTAAGTTTTCCAAGGAGAATATAACAATTATATTTTTCCTTCCCCCCTCATCTTTTCTCTTTTGTTTTTCCCCCACCCTTCTTTGAGCTTATGTAAGTTGTTTATTCTCACAAATAGCCCGGAAGCGCTTAGATGTGCTCAGGGGCCTGCACATGGGGATTTCACGTCGTCAGTCATTAATCATTCAGGATGCTTTGCTACCCTGCTCATGCCTTCAAATATTCCCTGATTTCAGTTGAGTGAGTTAAGTTTCAAATTTCAATGCCCACAAGAAGCCAGTTCACAATAAAAAAGATAAGGCTTCCAAGGAGCATAATGGAGGGTCCAAGACATGTCTGTGAATCAATACTGTGACTCAATCCCAGCCAATGATGGCCTCATAGTAACCCAGAGTCAATATGGCTGACTCCCCTGATTTTTGTGGGAGGGGAAGTGGGGAAGGGGGAGGAGGCAATCATTAGCCTAGAAATTTGCAGTAGCTTCCCTCAACTTGGGAGAAAAAAAAAAAACAAGTAACCTGAGCAGCATATGCCTCTGGGGTAATTTTCTACTGTCTGTGACCCACATAGGACAAGAGTTTTCCATGAGCTTACCAAACAGGTAAACAACACAACCTGAGACCCTAGATGAGAGCCCTATGGGTGATGATGTCCTGAGCGCTGAGCCAGAAGAGGAAGGAACTAGCTGTGCTCTAAGAAAGCTGTACAGTTGCGGGGCTGGCTGTGAGCATCTCTGGCTATGGCTGCAGCTGTAGCATCTGCTCAAGCAACAGAAGGCACGGTGCTGGGAGCACACTCTAACACCTTTCATTTTGGCCTTGGGTGAGGTGAGCGACAAGTACAACTAGGTACAAGCAAGACAAATCACAAGTCCAGAGGTGCGCCTGCACTCTTGGTGTAATTCCCAAGGGGGTCGTCCAAGAATTGACTGGGTTTCCCAAAGCGTAGGGTGAGATGCTGGGAGGGGCAGCTAGGAAGTCTCATGATACAGTGTGCTCATCTTTAGGAACAGTCTTTGTTTATTCCAAAAGTGAGTAACCAAGGCTTTGCCAAGCTGAGGATGAACCACACTGTATTGTTATTATTACTTATTATTATTATTGTTAGTATCCACCAATAGAAGAAGCTGCACTTTCCAGGTAAGGTCGTCCTTCACCCAGGCAAACTTATGCCCATTCTTTTCTCCTCGCTCAGGTTTCTGTGCACCCCTAATTTGGTTACCCCTAACTTCCCAAACTTTCCCACTGAGTCCTCTAGAAGGTCAAGGTCATTACCAGCATCTCCAGCTGCATTTTGAGCTATCTTCTTCTGTCTTAACACAGTAGGAATCATATCGAGACCAAAATAATAATTTTAAATTTAAAAAACACATGTAAGCACATTGTTATGCTAGGCCTGTTTCAAGCACAGAACAGAGACTTCTATCTACAAGTGTTTCCTTTTTATTTTCAATTGTATAACTGAGCATATTATCACTTGATTTTATTTTATATTTGCTTAATTATTTATTTAGATACTAGGGATTGAACCCCAAGCATCAGGCTTGCTCTACCACTGAGCTACACCACCAGCCCTACCAGCCTATATTCTGATTATGAACCTGAAGCACAGAGAATTAATTAGCTCTGAATCACAGAGTCGATAAGGAGTAGATTAGAGACATGGGACTTGAGTCAAGACAGCAGCTGGACTCCAAAGCCCATGTGTATAACCACTATGGTATATTGTGCTCAGGAGAGACTGAGGTCAAAGAAAACACCTCCACAGAGCATCTGCCATGAAGAAATGGGAGGACATTGGATCGATTTGTGTTCAGAATCAACCCCTAAAAGCAATCACAAAGCTTGCTGTGATTGACCCAGCTCCCTGCCATCCTCTGAGGTAGGAGTCATCCAGTTCTTTCCAATGCCTCTCTTCTACTTGGCCATTGTCAATCTACCCATGTACTCCCTGCTTTGATGCTCATGTGGTTAGATTGAATCACCCCTTCCCAAAATGTTGTAGTCATCCTAGACCTAGATTATTCCCTTTACTACTACAAGTACCTACCCAGATCACTGCCACCTCTGCAGTGCCTCCTCAGTTAGGGCTTTTGGTGACTTCACTTTCCATAAAGAAATCCCTGAAAAACCCTAAACTCTTGGTTCTCTGACCATCTCTCATCTGGCATTTCCCCCCTTCATCCCATAGTCATACCTAGACTTTTCCATGCAAGTTATTTTATTCCATCATCAGAAGAGAATGTTTATAGCTCTATTCCAACCATTTCCTCTCACCTGTAACTAGCCAATTCTAAAAATGATGCCCCTCCCCACAACCTAAGTCCATTGTGGTGCCATCATCTTACTGATTTTCACCTTGTAGCTAGAAGTCTCTGTTCTGCCTGGTCCCTCAGCTGTTCAGCCCCAAAGAGGCTTGTATTAATTATGAACTGGTTGACCTATAAGCTCAGGTTTATTATTAACTAGCTCTTACAATATAAATTAACCCGTAAGTCTTGTTTATGTTAGCCAAAGGGTTTGGTACCTTTTATCAGTGAGGCATTCTCTTCTTGTTTCCTCTGCATCTGGCTGGTGACTACAGACTGAGTCCTTCCTCTTCCTAGGATTCTCCTAGTCTAGTTGCTCCACCTATACTTCTTGCCTGGCTACTATCCAATGAGTATTTTATTAAACCAAGTGACATATCTTTACAGGGTACAAGAGCATTATCCCAGAGCATCACCTGCTGCATAGATTTACCTCGTTTCTTACCTGCTTACCTTCTGGTACATCTTACTGTTCTTACTCCCCAGTATCTCTTCCAGTTGTTTTCTTCCTCTTACCCTAAGACCTACCCCAGGAGGGTGGAACCAACCCTTATTAAATCTCACTATTCTGGACCTTCACCAAAGCAATGAATTTCTTGGGAAAGAAATGTACAAGCTTATTTCAAATACATAATGACCTACCTTGAGGATGTCCAAATATCATCTTCCAGCCCTAATGTATTTCCAAGTCACTCATTCATCTATTTTTTTTTGGTCTGGCATAACTTAGTATGAAACCAATCCAGAGATTAAAGTATTATTACATGACTTCTTCCTTTTCCTTCTCTTCTTTCTCTGATAAGAAAATAGAGGCTGTTGGATGATGATTTCCCCAGGCTCTTACCAATACATCTACCCACCTCAGGGCTGTGCCTTCCCACTCACCCCGTGGAAGAACTGAAAAATCTCCTCTCCAAGGTCATTTTCTGTATTAGAGAACCTGGAGCCCTAGTACCTTTATCAATTCCAAGATCACTAAACCATCAGTCACTCTCTCTCTTACATCATCAATTCTCTTTCCTTTTGAGCTTTTCATCAGTTACAGAGGACAAGGCCCTTACCAATCTTCCACTCACTTCTTGTCCCACCCTGTTTCTCTGCTCCTTTTTACAGAGTTCTCACCACTTTCTCATTTCCCTTTTTCTCTCAAACTCTCCTCTTTGTGTCATCCCTGCCTATCTCTAGAAGAAAAAAAAAAGCTCTTATGTGGGCTTTATATGATGTGCATCTTATGTAGTACAGCACATTCTGATGAATAGATGGATGATGAATGGGTGGATGGATGGATAGATGGATGGGTGGGTGGATAGGTGGATAGATGGATGATGAATGGGTGGGTGGATGGATGGATGGGTAGATGGATGATGAATGGGTGGGTGGATGGATAGAAGGGTGGGTGGGTGAATGGATGGATGAATGGATGGGTGAGTGGATGAATGGATGAATGAATGGAATGGACAGACAGAAGCTGGGATAATGGAAGGGTATTAAGTTAGGAGGCAATCAGATAGCTGTCTTTTTTCTCACTCTGGCTCTTCAAGGTCCTTGTGAAACAAGAATGAAAATTCACAGAGTCTGTTAGTGTTGTTATTGGTTTTCGAATTCTGATACCTCAGAGTTGAAACACTAGGTGTATTAGTTACTCTCCTCATTGTTGCGACAAAATTCCTGATAAAAGCTACTTAAGGGGTAAATGATTCATTACGGTTCGCAGTCTGAAGGCACAGTTTATCATTCCAGGGATGCATGGCGGCAGGGGAGTAAGGTCACTCTGTGCCCATAATCATGAAACAAACATATGAATGTTAATCTTGTTTTCTCTGTTGTATCCATCCCAGGACCCGAGCTCATTCAGAGTCCACCCACTCAGAGTGAGTCTTCCCACCTCAGTTAAATCTTCCTGCTAATACCCTCACAGGCACACCTAGAGGCACATTTCCCAGGTGACTTTAAATGCAGTCAAGTAGACACTGAAGATTAACCATCACACTAGCAATCTTGGACTGCAGTCCGTAGGATGTCATCTTCAATTGAGCTTTTCATTCTAGAATGCAGAAGCAACTCATTAAGAACTAGATCATTATCATCACCCCGAGGGTGGGCAAGGAGGGAACTCTCACTCTATACCAGTCAGGTTGATGTGTGTGTTATAGAGATCACCACATCTAATCTCACCCTCTTAACATCTTACAAGATAGATATTTATTATCTCTATTTACAGATCAGGAATCAGACACAAAAGATAAGTAACTTACTCAGTGTCAGGAGCTAAAATCTGACGGGGTCCAACACCCAAACCGTAACTGGGACCCCATCCCCTGATCATTTCAGACCTTCATACCATTTGTCCCCATATAGTGTGACCTCTGTCTGACATTGTAGATTGGGCATTAGACACATCATCTCAAATGACTTACTTTGCATAGCAATTCTGAGATACTTTTCTGAATGAGAAAACTGAGTCTCAGGGAGGTGGTAGCACCTATTCAAGGTCACAGTGCAAGTATGTGTCATAGGTGCCTTTGACAGAAGGCTAACTAACATGTCAAAATCATTTTACAGAAGAAGCAGGAAGGGCAACAGAGATCAGAAAAGGTTAAAAAATGTTTAAGGACAGGGTCGCCAAGGAGTGAGAAAAGTGGGACCTGATTCAAAGTTGCCATCCTGTCAGGGACAGCACTGGGAACCTAAGAACTATGCCCTGCATCCAGGACATGCTCATTGTGCAAGTGCAACACAACCAAGGAAACTGTGCGGGGAAAAGAAAATCAAGTTTGATGCTGGCAGGAGATGAGCAACAATCCGGGCTGTCCCTCCTTTCCTGGGACCCAGACCGTCAAACAGAGATGGCGTTGCTAAGGGATAGATGGTAAGAATTCTGCTCTGCCTCAGGATTATGCTCGAGATTTAGAAAAGAAAGCAACCTAAAGCCAGCATCATCTGGAGGAGGTCACGACTCTGCCTGGGTGCTGGAGTGTAAACTCCCTGCTGGCTTTGGATCCCATTATTTATCTTCCTTTCTGAACCCTGTGTGTACTGTTGACTTTCTCACCGGAGGTGCAATTATTTAGCATGGTGCTGAAGCCTGGGGAAGACTGCGCATTTTAATCAAAGCACCAAATGAGGGAGTCTAGATGACTTTACAAAATGTATTGGAAGAGAATTTTGCAGAGCAATGTCTGGGTCTTAGGTAATTAAGTAAAAAGGGAAATAACTTCCCAAGGGGTGTAAACAAACACACCGAGTCGGTCTCACTTCAGCATCTATGCTGAGTGAGGAAAATGGATTTCGAGTGGACTGTGGGCTGTAAACCAGGGCTGCCTCCCCACTGTCAAGACCAGCAGACTCCATGAGACGGAGCTGTGGAGTCTCCCACCAAGTAGGGGCCGGGGGAAACAATAATGGTAGAGGAAGGCGGAGCCTGAGGCCTTGAAGAACAAAGTGACTTTCTCAAGGTCATGTGCAGCTGAGACTTCACCCTGGCTTTCTGATTCCCAGGCCTGGGTTACTCCTCAACAACCAGGCTGAGGATGCTTAAGGATCAGCCATGAATAACAACAAAGGAGCAATAACAGGGACAGTGACAATGAAAAAGTGAAAGCTGGTATCCCATCCATGGGAGCAGGTGCCAGTCATATGCCTTGTACTCTGTGCTCATTAACCCCGTGGCACGCTCCCAAAACCCCATGAAGGAGATGCTAGTCTTATCCTCAAATAGAGATCAGAAGACAGAGACAGAACGTAAGAAACTAGCCAAGTGTTTTCCACGTTGAGAATGTCAGAATGTCACAGAGCAGGTTTCAGGTGCAGACCCCTTCCATACTCTATTCTGCTCTTGGAGAGCACCCCAAACTTTGCCTGTTTGCTAGGACCTCTAGTCCTCAAACTTAAAAGCCTCAGTCCCTCAGCTCCTGCTTCTAACTCTGCCACACCCATATGAACTTTGCTTATCCTGAGGATCTATCCTTTTTCTCATTTCTCCTGAAAGATAACAAGAGCAGCATAAAGTGGAAAAAAAGAAAGGTACAGATGCAAGCGTGAGTGGTGTGCCTCGGAATCACACAGGAGCATCCCTATCGCACCTCCCAACACTCTATGGAAACCACACAAGGTTGTTTCTTCCAAGGCCCCAGACTTCTTCTAACAGGTTTTCTCACAAGGTTATCTCACTCTTTCCTCCTCCATGGGTCTCCCCTTGGCTCCTTATCTCTCCCTTCTTCCACTCTCCTCTGTCTCTTTTCTCCTTCCTTCTTTGCAAGAAGGAAACCAACAACTTATTTCCTTGGACACCCATGTCTTCAGGGTCTGACCTTCCACCCTGAGCATCTTATCAAGGTATTCTCTAGGATAGAGGCAATTTCCCTTTCAGAGACAGATTCTGGAATGAACAGCTAGGAAAATTCATTATTCACTTTGTGACACCAATAACTAAGAGGTCTCTCCCTGCATTTTTTTAAGGTGGCGTATCTATTTATTTATGCAGCGTACCATTTCTTCAGGATAACCTATACTGGGAACACGGAAGTTGAGTTCCTACGTTTATTATGCCTTCTTCAGTGCTTGTCCTTTCTTGACCTTCAGCTTCCAAGGCATCCTCAAGATACAAACTTTATTTGGGGTGAGACTGCAGACAGCTCACCACTGTCTGATCTGACCTCTGAGCAATGGCTTTCAGAAAACAAACATGTTAAAATGTCCTTGAAGGTAGAAGCCCTGTTTGGTTCCATTCCTCCTCCCTAGAACCTCGTAGAGGGCCTGCAGATGGGAGAGATCTGTTCACTCAACACGAGCACTCAGTCATGTCCAGAGTTTCTATGTTCTATGTAGTCTTTGAAGGCATATGAATAACAAAAGGCTAAGCCCTTGCACTCAAAGACATTTCTATAGTAGATGACAATGGTCTTTGTGGACATGGGTCCCGGTGAGAAACTGGAGAAAGCCTTAGCACATCTTCCTGGAAGGTTCATAGCATCTTTGTACGCACTACATGGCAGGTAGCATCAACAGAACCCGTACTTTGTTCTTTTCTGTATCGTGGCTTTGGCTGTGTAGCTGGGCTGCACCTTCCCACTGTGGTAGGTTCCACTTGACTTTGAGCTTATCCGTGTAGCTGACTTGGGTCAGTACGATGATGATGGGAACATTTCAAACAGAAGCTTGCAGGGTGAACTTTCATGTAGTGTTAGGCGTTTGCACATCTGCTACCACCCTTAGGCCAGTCTGAGCTACCCTGCTAGTCCAGAAGGGAGGACCCCAGCTAGTCACTGCAGCAAAGGCTAACCTAAATTGACTATTGACCAGGTAACCCCAGAGGTGAGCAGAACCCATGACTAAGCACCATCTGATGTCAGACACATAAGTAAAATATATTCATTGGGAGGCTACTGAGGGTTAGGGTTATTTCTCTCCAGGATCACTGTAGTGGTAGGTGAACAATATGGAATTTTAAGGGCATCGTGGAACACATAAGTAACCAAGCACAGAATCCACAGAATGAGAGGAAGCATTGTCAGGTGATCCCTTTGGGAAGCCTTCAAGTATTTTAGTGACAGGTACAAGATCACTTTACAAAACCTGAGAGAGAAGTCTTAAAACGCTTCCAATATTTGAAGTTTCTGATACTTTAAAAATGAAGATATAAGGGCTGGGAGGATAGCTTAGTGGTCAAAGGTACTTCCTTCTCTTGAAGAGGACATAGATTTGATTCCCAGCACCCACATGGTGGCTCACAACTATCTGTACCTTCAGTTTCAGGGAATTTAATTCCCTTTTCTGACCTTTATGGGCACCAAGCACACACATGGTACACACACATACATATAGACAAAACATTCATAAAATGAATAAATCTAATTTTAAAGAGTAACATTTTTTTCAAATGAAAATACATCAAAATTGGGGACAAACTGTGACATGATTAAATATTTTTCATGCGACAGATGAGCCTTTTAACACTAGGAGGGGCAGAATCACCCTGTGAGCAGTCTTATTTGGATGTAACATTAAATGCCTAAGCATGCCCTTCATAAATGTGAGAAGTAAGACTAATGGCCTCTGTGCTGCCCCATTCCAGTCCAGTCTAAAATAGAGGGTGTGAAAACGGGGGGGGGAATGTGGGTGAGAACTGAGATTTAATAACGATTCCTGGAGTTGACTTAAGACAAAGTGAGTTGTTTTGAGTTGGCAGAAAATGCATCCTGGGTTATCGAGGGTCCTCACAAAAGAACCCGCTGGAAAGCCTCAACCCCAACTTCGGGCTTGATGTGTGAGCCCCCATCTTGGCCATCTTGGCCACCAAGAGGCCTTCAGATATCCCACCAGCCCCTCAGAATTGTTAGGGGAGTTTCTTAAATCCTAGCAGCAAGAAGCAGGGATAATATCAGTGTCACATCGCCACCTAATGGTCATAATTGTAAAACCAGAGTCTTCATTTATAAGATTATGAGTCTCCTTGGGGGTAAGGAGAAGGCTGCTAGCAGAACCTAGAGTTCACACACACACACACATGCATGCACGCACACACGCACCACACATACACACACATGTATAAATTTTTTACATATAGCCTAGCATGTATCAATGCATGATAACTGCAGTTATTAACACTATTATTTTATTATTGCCACATTACTGTAGAAATACTTGAGCCTGAAATTAGCTGGGTTAAGGGGAAATAAGATTTTTTAAAGATATTAAGAATTCATTCCTTCGTTGATTTCATTCAATAAGCAGCTACTAAATGTCTACTGTGCACCAGCACTGTGCCATGTGAGAAAAATATTAAAACGACACTTCCAATGCTGCAAGAGAGGTGGGCATTCAGGCAGCCCACTCTCAAGTGCTGCAAAAAGACACTTCCATGAGTGTCAAAGTGGTGGCTATCCCTGGGTAAACGCTGTGGCTTCCTTCAACTCAGAACACAACCATGTCTCTACAGCAGTCCTCCAGACAGACTAGAGTCTGAGGACTGCCCATCTTCAGCACTTGGGAGAGCTCCGGGTTTTAAAGAAGCAGGCGGGAAACTTCATGAGTTCACTGGAATAAAGAATTGTGTGTGTGTGTGTGCATGCATGTTTGTGTGTGTGTGTGTAAGAATAAGAATAGAGTGGGGCTCAGAGTGATCAAGCAGGATAGTGTTCCTGACTGTTTGGGTAGCTCTGTGGTGTCCCTGCATCATTGGTGTCTTTGGTGGGAAGGGCACTGGCCCCTTGATAGCCCTGAGGTCTGAATGAGTTTCTGCAAGGCACTCTTACTTTCTGCCATCTGCAACCCACCACTGCATTTTTATAACCGTCTGTGTTCTGTAGACGCCCCTTCTGGACTCCTTGCAAGACCTGACTTCGGTTCCGGAGGCTTATCCCACCTCACTCTCACATTCCGTTGGCCCTCTGTGCCTACCCTTCAGAGCATTTAGAACCGAAGTTGCAACCACAATATAAGGTTTTCATAGTTTTCCTGAGGTATAATTTGTATATGAAGCACTTGCTTTTCTTAGTTCTATAACAGAAACCTCTACCAACACAAATAAACTACAGAAAAAAAGTTTTATTGTGGTTCACAGTTCGAGCATACAGCCCATTATGGTGAGCAGTAGCAGTGGCAGGGCCATGAAGGGGTTAATCTCACTGTGTTGATGTTAGGAGGGAGACAAGGGTGAATGCTGGTGCTCAGATGGCCTCCTGGCCTCCTTCTGATTTTATTTTCTCTATCCAGCCAGAGTAAAAACATAAAATGTACTATGCATAGTTAAAGGATACAACATGATACCAATGTGATGGCTTCCATGATAACTAAGTGATCATTTTCATTGATACCCATGTAACAGCTTCCATGACGACTATGTGATCATTTTCATTGATACCGATGTAACAGCTTCCATGACGACTA
>JAQHUG010000025.1:4613643-4624911 GCA_028555095.1 Dicrostonyx torquatus | reverse complement strand
TCTTATAATAAAAAAAAAGAAAAAAAAGATTTACAGATTTTAAAAAACAGTCAGTTTTAGTTGAGTTGACTTAAAGGGACTTCCAACCAAGAACATAGTAGCTATCTATTAATTATTACTTATTATTAATAATTATTGGTTACTTATTACTAATCCATCTTCCTTGCTATTCTGAATGATTTCATTGCTACTCTACGCATGAAAAACTTACCTTCCTAATTGTTGTTCATAGTATATTATCAAATGTTGCTTTCTAAAATAGTTTCCATTTTTTATATATTGTGTTTACCTCTTTCTCAGACTCCTAAGAGGCAGGTTACCTCTAGTGATGAATGAGAAGGTAAGAAACTCAGGAGTAGCCAAAGAAATGGTCTTAGAGGGAAAAAAAAAAGAAATTGGCAGAAAATCCCAAGTTGAAAGGATCTCCAGCAAACGAGCTGAGTGTGTTTCCATTGACCACAGGTTCCGCAGTCCCTGTGCCACGGGCTGCTGCTGTCATCTCCTGGACCCACTGGTACCACAGTCCCTGTGCCAAGGGATGCTGCTGTCATCTCCTGGACCCTCTGGTACCACAGTCCCTGTGCCACGGGCTGCTGCTGTCATCTCCTGGACTCTCTGGTACCACGGTCCCTGTGTCGCAGGCTGCTGCTGTCATCCTTCTGGACCCTCTGGTACTGCAGTCCCTGTGCCATGGGCTGCTGCTGTCATCTCCTGGACTCTCTGGTTCCGCAGTCCCTGTGCCACAGGCTGCTGCTGTCATCTCCTGGACTCTCTGGTACCACCAGTTTGCCTCTACCTTGGGTACTTGATACACAGATTTCATGCTCAGCTGGGGCTGCCTCTGATTTCCACATTCCCACTGTTGACTAAGAAGTTTCTATCTGTGTTCTGTGGCCAAGTTCTCAAAGAGAAGTAGATAGCTTTTTCCTTTTTTCTGTTTTCCTCGATCAATAGGGTCACTCTCGTGGACTCAGTGTGTGATCCTGAATTGTTTTTCAGCTTTCCGTGGACTACCCTAAAGCACCCAGCTATGCTGGAGTACAGGGTTCATGATACAGACAAAGTGCTAGGGTGTGGATGTGGCTTGTTCTTAAAGGTTTGTGTGATGGAAGCTTGATCCTCAGTGTGGAGGGGCCTTTAATACATGGGGCTTGAAGGGAGGTAATTAGGTTATTGGAGGCTACACACTCTCTAAGGGATAAATGCTATCATGTGGAAGGAGGTTGATTTCATCAGAGAACAGGTTTCTTGAAGGCAGGTCATTCATGCATTGGCATCACCTGGACATGGTCATTTCCCTTTCTGCATTTTATCTACCTCTAGTTCTGGTCTTCTGAATCCAGCAGAACCACCCATTAGTCTCTGTATACAGAACTCAAGGGTTTCTCTACCTGACAGTTCCAAACCCTTCCACACCACTCCAGAAAACAAAGGTCTGTGACCACAAGGCCAACTTTATCTCAGTCAACTCCACTGGTCTCAGCACCAGTTTTCTGTATTAGTTATTGATGATGGCTAATAATATTGATTGTCAACTTAACAGGCTCTAGAATTACCTAGGGGAAAAATCCATGGACAGACCTTCCAATGGACTTTCTGCACACAAGGACCACTAAGGTATCTTACTGAAGTGCAGACTTTGACTCAGAAGTTCTGGGATGGATGCTAAAAACCTATGGATCTTACCAGTCCCCAGGGATGCCTGGTACACTGGTCCATGGACTACATTTTGAGTAGCAAGGGTTCACAACCTCATTTTAGCTTTTCTTTTCTTCAGGTGACAGTCTCACGTTTCCCTGGCTGGTTACATAGCCAAGGATGACCTTTCCTTCTTCTTGCACATCCCACATGCTAGGATTATAGCCATGTGCCAGCATGTATTGCTTTGTGTTAGCATTTTGAGCCATATGTTTTCTTATCATGAGTAGATGATCTTTGCATTGTGCCATGCTTGGTAACATCTCTATAATCCTCCCATCACACCTCTTCCAAATTCAGACAACTAACACGTCTCCAGAAGTTGCCAGTGCTACCTGGTACACAAAGCACCTGGCCCTCCAGGTCTGTTGACCTATCTCATAGTGAACTGGATGAGCTACTCTGGAATGTTTAAATGCAGCAGGCACTCTCAAATGTGGACCACCCATCCAAAAGGCAGCATACCTACATGTCACAGGTAATTTATGAGAGAGATTGTCTCATGTGAAATACTTGAACTCTTTGCTTTTCTTATTTATATAAGTACTTTCCTTTCTGCCTTCTGTTTAAACCATGCATTAGTCAAAAGATTTTGTTCCCAAAAGCAAGAAAGAAAATTTTTAATAATATGCATTTATACTTTGTCCTCCAGAACTATAGACTGTTTGAGAATGTCACATAGAAACAGAGACCTGTAAAAGGATGAAAGCGAATTTTAGCAAATGTCTTCAAGCTGCATAAAAGTATTATCTGTGGCGTTGTAATTACAGACTAAGTTTGTGGAAATGTGGAAAGGGACTTCTTTGATGTAGAAATCAATAGGTACAGACAATAGAGAGATAGGGCTGAAGATGACAGGGACAGAGCTCGAGACGTCACAGCATGTGGCTGGCTTCCTACCTCTGATCTAGGTGGACCTTCAGTTATGTGATTCCATTGTCAGTAAGATATGCATTCCTCCTCTCTTGAATGGCTAGTAAAAATCAAAGAAGCCAGTACCTGCCCAGCCTGGGTTATCCAATACAGCAGCCGCCAGTGCTGAGTGACTATTTAAATTAACTATAATTAGACAAAATTTAAAATGTAAGTCTTCCCTCATGCTGGCCACCTTCAAAGCATTCACAGCCACAGTGGACAATCACTGCACATTGGACAAAGATAGAAGATCTGTAGGCATTGTAAAAAGTTCTCCTGGACCACCTTGGTTTTAACAGTAAAGCCAGGTGCAGATGCTCACACACAAGGAAAGACGCTCAATCATGCACACCTGCACAGTGGCATGCAGTAATGGAGCACTGCCCGAACACATTTCATCACTGCATCTACTGCAGTCATGAAAGCAATGAAAACATAAATATGAACCTTGGACAATAAGAGTGGGATTCATATAATTACTGCACACTCCTTCCTACAAATGTCAAATGTCTAGACTCCAAATAGCATCACAGATATTCTAATTACAGCAGAATAAAAGAGTCTCCTGAAATTCTAGTCTCCTATAAAATTGCTAACATAGTTTGCATTTATAAAAGGGCATGCTAGCTTCTGGACTCTGGTATTCTCTACTCAGGTTCTGCAAGAGGCAAAGGCAGGACTAAGGGGGAGATTGGCTAGAGGGGATCAACAAGGCACAGCTGCAGCAAGCAGAATCCTGCTCAGCGGGTGCCTGGCTGTCTTGGGAATGATACAAGAAGGGGACAGTCAAGATAAACACATGACCCTCCAAGGACTCGGTAAAGCAATAGCAGATAAGAACAAATAGAAAATTATCATCAGACATTGGCACATCCCTGGCACTGTAGAAAGTTCCCCTAGATCACCAGGGCTATGCTAAATGGATTTCTTTTCTTACTCCAGTTACTCTTTCAAACACCCTGATAATCTAGGTATTTGACTTTACTGCATTTCAATTTTACTGATACAGAAAGGAGGCCCATAGATGATTAAAAACATGTCTGTGGCAAGTCAGTAAAAAAATGTCGGAGTCAAGGATGGAACTGGGATGTACTGAACTCCAGAATTCAAATGCTTAAAAGTCCTTGTCCCTCATGTGTGATCAGCTGGCTCTGTACAGGGAAAGAGATTTCACCTACTCAAGAACATTTGGCCCCTGGTCCATCACCCCTCCCCATTCTTCCCAACTTCAGTTCTACTTGAATTGCAAGGTTCCCACAGCATGTAGGCATCCAGCCTGTACATCCAACCCCATCAGTTCTCCAGGGAACCCATATATGGTCTCCATTCAAGCTCTGTGAGAAGGCTCCAGCTTGCTTGCACAAAGATTCCAGACAGCCCACAAAAGACGGTCTACAAATGGAGGGGACAGGCCCTTGTTCTCATGGACAGCCCTCTGAAGACATGGATGCAAGGAAAGCAAAGGAAGGTTCACTGGAGGCTGTTCACTATTGGTGTATCAACACACATGTTGAAAATGCACCATCTCCCTCCAAACTCCTAAACTGAAACCCTGGGGGTAGGTACCAGCACTGTTTGGTGTTTTGTTTGCTCGTTTGTTTGTTTTGGCTTTTATCCTTTTTAGTTTTTATTTTTCAAACTTTTACTTTAGCATACAAAATACTGAGTTTCAACATGGCACCTTCATACATGTGTCATCATACTTTGCTATCAATTGGTTTCCTCTCCTACCCTCCTTATACCACCCCTCCAGCTGGATCCCTTTCTGCCTCCATTTATCTCTCCTGCCTTCTTTTAACATGTGGTGTAGAAATGTCCCTCTTCCCCTTACGTGTCTTCTTCCACCCGCATGATCCCTGTTCTACTGTGAGCTACAAACACACATGGATGTACATACACATATACACTTTTTATTATGTATTTTTGTTGACTTGTTTATTTGTTTGTCACTCTGGGGTTGGCTTATTTTGCTTCACATAATGGTTTTCAGTGACATTTACTTTCTTGAAAAACTCATTATCCCATTTATCTTTATGGATGTATAAAATTCTATTGTGTATATGCACCAGATTTTCTTTACCCAGTGAGTCCACTGATGGACATTTAGCCTCGCTCCTTTCTCTGGCTATTGTGGGTAGTATAGCCATAAACACGAATGAACAGATCTCTCCGTGTTCTGTTGACTCCGAATCTCTCAAGTGCACACAAAGAACTGCTGTAACCGAGCCGTGATCATTCTATCTTCAGCTTTCCGAGAAACTTCCCTACTGATTTCCACTGTAGCTGTGTACATTCAGATTCCCCGCCCCCTTGAGGGAGTGGCCAATGAGGGTTCCTCTTTTCTGTCAAACCTCGTCACATCTGCTGGCATCTGTTTTCTTGCTGACTGGAGTAGGAGAGACTCTCAAAGCAGTTTTCATCTTCCGGGTGGCTAAGGATGCCGAACCCCTTTTCAAGATTGGCTGTCCATTTGTTCTTCCTCTGAGCCATCTCTCCAGCCCTTCCCTCTGATTTCTTTTTCAACAAGTTCATTACCAGTTTGGTGGATTGAATGGCAAATTGTCTGCTCAGTTCATTGCCTCATACGTTGGTTGGATGCTTTGTGGTTTGATGTTGAATTTTTGCAGCTTGTCATTTTTACAGATGACAGACATTAGTCCCTTGTCTGATATGTGATTGGTAAAGATTTTCCCACATTCTGTATATTATCTCTTCACCCTGGTTATCATTTCCCTTGCTGTGTAGAAGCCTTTTTATTTCATATAACCTCACTTGCCAACTCTTAGGATTATTCTCTCCGCTGTTGGAGCCCTGTTCAGGAAAGCTTTGTCTATTTTATTACTCTTTCCTTCAGCAGTTTCAACTTTGGTTT
The DNA here is from genome assembly GCA_028555095.1 of Dicrostonyx torquatus. Taxonomy (NCBI): domain Eukaryota; kingdom Metazoa; phylum Chordata; class Mammalia; order Rodentia; family Cricetidae; genus Dicrostonyx; species Dicrostonyx torquatus. The sequence goes on along the minus strand of JAQHUG010000025.1, from coordinate 4,619,426 downwards.
CCAGGTCTCACTCTATGCCCTTTGATCTGATCTTCTGCTGAGCCTTCTTCCTAGGAGCGAGATACCAAGTCTCATCGCCCACATATGCAAACCAAGCTTCTCAGAACCATTTGTTAAAGATGTTGTCTTTTCTGCAGCACGTGTTACTAACAGCTTTTGCCTCACCCATGTGCATATGGCCAGCACTAATTGGACTCAAGGAGTTAGTAATATTATAAAAAAAAAAAAAACAGGATATAAAGCTGGGAGAACGATGGCTTGAAGTATCCCAAGAAAGATGGAGGAGCTAGTAGAAATGTGGGTCTGATCAAAATACACCATATACAAGTATGGAATTTTCAAAGAATAAATAAAATGTTATTTAATTTTTTTCGTTAGTTGGTTGTAGCTGTGTGGGTTTACCTCTGGGTATATTATGCAATCCCATGTGTTTACAGACCTGTGTTGTGTGGGTACCATGCTGTTTTTTGTTACTATGGCTCGGTAATATAGTTTGGAATCAGGTTCTGGTACCTCCAGCTGCTCTTTCTGCTAAGGACTGCTTTTGCTATTAGAACACTTAGTGCTCCTGTGTGGATTTTAGGATTTCTTTTTCTTACTTCTGCGAAGAATGTCCTTGGAAATTTGATGGGCATTGCCTTGAACCTGTAGATCATTTTCAGTTATAGCAGTTTCCACAATAACTGTCTATTCAGGAACATGGAGGTCTTTTGATATTCTGTTGTCTTTCATTTTTCTGTGTTTTAATCTTTTCATTGTAGGAGACTTGTACCCCCTTGGTTAGGCTTATTTTTAGGGTTGGTTTGTTTCCTGTGGATATTTGCTATTAGTTTTTGTTTGGGGGGAGGTGTGTCTGTGGCTTGTGTGTGTGTGGTGTATGTGTGTGGTGTGTATGTGTGTGGTATGTGTGGTGTGTGTGTATGTCTGTGTGGCTGTGTGTGTGTATTTATATGTGTGTGGTGTGTGTGTGGCATGTGTGTGTCTGTGTGGTGTGTGTGTGTCTGTGTGTGGCATGTATGTGTGCATGTGTGTCTGCATGTGTGTGTCTATGATGTGTGTGTGTCTGTATGTGTATGTGTGTGTATCTATATGTGTGTATGGTGTGTGTGTATGTCTGTGGCATGTGTGCGTGTGTGTGTGTTTTGTGAATGGTAGCTTTCCCTCTGATTTCTTTTTTTTAAAGATTTTTTTATTTTTTTATTTATTTATTATGTATACAATATTCTGTCTGTGTGTATGCCTGCAGGCCAGAAAAGGACACCAGACCTCATTACAGATAGTTGTGCGCCACCATGTGGTTGCTGGGAATTGAACTCAGGACCTTTAGAAGAGCAGGATGCTCTTAACCTCTGAGCCATCTCTCCAGCCCTTCCCTCTGATTTCTTTCTCAACAAGTTCATTACCAGTTTAGTGGATTGAATGGCAAATGTCCCCCAGAGTCTCAGGCCTTTGAACACTTGGTCCTCAGCTGGTAGAGCTGCTGGGGAAGGTTGATATGGTGCAGCCTTGCTGGAGGAAGTACATCACTGAGGACAGATCTTGAGGTTTTAAAGCCTACTACCACTCTCAGCTTGCTGTCTCTGCTTCATGCCCCTGGCTAAGAATGCGAACTCTTGGTTTCTGCTCCAGCTACCATGCCTGCTGCTTGCTGCCATACCTCTCTACCAGGAAGACTCTCTACCTCTGAAACCATAAGCCCAAATAAACCCTTCCTTCTATAGTTTGGTTCTGGTCATAGTGTTTTATCACAGCATAGAAAGCTACGGGTGTTTGTATCATTACTTTATTAAAAGTATTTATCAAGAACAACACAGACTTGTCTCCACAGGGAAGTGTGGTCTTCACTCATCATCAATGAAAACTCTCTTTGTAACAGGTGGAGACCGCTACAGAAAACCACAGCCAATCCAAACACTCATAGCTATGAACCTCCCTTTCTTTTCTCAAATGATTTATGTTTGTTTATTTATGTATTTTGTGTATGTTGGTGTTTGTCTGCATGTATGTCTGTGTACCACATGTATGCAGTGCCTCTGGAGGTCAGAAGAAGGTGTTATATGCCCTAGAACTGGAGGGTTGAAACCAAACCCAGGTCCTCCAGAAGAGAGGCAGTGCTCTTAGCCTCTGAGCCATCTCTCCAGCCACTGAACTATCCTTCTATAACTGCTCTTGCTTTGTCACAGAGGTTCTGGTAGATCATGCTTTCATTTTCAATTTATTCTAGGAACTTTCTAAATTTCCCCCCAATTTCCTGATTTTCATGACTCAGTATATTGTTCAATCTCCACATGTTGATCTAGTTTTTATAATTTTTCTTGCTATTGATTTCTACTTTTTGAAATAGGATCTGATAAGATATAAGAGAATATTTTAATTCTTTTCTATTTATTAAGATTTATTTTGTGACCTAAAAACCCTTTTAGAAGGTTCTACGAGCTATTGAAATACATTCTGTTTCTTAAGTACGTGTGAACTTATATTATAGCTTAATTAATTCTGAGGTCTCTTTGTTGATTTTTGGCCCAGACGATCTGTCTAGAGATGAGAGTGGAGTATTGGAATTGCCCAGGATATCTGGATCAAGAACCTATGATCTTTTTTTATCCATCAGTGGTTTTGGATTCTGTTTGTTTGCTTGCTTGTTTTTGTGAAACTGAGAACCCCCAACACTTGATGCAGATATACTTACAATAGTCATATCTTCTTAATGAATTATTTTCTTTATTAAATTGTAATGATGTTCTTAATCTCTTCTGGCTAGTTTTGATTTGCAGTAGACTTGATAAGATATCATAACAGCTGTGTGTGCTAGCCAGGTTTTCTGTCAACTTGACATAAAAGTCATCTGGAGAAAGGAGACCCTCAGTTCAGGAAATGCCTCCATCCGGTTGTCTCTGAGGCATTTTCTTGATTAATGATTGCTGTGGAAGAGCCCAGTCCATCGCAGGTGGTACCACCACCGGACAGTCCTGGGTAGTTCTGTATGGGTTCTATAAGAAATCTGGCTGAACAAGGCATGGGGAACAAGCCAATAAAAAGAACTCCTCCATAGTCTCTGCATCAGTTCCTGCCTCCAGGTTCCTGCCTTGAGTTCGCACCCTGAGTTCCCATCATAATGGACTGCAATCTGAAGGACAAAATAATCCTTTTCTCCACAAGTTGCAATAGAGACCCTAACTAAGACCCTGTCATTTTGGTTTCAGTTTTTTGACAGATTTTTTTTCCATTCTTTGTCTATTTCCAGTAAGGTATAGATCTTGGTGACCACAGAGGTTGAACCGAGCTTTTTAATCCAGTCGGAAGTCTGTGTCTCTTTATTGATGAATTGAGGCCATTTACAGTTATGGTTACTATAGAGGGATATTTTATAGTCCCTGTAATTTTGTTGGTTGTTTTTCTGGTTGGCAGGGTTCTTTTTCCCTCTCCAAGAGTGTTAGAGCTCTGCTGATTTAGTGTATTGATCTTAATGGAGTCCTTCCTAGGTCTCCTTTATCCAGCCATTCCTCTCTTGAAATGCATTCTTCCCTGTGCTCTTGTGACTAAGACCGTCTTCCACCTCTGTGTAAAAGCATTCCTTTTATCTGCAGTGATGGCTCGGTAGTCATGAACTGCCTTGGCTTGTGTTGGACTTGTAGGTCCTTATTTCTTCATCAGTTTTAAAAGGTAGCTTTGCTGGATTTAGCAATATAGGTTGATAGTGACTTACTTTAAGGATCTGAAAGACATATATCATATTCTTTCCCGGCTTTGAGGGTCGCTAACAAGAGATCTGGTGCTATTCTTCTGTCTTCTGACTCTGCCTGTGTAGACGAGTTGACATTCCTCTTATAGCTTTGGTGTTGTATCTTTGTGCTGTATTTTTGTCATCTTGACTATCACATGCTGTGAGGAGGTCCTTCTCTGCTCATATCTATTTGGGGTTTTAAATGCTTCTTACACTTGAATGTCTATTTCTTACCCTAAGTTTATGAAATCTTCTGCCATAATTTCTCTGACTAAATTTTCTCTGCCTTTAATGTTTATTTAAGCCCTTTCTTCCATCCCATGGATCCTTTGGTTTGTTCTCTTGATCTTATCCAAGAGTTTTTCTACATTAATATTTGGGTATATTGTTTCATCAGTCTGTCATTTATCCCTGGTTTTTTGTTTGTTTCTTTGTTTTGTTTTGTTTCTTTATTTGGTTTGGTTTGATTCTTTTCCTTCTGCTTGGTAGAGTCTCAACAACAATAAAGTACTTCCCTGGGCTGAGGAGATGGCTCAGTGGTTAAGAGCTCTGTCTGCTCTTCTAAAGGATCCAGACTCAGTTGCTAGCACTCACATCAGATGATTCACAACTACCTGTAACTCCAGCTCCGGGGGAGTAGATGTCCTCTTCTGGCCTCCAAAGACATCCGCACAGACACACACTTGTAAAATATAAATTAAAAAAATCTTTAAAAGAAAAATATTTCCCAAGTATTGGTGCAATTCAGTCCTAGAGCATTTGCCTACATGCCCAAAGACCTGGGTTCAATTCCCAGTACTGTTTTTAAAAAAATCCACAGTGTACAGGGAGCTGGAGAGATGGCTCAGCAGTTAAGAGCACTGGCTACTCTTTCAGAAGACCTGTGTTCAATTTCTAGCATTCATATGGTAGCTCACAATTGTCTACAACTCCAGTTCCAGGGGATCTGGTGCCCTCTTCTGGACTCTGAGAGCACTGAATGAACATAGTCAACAGAGAAAAATGCAGGTAAAACATTAAAATCCATAAAATAAAGACAAATAAATCTTTTTTAAAAAATTCCAATTGTAAAAAAAAGTTCAAAATCAAAATTAGATAAATGTAGGAAAGAATAATTTTTAAAAGCACATGATATTTTGGGGAGTCAATCAAAGTAAAGAGAAAATGCTATTCAAAATGGGTGAGAAAGAAGATACATGGGGAGGGAAGAAAACGATGAAGAAACAGAAAACATTGCCTAAGAATGAAAAACATTGCAGAAGTAACGTTATCTGAATGTATGAAGTGGAATAAAGATATCAAAAGTTCAAAGCTACAATAGAATACAAATTCTGCCAGACGTGTAGGCAAAAGGAACCCGTGGGGTTAAAAGATGAGACTATAAAAGAGCTGCTTCCTCACAGTATGGAGACCAACAGTTACTGTATTTGAATCGGGGAGGAAAATGAACTGCACCCTAATGGACCAGTTTCTGATGCCTGCTACAGTGGATCAGCGCCCTCTAGTGGCCACAGTCAGCTTTACATTCTGTGAACTGAACAGAATCTAACCCTTCTTCGGACTTCCCAAATCATACTCACCCACCACCAAGCCTATGGGAAGGCTGTTTTAGCTTAGAGGTGTCTCCTGGGTGCAGTGGGAGTGTGGAGGCAACCTTATTACTGAGGTCGGTTTAGGACCTACCTGCCCACTTTAAAGGACTCCTGAGTGTTAATCACCCAGGTGGAGGAATGCAGCCTTGGAGGGCATCTTAGACACCCTTGGAACTTCAGAGTTCTCGATCTGTAAAACAGTGAACGATATATAAGTAACTCCAGAATTGATTGGTCCATCTGCCTCAAGCTCAGATCCATCAAGCTTCAGGTAATTCTCGGTTGGTGACATCTCTTCTGGTCCATTGGGCTATCAATCTCCCCTATGTAGATCCTTTCCTAGAGACAGCGAGACAGCGCCTTGCGGCACAGCAGAGCGGACCCTGCTTTCTCCACAACAGGCTCTCTGGGATTTCTCTCACTTTCTGGTCTCAGGTCCCTGAGGAAGCTTAGATTTTAAGAACAGA
>JAQHUG010000025.1:4591864-4611536 GCA_028555095.1 Dicrostonyx torquatus | reverse complement strand
GTCTAATCTATTTTTTGAAAACTCCACCAGGGAGGACAGCTTGATTCAAATAGGTCCACAGAGAAATTATGTGAAAGGACGCATGAATGTCAGTTAAAACCAGCTAATGGTCCTGTGTGGCGGGATGGAGACTAAGGGCTGAGCAGAAAGGGTCCATCCTTTGGGTTGTAATGCTCTGTAAGGAGACCTACCCACAGCAGTGATGAGTCCTTAGCGAAACAAATGACCTCGTTAATTAAGTAGGTTAGTACTCCCACCACGCTGTCCTGAATTGCTCTTCTGATTTTCAGGAGCGGTATTTCTGAGCCAGATTAAACACCGAAAATCAGTCTGCGCAGTTTGAAAGCAATTACAGAGATGACTACACAGGCCAGGTGTGGTATCGCACATCTGCCTTCCCAGCACTTGGGTAGTGGATTCAGGATGACAGCAAGTGGGAGATTAGCCTGGGAAAGTGGAAGGTTAGCCTGGGCTACATGGAGAGACCACCTCAAAAACAAAAAAACCAATAAAGGTAACTGAACAGGCTAGGAGATGACACCCAGCTTATCCCCAACTACTGAGTACAGTTCCTAAGTGTCCCACCCACCTGGCTTTCTCCTCCAACCTGGCCCAAAACTGGAAAAGGCAGTAAAAAAGATTCCTTGGCTTTCTAGAGCCCTTTCCTTTCCCATACTGTTGAATACTTCCACTCCGTCCTAGGCACACATGTAAAGCAGTAGAGATGAGATACTAAAAATCATAGATGTATGTGACTCCAGTTCCATAGGTCTGTATACATACATAGTCCCTATACATCCTGTTCTCTGCATGGTGTAAAAAGAGAACCCCGTTCTGTATGCTTCTCAGCTTGCACGCCTATTCCTCTTAGGAACAGCGAGTGGTCCTTTCGCATTCAAATGGGCTTCCCCAGATCCTGTCCTGGCCCACTGCAGCTGCATCAGTGAGATTTTCTATAACAGACAACCTTCTTAAGGAATTCCATGCTGGCTAGTTTTATGGGAACTTGACACAGGCTAGAGTCATCTGAAAGGAGGAACCATCAGCTGAGAAAATTCCTCCTCTCTATATGATCCAGCTGTAGGTATTTTCTTAATTAGCCATTGATGGGAGAGGGCCCAACTCATGGTGGGTGGGGTCCCTCCTGGGATGATGAGCAAGTCGGTAACCAGCTCTCCTCCATGGCCTCTGGATCGGCTTCTGCCTCCAGGTCCCTGCCCCGCTTGAGGTCCTATCCAGACCCTTCAATGGTGGACTACAGTGTGGAAGTGTAAGCCAAACAAACCCTTTTCTTTCCAACTTGCTTTTGATCATGGTGTTTCATGGCAGCAGTGGAAACACTACTTGCCATGGACTGGCTCAGGGGAGCCACTCAGACCGTGGGAGAAGCAGGGTCTTGGCACTCAGGAAGGCACGAGGTCGGCGATGACAGACAGACACAACACACAAGAGAGTAGTTTGGATCTGCTGCAATTTTACTGAATTCATGTTTTCATTATATAGTATTCAAACAAAGAACAGAACCAGAAGGTCATGTACCATTAGTTGGCACAGTATGAAAGCTTCTTTTGGTCACAACAGCGATGAGCAGGTGTTAGACATAACACATCCTTAGAAGGGGAACTCTTGTCCTCGGGAACATAAACCTCAAGCAAGTGGTTTCATCTTATCTAGGAATAGAAAGTTTCTGTCTCATTATTGTTTATCATGGCCCTTCCTTTTTCTAACCCTTTCTTTATCTCCTCTAGTGACTCTCTGCATCTGCTGAAGTATACTTGTTTGTACTTTCTTATGCAGCAGGCACCATGGGGGTTGGTATCTAGCAAGTCTATCCATAAATGGTAGAGCTAAGTAGTTCCGCTTTTGTCCCTCATATATCACATACTTATGACTATCATCCTCATATCTTCCTGTTTATGGAATGGGGTCATCTGGTGACTCAGTTGTACTCCTGGGTGGTTCCCACCACTTATCCCCTATCCTAAACTTTACTACCCCATGAGCCTTACGTGTTGGAATACTTAATCTTGCAAGGGATTTTTTCCTAGTTTCTTTATTCCCAGAATGGGGGTTTCCTAACACCATCTGGATCTTAACCTATGTTTCCCCCAAATTATCAGTCTTTTCTAGGAAAAGTTCCCACTGCTGTAACTCATCCATAATGCCCCCCCAATCTCTTTTTGCTTACAATCAGAATTTGCACAAGGGCTTGAACCACTGGAGGCATCTCGAGCACTGTTTTAGTATCAAAAATCAGAATTATCATTTCCAGGAACATCAAGGGATTCTCTGGTAAGATTATGTGTTTGGCCAAGTACAGCAAAGAACATAATCAGGAAACAGGAAAGAATAGCAGAGGCAGCTAACCATCTATGACAGCGGTGAGAACACGATCTTCCATTCGAGTTCATGACCCAAGCTAATTGCCAAGGAACCGCCGGAGGCCTATCTGCGAACAGCACGAACACCCCATCCTGTGTGTCCCCCGAACCAGAGGCATCATTGTCACACAGGCGACACTGCTGTGGGTGTGGCATCTATTGGTTTGAATAAGATGACTGTTCATCCTTTCCTACCATTTAGTCCAAAAGTAGAAGGCCCAACAAAGCTATCAGGGTGGCTGCAAAATGTCACCAGCACCCCCAGCTCCATTCATTTTCTAGTTGACTCTCTTTGGTAGCTAATTCCACCCTTAAGACTCCTCCGTTCTCCCCGGGTGCCCACTGCAGTGATAACATTCACACTCACAGCCAAAGCAACGAGAGGGAGGAGGATGTGAAGAGTGGACCTATGATTTGAACATCTCTTCCCGGACTCATGCTGGAGTTTAATTGCCATTATAACAGCATCCTTTGGTGGGAGATTTAAGAGGTGGCGAGATCATGAGGGCTCCACCCTCTCAAATGAACTAGTGCAGCATCATCCTGGAAGGGGGTTCCCAATACAAAGATGGGCTTCATTGTTTTCTCTCTCTGACTATCGGCTCTCATGCCACCCAGCCACATTAGGACTCGGCATGGAAGTCCTCATCACATGTCACACTGTCCCTTAGACAACTTAACCTCTAGAACTTCTTAACCAATAAATCCCTTCTTGATTAAACTACCCAGGTGGTTATAATGGCAGAAAAAAAAATGGACTCACACAGCAAACATTCCAAGAATTCGAGTTTTGAAATTCCCTCTCACATCTCCCCTTTCCTTAAAATTGTGTTGATTTTTAAGTTTATCCATAAGTTCTTATATAAACCTGCTCTGAAAGGTGGGGCCTCCCCAACACACACACACAAACACGACATGTTGAGCGTACTCACAACACGTTATTAATAACTTAGATGAGTAGAAATAGCGGAGTGTAGCTGCTGGGCCTCGGCGACGAAGAGCTGAAGAGCACTTCCCTTCTCTCTAGATCTGCTCCTTCAGGGGAAAGCAAGCTGCCATGCTGTGCAGGAGCGCTAGCCCTGCCAACAGCCAGCAAGAGCTCCCCAGACCCCTGGAGTACATCCAAAGCCTCAGACAAGCTTTAGACATGGAGCCTGGGCCGCCATTTTGGCCATCACTTCCTGAATGAGCCTGAACCAGAAACCACCAGCTATGCTACTCCAATTCTTAAATCACAAAAGCTATGTGGAATAATAAGCTTTTATTGCGCTACTATGCAATATAAAGATATCTTGCTACGCAGCACTAGAAAGGTATTGCAAAGGATGACTGTGAGATACAGGCTTTGGTCAACACTGTGGTAGACAACAGTAGTTTCCATCGAGACCTAGTTGTCACTTCTCTGAGTGCACAGTCAGACTACATTTCCCATCACCCTTGCAGCTGAATGTGGCCATGTGACTAAAATCTCTAAAACAGTATGGAAGGAAGAGATACACACTACTTCTAGCTTTGGCCAAAAGGATGTTCTCACGCCTCTCCAAACATTTTTCCCTTCCAACTGGACTTTTGTCTCTTTGTCAGCCCAAAGCAGATAGCCATGACAAGGCCCTCAGAGAGGCCACACCCAAGACAGGAAGAGCCCGAGTGTTTGGGTAGTGACATTAAAAGGAGTAGCCTCAGCTGACCGAACCCCTGGTAAAGGTTATTAAAGAAAGGTGAAATAAATAAGCTACAAATATGTTGACTGTTTTCTTACTTCAGACTAGACTATTTGTCCAAACAAATAAATATTTTTTTTCTAAACAAAATAGTAATGTTGGAAAGAGAAAAGAGTTAGTAGGTGGACCCCAGAAGTCTTTGACCCAGAAACATCCAGTGGATCAAGCATGTGCAGCATCTCTTGGCAGATGTGAAGGTGGAGGTGTGTCTCTGAGATGGCCTGGAGAGCTCCCAAAAGGCAGGGCGGCATGGTCTCCAAGCTCACTGGACGTTTCCCCATCCAGCAGACTCTGTTAAGGGCCATGCTAGAAGAAAGAACGACAAAACAGATATGAGAGAGATCACACTGTGATGTGGGAGTTCCCTCTGTGTGTTGCTTGTATTAGTTAATGAATAAAGAAACTGCCTTGGCCTACTAGGGCAGAACTTAGGTAGGCGGAGAAGACAGAACTGAATTCTAGGAGGAAGAAAGCAGAGCGAGAGAGAGACGCCATGGGCCCACACTGCTGGAGATAGACATGCTGAAGACTTTGCTGACAGGCCACAACCTCGTGGTGATATACAGATTAATAGAAATGGTTTAAACTAATATGTGAGAGTTAACCAATAAGAAGTTAGAGCTAATGGACCAAGCAGTGATTTAATTAATACAATTTCTGTGTGATTATTTCAGGACTAAGCTATCCAGGTGGTGGGGCTGAACAAGCGGCCTCTCTCTCTAACAACACAGCAAACTGGAAGCCAGAGAGGAAAGAACAGCTACTCCAACTCTCATGAACAGAGATCTCCCAAAAGCTAACCATGGTCTCCTGAGAACTGCACTAATCCCTTCTAAGCATGAAATGGAATGGGTTAACAGCAGCGGTAACGCCACAACCCCCCTTCTCCTAACCCAAAATAGGGACATCAGCCAAGATTCCCTGCTAGCAGAAGCAGGATTCCAGGTGCCATAGTATCTTTAAAGCAAGGCCACTTGGACCCACGGCAACAGTAGGCCTATAGTCTGAAGGTCGGGCCTAGCTAACAAAGAGATAAAGGATGAATAGACAACACAAGATGTACCTAGACAAGGTCAAGCTGACATAACTGAACTTTTCCCTCGCCTCAAAGTAGCTAATAGAAACTGTATAATCATCTGTTCATGTAAAATATAAATACTGACTCTAGTCTGTAAAGGCATGCTCAGTTCAGGCTGTGGCATCCTCAGGTCTGAGAAAATGAACCCTCTTGCATTTTGCATCCAGCTGGCCTCTGATGTCTTGTGTCTTGACGGTGGGTTGAAAGCCCCCAGGTCTCTGGGACCTAGCGACATCCTGCTAGGGCCCACCTCTTACCACTAGCCACCCTGGGGACCATGATTCCAGGTCACAGACCCTTAGGGGCAGAGCACATCCAAACCACAGCAGCATCTTCAGCCTTGAGGCATGTGATCTTGAGCCAGACACATCCACAAACATCTGACTCAAGCTTTGTCCCTCCAGATATCTTGGAGAATAAAAATAAAGCAGGCAGCTCTCACCTAACGCACCCTCCTTCCTGGATGGATGCACCTATTAAGATCCTCTACCCCAAGCCCGCAGAACTGTTGTCGGCACTGTATCTTATACCCAGGGAAAAGCATCTTTGCAACAGTTTACTTTCGCATGCGTGGAAGTGGACTTTTATTAAGACTCTCATAGTATAGCGCAGCCTATAAGGTCCAGGAAGGCCTGGCTGCCGGTCACAACTTCAGCTTCCTCCTGAGTCCGTCTTTGTGCCCTCCTGCTAACTGCCTCTCAGTTAAGTCGGGTGTCTGGACCTTGACGTCTGGTATGCTCTAAAACTAGTATAGTCTTACTAAAACATCCTACCCTCCATTGAAATCTCACAGTTTGAGAGATGAATGCGCAAACACATAAATCCGTTAAGTGGGTCAAAGGTTAGAAAGTCTCAATTCTCTAAAATCGTCACATTGTGGAAAGTATTCCTGCAATGTTGTGTCTATCGACACAGACCGTGTAATTGGATTTTTTATTTTCAAATCCAGCGTGAATTACTAAATCAGACTGACCTAGGACTATTCAAAGTAGACTTCAGAAAGCAACTCTACCGGAATTGACCACTAGATGGCAGCCATACCCCAGGAGCCGGTTGCTAACGCCTCCCTCGGACCCCTCGGGCCCCTCCAGCCCTTCCAGGCTTGCTTTCCTACTCGGAACACCACCCTGTCCAGCGTTTTCCGGAAACTCGGACAGGCCCTAGCCACTGAAAAGAACAGGTCCTAGCAGATAAAAACGGCCTGGGAACCGCATCCCTCCTCAAAAAATAAAATCAAAGATTGTTCCCGTCCTGCCCTCCCACTTCTTTTCTTGAAAACTCCACCTGTGGTTTATTCTTCCTGTCTCCCAGAGGACTTCTTCCCATGATAAAATTTCCTTTGTCGCTTTTCTGCTCCTTTTTCCCTAGGCAGCTCCCAGCTGGATGCTGTCTCACGCCACCTGCTCCGCTCACAGAGCTGAGAAGGGACTTTATCCCCTAGAGTGCTCCTCTGGGAACTTAAGACAGTTGAGAGCTGCCAGGTGTGCAGAGCGCCAGGCAGAAGCCTAGAAAGAAGAAGCCGGATAGGCTGGGACCAGGAGGAAATGTTTAAAGACAGAAGTGGAAGCTGGGACGACCCGCTTCCCCACCCGACCCCCGCCCACCTGGCTCCCAGATATATTTTCCAAGAGTTTATGCATTTTCTATGGTGACGCTCTGCTGTTGTGTTATACTACCATGTACAGATAGAGCAGCGCGAAAGACAAGAATGCGAGCATAGGTACTTTTTTATTGCGCTCTTTTTCTGCACTGCCATGCTGTCCCATCTTGCAGGTCTCAACCCCAAGCTCCCACTCAGGCTCGGTCCCTAGAGTGCTTTGGCAAGGGACAACAAGGCCTGTGGAAACCACTGCTCGAAACAGGGCCTCCTCCAAAGAGAGCTCGGAGATCTGAATGTCTAGTGAGTCCCTGTGTCTTAAGTCTGTCTTCCTGCGAGGCAAGGATGGGGCGAGAGTAATGATCCCTGCATTCGAGTCTTGGTCTTGGTGACCTGTCACACTGTACCATAGCAGAAAAGCTGCAGCCCTACCTGTACCACACAGGCTACTGTAAGGACCAAGCAAACAGACACTGCCAGGTACGACATCTGATGATCATAGAGTTGAGAACCTCTTCTGAGGAGAATCTGAGGCCAAAGCCATAGCAGAATGAGAGACACAACCCGTACAGTGTGGACAAAACTATGAAATGGCTCAAGAAGGAGTATTCAGGCAAGACCAGAATGTGAGCGGAAATGACAAAAGCATGAGGTACTACGTATGCCAGTTAGGTCAATTTGTCCATCCTATATATGTGCATTTCCGAACATTGTATTCTACAAAATAGGCACATGCGTTTTTATTTGGTGATTTAACAAAACAATAAATTCTTTTTTCCAATTTTATATATTTATTATTAGATTTTTTAAAAAACACAACGATTCTTAAGGAGGAAAAAAAAAAAACACTGTGATGTGAGAAGTCTCCTAAGTCAGAAAAGCTGATATCCTCCATAAATAAGAGGCGGGGCAAAGGAAAGAGACTCCTGACTAGAAGTGTCTCAGGACGCAGGGTACTAAGAGCCACAGCTGCATGCCATGTGGATCTTTTCAGAAGAAACTGCCTGTAAGAAGCTGACAGTCGAGCCAGGGCACACACCTTTAATCCCAGCACTCAGGGGGCAGAGGCAGGCAGGTCTCTGAATTCAAGCCCAGCCTGGTCTACAGAGAGAGAGTTCCAGGATAACCATAGCTGCACAGAAAAGCCACGTCTCAAAAAGAAAAGAAAAAACAGTGAGTTGTACACACTTGAGTGCTGAGTGAGCACATGACAAAGGTATGTTTCAATGCCATGGATGATTCCGACAGGCTTGGGCTATGGCTTGTTAAACCAGAGAAAGGAAGGAGGGGCAGGGCACTTTGATCCATGTAATATATTTTATGGTTGTGAGCCTAGCCTTTAACGGCTGAGCTATCCCTCCAGGCCTATGTAATATAAATGGCCTTACAATGATGCTTGGAAGAGATGAGTGAAATTTGCTTCACTTAAAAAAGAATGGGCGAGAGGGAAACAAATTTTTAAAAAGAATGAGCATTGATCATTGTTTCTTCTGCATTGTGGATACACACAATGGTTAATTGGGAAACTTTTCCAATTTGTGTATGTTGAAAACGTTTCATTTTTTTTTAATTGAGGAAAAGCCCTCCAAGGAGCTTGAGAGACTGTTAGGAAAAACAGGGAAGACACAAGACATGGTTATCAAGTGTGATAGGCCAAAGAACAACTATGAAGGTTCAGAGGAGGAAGGTTCAAGGGAGGGAGGCCAATCTTAGTCAACTAAATGAAAATGAGCAGAAAGAACACTCTAGAAGGAGCAGGTCCATTTGCACAAGCAGAGAGACTCTAAGTGGCATTGCATTGGTCACTAATTTTTACTAAAGAAACCAATTGATCCTAGTTTGTTCGGAGCATCCCTACTTTCAGCTCTGAAATCTAGCATTGGAAAACCCATCCATCTCCACACATGGAGGGTTGGTCACCCTAGCGTCTCTGGTTATGTGGTAAGTCGTATTGACCAGGAAAAGAGCAGCAGAACTTAGCTAGAGAAATTGTGAGCTACAGACTTGGAAATGAGTCTGAAAAAGAGGTAATTGCTGGGACCTGTTTACTGCCCCATCAACGTCAAACCTCCAGAGCTCATCAGCTCAGGACACCCAAAGCCTCCTGTCCTAGAGCAAATTGGCTTCTCACCTCCTCTATTCTGCTAGAGGGAGCCTACAGATGGCATAGTTGCTGTCTGAGTCTGACCCCTAATTTCAACTTAATTTATGTCTATATTCCACATGAATATATTGTGAATACACATTACACGTGTATATTCTTTAGGCAATTGCAATATGCATCTTCTCATTCATTCACCGTTAAAAAAAAAAAACAAAACTCTATGGTGGCAGCCAGCAAGATGGCTCAGTAGATAAAGGTGCTTACCACCAAGCCTTTGATCAAGGCAGTCAACCTGAGTAGCAGAAGAAGAAAAAACCTACTCCCACCAGGCAGTGGTGTCACATGCCTGTAATACCAGCACTTGGGAGGCACGGGCAGACAGACCTCTGAGTTCAAGGCCAGCCTGGTCTACAGACCGTGTCCTAGGACAGGCTCCAAAAGCTACAGAGAAACTTTGTCCAAAAAAAGAAAAATAAAAAAAATAAAAAATAAACCTACTCCCAACTCTGCCAAGTTGTCCTTTGACCTCCTCACACACATGTTCTGTCACACACACCTGATACACACACAAGATAAATAAATGTAAATTTAAATTAGGAATGATAACATCAACAAATAAATTGGTCAATTAATAAATTAAAGCTTAGAGAACTAATTTGTGCAAAGCCAAACAGAGAATCGCAATATAGCTCCTTATCTGCCACGTGGGGCTTTGTAAATAGTGAATTATTATATAGAGAAAATGCCTAGAATAATGACTAGTATAGAAGAAATCAATTAGGGCTTAGGGGTTCACTCTTATTGTTGGTTAGTTTTGCACCATATCGCCACACCCTGCAGGAAAAGAAAGCATAGACGTCTGAGTTTAAAGGAAAATAAGTTCGTGTCTGCATTGCAGAGCCATTTGTCCCAGGGCTGCGTGGCACATGATAGCTCCAGCTTTACAAGCTGATCTGAGGATAAAGTAAGAGGCACCAACATTAGAGAAGTAACATCTACTAAGTTCTTCAAACTCCAACTCCCCTGAGCCCTCCCTACTAGCTGTTCCCTCCTTGGCTCCCTAAGCAGAAGTGTTCAGTTTTCACAGGAGCCAAGTCCTGTCCCTGCAAGGCCTTCCCTAGCTAGAATTTTCCCCATCTTTTCAAGTTAAGGAAATCAAGACACCTGAGATGGAAGAGCCCATGACTTTGATCTTGACCTTAAGCTTCCCCGGATGACTCTTGAGAAAGCCATTTTACAGTCCACAGGGGAAGCCCCCCACCCAATATACCATTGCTAGTAGCAAGGTCCCCTTCCTGTGCCACTGCCCCACTAACAATGACTCCCATGTTCTTAAGATAGTCGGAAGAAGGACAACAGTCAGTCTGGCCACCAGAAATCTTAGATAATATTGATCACATGATGTTCATCAACATCATGAGAACTGGCCACACAACAGCTCACACCGGCTTCCCTGAGCACAGGCTGATGGGGTCATACAGTGGAAGGCCACTTGCCATGTTTTGCTTCCTTATCTTCACAGGTACAACTGGCCTCGCACAAAAAGAGCAATGGGGGCACTATCGTGCCAGATGGGAGAAGCAAGAGGGAGCTTTGCCAGCACCGCGCCCCACAGACAGACACCTGGTCTACTGGTGTTTTGCAGTGACTCGTGCTTGTGAGCCCTGGGATGTCTCCAGAGGCATTCCTCCCATCCTGGAACTAAAGTTGTTCCCTAACTCTACACATACCCCTCCAACATCCAAAGCAAGTAGAGAGGTCCATATCTCACCATCAATCCTGTCTCAGCAGGCTCTGAGCCAGGCATAACAGATCACCTACCACCTGCACCTCAAGCCTCCTCCAACCCAGATCCTCCCAGGACTGCTGAGCCCAGGTCGGGAGTCATCCTGCCCCTCCACCAGCAGCCAAGTACACACTTCTACTGAAACTCAAAGGCACGCTGCAGAAAAGCTTCATTAAATTTTCACAAGATTTGTCTAATAGTGGCTGAGCAGAGCTGAGAAAGCCACATTCAAGTGCCTGTGCCAACAGCCTGCAAAGAGTTAACCCATTAGGCCACATCCTGGTGAGCTCATCCCTGCCGGAGCCTGCTCAGTGGCTGGGATTCGCAGCACACTGGCTCGTCTGGATGTGGCCAGGGTGGCTTTCTCCAGCTGGGATGAAGGACTTGAGCAGAAACTCATCGCCGGCTTCTTCCCTGTATGAGCGCCCACTGAGTCCCAGGTCTCCCATCTTCCCCGGGGTCACTGTGCACGGTAAGAAAAAGAACCCCCACCCCCGCAGCCCTTCGCTGTGCCTCCCTGAAAGAAGGAAGGTTTGAAGTTTGCTTTAGAGTGTGTTGAGTATCTGAAGTGGAGTTGGAAGGCAGTGTGAATATCAGAGACGAGATGGGACAAAATCAGCTTCAAGCAGGTTGCTGGGACTACCGGGAAAGACAGGCAGAAGTGTGGTGAGCTGGGTGCCTCTCACTGTACACCTGGGAAAACATAGCATGTGCTTGGGCAACCCCTAGCCTTCCACCCTTGGAAGCCATTAAAGGGAAGGAGTGAGCAGGGACCATCTGACCCAGCAGGAGCAAAAGTGCCAAATTGTGAAGTGCAAGGACACCCATAGTCCCCAAAGTGCCGGGTACAGAGCGTCTGTTCCCTGGGCATCCTACATCCAACCTCAGCAGCTGGGGACTTGTCCCTCCTTCCTGCAGGTGTGGCCGGCACCCAGGGCAGGTGCCAGGGAAACAAGGTAGAGTACCCTGGCTTGGACAGTCTTCCTTTTAGAAAAGAGGGAGCAAGACAGGTACATAAAAGCCCAGACAAAGGCATGGCTCCCTCAGGCAGAGGAGGGCCATGGGGACTCCGCCCCTCAGTCAAACCAAATGTAACCACACATTTCCCCTGAGCTGTTTTTCTGCTCTGTAGCCCCACAGGGCCCATGTACTAGTTGTGTGGCCTGAAGAAGAAGGTGAGTGGTGTCCTCAAGATAACTCTGACCTTAGGGAAGAAAGTCCCCTTCCTGAGAGGTCTGTGAGTAAGGAACAGATGGCGGTGAGGCCATGTTGACAGCAGCAACACACTCCACACTCTCTAGTCTCTACACTATCGGGCTAGGCACAGGGCCACACACGCCTTATCAGGGGACTAGACATCACCAAATGAACTCCTGGAAGTGGGGCAGTACAGCAAAAGGAGATAAAGACCCTGGGGATTGGCATCAAGCAACTGGAGCTGAGGAGGGTGACAATGGCAGATTGGGGGGGGAGGGGAGAAAGAGAGAGAGAGAGAGAGAGAGAGAGAGAGAGAGAGAGATCTACTTCCCACCCACACTGCGTCCTGCTCAGGAATATGAAACCATTGCCATCCCACTATGCAAAGCCTGTGGCCTGCCTTCCGCTCTCCCCACCAGTCTACTGGCCTCCCTGCGCTGAGGTCATCTGTGCCCTCTCCTCTCCTCCATGTCACCAGGTCCTTGCAATTCCCAGAATAGCCCGGTTCCTATCAGAGCTCTCTAGGTGGAAGGGTCTGGGGAGGAGGGACAGAGGAGTCAGATAACTCTAGGCCTGAGTGAAGCAACACAGTGGGGCCTCTTTTTAACATTAAGGTTTTTAACATAAATGTGTTTGTTGTGCATGGGGCACCCAAATTCCACTTAAATTTTAAGTCAACAACAGATGCATTTGGGGTAGGTGATATCCAAATCAGTGTTAAATCACTCACTCTGATGCTTTAAAAAAGTATCTATTGTTAATTTGAAATCAAATTCAGCTAACCACTTTGTCCTTGTGCTTACTAGATAGATATGAGAACCTCATCTATACTGATCCCACATTCCAGCTCATTCCAATGAAGGCAGTGGCACCATGAGAGAGCTGGGGAGTGAATTCCAAAGCAAAAGTGGACAGCTATAGAGTACCAGGGTTCTAGAAAGGAAGACTGTAAAGAGGAAGAAAAAAGTCAAGTTCCATCCCCTAGGAAGAATATCAAATGCCAGAATTTGAGGTCCAGCATCTGGGAGCCTCAGTTTCCTAATCTGTAAAATAGGAATGTGGTTAACTGTACCCCTCTCCTTTACAGTGGCAGGAGTCCTCAGAGACCCTCCAGGTAAAGAAAGTACCAGATGCCAGACACTGTATCCTCTGTGGCGATGGTGGTGACTTTGTGGCCACTCTGCCACAAGCCCCAGCTCAGGACTCATCATCCCATTACATGGCTCCTCAGTTTATCACAGCCTCCGCCCCCTGCCCCGCCACTCACTCCACACCCCTCACCCAAACAGTGAGTTCTGCTCACTGACTATGCTCCAATTAAAGTGTCCTCCCTTCTCACTCGTCCCTCGATTTGAAAATGAAAAACAAAAATGCCACCCTAATTGCTCGATACTCTCTGATCTTCCGTTTCTCACCTGTGAAATGGGGGTGTGGTAGTTGCACCTCCCCCAGTGACCTACTAGAAAGACTTGGTAGAGCAAAACAGCAAATACATCCCTGATGCCCAGCGAAAGGGAGTGAGGGGTAGTTAGTATCAGTGTTGACAGAGTCTTGTGTGAACCTAGGCCACCAGGGGGCAGTCTTCGCGAGGCGCGATCCTTAATAGGAAGCGCAAAGCAGGGGATGTAGGTCTGGCCTCCCTGGCACCAGAGCCCACAGCTGCCTCTCAACTGTCACTGTACCAGCTGCTTTCAAACGGGAGGCGATGGTTTACAACAGGCACGTGGAAGAGAACAGGGCCAGCGATCTAGCGATACAAAGCCAGCCAGCCAGGTTTCAACTCTCAATGGTTCCAACCAAAACTGGAAAGAAAAGCAACTGAGTAAACTGCTTTGCAGATGCATGCAAAGCCCTTATCCTACCCTGCCCCAAACTCATCTATTCATTTAACCATTTAGCAAAGTTTTGAGCCAATGCTAGACAGCACAGGAAGTTGACGAGATTCTGCTCCAGCCCCAAGGGACCCGGGAAGAAAGAAAGAGCTTCTCGAACCACAAGGGTAATCCTATCCAGTCGTCTTCAGAGCCATGATTTACTTCTTCCCCTTACAATTCCTCCCATTAAGTGGTGCATTTCAGGCCCTTCGGACTCTACTGCAGGAGAATCATATTCAGCCCATTTTAGCCACTCATTCTCAGCCGGCAGATCATCCACAAGCCATTGGCTGGAGGGTGGGTATTGGATGTGTGAGGAAAAAGCCAAAACTTCCCTCTCACAGACACCAGTTCTCTCCCACCTCGCTTTGGCATCTCCAAATTCCTCCAAGTACATAGAGGCAGGAAGGAGCTGGCTAGAAGGTGTCCTTCCATCTGCCCACACGAGACTCCCTGAGCATCAGGTACATAGAGGCAGGGAAGAACTGGTGAGGTGTCCTTCCATCTGCCCGCGCGAGACTCCCTGAGCATCTTCTAGCTGCTCCCTCCACACCTGCACTGTTCTGAGCTTTGTCAGTCTAGCTGGTTTTAGCTACTTCTAGAATATCAGAGAAATGGGGATGTACAGTGGTTGTGTTCTTCTGTTGCTGTTCCAGGATGTCTCTGAGGCTCGTGAATAATGCTATGTGTGTCAGAAGTTGAAACATTCCATTGTGCATATATTTCCAATTTATTACCTTCCCCCAGTGTAAAGCTTCTACAAATATTCTTGCACACAGTTTCTTTTTGTTTGTTTGATTCTTTTGTTTACATATGTGCTTAATATTTACGAGTAAAACAGCTAGGTCAAGGGACAGGTGTGTGCTTAATTCCACAAGACTCCTGGTCCGCACAACAGTGCAGGAAAGGGCTGGTTGGTCTACACACCGGGCAGCAAGTGTGATGGTGGGAGATTTTGACATTTTTGCTACTCTAGTGCATGTATGGTACTGTCTCCTTGGTCTTTGTTTTGCACTGTCTTGTCAAATGCCAGTGTCACTTTTTTATGGGTGTTTGTGTTTATTTTTTATTTATTTATTTATTTTTTTGTTTTTCAAGACAGGGTTTGTCTGTAGCTTTGGAGCCTGTCCTGGAACTAGTTCTTGTAGACCAGGCTGGCCTCGAACTCACAGAGATCCACCTGCCTCTGCCTCCTGAGTGCTGGGATTAAAGGTGTGCGCCACCACTGCCCGGCTGTGTTTAATTTTTATCTTGTGATGAACCTGATAATATCTTGTCCGTTTTTGGTTGTTTGAGACAGACAGATCCCTAGAACATATTGAACAGACCTATCACCTTCTGCCACACTTCTGCCATTCCACACTCGGGGGGGAGATATCCCCTTTTGATGATTTCCTTAGGGGGAAAGCACAAGTTTTTAAAGCCAATGGCAACTTCTTTTTTTAATTTTTATTTATTTATTTATATTTTACGTATGAATGTTCTGCATGTTTACCTGCATACCAGAAGAAGGCATCAGATCCTATTATAGATGGTCGTGAGCCACCAAGTGGTGGCTGGAACTTGAATGCAGGACCTCTGGAGGAGCAGCCAGTGCTCTTAAGCACTGAGCTATCTCTCCAGCCCCTCCAAAGGCAACTCCTTAACCCAGTGTCTAACAGACCCTGGGAAAAGGAACTGAGTCCTCCACTCAGATT
Source organism: Dicrostonyx torquatus (assembly GCA_028555095.1). Taxonomy (NCBI): domain Eukaryota; kingdom Metazoa; phylum Chordata; class Mammalia; order Rodentia; family Cricetidae; genus Dicrostonyx; species Dicrostonyx torquatus. The sequence goes on along the minus strand of JAQHUG010000025.1, from coordinate 4,596,101 downwards.
CAATTTTAATAACACTAGTCTTCATCTGTCATGGATGATCTAAGGAATTGTTGCAGGAATCTTTGTGGAATCTTCTTTAAGAATAATATCCCAGGTTGTTAGGGGACAGAGGCGGGCAAAGTTCTGTGAGTTCAAAACCTGGTTTATACAGTGAGTTACACCCAGCTAGGGCTACATAGTGAGACCCTGTTTCAAAAAAGAAAGAGAGAGAGAGAGAGAGAGAGAGAGAGAGAGAGAGAGAGAGAGAGAGACTAGCCCAGAGCCATCATGATAGCTCAACCAGTAAGACACTAGTCATGGAGCCTGATGACCTATGTTCTGTATAGGGATCCACATGGTGGAGGACTAGAACCTCCTTCCACAAGCTGTTGTCTGACTTCAACACATCAGCTGTGCACATGTGTGCCCGCATAAACACGTGTGTAAAAAAGAACAATGATGAGCCACCTACTGACCTCACCTGTTTCCAAAACAAAAGAAGCAAGCATCTTTCGGGAATGGCAGAGGCTTTCGGAATGTTCCCATGGTGTTCCTAGGCCACAGGCCCCCTCTCTTCTCTCCTAATTCCTCCCCTCGGTGCCTTCTGGACCTGAGAGTTTCTCATAAAGAAATTCCCCTACTCTTCCAAGTTCCTCATGATACTGACTCCTTCCTTTAACTTGAATTAAATGTGGACTAACAGAGCCACTGTCTGCCATGTAGCTCCTCCCCCAGAGCCTCACAGAAAGGGAGCACTCCTTCCTTAGACCCTAAGAACCCAGAATCATCCCAGCTCCCCAGTGTGCTTCCAGGCTCTGCTTTATCCCTTCTCATTGGAGAACTGTGGTGCATCTGCCATAGGGCTTCCAGACTTCAAGGATCAAGGCCGAACTTAAATTTGAGTTTCAGAAAAACAACAGGCATTGTGACAGTATAAGTCACAATATAATACTGAAAGCACACTTTCTATTTTTAAAAATATCTGTTTCCTGTCTCAAGTTCAAGTCCAACTGCACGTTCTTTCTTTAACCTGGCAACACGGTGCGTTGTGTATTCCACCTGTCTCTGTTAGCTGGAATCACTGACTAAACATTAACTTTTTTTTCTAAGCACCTTGCACCTGGGCTCGTAGTTAGCTTCCCATCTTTCCTGCTATCTCTGAGTACCTCCTTCCATCTCCATGGCTACAGCCATGCTGCTCTGTCTCCAGCCTGAACTGCTTGCAAGTGTCTCTAAATTACTGTCCAAACTTCTTGGCTTCCTCTGCACCTCCCCATCCTGCAGCCAGAGTGATCTACCTAGTGTGCAATCACGCAGTTGAGGTCACATCTCTCCTGTCTAGCCCTCCGCTGCTTCCTGCTGCCGCTCTTTACCTGCTCCCTGATGTCTTCTGTCAGAGCTAATCGCTGTGGTGAATGTGTGAGGTTTGCTGACTCTATGCACACTGTTAAATCCACTGAAACTACGAAGCAGAAGCATCAGTAGACAACACATAAGCTAGTGAGTTTAGCAGTATTAACATCTCTCCTCCCCCCCCCCCCCCGTGAAAGAAAAGAAAATTAACTACTTGTTTAAGATTCCAAAATTCTACTTTGGGGCAATAGTAATGTATTAAAAAATATTCTTGTGAACTCTTCAATCATTGTGAGGGGGTCTCTTGGGGCTGGAGAGATGGCTTAGCAGAATTAAGAGCACTTACTGTTCTTGCAGAGGACCTGGGTTCTATTCTCAGCACCCACATAGCAGCTCACCACCATCCATAGCTGCAGTTCCGAGGGCTATTGCACCTTCTTCTGACTTCTGACACCAGGCACACACACAGACCAATACATACATGCAGGCAGAATATTCACATACTTAAACTTGATAATAATAAATCTGAAAATAAAAAATAATGAATCTCGGAAATGCTTACCTGGGCTTGGTGCTGCACACCTGTAATTCCAGCCATTCGGGAGGCCGAGGCAGGAAGATTGCAAGTTTTACTCTATCCCGAGCAAGTCGACAAGACTCTGTCTCTAAAGGAGAGATAGAGACAGAAAGCAGGTGTGTGCAGCAAGCACACTGGGGGTGCAGGTGTACCTCAATGGGAAATCACTTGCCCAGCATGTGTAAGGGCCTAGCTTCAATCCCCAACACCGCAAAAAATAATGTATTTACTTCTTAATTACCTAAGTGCAGTTCTTGCTCTGCAACCTGTTTATAAGCAGGTGGTGCCACAGCTGCCGAGCACCTTCCATCACTTCCTTCCACTCTGTGCTTCCTAACCCTCCAAACTGCACACGCCTCCCCATCTCCATGACTACAGACAAGTACCAGACTGCCCCGTCTCTCACCTGAGCAACCACTTCTAAGTGGCTCGGTCTCCGGGTCTGGGCTTCCGCCTGCACACAGGCTCATCATTCAACAATCCTCTTCCTTCACACTCAACAAGCTGAATTCTGCACACCGCCCCTCACCCAGTGTCACAGTCTCTGCTCCACCTCCTTGTGCCTAAACCCCTGATGGGTTCATTAGCTTTTTTCCTGGAAGTTACTTTTTTCCCAGGAGCTTTTCTGAACGTCCCCAAGACTAGCATCACCCTGTAGGTGTTCCGCGGTGTTCCTCACGGGAATGTTCGCCATCAGTCTTCCTCTCCTGCTTAGCCCACTTGTTAGCATCAACATCTGCCACTGTGTTCTCCTGTGCCCAGCTCCATCCCTGGCACATAAAAGGCCTGAACTAGTGTTTTCAGTTGTCAGACTGGTGGAGTGTGTTGGTGATGGCTGCATTCCCAGCACTCAGGATGAGAGAAGAGGTTGGGCAGGAGTTCCAGGCCATCCTTGGAACTACGTGCAAAACTCCCCAACCTAGGCTCCATGGGATTCTGACAGGGAAAAAAAAAGAAAAAAAAAACAAAAAACAAAAAACTAAGTGATTTTAAATGTACTCACACAAAGATGTTCTAAAATGTGTAAGGGAGTAGATGTGCTAATTACTCTGATTTAATGTGGCACCTGTTGGGGAGCAGGTTCCGGGACCACCCTCATGGATACCAGAATCTAAGGACATGCAAGACACTTATGTAAAATGGTGCAAAAATCTGTCTAGCATCCTCCTGCATACTCTAAATGGTCTCCGAGTCCTCTCTACATAATTGTGTTAGGCTGTGTCCCAAGGGGGAATGTCTGCCTCCTGGCTGCCTTCCCCCTGCTGGCCTGTAGCTCTGGATACCTGCTCAGAACACCCAACAGGGCCCTCATGGGAAACCCGGGCCTTCTGTGGTGCTCTTCATTCGCCCTTGTGAGGCAATCGTCATCATAAATGGAAACTGTTGTTCTGTGGAACTGTTCAGGAAGTGACGGGAAGGAGAAACGCCTGCGTGTTCAGTAAAAAGGAAATTGTTCTCAAGTTGTTTTTTTTTTTTTCCCCAAAGTTGGTTGGATCTGTGGGTGCTGAGATCCAACTACATATGCAGATCTAAACATCATATTGGAGAGATGGGTATGGTGGGGCACGCCTTTAACCACCACCGGTGGAAGGCCAAAGCAGGCAGATCTCTATGAGTTCAAGGCTAGTCTGATCTGCATAGTTCCAGCAGCCCCGAAGTTCCCACAGCACCCACTTCCAGCACCCACCCCAAGTGGCCACTCTCCAGGCCTCTCCTAGCACAAACACCTTTATTTGGTTTTGAAACTTCCCTAAATGGAATCTTGTAGCCAAGACTCTGCATCTGTGTGAGACCCCTTTATGGACCTCTTCCCCCTCTGAAGACAGCAGCAGCCTGTCACAGCCCAGCTGTGTGGCTAAATGAGGCTCCACCCACCAGCCCCCCTTGAGGCTTCCTAATTTGGCCCCTGGGAGCCACACATCCTTCTCAAATTACTGGCCTGAAGGCAACAGACATTCAAATCTACCTTGGTTCTGGGGCCCAGCTGAGGAGCCTTTCACTGGCCTTACCAGTCCCTCCCAGGTCCACCCCTGCAGTGTCTAGGACTTGAAAAGCCTCCATAAAACAGTTAACACCTCTCTCCACCAAGGCCTGCCCTCTCTGGGTCACCTTTCTGTCCCCTTCCTCTGAAAAGCACACCAGTCATTGGATTCAGATCCCTTGACCCTGGACCATCTGTCTCTATATTCTTTTTCTTTGTTTTCATTACCCTCTTTGGTAGGAAATCACCCTGGAATTTCTTGCCCTATTCTTTGTCAGGGGTACGGATGACAGGACACCAATGTTTTTGGTGAGGCACCTGTTTCACAGCTGTCCCAATTTTTTTTT
>JAQHUG010000025.1:4568586-4582577 GCA_028555095.1 Dicrostonyx torquatus | reverse complement strand
GTGATACAGTATGATGATCACGGTGGGGGAATCTTCAGGTGTGATACAGTATGATGATCACGGTGGGGGAATCTTCAGGTGTGATACAGTATGATTGCAGTGGGTGGAATCTTCATGTGTGATACAGTATGATCATGGTGGGGGAATTACAGATGCTCAGATGATGGTACCTGCCTCTCCAGGCCTCTGGAATATATATGACAAGTTTTCACATCAGATTCAGAGGGAGGAGGCCCAGGCAAGATAAAAGACTGCTCACTGGCTAGTAGGAGAAGATAACCTCCCCTTTGACCTCTGGGCCTACCCTATTTTGCAGTCTTGCTCTGAAACCCAACCATCCTAGCATTTGAATTGTGGCAGGTGCATGTTTGGGGAATATACTTGGGTCTACGGGATCAAGGGCTCCCCCATGCTTCTGCTTGTCTACACTGTCCAGAGATCCCACCTTCAGCAAATAACACTGTAGTTATGCCTTTTTCTGGAACTTTCCCTCCTTAATCCCCTCCTTTTTCTTGCTCTAAACAGTTCTATAGGGATAGAGAGATGGCTCAGTAGTTAAGAGCACTGGCTGCTCTTCAAAAGTCCAATCCCTAGTACCCACCTGGTGACTCACAACCATCTATAACTCTAGTTACAGGGGATCCAATGCCCTCTTCCGGCCTCTGTGGACACTGTGAGCCAACATACATGCAGGTAAAAACACCCTTAAAAATAAATAAGTCTTAAAAAAAATTAAGTTGTGAGTTTGAGACCAGCTTGGTCTACAAGAGCTAGTTCCAGGACAGGCTCCAAAAGCCACAGAGAAACCCTGTCTCGTAAAAAAAAAAAAAAAAAAAAAAAAAAAAAAAAAAAAAATTAAGTAGTTCTCTGAATGATTTTCATGGCAGTGGTTTTATTGTGGCTCTGTGAAAGGGGCTTCCCCACATCCAATTTCTAATGGACTGTTCGCTTGCTACTATTAGTGTTTAAATGTATTATCTTACAGCCCTGGAGGTCAGAAGTTCAAAACCCATCTCAGAGGGCTACAGCAAAGCATTGTCAGGACCACCATTCCTTCTGGAGGATCCAGGAAGGAATCCACCCTCTGCTTTATGCAGTTTGTATCAGCTGTCTGCATTCCTGCGGGTAGAGTCATTCTATCTTCAGAGAGAGGAAGTTGAAGAATTTGGCTTCTTATGTCATCACATATGTTCTGACCCTCTTGTCTCCTCTCTTCCTTATCAAGTCCTTTGTTCTGGGCCTTATATGGGGGTCTTCCATTGAGACCTTATGTTAGAGCCACAGGGATAGCCTAGGAAAAGTTCTCAAGTTCAAGTCTTGTCGTAGTAGGCTAATGCTACTGTGACAAAATCCCACAGAGCAGATGGCTTAGACAACAAACGCCTGTTCTCATGGCTGTGGAAGCTGGAAGGTAGAGGTCAAGGCAACAGAACGGGATTCAGTTGAGGCTAGTGTCCTTGGCTGGCAGATGTCATCTCCTCTCTGTGTCCCCATGTGGTCCCTTGTCCATGCAGGTCTGTGTGCTAATCTCTTCTACTAGGGCTACCCACATGACCTCCTTTAACATGGCTGCTTCTATAAAGGCTTTGTCTCATATAGACCCCTATCCTGAGGGTCTAGGGACAGAGATGTCAACATATCTGCTAGGTAAGGTGCAGTTCAACCTTTAAAACTCTAAGTCACATCAGCAAAGTCGCCTTCTCCATGTAGAACAACCTACCCGCAAGCTCCAGGGATTCCAATTAGACGTCTTTGGGAGAGCTGGCCATTCACTTGGGGACTGGAAGGATGTCTCAGGGGTTAAGAGTGCTTACTGCTCTTCCTGAGGATCTAAACTCAGCTCCCAGTACTCACATGGAGTAGAAATAGTCCTAACTGCCTGCGACTTCAGCTCCAAGAATTCTTAAAATCTCTTCTGGCCTCCTTGGGCACCCATACACAAGTGGCATATATTCATGCAGATACATGAGTACATAAGTTGAAATAAAAATACATCTTAAGAAAATAAGGGCCGGGCGGTGGTGGCGCACGCCTTTAATCACAGCACTCGGGAGGCAGAGGCAGGCGGATCTTTGTGAGTTCGAGACCAGCCTGGTCTACAAGAGCTAGTTCCAGGACAGACTCCAAAGCCACAGAGATACCCTGTCTCGAAAAACCAAAAAAAAAAAAAAAGAAAGAAAAAGAAAATAAGGAAGTAAACTTTACTGAACACCTGCGCAGCTTATACTCAATCTACACTAAACTCAATCCCTTCCCCACTCCTAGGTCTCTTACTTAAAGAATAACATAACCCTTTTAGACCATTCTCCTGATCTCAGCATCTCTGGGTTGTCTGAAGTTCTTTGTCTACAGGTAGGGTCCCATGAGGTTTCCCCCTTATGTGTTAGCATGAACCCTAACCCTAACCCTATCATGGGTGAAACTTCTCTACCATTTCTAGGAGACACAGTGTCACAGATTTCCTGGTTTTCTGACCCTTTTCCTGTCCCCTCTTCTGAGATGTTCCCTGGGCCTTACATACAGGGGTGTAATGGTCAGCCCTGAATCATACACATGCAAGTAACACTAAATGAACTAAGCAGGCTGTATTTACATATTTAAGAACAATTAAAGACAAGGCCCATAATTTTAAGGTGAGCAGGGAGGTGGCACAATACATGGGAGGAATGAAAGGGACGAAAGGAGAGGGGGTAAATGGTGTAATTATGTTTTAATTTTTAAAAATTAAAGCAGCCTAATCTTACTGAACAGATGACATGGTATCATATGCAGGCTGAGTATGCAGACCTTGGAGACAGCCTACACTTCCTACTGGAAATTTCTCAGCTCCCTGGTCTTGGGCAAACTACTTTTCCATGACCCTTATCTTCACAACTGTACAGTAGTTAATAATTTTTTAAAAAATGCTTGCCTCCTTTGGCATATTACTTGGGAAAGTCCATAAAAGGCTCATTTGCCACACTGTTGTTTTTGATACAAAAAATTGCTCACAGCTGTCCAGACGATATTGGGATGATCTGCATGATTTTGTAACAGAAAACGTTAAGTCTTCACATTGTTTGTTGTACTTGTGAATTGTTTGGAAGTAAAGAATTTGGGGAAGGACATGGTCACTGTGGACTGTGTTCTTGGGCCAACAGAAGCTTGTCAGAGCAAGGGTTTCTTCTGTCATACCTGACTCCTCCCTCCTTGATGCCATCAGCACCTCACTTGTTACCACTGCCCTGCCTTCTGCAATATCCGGTAAAGGTGCCAATTCCTTTAGTGCTGAGAAAGCTCCATCCATTACTTTCTCCGTGGTGAGGAGCAGAGCAACAGTTGAACTAGACAGGTACGACAGAGCCTCTTGCTCGAGCTGTGACCATGTTCCGATGAGAAGACTCCACAGGCTGGGCCTTTGAGGCTCACATCTTTCTCTCTGCTGTCATCTAGCTCTACAGGGAACCACCCGTGAACCTGAAATAAACAACTGTATTGAGTAGCTAAGATGTCAAGGCTTCCTTGTTACAGCAGCTAACATTGCCCCACTCACAAGTCCCTGTCATTGTCCCTGCTTATGGGAGCCATGCAACCTCTTCCTGATTACCTAGCTTCCTGTTTCCTCCCTCCGACTTGTTCTCTTAGAATCCATTCTCTATGTACCAGGGTAAATTCCCCCACCTCAATTTTTACATATGTGTGTATATTAGGCTCACCTTAAGTAGGCTAGGCTGGGCTCAAACTCACCACAGTGTGCTTGCCTCAGTCTCTTAAAGGCCAGGTTTACAGACAGATAAAATCATACCTGGCACTGAATGCAAAACCCTTTCCTGTCATTCCATCATCATTGTTTAACTTAGCATATAAAATAACAAGTTTCATTGGGACATTTTCACACACGCACACCACTGAGCTTTATTGACACATTCTCCTTCTCTGTCGCATTGTTCCATGGCTCCTTCTCCTGTTGTGAGGTCTGAGATCCCCATTTGGCTTTTGACTCCACATCTCCTGCCATCAATTTCCTGGCGTTAAGCCAGACTCCATCCCCACTGTAGTAGTCTGCATAGGAGAAGATGAGCAACTCCACTTCCACCCCCATAAGCTCATATATTTGAATGCTTGGTCGTTAGGGAGTAGTGCAGCTTGAGAAGAATTAGTGGGTGTGGCCTCATCAGATGAAGTGGGTCATTGGGGGTGGACTTTGGGGTTTCAAAAGCTCAAGCCAGGCTTAGTGTCTCTCTCTTCCTGCTGCCTGACAATCTGGCTACCGATCTCAGCTACCACTCCAGCACCATGTTTGTCTGCATGCCTCCTTGATTTCTGACACGCCAAGAATGAACTAACCCTCTGAAGCTGTAAGCAAACCCCAATTAAATGCTTTCCTTTCTAAGAGTTGTCATGGTGGGGCTTGAGGGATGGCTCAGAGGTTAAGAGCATTGGTTGCTCTTTCAGAGGTCCCGAGTTCTACTCCCAGCAACCACAAAGCGGCTTACAACATCCATAGTGAGATCTGGTGCCTTCTTCCGGCGTGCAGGCATACAAGCAGACAGGACACTGTACACATAATAAATAAATAAATATTTTTAAAAGGTTGCCACAATCACGGTGTCTCTTTATAGCAACAGAGCACTGACTAAAACAGCCACCAGACTTCTTTAGGGTCCTCACTCGGTGCTCAGTGCTCCTTGCTCCATTCTGTCCCAGTTCGTCTGCCAGCAATAGTCTCCACTCTCACACAGCTCATCTAGCTCCTCCCCCTCCCCTGCTCCTTTCTTCCCGCTGTACTCTCTCCCTTCAACCTGCCTGTGCTCATCACTTTATTACTTAGCCACTTACTTGGTGAGAAACACTTATTTTCCACGGGAAAGTGGGAGACTTTGGTGCTAAACAGTCCTGGATTCAAAACCTGACTCTACTAGCTACATCACATGACTTCCTGCCTCAGATCTCAAGTTATGTATGAGAATAGCAGTTATCCCATTAGGCACCCAAGGATTAAATAAGACAAGAGAGAGGATGCTGGAAGAACATATTTGCATAGTATTATCAGTACCCTGGTTGGAAGGTCTCTGCTCCTCTCCCCAAGGAGTGTTGAAATCTAAGTTCCAAGGTGATAGCATCAGGAGGTAGGGACGCGGAACAGTGATCAGTTTATGAGAACAAACCTCTCCTGAAGAGGATTAATTCCCTTGTTCAGAGACCCCAGAACAGGCCCTCTCTCTTCGCCATAGGAGACAAGATAATAATCAGTCAGTGCCACCTGAGGCCTCTCCACACCACCTGCCATGCCATCCTCCACTCCTGTGTTTCAGCCTTTGACTCGTGAGGTGTGACTTTCTGTTGGTTGCAAGAAACTCAGTGTGTGGTCTTTTCATATTGTGGCTGAATAGTCCAAGGCAAAGGACATTCAATAAAATACAGACACTGTGTTACCTTTGTCCCAGGAAACCCCACGCTACAACCATAACACAAAGGTTCCCAAATCCTAGCTTGAATATGTGAAGCCATAGATAGATTCATCCAGGCGGGACTCTGAGCAGAGAAATGGAACAGCTTGGTACCCGAGTACAGTCTCTTACCTATGTGTTATTGCAATTATTAGAGAGCTTCTTGGGCCTCAGGTGGATTTGTATATGCGCATTTGCACTCAGAATTTGGCTCAGAATCCACATGAGAACCTCAGGCATATCATTCTGGAAAGACTCCACCAGCCCTCCTTCACAGGAAAAAGAGAAGAGCCCCATTCAATGTGCCTGCGGGAGAGGGTGTGGCTACTTTATAGGACTGAACTCAGAAACCAGAATAAGGACAGGCACCAAGTGAGAGCCACAGACAATGCCAGAGCAAGCTTTCAGGTTCCGCACAATGAAGGGGCAGAGGAGGCAAACCCTGAGGAAGTGTGTGTGTGTGTGTGTGTGTGTGTGTGTGTGTGTGTGTGTGTGTAAAGGAACAAGCTGAGGAGGGATGTGATGTGGGAGGTGATGGATGCTGGGAATATGTTTTATTGCCATTGGTTAATAAAGAAGTTGATTTCGGCCAATGGTTTAACAGAGTAAAGCCAGGCTAAAAGGTATATAAAGAGAGAGTAGGCAGAGTCAGTGAGAAACCATGTAGCCAGCAGAGAAGAAACAAGCCAGCTGCCAGCCAGAACCTTGTCAGTAGGTCATGAGCCTCATGGTAAAATATAAAATAATAGGAATGGGTTAATTTAAGATATAAGAGCTTGCTAGGAATATGCTAGAGTCATTGACCAAGTAGTGTTGTAATTAATACAGTTTCTATGTGACTATTTTGTGTCAGGGCAGAAAGAAACAAACAAGCAGCCTCCGTCTATAGGGATGGGGTGGGTATAGCCACACAGGGCTAGACAGGCTGCTGGAAAATGAGGTGTGCCTGCTCACTCTGGAGGGGAACGTAGATGGGCGGGGAATGATGCTCATGTGGGAAGGGCATGGGACAGTTTACTAAGCCTTTTCCCATAGTCCATGCAAGGCGACACTTTTTCAGTTATTCACCTGAATAGCCACTGAGAACTTCCTGAATACTGCTCTGGGCACTGGGCAGAAGGGCATGCACAGCAGAGTGGAGTTCCTTGATTCTAGAGCACTCTTCATGGGAGGAACAGACAGGCCATAAACACAAACAACTTCCATTAAGATGGTGGGCCAGGAGCTACCTACGAAGTCAAGACACGGGCTGAGGGGTTAAACAGTGGGCTGTACCACCTGACAGTGAGGTCACAGAAGTCATCTCTGGGGAAGGGACATTTACAGTGAGAGCTGAAATGAAGCAGGGGAGGCAACCAAGTGAAGATCTGGGACAGAACATGTCAACAGAAGGGAAGAGAAGGCAAGGGCAGAGATGCACATATGAGCTGCAGAGCCAAGGCATTGGTCAGAGTTGGAATATTGAGTGGCCCCCAAGCCCCATACAGTAGAGTCTTTGTCCCCAACATGTCACTATTGAGGAAGGGCAAAACCCTTCAGAGGAAAGGCTTAGAGGAACAGAGTTAAGACACTGAGGTTGTGTCTTTGAAGAAGGTATTGGGACCTCAGCCTCTTCCTATTCCTTTCCCTGCTTTCCAGGCACCATGACAAACATCTTACCCCACACACATTCCTGTCCTGCTATGCTTCTTCCCAGCAGGCTCAAAGGCAACGAAGCCAAACAGCCAGGGACTGAGATGCCCAAAGGTATGAGCCAAAATTATCCCTTTCTCTTTGTCAGCAGATTGTGTCAGGTGCTATGACAGTGAGGGGAAGCTGGCTAATACACCATTTCTCTTCTCTCCTTCCTGCTACCCCATCTCTGCCTTAAGCAGGCACTTGAGAACTGGTGCTTGCCATTCAGGCTGCTTCTATTACTTTTGTTGCTACATATGATTGAGTTCCTTAAATTTTTGTTTTCTGATGGAGCTGAAGAGGTGGCTATGGTTAAGAGTACCTCCTGTTGCTCTTTCAGAGGACCTGAATGAATTCTGTCCCATGTCCAGAGGCTCCCAACTTCCCATAGCTCCCCCTCCATGAGATCCAACACCCTCTTCTACCTGCACACAGGAGGTTTGTACTCATGCGCACACACGCACACACACACATACACAGAAATAAAAAAATCAAATATCTTTTGACTTTTCTTATGATATACAATAACCTTTAAATAATTTTTATCAGTGAAAATGTCATAAAGTTCTAGCTATATAAAATAAATATATTTGTAAGTGCAAAAGAAAAAAAACACAACTTTTATCTTAAAAGGGAAATAAGAGAATTTTTTCTGATACCATGTTGAGTGACCATGGCCTTGGAGCAGATTTAGGTTACCCCATGTTCTATGTTGCAACAGCTTACAATATTTTATGGTTTTCATAGAAAAAAGTCATAATCAAGGCAAGCTTAAAATATTTGATGGGTACATCAGCAAGGTGGTCACAGCAAGATGGGGAAAGCATTTCTATTGACGTAAGATGTCATCTGATAGCCTTCTTAGTCTGGGGGAGGGTGAAAGCTAGTGACCTGCTGAGTTAATAGAGTGCAAAAGGCTGTCATCTAGGGATCACAGGATGTTAGTCCTGACACTGAGGTGGGCAAGGGATGGCTATTCAGAGGGCTAACACTAGCCTGAGGTAAGGTAAGTAACTCTGGACCTACAACATCCCAACCTCTCCACGTTGGTGCATTTCTAACCAGTTAATCAGTCTCTGCTGACACGTGTCTTTTCAGGAATTCTCATTCACACGTTCTGGACGTCTGCTGTGCAAGACCATGCTAGTAGTTAACAATGGGTTTTTGTGAACCTAAAAATTTGTTAAGATCTTCTGATAAATGGCTCAGGTGACAAAAATGTTGTGTGAATGTCACTGTGTTGATGTCACTCCCGATACGCTTTTCTGACCCAGTTTACTATAACAAGCCTCCTGATAACCACACTCTTGTTCTGTTTGAAGACATACTGTGTGTGTGTGTGTGTGTGTGTGTGTGTGTGTGTGTGTGTGTGTGTGTCTGTTGTTCCTGAGTGTCTCCTTAGCTCCAGGGATGTTTACCCTGCCATACATAAACAGTAATTTTCTGGATTGGTTAGTGTGGTATCTGCTCTACCATTCTCATTCTCCTCCCTTGTCCCACTTTAAGCTGCCAAGGGTTTCACCTCTTCCTTCCTTACAGACAGTCCACAACTTAAACTGGCCCAACTTTACAAGGGTGAAAAACCAGTATGAAAACAATAGAAACAGGAGTCCTGAGTTGTGATCTTTGCCTGCCCGGCGAATGCAGTTTAGTTCTCTCTGCATAGCTGCAGCTCTGGATCAGTCAGTTCCCCAAGTCGGAGCTGAAACTGACATATGATGCGCTCACTGAGCAGCTAGCATTTTGTATTCAATAATCTACAGAATACAGGTAACACTGTGAGGCTAAAGGTCATGTGAGTTATGCTATTTGGCACAATAAGGGTATTTTCAGCTTACAATGGGTTTTTTTGGGGTGTGACTCCCCTGTAAGTAGAGAAGCATGCATGCCTGACTTTGTCTCAGCAGCCCAAGCTTGTTGAGCCCTGGAGGAACCAACTGCAGAAAGTCCTGAAATTTGGGTGCTGGACGTTTTGGACAGCTCCCAAGCAGAGTTCCTGAAGTTTGTTCCTGGCTGGGCCTAGGTGGGAGAAGGAAGAGGTCACATACAGCCAAACCCTGTGCTGGCTTAACCCTTGAACCCTGTTTACAGGCCGTATACCTGACTAACTCAAAATGATGACAGAAGGATGGGTTCTAGCTTCAGACTCAACAGATAACCTGGTAGGAGACCTAGGATCTGTGTGTCTCTTGTGGTGTGCTCAGCAATGAGTTCAGAACAGATGCCATCAAAGGGTCCATAAAGCTAAACACACACGCAGGAACCCTGCGTCTCTATGAGAGAAGGTGCTATGTGGAAGTAGTCTGATTTGGGGGAAGAGTAAAGGCTGCGCCCTCCAGAATGGAGGTGGGTGGGTAACAAGAGCGGGAAGACACAGAGTAGAACTGATTACAGTTACCTTTAAAAAGGAAAAGGAAGGCAATAAATCTTGGTGAGGATTTAAAAGAGATCCCACCCCTCCTCCACTGCTCGTAGGAACGGGAAAGGGTACAGTCCCCAAAATCAAGAACAGGACATCACAAGATCCTGCAATTCCATTTTAGGATGTGTATCCAGAGGGATGGGGAGGAGCACAGAAACATTCGTATTCACCCATGTTTATGGCATCACTATCGTAAACAGACCAGTGGGTGAAGGAGATGCAAAGCACAAAAGAATGCTGCTCATCCCTAAAAGAAGTGGCTATCTGACACATTCTGTGAGAGGAATGGAACCCAGGACGGTGTGGTAAGTAAGCCAGTCAGAGGGATCAGCATCGGATGTTTTTGTTTCATCGTGATGGGAATTGAAACGGAGGCTTCCAGGGCCTGGGGAGTGGGAGAATGATGAGAGTGTTTAATGAATACAGAGTTCAGCTGGGGAGGACCGGAAGTTCTAGAGATGGACGGTGATGATGCTCACATCTATCCATGTGCCCCACACACCTAAAAACAGTTCCAGTAGTGAGTTGGGAGGGGTGCATTTTACCACAATTAAAATAAATTTTTAACGTAAGATATTTTTCATTAAAATGAGAATTAAGAAAGAAAGCAACTTGGCCCTCTAAGTTTACACGAGCAGAGGACAGAACAGAGGGAAGGGTGGTACTTGAATTTAAGGCACAACAGCCACCTGGAACATCTCACCGGGACTGTTAACTTGACCCCTTCACTGCCTCCAGCTCTGAACAGGAGCAGGGCTCCGGTTCAACCTGAACATGAATGAATGCCTGCTGTACCTTAAAGCACAACCCTAGTGCCTATCTGCAGGTGATAATGGGAAGGGGAACCTTTTAAAGCTTTAGAACAGCCTGTGGGGAGTGAGAGAAGAAAGCCAGGGGAGGGCTGGAGAGGTTGTAGAGGAGCAGGAGGCCCTGGGCATGGGTCCTAGAGGCCCAGGGAGCCTCTGGGTTCTTTCAAGTTCCTCAGTAGCCTAACAGAGGAAGAAGGACGGGCTTTGAAGATTGACAGGCACTCAGGTTGAATAAATACGTTTCTGAAAATACCCTCAGTCTCAGCCTGGGGAAAAGGAGAAGTAAATGAAGATTGATCTCAGATCATTGATCTGGTGCTGTCCCCTGGGCCATGTGCTAGTGCGCAGGCTCACATTGAAAGGTATTGGCCTTCAGTTTTCATTCGGTCTTTTCATATAACTTTCAGGACAGTATCTGATTGGTACTAAAAGGTTTCTACACCTTTTAAAAATCTGTTGATCTTGGGCCTTTATTTGAGAGAGCAGGGCTCAGGCTCATCAGCTTCAGTTACCAGCAATGTCTAGTTCAAGAGTCAGCATGACCCACTGCTGTGTTTTGTAAATAAAGCTTTATTGGAACACAGACGCAACCATTCACTTTCATTTCATCTATGGCCACAATGTCAGATTTGAGCGGTTGTAATAGTGACTACAATGTGTAGCATGGCTGACCCACAAAACCCATACTGTCTGATCTAGTACAAAAAATAAAGCTTGAAGGCCCCAGTCCAACTTAATTACATAGCTATTTGTGTGTGTGTGTGTGTGAGTGTATACTAAATGCTCTCTGTTATAGGTAATATGAGTTTTTCAGTAACATTAACTGAAATATTTAGAAGTAGTTTAGTGAAAAGGCAAAATAAATAGCATTAACAAATAGATATACTAGTGTTGTCTGATAAGCAGACATAGGCACATCTGTGGCACATGCATAACTGGGGCTTATGGAGCCCCAGATTGTGGAAATGGGGAAAGCCAAGGGCTTGGGAAGCTGACCACAGAGAGCCATGTTGGAAGGGCCCCAGAGGTGGAAAGAGGGCTCAATGTATCTTGATGGACTTAGGGGGAGATGGGGCAAGGTTAAGGATGGCGTGTTGATGCACATCTGTGATCCAGCACCCAGAGGGAGGGAGAAGGGTGAGAGCGAGAAATGGCTAAAGGCAGTTTCTCCTCCTGGAAAGTCAAGGCTTAAAGACTGTGGAGTTGTAAGTGACAATGTTTACAGTGTATGCTCTTGAGTTCACAACTATGAACTTAATCTTTTCAATAACCTTGTGAACTAGGGATTAAAAGGAAAAATTGAGAGAAAGAAAGGGCCAGTGATCTGCTCATGGTCACAAGGCAGTAAGTGGCACCGTCCAGCACCCTGTACTGTGACAAGGCAGGGAGACATGATGAACAGGACAGCAGGGCCAGCCCCACCCAGGAAGTGACTGGGACTTGGTCATTCACAGAGTCAGATCAGGAAACTGTGATGCAGGATCAGCTGAGCGCATGGCTGGCCCATCCCTGCCTCAACCTCAAATGGCTATTAGGATCTAAGGTCATGGAGAAGCAGTCGTTCTGTGACATCACAGGGTGATGTCAGATAATGGTGGCTTTGTCAAAGGACAAAAGTCTCCTTTGCTGAGAAGAGGCAGAGCTATAAGGCAAGAGCAAGAAGACAAACCCCTCTGAACCATAGGGGTGACTAAAGCCTTGGAAACCTATGAAACTGGAGACAGCGACTTTAGATGACCAAGCCTGGAGGCTAGGCTAGGGACTGGGTACTAGTTGTGCCTGCTCTACACGCTGAGCTCATGGCACAGAAAGCAGACCTGCCAGCCAGTGTACCACCCACCCACACTATCACTTCCCTGATTTTGAGCTTATCCCATTGGATTTACCAGCCATTTGAGATTACCAATTCATGTCCTTCTTAAATATTAGCTAACGTGTACTAACTGTGGCCTAAGATCTGCATTTGATCCTCCACACTTAGCAAGTGATCGGTAGTATTTTTAATAATAATATGCTTAAATTTTGTTTTTAATTTTAAGCATATTTTTGTCTTTAAATTTCTAAGGTGGGGGTCTCATTATTTAGTCAGACTGAATTTGAATGTACGATCCTCCTGCCTAAACCTCCTGAGAGCTGGGATTGTAGGTGTGCCCCTCAATACCTGGAAAAATGTGCTGCATCTCAAGGCTGTACATTCTGGGGGTCATTTGGGGTTATCTACTCATGGGCTCTGAGCCCTTTGGCTTGGTGACAAAAAGAGTGGCCAGCCTGAACCCAGGCAAGGAGAGGCCTGCCTTCTTAGCTTTTCTTTCAGTGAAGCCAGGACAACAAATTGGTTCTCAGCATCCTTGGGATTGGCACTTTCCTCCTGGTGCATGGTGATATGGTAGACCACCTTGGATGGGGTGCTGACATTTTATAATTATCCGTGTCTCTGAGGAATGGGTTTGGAGGCTTGTCCATTCTGGCCAAACCACTGTTTGACATCAGAAGCTATCCAAACAGATCTTCTGGCTTTTTTTCTAGGCTGTGAATTGAATTGTGTCTGCCAGCTTCATACAATGAAGTTCTAAACCCCAGAACCCTACAACATGATCACATTTGGAAGTGCAGCCCTTCAAGACACAATTAATAAAGATGAGATTAAACTCCAGTTGAGTGGCCCCCAATCCACAGAGTCACATGCACAAGGACAATGCAAAGATGAAAGCAGAGGTCAGCACGATGCCTCCTTCCAGGAACCACGGAGAGGCTACCAACCCGCAGAAGCTATGAGAAGAAGGAACGGCTTCTCCTTGGAGCCATCCCTGACAATGCTTGTTCACAGACTTTCAGTCTCCAAGCTGGAATACAACACGCATGTGTCATTTAGGCCACTGAGTTGGGCTTACTTATTGAAGCAGCAGCAGAGGGTATGGTGCTAGTGAGTGAGCGGATAAATTTCATCTCAGGGGGGCAGAGAGGTGAGTATCTTTGCTAACATAGGGGGCTGCCAGCTGTTCTTGGTTGGGTCAGGTGAGCTTTTCTTGCTAATGAGTTGTCCCAGATCCAGGGTGGAACCCCAAGTATTTTTCATTACTTCACGCCTCTCTCTTTGTCTGGTCTTGACTTTGGCCTCCTTTTTCCAACCCACCCATCTCCCTAGCCCTCAGTCACCCAGTCTTTTATCAAGCATCCCATCGGTCTCTCCCAGCTGTGCAAATACCTACATTGACTTAAGACACAGGAGAGGCCACATCAGGGAACAGGATCAAAGAAGCCACCATGTGGAACAGAGGGGCTACTTGTGGTCTGGTCAGTCTACTGGTGCCTACAGTTACTCATGTGCAGTGTAGCCATAAGGAGAGAATGTCAAGCTGCAGAACCAGGAAGACAACACAACTCTTGGGAGGAAGGAAAGAGAGAGCTCTGAATCAGCAGGGCGATTACCCACGAACTGATGCTACTGATTCCTGCATTCCCACATGGTCCGCGGCTTCAGGTCTGCTCCTTTTGTTTGTAAATATGTCACAGTTCAGCCGGGCAGTGGTGGCACACGCCTTTAATCCCAGCACTCGGGAGGCAGAGGCAGGCGGATCTCTGTGAGTTCGAGACCAGCCTGGTCTACAAGAGCTAGTTCCAGGACAGGCTCCAAAGCCACAGAGAAACCCTGTCTCG
>JAQHUG010000025.1:4527080-4566991 GCA_028555095.1 Dicrostonyx torquatus | reverse complement strand
AGGACCTTTGGAAGAACAGGTAGTGCTCTTAACCACCGAGTCATCTCTCCAGCCCCCTTGAATCAAATCTTAAGGTGCTTTGAATCCTGAAACCTCTGGCTTGTGTTGTGCCTCTACTCTCCTTCCCCAACACGTTTTCTGCAAGTTTCTCTCCCTTCAAAGCTTATTTTACACATAGAAAACTAAGTGAACTAAGTGAGAACCTCCTCTTTATTCTCATTATTTGTGGAAGATGGGGAATAGAAATTATTTACTTTGTCTGTCTGGGAAAACCGAAGTTTGGAAAGGGTTGGTACCTCGTCTGAGGCTTCCCTCTGAATGGGGACAGAGCCATGCTCACCTGCAAGACTTTGCTGATTGGACTATGCATTTTTCTCACGTGATCTTCAGTTTACCTGTCATAGTCGCACATGCACACAGTATCTGTATGGGCAGATTGGCATCATCCACCACGAGAGATACAACAAGTAAAAAGCAAGTTGGTGTGGAGCGGCAAAGACCTCTGGGCTCGTGCTTCAGAAGGGCTGTTGGCTCATACTGAATACAATGCCCTCAGAAGGAAGAGAACCTTCTCACCCTATCCTCTCCCTGTCTCCCCACCTTCCCATCTGCTCTTATCTCTTCTGTCCCTCATCTTGGGGAACTTACATCCTTAAGAAATCGAGTAGAGAATCTAAAAGGCCAACACAATACTGGCTAGTGTTGAACAAGCAACCCTTACAACACCATTTCCAAACCTACAGGCGTCAGCCGGCTCTTATCCATATGGGGAAGGGGTGACAGTAGTGAGAGAGATAACAGGGGGTAGGGAATTCAATAATTTAGGATTCATTATAAATACATAGGAGCCAGGCAGTGGTGACATATACCTTTAATCCCAGTACTCAGGAAGCAGGAGGATCTCTGTGAGTTCCAGCCCAACCTGGTTTACAGAGTGAGTTCCAGGACAGCCAAAACTACCCAGAGAAACCCTGTCTCAAAAAAAATAAAAAATAAATAAAAAATGAAAAAATAAAAAAGCAAGTAAAACAGAACTAAAAACCCACATATGAACAAAGAACAAATGTAATTAATTTTTAAATCCTTCCTTTTCCCACCAGGAAGAGCAGGGCGGAAAGCACAGGAGAAGGAAAGCCCTGCACTCTCACAGTAGGTGTGGACTCCATTCTCAGGAATTCAGGGCCTTCAGGCTGGCTGACTCTCCCATCAGAGAACAAGGGAGGCATCCTCTTCCAGGGTCACAGGACCTCTGACTGCAAATCCACCTGAGGCTCACTTCTCAGCCACATAGCCTCGCTGATCCCAGCAAGGGCCAGTCCAGTGAGCAGCGATGTCATATTGTTTGGACTGGGATCATTCCTGAACCGTGAAACAGTTAAGAAATATCCTGCCCCACTGGCTGCCAGGCTCATAAAGGTGGACCCACGTGGACTTCCTCCTTGTTCCAAGACGCACCGGCTCATGCACTTGCTCACACCCAGACGGAGAGACAACACAGGACTGCCACCTCCCATGCAAATCAACCCCGGGAGCGCAGCTGGACTCCTCCTGCTGCTCCTGGGCAATGCTCCTGGGCAAACCTTGTACAAGATGCCATCTCGGCCGCTGTGTATTTTTCCTCATCGTGGCTCTTTTGAGCGACGCTGTGGGCCTGGTCCTTTTGCTGGTGGGGATCTTCGCCACACTGAACTACTGGGACTTCTTGGTCTACACAGGGGCTCTGATCCTGGCCCTGAGCCTACTGTTCTGGCTTGCCTGGTATTCCATCAATATCGAGGTGCCTCTTGAGAAGCTGGACTTTTAGTGTGGCCACGGACAAGAGAGATACAGGTGGCATATGCAGCTAGGAACCTGGAGTCACCTGGACATGAAGCCCCCCACACCGAATGCCTTGCTGGAATGAGGTGAGTGCACACAAGTCTTGCCTAGCAAGGGTGTAAAGGAGGCTCAGACAGGCAGGAACAGGCCAGGATGGCATGGGCAGGTGGGTGGATGACTGAGCCTCAGCTGAGGATTCTGTATGTCTAGGCTCACGTTAATGTTGTGACTGACAAGACAGGACCACGTGGAATGGATACTTTCTCTTTAGGGATCATTTTTTCTACACTCCTCCTTCTTCTAGCAGGCCCCACTTCATACACACACACACACACACACACACACACACACACACACACAACCTTTATCCCTTCAGTATAGAACTTGGGAGAAGAGTCCATCTTGACTCCCCATTGTACAGAGGGGTAAGGGGGCAGCTCTAGCTTGAGGAAAGTATGGAAAGTTCCCCAGTAGCTGCTAATGGCCTTGCATGCCTGAAGGGATGTGAGCTGGGCTGTGTGGGAGCAAGCAGAGCAGAACCATCCAGAACGGCCTTTCTCTCTGCTTCCTTCCTGCACCTGACAGGTGGGACAGAGCCCGCTTCCCTCAGAAGTGTCTCCTCCCTGCTCCTCACAAAGACTAATACATAGAACAAACACGTGTGCCTAGACCAGCCTCAGAGGTCCTGAAGTCTAAAAACCGGCTTTGAGCTTTCAGTGGCCCAGTCATATGTTGCAGCCAGGCAAGTGGCTAACTTGACTGCACGGAACAACGTAGGAGCTACCTGTAAGATTCTGACACAGAAGTGCAACCAGAAAATAACACTGGGCTGGACATTATAAGCCAGAGTCAGATGGCAGCTCTTCCCGGGGCTCTGACACGGGAGCACTGGTCAGTTTGCTCCTACACCCTCCTCCGCAGGTGGGTGCAGCTTGACACTCCCTTTTGATTAGGAGGTAAGGGAGCAAAGGTCGTTGCTGAGATGGAGGAAGGAAATAACGATTCTCTCTTTTATTGGAGTCTACATTTGGTGGCAGAGCTGTGAGAATAGAGCAGAGAGTTGAGTCAAAGGTAGATGAGAAGAGAAAGGAGACAGCAGAATCCCCCAGGATCTACACCGGGCTTCCACATCCCTTAACTGGGTGACTTTGGGTAGAGGCTTGGGTAGAGCCTCTGCATTTTTAACCTTAGAAATGGGGATACTATTCTCTGCTCTCACTAAATAGACCAGAAAGTGGTAAGGCAGGAGTGGCTTTTTGCAAATGATTGGGTTCACATAAGTGTTAAATATTGTTGTTAAACACTCAAGTCCACCTGGAATCCAAACTTGGGGTTTGTGGTTGTCCCTCAGAGTTGGCCAGGCTAAGAATCAGTTCGTGTTTTCTTTTTCTTTTTTTTTTTTTTAGTATTTTATCAGTTCGTGTTTTCTATCATGAAGCTTTAAAGCAATGATGGCTCCAGTTTGCCTGCTGTACCATGAGAATGAGTCAGGCAAGGAGATAAGGTACCAGAGATGCTGTAAAGATCAGGTCGGGGAGTTCACTGTCAGGAGAGAGGGACAGGCATTGGCCACACAGTCAAACTAGCAACAGTACAGTAACAAAGTGAGCTGAGGAAGGATGGGGGCATCCAACAGCAACTAACCTGGAAAGTGGAGCCACCGGCTTCCTGGGGGTGGTAGCAGGCTGAGCACCCAGGAACGGGGAGTTTGATTAGAGAGTCTTTCAGGAGAGGAAACAAATTTGGCACAGTTCTAAAAGGGGCAAGAAGGCAGAAGGATGAAGAGTAAGGGCTGAGGAGGCAAAGGCTCAGTCTGGCCCAGACTCCAAGGGCCTTCTTAAGCATGTTGGTCATGCCTCTAACCAAAGTAAGGTAACAGTGGATTTTTTTTTATGAGCAGGGATATGTTTTGATTCAACTGAATCTTTCTCCAAAAGGTTATCCTAGCCACAACACACAGGGTGATGAGGATTTGTATCAGAATTTTGACATGTCCAGCACTGGGTTCCTTGTCCTGTGTCCCACAGAAGTGTAATAATCCCAGACCAGAGAGATGACTCAGTAGGAAAAGACACCTGTTGCTAAGTCTGATATGAGTTCAACCACAGAGACCCATATGGTTGAAGGGGAATACTGACCCTTGTAAGTTGTCCTCTGACCTCTACATCTGCACCAAGGCATGTTTTCACACTTGCTAACACACACACACACACACACACACTAATATAGTTTCAAATTTATTTTTAGGTAATTTATTAATTTTTATCTTAAGTGCATTGGTGTTTTGCTTGCATTTATGTCCATGTGAGGGGGTCAGATCTTGGAGTTACAGACAGCTGTTAGCTTCATGTGGGTGTTGAGAATTGAGCCCAGGTCCTCTGGAAGAGCAGTCAGTGTTCTTAATCACTGAGCCACTTTTTTTTTTTACAACACCCAGCATGATCAATTCTTAAGGCAGTGCATGGTGTTAAGAGGATGTTTTGTTTTTCCTACTTTTGTTTTGTGTGGGTGGCAATGGGAGTGGATGCTGGCTGGTTTTGACTCAGGCTCATCTGGATTTTCAGATTTGGGCTGCTACCCAGTGTCTTCTCCATGGAGCAGAAGTCATTACAAGAGCACTTTCACTTTTCCATCCTTCAAAGTCTGTGTGTGGAAGGCCTTCAAAGCCACCAGGTCACCATTGACCTTTTTCTCCATCCCTGCAATAGAGTGATCCTGAGTTAGCCTTGCCTTTCTGCCCCAGAAGCTGCTCGCTTACTGTGGGGCTATGTGCTCTTCTATGACCTTGGACAAGTCATTTCCCTGCCCTTTGCAATAAAGCTTTGATCAAGTAGTGCAAGTCAAAGATCCCCAGAGGGAGCAGGAGTGTAAGGCAGAGTGAGAGAACAGGAATCCAGAGCCCCAGACCACATGGGCTACTCATCCAAGTCGCTGGTTCTTCAGGAGTTTTACCACTGAACTTGCATAGAAATAGTGTTTTCCAGCCAGGCGATGGTGGCGCACATCTTTAAACCCAGCACTCGGGAGGCAGAGGCAGGTGGATCTCTGTGAGTTCTAGGCCAACCTGGTCTAAAAGAGCTTGTCTCAGGACAGGCTCCAAAGCTACAGAGAAACCTTGTCTTGAAAAAACAAAAACAAAAAACAATAAATAGTGTTTTCCTTGAACATTTCCTCTGGTGCCCAGCACTATCTCTCCAAGATCATTGCTGTCAATTTCCTTGCATTCTGCAACCTTTGGCTTCAGTATAATCACCAACTTTATTATGATTTATGGCAATTGTAACCAGTTTAGCCAGTTCTCAGCTTTTGGAGTGGGGTCAGGGGAAAAGAAACAGATTCCTGAGTTCAGAGGCCAATGCCGCATCACCTCCCACATGTTTTGGAGACCAGTGAGATGAAGTTGATAGGACCTGATCCACCCTGCCCCAGGGCTAAGAGATCGCATTCCTGGTCTGCTGCAGGGCAGAGCTGTGGCCTGGCTGCTCTGCCAACCCTTAGCCTGCAGTGTGCCTCTTCTCCAGAGGCAGGAGGGCGGTTGGTGCTAAACCTCAAAGGCTGTTTCAAAATGACTGAATGACTGCCTTGTTTTTATAGTCCAACTGTGTACAAAGTAAGACCTCCTTGCTTTGATTTTTATCTCTTGGCCACTGTGTTTCCATGTTGTTTGCTCCCTGGTTTTTTCTCCCCCCCCCCTTGGGCAAGTCCCATAAAGATAAGTCCCTAGGAAAAGTCAGGTGAAGACTCTTGTCTATTTGCAAATAGGATCAAAGATAATTCCCACCCCAAATACACATACACACACACACACACACACACACACACTCCCTTGCCTTTTCATTCACTTCCAACACATATTCTACCATCGAGCAATACACTAAACATACATGCTCCCAGATTGCCTCCTTCACCATATTGACACATGAATATACTACACACACATAGATACATCCCTTCTTCGTTGTACACAAATGTCCTATGGCTGCCATCACACTTACACCCATCGTGGAACTATCACCCACAGAAACAAGCGCACTTGCTACTCTGCCATCAAGGCCGAAAGGTATGCAAGGCTCATGGCCCTGAGCCCTGGAGAGTGAAACTTGTTTCTCGGCATCTGCGTTCTCAAGCAGGTACTTTTTCTCCTCTGCCCAAGCTGCTGCTATGTCTGCTCAAAGGTTAGCTGTGTAAAAGGGCACCCACAATTGCTAAGCAAGCCCATGCCCGGAACAGACATGGTACTAGAACTGTGTGAACAGCTAAGCATCTCTTAAGTCTCCCCAGGGATTTCTAATCTGAGGGGAGAGATATTGCAAGTGCACACTGCTTCCCGGAAGTACCCAGGAAAGTGTAGTCTGGGAGATAAGCCCAGCCTTGCACAGGCTCTGAAAGCTGGAGTGAGCGCAAAGACCCTAACTGAAAACAAGGGTCATGTATCCAACCACATGGAGATTCAGGTGTCTGGCCTGGCCCTGAGAAACAGATACGAATTTGACAGCTAGAGATGGCATAGGCAAGATTAGCCTGGAAAGAGAGAGGCTTAGAGACTAAAAAATGTAGGGAGCTCTGAGGAGGTTAAATAGATGTTTTGGACTTAGGGGTCCTCCATGTAGTCCATACAGGACTCTCAACACTTAGTGAGGCTTCTGGTACTTGATGTGGGTGGGGATGTTGTCATTAGAGACTGGAGAATGGCCATTTCCCCCATTCTTTGGGAAGAGTAACTTAGCAGTGTGAATGCAGTGAGTTAGAAGGTGGGGGGAACACCCAAGAGTGCAAGTGTTAAGTAAGAAAAGTTTGAAGAGAAATGATGGCTCTAAGATGGGAATTGGGGGAACATGGAGACATCCTAACAGAAGGGGCCGTCTTGCTCTACTGCCGGGGGATGCTGTAGCAAAGGCTCAGAAAGTATCACCATTCCTGTAATGAGAGAGGTCAGGAGAAACCATATTTGACCAAAATGATGCATTTTTCTCTCAAGCATGGAGAATTTGAGCAAATGGAGTGTATGAGCAAAACTACTCAACTGGGGCTGAGTATGTGTTGCTTAACTCAGAAAAGAGATCAGACATGGAGCTGGAGGCAGGGTTGAAGGTATGACTGTTGATGAGATTATGAAGGGAGAAGAACCTTGGGGGAAAGGAGATACTACAAACACTGGGGGAGAATGGAGGCACGGGGGGAACACTAAGACTCCAGGCCAGGCTCTAAGGTACTGCAGTTATTCCATTTTACCATACTATCAATGCTTTGAGAAAAATATCATGGGCCTCCTCCTCTTCTTTGTCCTCCTCCTCCTCCTCCTCCTCCTCCTCCTCCTTACTATCACCACCATCATCATCATGGTCATCACTGGTCCCCTTTCACAGATAAGGATGACAAGGTGCATAGTGATTAACCTGCGTGAGCAATGCAATAGAGCTAAACTATGAAACCCTGGGCATGGGCATTTAGTTCATGCTCTTTCTACATGACTGGGCATCAGGCAGTCAAATCTGGCCTGCCTCTTACTTTTGTAAGTAAAGCTTCATTGGCTCTTAGCTAGTTCTTTGACTTCTGGTATTACCCCTGGCTGCTTTATGGAGTAGTAGAAAGGTTGACTAGTTTAAACAGAGACTAGATAGCCTAAAAACTCTAAACTATTAACTACCTGGCTGTAAGCAGAGACTGCTTGTTCATTCCCAGCTGCCCAGACCCGAAATTATCACACAGAAACTGCCAATCACTTAGGCATATTGCTAGCTAGCTCTTATATAACCCATCGCTATTAACCTGTGCATCACCACGAGGTCTTGGCCTACAAGCAAGATTCCGGCAGGCTCCTGCGAGTGTCTTTCTCCTTGGTGGCCATATAGCAGCTCCCTGACTCTGCCTTCTTTCCTCCTTTATCTGCTTAGAATTCTCACCTTGCCCTGTTCTGTGCTGCAACAGGCCCAAAGTAGCTTCTTTATTAACCAGTGGTATTAATAATACAGAGGGGGAATCCCACAATACCTGGCTCTTTATGAAAAGGTATGCCAAGTGTCTGGCCAAGCCACTGATGCTTCCCATGCGAGGCAAGGTCAGAGCTATGGGCCATGCTTACACTTAGAGGATGGGATGAGGAATGCCGCTTGTGTAGCCCAAGTGAAGTTCCCAGTAATAATAAGCGAGCATCATGCCAGGCAGTGGTGGCGCACACCTTTAATCCCAGCACTCAGGAGGCAGAGGCAGGCAGATCTCTGTGAGTTCGAGACCAGCCTGGTCTACAAGAGCTAGTTCCAGGACTGACTCCAAAAGCTGCAGAGAAACCCTGTCTCGAAAAACAAAACAAAACAAAAAAGCGAGCATCATGATGAAGGTGGCAAAAAGGACAAAGGAAGATATGATAGCCAGCACGGAGGACTGGCCATGGTATGTTTCAGAGCTACTGAGAATGTTGTCAGGAAAGGTGACAAGTCTCAGCAATGAGCCTTTGTCAGTAAACAGTTGGGAAAGACCAGATGAGCGCTCCTTCTGGAGTGGCTGTTGAGATGCACAAGGCCTGGGTACAGAGCAGTCTTCCAAGTGTTTGGTGATGGGATTGAAGAGGCATGACAGTGACCTGATGGAGTAGGATTCCCTTAGAAGGGATGGATATAGGAAACTGAATGAGATGGTGAGCGGAGGACAGGAAAGGGAGTGGACTACACAAAGATGGACCTCTGGAAATGTGGGAGGGTGAAGAATTAAAAGCCCAAGACAAGGTATTAGCTTTGTCTTGAAGGAGTTAATATTTGATAAGTACCTTTTATGTAAGCAACTGAATCAATTGCTAATTTTCATTGCTTCCAAGTCAGAATAAAGGACTCAAACCTCCATTTGGTAGGTGGAAGAAATCCAGGTCTCCGATTTGTTTTCAGTAGCCCAAGAAAATTTGGTGGGTGTTGAGGGACTCAGGCACTGGGACTTAGACCCAAGTGTATCCATTGAATCTCATCTATTTTTGTCCAGCACAGGTCTGTCTAGCACAGAAGAAGTAAATCAAGATGTTCTCTCTTTGCAGGGCATCCTCTGATAGTATCCAAGAGCAACCCAGATGCTGCCATGATGAAGTCTTCACATCACCCACAAGGATAGCCACAAATGACCGTGACTATCAGGGCCCTATCTGGAGCCCTAGCATCCTGCACCAACCCACTGAGGCTGCTGTCACCATTCCAGAAGTTTGTGAGGGACTGAGAAACCATGAAGTTCCACCCGCGGGGCTTTTATAGGAACCATCCTGCTACAGACTTAGCCAGGAAGCCTCTGGTCAAAGTTCTTTCAAAGAACTGCCCATTGGAATCAAGCACAGACACCCAGCTGGGGTCTCCCATGAACATGCATTATGTAAGACTGCTGCCTTGTCCCTTTGATGGTCCCTAGACTCTGAGCCCCTGGCTCCTCTTCATCTCACCACTCAGGGAACACACAGAAGCAAATTCCAACATGGATACAGAATCATGAATGCACAGCTAACGTGAATGCCAGGGGATTCTCCGTATTGATGAACACGCTGGCACCGCTCACACAGGCCCACCTAGGTGCAGAAAGAGTCAGGCCACGGGTCTGCTCACATTGAGCTTCAGGTCTATTGAAACCTTCAGACATCTAGGCTTCTGCTGTGATGCCTGTGTGTTGTTCATGACTTCAAGGACAAGACTGCATTTCTAGCCTAAATTACATGTAATCCAATACAGCCTGATTCCAGTATCTCCTGAAGACCACTATTCCTGGGCTGAATGAAGAGATGTGCTCTGTGTGGTAACATGAGCTGACCTGCTCCACTAATTTATGTTTCCCATGGTCTGATTTTGCACTTTGTATTTATATTATGCCCTAAATGTACATGTTTTCTTTAAACTGTCCCATATCTTTTTATGGTATGGGTCAGTTGCCTAAATAAAGACATGGATACATGGATATGTTGTTATGTGACATGATATTGATTCTGAGACTGCATGATGGCAAACCAGTCTCATCCCCTCAGCTTTAGAGCACTGTCTTCCCATTCATTTACCTCAGAAGTCTACTTTGAGCACAATGCCCCCTGAAAAGAACACACAGAACACAGGGTTTAGCCCTGCCCCATGGATTCTTCTGGCATCTCTGGTCTCAGCTAGAAGCTTGGCTTCTCAGTTCAAGGATGGACTCAGAAACCTGAACAGACATGATGAAGGAACATCCCAATAAAAAGAAAGATTGTCCTTCTATCCAGAACCTTCCTTAACCTCCTTCATTTGTGACCCTACCAATTGTCTCAGCTGGAATTTTGTGTGTGGGAGCTGACCTCATAGCCAGAAGGGACCACCTCTTACTTGAGGCCCTGCCATCATCACAGTAAGGAATATGGCAAGTAATCAAAGTCCTTAGGAAGACACCATGCTGGAGTCCTAGTAACTTGTCTTCATGTGGCAAACACAGTTGAGTATTTTGTCTATTATTGTTACTGCTGCTGCTACTGTTATTTAATTCCAGAAATGGAGCCAGTCTCTGTTTCTTTGACTAGATGCCAAATGCTGTTTCTGACTCTCACTCAGCAACAGCCTCAACTGCACTCACAGGGAAAAACTAGGCTCAGGCTCAGCCCAGAGCATGTGTTCACACCAAAGAAAGACAGAGCTGAGATTCCCATCTCACACAAAGCCCTCACTGCAGAGAGTCCCGGATGCCATTTGCACTTTTGTTTCCTTGCTCTTAGTCTGATAATGGCAAGATTAAGACAGTTGGGTGCATGCATGCATACATACATGCATACATACATCCTGGATCTACTTAGAAGACATTAACTTGAATCATCTTCCCAGTTAGAAGATGCTTTTACAGGATGGAACATCTGACCATGGATGTGGACAGCAAGTGTCCATCAATCTTTGATAAGGTTATCCCCCTAGCCTTTCAAGGACTATCACAGAAGGAAATGTTGACTCACAGAGAATGAGATACTGGAATTTATCAATTATCTTGTTGCCGCCTTTGAGAGCAACGGGGGGGGGGGGAACAAATGGAAACTGGGGAAAATCCCTCTGCAGCAAAGCTCAGTCCACAGCTGCACATCTACAGGGGCAAAGCTCAAAGACTCCTTAAGGTTCAAACACTCAGGCACAAAGGCTAAAGGAGACTGTGGAGCCACGCTCCCTCAACTGTCGGGAATCTTCTTGAATGCACCTTCAAATTCAGTGAGTGTAGAGAGCATCTAAGACTGCCTTCCTAGGAAAACTTCGGGTGCTTCCTCTTGCCATTCGTGCCCATGGCACACTGAAGAGCAAAGATCCCCAAGACCCTAGTCATCTTGGAGAGAGGGAAACCCACATGTGAGGCAGTTCTCCCAAGTTCAAGCTGTTAAAAGTGGCAGATCTGGATTTGTCAATTAAGTACTCTCTTCCCTCTGGGAGTGGTTGGCTGGCTTCTCCCCAGTCACGCAGAGCCTCAAGCAAGCAAGCAGCCCAGGCCAGGGGAACTGGGGCAGACTCATGCTGAAAGCGAGTCACACCTCAGGCACCAACCTGGCTGTGCTTTGCTCCAGGGAATGAGTAGGACGCCACACTGTTCTGTGTCACCCCAGATGCCAGAATGTTGAATGCATAGGTGTTCATCATGTAGTCAGATTAAGCCAAGTGAGGTCAGATCTGCCTCCATCTTGGCTCTTCTCATCACTTCTCAACCACTACAGTGGGTTCCTAGGGAGGGCAGCTGGGCTTTTCCACGCACCTAAAATCAGTAGCCCCTTGCCTACACACACTTGGTGGGTGTTCTTCACCACAGAGCCCACAAAGCCTGGGGGAGACAGGCATTCTAGAGGGAAAGATGGTTCACTCCCAACCAGTTACCTCAAAGTGCCCTAGATTTACCTCATTTCTCAGTGAAATTACGTAGGTGAGAATAGGGAAGCTCACTATGGCTAGTGGCTATATGCAAGCTGACTCTGCTATGGTTGAGGTGGGTTCAGAAATGTGATTTGCATGAAAGGCCAAAGAGCCCAGCTAAAGGCCAACCCTGAGGGCAATGGAGCTGGAAAGACAAGCACTACCGTTTAAGGAAACAGACATTTTATGAGTTTGCTCTGCTTCCTCCCGCATCAAGGATCCATGTTTGTTCTCTGAGGACACTACTGGGTCCTCATCCAGCACACACTTGGGTTGTATCGGTTCAGGAGACATAGTAATCACCTGGCAGAGAAACGAAGCAGTAAGTGCCAACTAGCAAATAGCTGAACTCTGTTCATGTGTTAGAGAGTCTGTTCCAAGACTCCCACAACTTTCCTGGCAGGGTAAGGACACCAGGATAGAGGCCAGCCAGAAAAACAAGGGTGACAGCCAAACTGCCTTTGTCGGAGACACCGGGATGGGAAGCTCAGAATCCCAGCATCTGGCTATGGATCGAAGATGCCCAAGTTTGCTCTGTGAGAAAGCTCTCTATAGTTATACGAGTGCTGAATAAGTGGATTCCCGTGGTGGTGCCTGTCCGCTGTGGGATATATTGATCAAACACTGACACTCCCAAGGCTGCCTAATATAGTTAGTTAATTCCAGTGACAGGCCGACTGGAATTGGCCATAGAAAAGGCAGCAATTTGGATAGAGAAGACACATAGGAAGGAAAGGGTGGGGACTGGAGTTTGAGCTTCCTCTCGGTTCTGGGATGAGGGAGAAGATGTGTCTGTTGAGGTGTCTCTGGCCAAAAAGCTAGGTCAGCTGGTTGCTGCTCAGCCTCTCTGAGCTAGCAGGTTTTTACCCCAATCTTTGACTCCTGAGTCTTACTGATAAATAGAATGACAGAGACTTAACTTAAATCTACATATGGTGGCCATGACAGAGCTGGGGGCTGTGGGACTGAAAGCTCCACCAGGTCATGGCCTGAGTGGCTGACAGGGCACTAACTGAGGGATTGTGGGGTCATATGTTATAATTAAAAAATCAGTAGATTCAGGTGCAGCTGCTAAGCTTCCAGAAAGATATCACCCATCTCTGGCTTTACAGCCCTAAACTCTTGTATTTATATTCACTTTAATGCAACCAGTAGTAATAGCTAGCCACAGCCCACCCAGGTTCCAGACACTGGAAGTTTCTTTAGCATTTGAAGTTGGTAACTTCCAGGGGTAAGGAGGATCCATTCTGTCCCTGCCCCTACTGTTCACTGTGGCCCACAACATGCTGTCCCCAAACTCCCTAAATCAGCAAAGGAAAAGAAGTAGATATAGCCAACGTGCTGTTCCCACGTTCACAGCTTAAGCACTGCATTTGATCTGGCCCCAATTGTTACTGCTTTCCTTCCTAGCTCTTTTCCCAAACCAGTTGCTTCAGTACTAGCCCAGTCTTTGGAAACCTTTTTCTTCTTTACTCTGCTTCCCTTGTTCCCAAGATCCTGGCCATTCCTTAATGAGGAGCCCCAGACAATATTCACTAGGGCATACCTCCACATACAGTATTGGCTTTGGTGGCCTCTCACTCCTGAGACCATCTTAACCACCAGTCCTCCTCTTCCATCAGCGTTCAACCTTCCTAGCCAAAGGCACTTGGAGGCTTGACTCTTGCCCTGCTCGGAGTCTGTCATCTGAGGAAGACTCCAGGGCCACAATCCTCAGCTCTTGGCCTCTGAAGCTACCTAGGAATACTTAAGTAGTTCCTCTCAAAGTACAGTCGGAGGACCTGCAGCAGCTGCCTCACCTGGGACCTTGGTAAAAATGCAAAGTTTCTAATCCCACAGGGTGCCCAACTCCCTATCCCCTTAGAGGCTTTCCTGGCTCTGGTGTTGAAGGCTTTATGTCTTAGGAACCCTTGGTCCTAGACAAATCAGTGTGGTTGGTCACCTCCCCCTATCCCATAGCTCTTAATGACCAGCTCTGGAACTAGGGTCCAGTGATGGGTGGTCAATACATCCTCTAGTGGACTCAGGTCAGGTTCAAGTCCTGGAATAGAATGGCCCAGGCAAGAATGAAGACATTCCGCAGACAAATGTGCTCCTCTCGTTGGCTGTCAGCCGATTAAGACAATTGACCCCCCCAAGGAAGCAGAATTTCCCAGGAACCTCCTGCTGGGAGAAGGAAAAGGCTGAAGGCTGGTTGAGCCAAAAGGGAAACATCTAGCGATTTACAGTTTGGCAGGAGAGACTGGAGTTGAGACAGTGGTGATGGGTAGAACCATACCTTAAAGGAGATTGGTTAGTTATACACACATCTGGCCTTGTATTTCAATCTAAAACTCATGTTAGGACCTGAAAAATGAACTCGATGGGTTGTGGGGAGAGTTACTAGACCTCTTTGCTCGGCTTCCCTATGTAGTCACATTGAATGCATCTTCTTTGTTGTGCTTTTCCCTATTAAGTGTCTTTATCTAGACCATTGAGTACAGATGGGTGAACATGGTTTGTTAGGGCTGCCAGATCCCAGACTCTGACCCTAGCTCTGGGAATGAGAACTTCTGCCCTGATTGGTGTGGGGTGTGGAATTTAACATTTGCCCAAGAGCTGACCTGTGTATGACTGTATGTCCTCTTCACTCTCCCTGGGCACAGGAGCATAAACTTTGTCCTGCTCTCTGTCACATGCAGTCCAAGCCAGGCTGAACTAGCCCCTGGCAGCTCTTTCAGCTATGGGGAACCTCACGTCCTGGCTAGCCCACACTGTCCCACGTCACTCACAATTGATCTCTCAGCCAGAGAGCAGGATGAGTGCTTCCTACTGTCTTCTTGGAGAGGAGGTCTCAGTTTTCAAGAAAAACAAATAGTCACCCTCACTGGGAAAGAAAGCTAGGTGGGATAGGAGAGGTGCCTGGGCCTTTGGAAAAAAGAAAAAAAAAAGCCAGAGAAAGGGAGGGAGCCATCGAGGGGTGAGATACTTCAGGGGAAGACGCCAAGAAGGATGGGTGATGAGTGGGGGAAAAAAAAAAACAAAAACATGGGAGAGAGAAACTGAGATAGAAGTGAACAGAGATGAACAGAACGAGGTGTTGTTAGGGTGTCTCCATTTGTTTAGGAGAGTGTGAGCTATCTCTTATTCTCACCTAATGACTCCCTGAGTATGTAGAGATGGGGACAAAAAGATATAGCACCTCCTCTGTCCCCCATCACTCCCATCCCACTAGACACACAATGCCAGGCAACTCAGTGCTCTGTGGTCCCCCTTCTGAAAAATGTTCTGAGATGGAGAGCATCCTTCAGGTGCTGTGTGAGTTTCCAACCTAGTCATCATTACATCAAAATCCTCCTTTATTCTTCCTCCCCCATCTTTCTTGTCTTGAAATGTGTTGTCTGCCAAAGAGACTGTAATCATTATGGAATAATTAATCCATTTCCCCATGATTTATTAATCAAACCCATCCATAACCGGTATGCAAAAAGCAAAAAAAAAAAAGAAAACAGATGTATGAGGATTTCCATTAGCATTTTTGAAACATTTAAAGTAATGCATTATAACCCCATAAATCCCTTGGGCTGTGTGAAGAACAAATGAAACCAGAGATTTCAGCTCTCGGCTGCCTGTGTGGAGAAGGGCTGTGTGAAAAAAAATCAGAGACTAAATGCTTCTTAGCTCTTCTTACCGCTCGCTGCTCTCCCCACCACCACCACTAGCGTGCTCAGGACTTTGACCCCTTCCACAAACCCCACATTCCCTTCCACTTTAACTCAAAAGCAAAGCCAGCATTAGCTTGGCATCAGTGAAGTTTGCACGGGAGGCTCTGCTTAGCCTTCCCAAAGTGACCCCATACAAACATTACCTCCAGTTCCTGCAAAGTCCTTCCTTCGTCTTCATCATTCAAACTAGCTGAGGATGAAAGTTATGTGGTTATCTGGCCCAGAGATCGTCCCCAGAGTCCCTCTCCATCATGGCAATCTCAAGGCCAGGCTGCTCTGCCTCAGAGTCATGCAAGTCACCAGAGGTTGATGTTACCCACTTCCTCCTGCAAAGCCTTGCTCAGCAAAGTGTAGCTAGGGGAAAGACCCAGCAGAGGGGACCAGAGTTTGCTCCTGCTTGGTGCTAGATGGTCCCACCTCTTCCTTCTCTCACTTAGTACACTTGTCAACCAACACATCTTTTGGGTCTTACTGCATAGCACAGGCTTGCTCTGAAACCCACAATCCTCCTGCCTCAGCCTCTTAGTGGTTGGTTTTACAGAAGTGCACCACAGGTGGGTTTGCCCAAACACTTCTCGGTGATAGGAAAGAAGCAACCTTCAGGCACGGAGTTGAGAGAGGTCAGTCTCCAAACATCAAGTCCAAAATCTTCTTTCGCTATTGCAAACCTGTATGAATGTTGACTTCCTATTACTTTCTCGGTTTTATTTAATATTCATACATGTATATAGCATGCTTGGATCAAATTTCCCCTGCCCACTTTTCCCGCCCTCCAATCCCTTCCTACCCCTCTTGGATGTTGACTTTCACTCAGTAGTAGTATTTTTGTGTGTGTTCAGTACTTCAAAACTATGTCCAAATTTTCAAGTAAAATTTCCATCATTTCGCCTGTGAGTTTCCTTTTCCCAGCCCAGTGACATGGGCCACTTGCACAGCTGAGAAGGAATGTCACCAAAGGCAACAATTATCTGCCAGTCACACGTGGGTGCCTGTCAGGTTGTCAGGCACGCCCAGCCATGTCTAATGCCCCTGGGGGAGAAAATAAAGAAGCGTTCCTCTTGTCCCAACTCCATGTTTCCCACGTGAGAATGAGTCACAGGTGGCCTGAAACCCACTCCACCTGGTCCTGGCTTGCTGCTCTTCCTGCCACTCCATTCTTTCCAGCTGGGTGAAAGCAAAGGTCCAGAGATGGATGAGGGATCTCCTGGGCAACCAAGCATGTTGGTAATGTTGTATAGTCAGGAGTCTTGCTGTGCTGAGCACAAAGGGGTGTCGATGCCCGCACTATGTTCTTCAGAGGATACAGGCGTGAAAGTGTGCTATGTGACATGGTTTAATGACTTCAGCAAAGGTTTCATATATGGCAAAGTAGAGTTCAGGAAGGCTGAGGTCAGTTCTCAACCTTCGACTTTTGGGAAGTTCTCAACCTTCCCAAAGCTGCAGAGACCTTTTACTATAGTCCCTCATGTTGTGGTGACCGTCAATCATTTAGTTGCTACTCATGACTGTAATTTTGCTAATGTTATGAGTTGTAATGTAAATATCTGATATGCAACCCTTGTGGGGTCAATGACCCACAGGTGGAGTGGCGTGGGAGGTCCTTCTGTCTCTGTGTTGCTTTTCTTGGTTAATTAATAAAGAAATTGCCTTGACCTGTTGATAGGACAGAACTTAGGTAGGTAGGGAAGACAGAAATGAATGCTGGGAAGAAGAAAAGTGAGTCAGGGAGACCCTATGGAGCCGCTGCCAGAGTCAGACATGCCAGAACATTGCTGGTAGGCCACGACCTCGTGGTGATATACAGATTAATAGAAATCGGTTAAATTAATATGTAAGAGCTAGCCAATAAGAAGCTAGAGCTAATGGGCCAAGCAGTGATTTAATGAATACAGTTTCTGTGTGGTTATTTCGGGGCTAAGCTAGCCAGGCAGCCGGGACAAATGAGCGGGCTCTCCTTCAGAATCACTGAAATGGGTAGAACTCCAAACATTCTCTTTTTCTCCCCTTTCCTTTCCTGCTTACTGTATTTTAATTTAATATACAAATACGTAAAGCAAGCAATGGAGATTCACATAAGCCAGATGTATTATGGAAGCAAACTTCTGATCCATGAACTATAGCCACCCAAAACACATATTGGACTCCAAAGCCACTGGAAGATGTCAGCCGTATTCAAGCAATTATGCTGGTGGGTGCCAACACGGCCTCCCCATAGGAACAAGGGCTACAACCAAGACATTGAAGCTGACCTCTGAAATGAACCTCCTTTATCTTTGCTATCATTTATCATTGATATAAGTCAATGCCAGGGGTCAATTATACAGGCGTACTTAGACCAGCTGCCATAATGATAAACACTTAGAAATCACGCTGTCCACACCCTTTCCTCATAACCAATTCCAATCAAGAAGAATCCTGATTAATTCCAGACTTATCAGCCATCACAGCCATTCTGCATTAAATCAATAATGTCTACATTTTTACTGTCCTTCATCCCAAACTCCTCCTGTTCTACTTAATGCAGTGAGCGTTTTCATTGCCTTCATAACCACTGAAATGGGTTTGTTCAGCCCTGTTGTTCTACACAGAAAAAGAAACGATACCCGGCTTTTCCACAAGCACTGACGCTCACAAGTGAACACAGACCGAAAAGGAAGGAAAGGCGTATTGCTTGGGATGGGCAGCTCCGTGCTTCAGGCCTCAAGCTGAGTGGCTGGAGGCTGTGTGCCCGCAGCTTACCTTCTCCAGGAACAGATCCTGCTCGTATTATCAACAGCTTTACACTTGGCAAGTTTCTGAATGTGCTGCGCTGGGACAGACAAAGGGCTTGGAGCTAAAGAACATAGCAAAGGAAGCAGATCGTAAAGCCAGAGTCCTGCCCAGCCCCTAGACACATTCGCACTTATGTTCAAGTCCCTGAATGTTAGAGGCAGAATACTAGCCATCAATCAGACCCATTGCAAAAACTGTGATTCGGATTAAAGTCCAGGACTTGGCATGATGTCAAACACCACAGTATAGAAGTAATGCCCACAAAGTTGAAAGTTAGTGGCAGGCTTAAACCTCATGCAAAGGGGAAGATTGTTTCCTGTCTTTAACACACACACACACACATACACACACACACACACACACACACACACACACACACTCACCCTCTCCCCCTTGCCCAGTAACCACCTAAAAGTCACAATCAACCGAGGTAGAGAAAGTTTTGGACGAGAGGTCAGACCTGGGTTCAACCTTTAGCTCTGCCAGTTGCTAGCCAAATGATTGTCACTACAGTCCCCTTTCCACTCCTATCTGTAAAACAGGCCCTTGTAGCTATCAGGAAAGATAGCACAATGCAGTAATAATCCACATCTATTAAGTTTTTATCCTGTGTCAGCACTGTCCATGCATTATCTCTCTTCATACTTACCATAACCTTGAAAAGTTATCATAGATGATCCAGAGAAATGAAGGAACTTGTCCTGGACTGCAGTTAGCAGCAAGGAGAAATGGGATGGAACCCAGCAATCTGATGCCAGAGCACTTTGAGATCCACAAAGCACACTGAGACACAGGTGAAAGGGCATATAAAGTCAGCACGTGCGCCGAGAGGCAGATCTCTGCCCGTTTCCCCGACTTCATATTGCTGGGCAGAGCATCTGCATTTTAATACATCCCACCAAGTAATTCCAACTGCACCCAAATCGGAGAGTTTGAATTAGAGGGAGCACACAGGCACCCCGCTTCTGCCAGCATAAGGTGACAAGGACAGGATTTACCTTCTTGCACCAACAATATACATGAAGCAATTATTATAAAAAAAAAAAGAATAGGTGAAATCAAGATAACCAAATGTTGAATCTCTGATACATGAATAAAGATGGACTCGTGAGGAAAACCGAAATAAAACGATCTAGCCACCACTCAGTCGACAGCTGTGCTGGAATCTCTGCAGGCAGGCAGCAGACTCATGCCACAGGAATCTGGTAACTGATGTGCACCAGGGGCTGACAGCCACAAGAAAGGGGCAGTTCCTGAGCCTTCCTCTGTCTTTTTTTTTCTTTCTTTTTTTTTTTTTTAGAGGTAAACAAGCTGTTTTGATAAATCCATGGGGGCACAAACTACACACAGGAAGACTTCCAAGGCAAGATCAATTACCACCATGCAAGAAGTGTGTGCATTCCTTCATGTACACTGTCTCATAGAGAAACGAAGGCCAAGACGATGAAGGACTCCTACAGGGTATGGCTCCTAGTTTGAATATCAAAGGAAGGCAATCAAAAAGACTCCATCTCTCAAAACTCTCTTCCCTCAGCCTACCCTCCTTGTAATCAGATCCCCAGTCTCCTCCAGACACCAATTCCCTCACAGTTCTCCTGCATTGTACACATTTTCCCTGCTTCCCTAAGTGGTCCCGTTTCTGCTAACGAGGATTCAAAATCAGTTATAAAATGATGGTATCATATTGTTGGCCCCTGCTCCAGGAATGTCATTGAAATTTGCCCTAGAGGAGCTGGAGAGATGGCTCAGTGGTTAAGAACACTAACTGCTCTTACGGAGGACCCAGGTTCAGTCCTCAGCACCCACGTGACAGACAGTTCACAATCATTTGTAACTCCAGTTCCAAGGGATCCAACACCCTCTTCTGGCCTCTATAGGCACCTGATACACACATGATATACATACATACAAGCAGTCAAAACACCCATACATTTGAAATATAATAAATTTAAAAATGTTTGCACATCCTTGTGTCTTGTTTATAGTCACAAATAGCTCAGTGTAACGTAACAATAAAATAACAGAGCTGAGCAGACAAACCTCTTTTTGAATAACTCAAGCCATTGGTGATATGTTTGATGTCTATGGGCATAAGATTTAAGACGCTCCAGCATAGGGGGAAGAGCAATGGCACCCCCATAAAGTTCTAAATGCCCTCCATCCTAAGTTAATATAGAACAAGTGAACATAGTAGTTACATTGTAACCTCTAAGGCAACCACCAAGGGGAAAAATACACACACACACACACACACACACACACACACACACACACACATGGGAGCTCACTAAAAGAGAGCAAATGGGAGAACAAAGCAAAAAGAGAAAACAAACAATAAAATGATAGGCCTGAATCCAACACGCAAATTATAAGACAGAGATTACCCAGGTGGAATATTTTCAATTGCTCAATGATATGCTATCTAAAAGAAACTCGCTTCAAACACAATGATATTGGTATGTTAAAAGGAAACAGATGGGGAAACATAGGCTTTGCAAACATAACTAAAAGAAAGGTGGAGGTTGCACTAATGGGTGAAGGCAGCCAGATTTCACCCACTTTCTGTTTCCTGAATAAAATCACAGGTGGCTTAACCACTCTACTCTTTGACTTGGCCAATTGTGGCATTTTCCCAACAGGCTCCAACTCATGCCTAGGCTTCCAACATCCCAGTTACTGATAAAGGTAATAAAGTGGTTGCTCAAAACTCTGGAAGAAAAACGATGGCCTCCGCCTTGACCCCAGATTCCTCAAGTCCTCGCAAAAACTCCACATTGAGGCAGGCAAGATGGCTTTGCAGGTAACGTCACCTGCTGCACAAGCTTGAAGACCCAAGTTCGATCCATGGCTTCCATGTACAGGAGGGTGGAGAGAACCAAGTTCACAGAGGTGTTCTCTGACCTTCACACACATTCTGTGGCATTTGCCTACCCACATACACATCACCTACACACATTAATAATAATGATAATAATAGTAATAATTTTTTCAAAACTTTATACTGACCCCCTCACTGAAGACCTTTCTCTCCCTGTCAATAGGGGGATAAGGTTCAGCACTCTGTAATTTAGTTCCTCCTACAGATATTTTGCATAGGTCACCTGGCATCAGTGCTTCTTGCACCCTTCTCCACACTAGAGGTGGAGGAAGCCAGGGTCTCACTCACTCCAGGAAGCACTCCACCCCTGAGCTACATCCCCAGAACCAGCCCCTATCCACACCATATTAGGTCTCACAAAACTACCCAAGCTGGTCTCAAACCTACAGTCTTCCTGCAGAGACCTGTGGAGTATCTGGGATTACAGTCACCTGCCACTCTCAGTTTTGTGCCTCAGCCTTTGGACTCCTGGCCAGCCTCTTGTTGGGGTCCTTGGGAACACATGCTTTGGTCACTTTCCCTCTACAGCTTTTTGGGGCAACTCCAGCTGAATTTCAGGAAGACGAAAAGCTAATGTAGGAACAAGGAGGATATGCTAGGCATGGTGGCACACACACGTTGTCGGAGAACCTAAGATAAGAGGATCAAGAGTTCAGGCTAGCCTAGAGAGTGGGACACACACACAGACACAAACCAAAAAAAAAGCAAAGAGAATTTTCAGGGATGAAAAGGAATATAATAGAATGATAAAAAGTCAAGTCATGAAGACAATTTTTTAAAAAATTAAAAATTTTAATTTTAACTAAAATTAATTAATTTACCAGTGGCTAGAGAGACGATTCAGTAGTTAAGATCAAATACTGCTCTTGCAAAAAACCTGAGTTCAGTTCCCAGCAGCCACTGGGCTGTCTGCTCATAACCACCTGCATCTCCAGCTCCAGGGGATCCAATGCCTCAGACTTCCATGGGCACCTGTGCTTATGTGCACGTACTCCCAGCCAGCCAGACATGCATACATATACACATAGTCTTAGAAATAATATATCTTTTTTAAAACAAGAAACATGTGCATTAAATAACAAAGGTTTGAAATGAGTAAAATAGTTGAACATACATTTCCCCGAAGTTCACTATATGGAAGACAGACATGTTCAACATCATTAACCATAGAAACATAAGTATCAAATCACCCTGAAATACATAGAGTGCCTAAAGAGAAGAAGCACTGACAGCAAATATATATGATTTTTTTTAAAAAAAATCAATATTATTTTTGTTTCTGGCAGGTGACAGACCTGGCTGTAAACCCAGACTACCCGGCTCCACAATCCATAATTTCAATAATTACTAAGCTACATTGCCCATGGGAATGCCTAAGTTCCTTAGTTTAAAATGAGTGATCATCTTTTTGCCCCACCAGTAAGCAAATTTGTTTCATCCCAACTGAATTTTGGTTATTTTTTTCAAAGTAACCTATCATCAAAGGAAAGTTACCAACATCAGATAAATTCAAAAGAATTTGCTGCAGGCTTTACAAGTGTCTCCCAG
This sequence comes from Dicrostonyx torquatus, assembly GCA_028555095.1. Taxonomy (NCBI): domain Eukaryota; kingdom Metazoa; phylum Chordata; class Mammalia; order Rodentia; family Cricetidae; genus Dicrostonyx; species Dicrostonyx torquatus. The sequence continues at coordinate 4,544,408 of JAQHUG010000025.1, read as the reverse complement.
AAAGGGTCACACATTCTTGAGTAATGAAAGTCTTCCAAGTGTGTACTCTACCTTAATGCCTAGAGCTATGTATGTTGGTTAAAAATAACTCACCACAGGGCTGGAGAGATGGCTCAGTAGTTAAGAGCATTGCCTGCTCTTCCAAAGGTTCTGAGTTCAATTCCCAGCAACCACATGGTGGCTCAAAACCATCTGTAATGAAGTCTGGTGCCCTCTTCTGGCCTGCAGGCATATATACACACAGACAGAATATTGTATACATAATGAATTTAAAAAAAATAACTTTAAAAAAAAATAACTCACCACATTCTTTTATCATCGTTCCTCAAAACAAGCAGATGAGGTGAGCATCTTCCAATGTCCTCTGCCCCTTACTTCCTTGGAGCACCCAGAGAGACATTCCTGACCCAGAGAGATGTACCTGACTCAAGGCATACTCAAACCAGAGTCTGAAGCACGCCTTCCTGCACAGCCCTGAGAGATTAACAACTTTACCCACCGGTTTTAACCCAAAACTAGGAATATTTCTGTCCCGTGTCTTCTGTGGGCTCTAACCATCAGAGAGATGAGCAGAACATGGCTCAGCTGTCAGTGGCCCTCGACATCCAGAGTCATGCCCGCCCCCATCTCGTGGTCCTCACTTATTATCAGATGAGGCAATGACTTTCAGATTCATGGCAGCCCTTAAATCGCTCACGGAAGACTCAGTGGTATCTAGGACCAGGCTAGAACTGGACCAGAGACAAGTTTGCAGGATCAGTGAGAGAGGGTGAGAGCCAAAAGACCTGGCCCTCAGAGAGAAAGAGTGAAACCCCACCTCAGGCATTATAGAGTACAGACACAATAACGAATGACTAGCTCTCCGTGGTGATATTAATTAAGGGCAACCAGAGTTAAGATTCTGTAGGTCAGGGGTCAGCAAAAAGGCTAGTGGGGTTTGATCAAGAAAATAATGAAATTGTAATTATTAGTTCTCCAATTAGGTTAATTGTTGAGGGGAGGGCGAGGTTGGCTGGCTTGCTATGATTCCTCAGGTAGCTATAAGTGGAAATACTATTTGTAGTCCTTGGGCTACGACTATTGTTCGGCTACGGATTCGTTCATAGTTTGTGTTAGCTAAGCAAAATAGTTAAACAGTTCACTGTCTCTTCCCACCTTGCCTCTTCATCCTCTTTCTCTTCTTCCTTTTCTTTTCTTTTCTTTGTGTTTTTTCCTCCTCTTTCTTCTTTTACAAAACTTTGAAAAGTTTATACACGCACACAGTTCATGGAAGACACAAAAGTGAGCAACAGGGTATATTTGACCCTCAAGGCACAGTCGGCTGACCTGAAGTCCACAATTCTCAAACATTGACCAGAAACTCGGCAAAAACCCATGATGTGCTGATAAACAATGTCAGAAAACAGAAACACAGCTCCAATTTGCCCACACCCACGGTCTAAATATTCCCAGCATGCCTATTGTGTTGCTGCTGGGCACAGCGCTGAGACCTGAGGCTGCACAGTGAGCTCCTGGCAGCAGAGACCAGGCTGCCCAAACTCACTGTGCAGCAATCACAAGCGGACAACACACTGCAGAGTTTACCAAATATGGGGAACTCTGGTGTTGGCTTTATTACTGAACAACACGCCCATTACACTCACTCAACAATGTTTGTACTGTGCTAAAGGGTAGGATCTATTGTTGAGTAAAACATGGCCCCAGCCTCAAGGAGGTCACGGTGTAGTGGAGAGTCCACAAACAGGCATTCACAACCTAAGAACAGACCGGGATAAGAGGCCTGGAGAAGTCTGTCCAGCACGGAGGAGCTGTACCTCCCCTGGGCTCTGCATCAGACGGTCTGTTTAGGAAAACTGTCCCCAACTCATCTCTATGACAAAAGGACACCTTGGGATCAAACAGACCTTACCAGATCATTTCTGAAGGCCCCAGCTCAGGCTATCAAACTCTATTAGAAAATGTACCTTTGGTTTAATTTAGGTTTAATTTAAGTTTTATTTAGGGACTAGTTATAAAATTAGGAGTTAACATGTCTAAGGTTGACAAATAGACTTTTTTTTTTTCTGGCCACGGAAGAAGTGTTGGTTCCTAGTAACCATTTTATACTTGATTTTTTTTTCTTTTGTTGTGCTGATAGTTTGTTGTGGAAAGATCACAGAATTGTGGTTATGTGGTAACATTTATGTTTTTGACTAGTAAGTGAACTTGACAAGTTTGCACACTTGGAGGTGTTTTCTTCACTTCTGGACACACATTGTGCTTTCTGTTGGGGCAACACTTCTTACTTCCCTCCCTGGCACTCTGACATTACCTTGTCCTTCCACTTCCTGCATGCTGCCATCAGTGTCTGTGACAGAAGATAGCTCCAAAAGTTGCTTCCTTTCTTCTTTCTTTCTTTTTGTGTTTGAGACAGAACCTCACTACGTTGGCCTGCGATGCCTTTTTATTGTCTGTTAGTTTTACAGTTTGTCTTCCAATCATATTTATGCATTCTCTTTTCCTTTAATTCTATAAAAATCTATGGTCTGGTTTGCTCTCTGTTGCTGCAACAAAAGCACTCTGACATGATCCAATGCAACAGCGAGGAGGAAAGGGTTTATTTCTGCTTCCAGGTCACAGTCCATCACCGGGGGGAGTCAAAAGCAGGAACTTGCCGTGGAAACCATGGAGGAGCTGCCTGACCATTTGAAGGCTGGTGCTTATACAGCCTGGACTCAGATGCCCAGGGAACAGTGCCACACATAGGATTGGGCCCTTCTACACCCATTAACAATCAAGACAATCTTCTACAGACATACCCGCAGGTTAAACTGATCCAGGAACTACCTCGCTTGAGACTCCCTTCTCAGGTGACTAGGCCAGTGGTTCCCAACCTTCCTGTAGGCACTTTTCTGTCCTGCCAGTCAGTTCCCAAATAACCACATAGAACCTTATTATTAATTATAAATCCTCGCCCAATATAACTCAGGCTTGCTACTAGCAACTCTTACATTTTAAATTAACCCATGCTTCTTATCTACGCTCTGCCATGTGGTGATGTCTTTTTTTTTTTAATACAGCAAATTCATCTTGCTTCTCTCCGTCTCTTCTTGCCCCTAAGACTCCTCCATTCTTCCTTGAGCTCTCTTTTTTTTCTGCAAGTCTCACCTAACCGCTACCTGTCCAGCTGTTGGTTAGTCAGTTTCTTTATTAAACTAATCACAGTGACATATATTCACACAATGTAAAGGAATATTCTACACTTTCCTAATGCTGGGACCCTTTAATACAGTCTCTCATGTTATAGTGATGCCCAACCATAAAAGTATTTTCATTGTTGCTTCATAACTGTGATTTTGCTACTGTTATAATTGCAATGTAAATATCTGTGTTTTCTGATGGTCTTAGGTAACCCCATGAAAGGGTCATTTGACTTCCAAAGGGGCTGGTACCCAGAGGTTGAGATGCACTGCTCTAGGCTCTATCAAGGAGACATCTAAAGCTAACAAGGAAAAACCAGTTTTCCCTAGTTTCAATACACCAGCTATCTTTCTTTCTAATGATTCAGTCCTCTGTCGACTTCCGTTATCTGGCAAACCACTCCAGAACAAAACAGCTCTAAAAAAGAACAGTTTCTTGAGTTCATGATTCTGCATCTCGGGAAGCTCTGGTGTGAGATGGCCTGACTCCGGTCAGTGGCACTCACTTACTTATCTACAGCTAAGGGACAGGACATCTGGCAGCCCAGTGCTCTGGCCTTGTGCCTGCTGATTGGCCAGCTGCTGACCAGAGCAAGAGGACAATTGCTCCTGTATTTCAATCATCCAGCAGCCAACTGTCCCAGGCTTCTCGCATGGTGGTTGCTGGCTTCCAAGGGCAGCAAGTGAAGACAAGAACACACAGTACACACAATTTTTTTTCATGCTCTGCTTTCATCTTTATTGTTCTGATGGTCAGAGTGTGTCAGGTGGTCGGGCAGAAGGTACGGGCACAGGGAAGTGTGGATAGATTGGGGAGCCACTACTGCAGCAATTCACCAGATGTTGCTCATGAATTTAACGATGTTTGCCAAGAACTAACAAGTAACTGGGAGACTTACGCTCTTCCAGGATGAAGAACCATTTGCCCTGTAAAAGGAAAGATTTGGAGAAGTGAAAAACCAATGATGGCCAAGGGGTTGGAACATGTGAAGACTTAGAAGCGGGACAGCCAAGGCTGCCCCAACTGTTCCCTTTGATTGGCACCTAGAGAAAGCAGACCCACCTTGACTGTAAACACCAGTTATATGCAGGTGGTTTTCCCTCCAACGCCTTATGATAGGAACTATGATCTGACTTTGCTGTCCCCACCTGTAATGTTTGCCCTGCTAAAGTGACTGGGGATGGGCACCTGCCCACCCAGAAGATCTGTGCTTGACCTAGGATTGAGCCAAATAGGCCATCAGAGTCTGCAAAGAACAAAAGGACACACATGCCTCTGGAAAAGAAAGAGTCCTTAGAGGCGCAAAAGGAGGTTCTAGGAGGAAGGAAAGCGGTTGAAGGGTCTTGTGAAATGGGACAGGAAGAGAGGTAAGGGCTGAGTAACCCAGGGAGTCTTACCCAAGAACAATGAGAGCACACAGTGGGGGGAAACCAAACAGGGTCACAACAGGGACCTGGCAAAAGGCCACAGCAGGGACCTCGTTTGGGAGACCAACCCTGTATAACTTCACCTTCACTATGACCAGGTACCTCTCCCTGCTTCGCTCATGTTCTTCCACTAGACGTGGCCCCGGGGTGGCGTCACATCGCTCCGCTAGACAGCAGTTTCTGCACTTCTGCCTTATCTAGAAAACCCACCCTTCGTGTCCCATAAGCCTAAACCTTGGGCCATTGGGGACCCAGGGTACTAGTGGGATGGCAAAATGAGTGCCGCTCCTGCTCTCAGTCACCCTCTCCTGCTCTCTAGGGTGGGGAGTAGCACAGGACAGGAGCCACTGGAAAGCCCCAGCCTTCTCTGTCATAGGGACTGTGTGTGAGAATGTGGGCCTGCTCAACATAGTTGCCTCACAAGAGACAGCCATTGGGAGCTGTTTGTTGCGTACTGCTCTGAAATGCTTGCTTGTACTGACACCAGTTGAGCCGTAAAGATGCCCACATTTCAGATGCATTTTCAAACAGCGGAGAAAGACAGGGAAAACTCAACAGACAGTGTTAGAGTCTTGTAAGAAACCTGACATAAGCTGCAGCGTTGTTTTCCTTCGGTTAGAAGTCTCTGCTTCCTTAATTGTAAAATGAAAGCGGCAGTCAGTTTCTACAATTACCCTCCATGGCATCTACATCTTCCGACTGTGACTTGCAAAGAATGGGCCCACCCAGGAGGTGGAGGAGGCAGGAAGTGTGGCACTACATCCATACACACCCCAACCCCCACCCCGACCCCGGAGAGCCAAGAGGAGGTCAGCAGAGCCTGGAATGAGAGAAAGAACAGCTCCGGAGCTAATTAAGTCTTCACAGGAGCCAAGAGGTCTCCTTCCTGGGTCTTTGCCAGACACAAAGCTTCCTGACGCTGGTCTTACATCTGAACTCGCCAGGCCAAAGAGAATGTTGATTACAATGACTAAAAATATTGAGAAAGAATGAAAGAAGGGGCTTAGAGAAGATGGAATCCTCCAACCGACTGTGAGTGGATAGTGCAAGAAGGGTGCATGACCTCTGATCTTGATATTTAGATGATTCTTTCCATAAACAATTGCATTTTAGCCAAGGGAGGGCAGAAAATTATCACACTCCCCCCAACCACACACACAACCAGGTAAACTAGAGGCTGTGCCATGGAGCTTGCGCCCTCTAGTGTCTGATCCTGGAATCACAAGCATGGTTGATTTCCGGCTTTAGCAAATTGAGCAAAGCCTGCCATGGCTTCGTTTTTCACTATACCCTTCCTGTGAGCATGCGCCCATTTTGTGGTCTCTACAAAAGACCAGCACATACAATTCTAAAAATTTCTTTCCGGAATTTGTATATCCTTTTGAGATTTACAAAGCTGGTTTGCACATAAGATTTTTCAACCATGGTCCAGCAGCAGATGAGACAGCATCTTCCCCTTACTAAAGAATAGAATCAGGATCAAAAAGACCCAGAAACCTGCTCAAGGCCGAAGATGATAGGACGGTGGAAGTAAGCACCGCTCCACCCCACCCTCGCCCACCCCCACCCCCAAGTACAAGTTCAGGGCAATTTTCCTTAATTCCCAGTAAAACGTCTGGATCCTCCCCAAAGACTGAAGCATAGCCCTGGCTGTAGTTCATCACCTGGGGGGCTCGGCAGCATGCTGATGGCCCAAGTCCAAGTCCAGACGACCAGTTGCCTGCTGTGGGGGAAAGCCTGCACAGCAGCATCTTTTGAAGCTCTCCAGTGAGGCTAAGGTGCAGTTGGGGATGAAAATCAGTATTATCAGTGAGATAAAAATAGAAGGACATAAAACAATTATGATTACATTTCAGAGAACTGTATTGCCACCAAAACCTGGGGTGTGCCAGGAACTGTCCATAATGTCACAGGGGAAGAACTTGAAAGTATTCCTGTGATTCCCTCTTCCTCAATACACCCACACGCATGCACACACCCACACATACACACACCTGAGAACCTCTCAATAAGAATGGATGCACACTACTTTTCTGAGCTGGACTCCCCCTCTTCTCTAAATAACCCACACCCACACCTAAGAAGGAGATTGCCAGGTTCCAGGGTTATGGGATCTCCTTTGGACATTGGACATGGCCTTGTCGGATGACAGGATTCAAAATAGGACCAGGAAGCTCAGAAGATCTCGGGCCAGCCAGGAAGAAAACTGGAGAAACTGTCTCAAGTTTCCTTTGTACAAGTTATGACATGTTTTTTTGAGCCACACATTTCCTCGACTAAGTTGAAGTCAAGTCAACAATCAGATACCTGCTGTGTCCCCCAGACCTGTATGGCCAGAGCCCTGGTCCAGCTGGAGCTGAAGAGAGCCACACTTGCACTGATGTCAATGATGATGGAGTCAGCTGTACATTCCAGTTCAGGCCAGCAGGTTTTCAGGTCCCCTGGGTGTGAATTCAGAGCATCCATTCATTCAACAAACACAGGTACTGGGTGCATAGCAGAGGACCACACCGACAAAATCATGGAGATGCCATTCCAGTCGGTGAAGAGACAAAACAAGACAGTTACTAATTCACATATGAACACATATGTGTGCATGCATGTACACACATATGCACACACACATACACTAGCTTGCTAGTGAGTGATACTCAATAGAAGACAAGTTAATAAAGAGGGCAGGAGGAAATACTGGAATCGGAGAGTAGCAGAGACAACACTGGCTGAAGTCAATAAGTAGGCAGTGTGGAACTATGTGGATGCAGGACAAAAACTGCACTGACAAAGATCCTGGGGCAGCCATGGGCCCAGGGCACTCAAGAAACAGCAAGACGATGAGATCAGGAAAGGAAGAAACACAAGGAGGACATTTTTAAAGCCTTGGCTTTTACTCTGAACAAGATGAGCCCCTAGAAGGAGTCGCGGGGGATGGAAAAGAAAGTGGGGAGGAAAGAAGTGTTTGCAGAGGGATGTCTAACAGCCAGGCATGGGGAGAGGGCGGTAAACCCCTGGTACTTGCCCTTCCCTTATGGATGCACCTCCCTCCTACTCCTGCTGTGTCCTCTCCTGGTCAAATAGATGCCTTAGGAAATCTAAGCAGACATCATCCCATCTGCCTGTGCTGGCAACATGCGTCCTTGCCCAAGCAAGACCAGGCTATACTCAGAGCTGAACGTGGCCCATGTCACAACCTTCACTTCAATGGGCTAGGTCCTGTGCATGGTGAAAGACAAAGGGTCCAAGAGGGAAAGAGCTAAGTGACCCACACTGACCTTGCTCCAAATGTTGTGTGGAAGATGCCATGGTGGGTATCACTCTACACTGGCCTCTTATTAAGACCCTATCCAAGCTCCAGTCTGAGTAACCAGAGGCCAGCAATCCCTTCTCACATATAAAGAAAGGACGTGAGGTCAGCAAAGGTGCCCACCACCCACCTTCCTGACCAGAAGAGTATGGCCTGGCCCTTGGACAATGACCCACAGATGCTGAGCTCTCACATCCAGAGCCAGTCACAGACCTAAATTCTCCCAGGGCAAAGGGGCAGAAACCAGGAACCACCACTCACCAGGGTCAGTATATTTGATGGGCCAGAGCTAGAAAAGAGATTCTGTAATGTAGAGGAAACTCAAAGCCATCTTGTTGAGTAAAGAAGCCAGATCCAAGAGAAGCCTACTCGATGATTCTGTTTGCATGCATTGTCCAGAACAGGAAGATGCAGAGTCTGGTAGAGAGCTGCTGCTGTGGCATGGGATGAAACTGGAGGATAGCTGATTTTGAGTACAGGGTCTCCCCAGGAGCGGAGAGAAATGTTTGGAAACCAGATACAGCCGATGGTTGCTACTCTGCAGTCCCAGGTAGTGGAGAGAGACACGACAGGCGGCTGAGGGCAGCCAGGGTGCCTGCTTGGTCTGTACTCCCAGACACAAGGGGTGAGGCTGTCCTTTGGGCAATAAGAGGTCCTTGCCACATGTTCCAGTCGCAGAGACTGTTCCCTTCTAGAAGTCCCCTCTTAGGGCCTGATTAAACCGCCCTTTCTAGATCAACACACCCGTGAAGCTGCTGAGCACTTCAGATACAAGCTAGATTCTACCAGGGCAGAGATGCTTAGGTCAGAGCCTGCCTCTGCCACAAACCAAGGATGAGGTAGCAAGGAACACAGAATAATCTACAGACTTTCCTCTAAGATGAGAGACCAAAATAATGGTGATATTTTAGCCATACAAGGGGACAGTCCCAGGAGATCCTGTGTGACCTCTATAGCCATCCAAACAAAAACAATAAACTAGGCTAATTCTACAGACTATGGAATCGGGAAAAAAGAATGAAAACTTAAATGAAGAGGCTTCTTCATTACCAAAAGGACATTCTAGAAACTTAAGTCAGTGGAAGCAGGGAGGCAGGTGTCCTTGTGGAAAACAGAGTTAGATGCTCTGTAATGATGTGAGGTCCAAAAACGCCACGTTCTGCTGGTGAAATTTTTGAGCTGGTGTCAGGCTTTGTGAACAAAGTCCAGTCTTGTATAGGCCATGGCACACAAGCTGGGTGGGCATGCCCAGGAATGCCATGCCACGCATGGCTCAGGGTTTTCCACTTAGAGGGATTTCTTCTTCTTCTTCTTCTTCTTCTTCTTCTTCTTCTTCTTCTTCTTCTTCTTCTTCTTCTTCTTCTTCTTCTTCTTCTTCTTCTTCTTCTTCTTCATAGCAAAGCTTTACTGGCTTATATGGAAAACAGAAATCATTTGATGAACAGATGTGAGGGTCAAGTAGGACTCAACAGAGGTACTGCGTCTCTGTTGCATGCAGCCTGAAAGATGTAGGCTGGAAACATCTGGAGATGCACTCTCTCATGCTATTAGGATATGATGCTGCCTGCCGGCTTAAGCCCAAGTTGGTGAATCTACAGGTCACTTTTTTGCAGCTTGCACTTCCTTACAACATGATCGCAGTGTTCAAAGTCAGCTGGCATCTCTCCTGCCAAATGCAAATCCACTGAAGCAGTCTCAAGGAGCAAACACACAAACCCCACCTCTAAACGGAGGAAGTGGCCAGGTTCCAGAAGCCAAAGTGAGAGTGGAAATCGTCCTAAGGTCTTAGAAATATTTGGAGAGCATGCTGTCCCTCTCCCTCGCCTCTGAGTTTAAGCTCCATCCTCTTGTTGCCTAGTCTAGAATTGGCAGAGATTGGTTCTTGGCTCATTAGCCATGGTTTCTTGTCATCCTTCTACCCTGTGTTGGACAGTACCTTTCTGGACCTCCTCCATGTCTCTTACGGTGCTTCCCACCAGCCACGCCCAGGGAGTTACTGATACATTGCTGGCACCACACCATCTGCATCCCAGCCAGTATCCAAACAAGAACTGCTGGCTACATTGGCTGTCTCTCCTTGATGTCTTAAGTCTTATTCATTGGCCCTACTGGTTGGCTCAGGACTTGTAGAAATGGGAAGATGATTGACAGTGAGGACAAACGTGTCTTCTCCGCAAGAATCCCTGCCCTCTGGAAGCAAGCTCATTCACTTCCTTAGCAAGCCTACACCAGAGAATTTCTTTGTGATGCCTTGCACCCTGAATCTACCTTCCCTGCTCTAGCAGGAGCAGCCCTCCCCACCCCCACCCACCTACCCTTGCCACCCTGGGAGTCAGCTGGGGATTGACTCTATCTCCCTAGGGAGTGAACACCAGCTGTGTCTCTGTCAATATTAGGTCTCCCTGGTGGAAAAGATGGCCAAGATCAAGGTCTTGTTGCTAGGTGCTTGCAATGGAGGCCAGGGTGGAATTAAAAATAATTAAGTGAAAGCCAGAAGAGAAGATTTGGGTCATAGAGTCACTGACCCTCTGGGGCAGCAAATATTTACTCTGCAAAGTGCATTTGTGAGGGTTGTCCCTGCAAGTGGCAAACGAGTCAACGTTGGTAGATTTGGGAGAAAGTCATTAACTTAGAATGGGTTCCCTAATGACCACAAACGCTGGGAGTCAGTTTCCTAACACAGAAAGCAAACGTAGAAGCTAAGCTAAATTGCACCAATGATCTTGCCAGTAAACCCAGAGGTCCGTCCCCTGTCATTCTGTTCAGTGGTCTGCATATGTCACTGAGTTTCTTCTGCTTCCCATCACCAGCTCCTGGTTCAAACTCCCCAGTATGTGAACCAGCATGGCTGACACTGGACCACAAGCCTGGCTTCTCTGTGCCAGGGAAAAGGAAAAGCAGTGTCTGGTCCTTTGGACCTTCGGGCATCTATGGATAATGGGCAGTGTTTCCCATTAAGATGGAGGGCGGGGCCAGTAAAAAGTTTCAGCAGGAAAGGCATTTGTCACCTGGTGGGGGAGATGTGTCCGTTTTCTGTCAATCATGTTTTAAATAAATGCTGATTGGCCAGGTAGGAAGTATAGGCGGGTCAACCAGACAGGAAGTAGAGGCAGGGCTAGGATAAAGTCTGGGAAGCAGGAAGCTTCCCTGGGATTCCTGCGCAGATCTCCAACAAGGCAACATGTAGCAGCCCAGCTGAGAGAAGGTACTGGCTATGTGGCTGACAATGGGTTAATATAACTTATGGGAGCTAGTAAGAAGCCTGAGATAATGGGCCAATCAGTTAATAACCTAATGTAGACTCTCTGTGTGATTTTCTTTGGGGCTTGCCGGCTGTGGGGTATCGGGCGGGACAGAAACCTCAACGAGCAGGACCCTCGTGTTACAGTCACCAAGTCTTACAATCTGAGTTCTAGCCCTAGGACCCACAAGGTGGAAGGAGAGGACTGACCACTGACTTCTTCAAATTGTCCTCTGGGAAAAAAAAATTTTAAAAAATTGTCCTCTGGGCTCCACCCTTGAACCATGCTGCACATGCACACACACACACACACACACACACACACACACATAAACAAATAATTAAAATGCAATTTTAAAAATTGTTTTAAGGTGCATGACAGAACTCCTAAACATACCAATAAAAAGCAAAGTTAGCATTTTATAGAGAAACTTGTATATTCATGCTTATTGAGACATTATTTACAATTGCCAAGTGATGGAATTAGTCTCTGTGTTCATCAACAGGTGAAGGAATAAGGAAAATGTAATGTATATGTACACACACACACACATACACACACACGAACTTTGTTTATAGAACAAAATCATGTAATTTGCAGAAAAATGTATATAACTGGATATCATCACATTGGCTAAAATAACCCAGAAAGACACATATTACATATTTTCTCTCATATATGAAATCTAGATTTTTAAAAAGAGAAACATGAGACTACAATAGGCTCTAATTTTCACGGTGGGGAGTCCCATGGGATGTGGATGGGACTAGGGAAGGTAATGGGGGGATAGATAAGATCAGAGGATATTGTATACATGTGAGCAAACATCATAATGAATTCTGTTCTTTTTATACAAATATTATTACAGGAAAAAATGGTCTTAGAGGCCAATGAGAATGACCCTCCCCCCTCATGGTCACTTCAGCACAGGTAGGCCTAGACAGGTAAACAGCAGCTTTGCCACTCCTTAGGACTGAAATTGCCATATGAAAAAGTGAATGCATCTGTGCTGTGTGGAAGCCCATTAAAAAGGAGCCGCTTCCTCCTGGTCAAAAACTAGAATTCTAGCTACCCAGAACATCACTATTAATGATCTGCTCCTTTATTAAAAGACTACCCTTGCAGAAGCCCCTTCCTTGAGACACTTCAGTGTTTCCATGAGGTAGCATGACAGGGCCTGTCCGCTTCTATGACCACCAGTCCAGTCTTCGGTGCTAATGTTTGTGCGCATGAGAGTCAACTGGGGTTGGGGAGTAAAGCCACACTACTTCAAAGGACTGGTTTTATAGGGCTGGGAATATCTATAAATTCACGTCTCCACACTAGAGACACCTAAGCAGACCCCAGCACCACACACAAGGTACCCTGAGGGCATCAAGATGCTGGAACCTATGCCAAAGAGGTGAGCTAAGACTTGAAGGAAGTGGGGCAGAGGGAGAGCGAATGAGGTGAGCAAACTCACCTAGTATGGGCCGTATACAGAAGAACCAAAGAAACAGATTGACAGGCAAGAAACCAAAACACTAGAAACAGGTGAACACAGGAGGTGGACAAGATCTTTTTCATCATTTCAAAGAAATACAACTTGATTCTTTGAGTCAATATTTTCTAAACAGATGACTCACTAGCAGATAGTGAAATCAATCTAGGGATTCTGACAGGCAGTTCCCAAATGTGATTTAGATCAGAAACGCGGGTAAGTATTGATTCGTGTAAGTTTTGCTTCCTTTATACAAATAAATGCATTAGAAAAGTCGACTGCAACCTTTGAAAAAAGTTTTACAGTAGGTGAAGGTCACAGGAAGTTGAGAACCATGTCACAGACAGTCCAGAGATCTCTGAGTGTGTTTGGACAAGGGCATGATGGGATTTGCAACATAGAACTGTCACTCTGCCGCTGACTAGGCAGACAGTCCTGGAGGATAAGCCCAAGGTGCACAGTTCATCAGAAGACAGGCAATTAACAGAGAGATTGAACTCCACTGATTCTCATGTAGAGAGGAGTGGAGAACTAGAAGCCAAAGGTAAAAAGGGGATACAACTCCCTGAAGACTCAGAGAAAGAATATGAAGAGGAAAAGACCGTATTACTAGTGTGCCGGCCCTGGGGGGAAGGGGGGAAATAGGTTTCTGACCCGAGCTTGGCCCAGAAGGACATGTATATTTATTTGCCTGTGGAGAAAATGGAGCTGGTAGCTATAAGAGCAGACATGGTACCCAAGAACACCTCCAGGGCTCTGTCCATTGGACATGTGCACCTGCCCTAAACCAAGTTCATCCAGTACTGTCCCCCAGGATAGAGCCTTGAGCAGAGAGACCCAGGACCAACCTATCCTGTCAAGTGGCCCTGAAAGTTGTGTCCCTTGTCTGGGACCCATGAGCTGGTTCTTAGAACCCCAACTAATCTGTGAGCCTCCTTCTGTCTTTCCTCACAAGTTCTTTTGATTGATTTTTATTTTCCTACCCCCACAGAGCAAAAGTCATTTTCTCAGCATCTAAAAACACCTGACTGATAAAGAGTGCTCACCCTGTTGGCCTCATAGAGCTTGTGTGGTGTGATTCATGGGTAGCTTCAAACTGCTTTGCAAACTATAAAGCATTGGACAGGTATGAATAATAGCTTGACAACAGCACCACCCTCACCCTGAGGCCCCTCAGACATTCATCCATGTTCGCCTTATGAAATACAGGACCTGGTGCTGAAGACAATTGCCTGAGTAACCATCACCCACAATGGCCCCTCCCACAACACAATGAGAGAGCCAAGGTAGACTGGCAGGGTTTCTATTGAGTTCCCTTGGAAGTCAGAGGGATGCTGACCATGCTGAGGACCTAGCATGAGCCACATCCCAGCAGCAGCTGCACTATTTGCTATGTGGTCACCACAAACAGCCCAGCATGTCGCATGGTTTGCAGAAAAGAAATGGTAATGACTGAGGCTCTTCCTTGGGGACTAAAGTCTCAATTACAGGGAAACATGAAGATCAAGGCACAGACGTGAATGATGGAGAACCGACAGTTATGTATCTAGGGAGCTTCCAGGCTGCTCAGTGAGGGGAAGGGGAAGATGATAGACTTGGAGCTCACACATGGGCATCAAGTGCCCTATCTCAAAACCCCCCTGACCTCTAACAAAACCATGGGTAGGTCAGTCCTGCATGTTCTCATCCCCTTGTACTTCCCCAGGGTACTGATCCCCTCCCTGATTTTCTCCCCAAACCCTATCAAATCTGAAAGGACAAGGACAGCATCTCACTGCCTTTGTTCTTATAGTGACTAGAACCCAGTTGGTGCTCTGAAAATGCCAAATGGGTGAACAATCTTTCCTTTTTTTCAGTTTGCCATCCCTTCCCTTCTCCCCACGGGCAGATCAGACTCCAACTCTCTGTACCCTCTGCCACACTCCAGAGCCTGGTTCCTCCCTGGGCTCTGTGCAGGGCATGTGTTTACCCTAGAGATAAGTAGAACTGAGGGCTGGTCAAAGGGAGCTGGGCACAGCTTGGCCAGGAGCCAAACAACAGTGGAAAATTACAGCCTGGCACCAAACCTGCTGGGCCATAGCACCCAGCTGGCACATGCAGGAAGCCACTGAGAGTGGGAGAGAAGAAGGTTTATCCTTTCCTTTCAATGGGTCTGTGTCTTCCCACCCTAGTCCATCTCACTCGATCCCTTCAAAACTAGAGAAGACCCTGAGCTATTAAGCACCATGTAGTAATCACTTCAGAGCTCACAAACCAGATGGTCTCTGTCCCAGCCACTCATCTCTGTCCCTTGCAGCAGAAATGTAATGGATAAAACACGTCAGTGCATGGGCTGCATGTTCCAACTAACTCAATTAGGCTTCAGGGTTGTGTACTTAAAATGTAGGTAGTAGAACGGCCAAGCCTCTAGGCATTGCTCCCCCTAAGCCCTACCACCACCACCAAGATCAACAGCAATGCTTCTCAACCAGGCTGATTTTGCCACCCCACCCCCTATAGAAGACATTTGGCAATGTTTGGAGATTTTTCTAGTCATCACACATCATGAAAGGTTATTACTGGCATCTAGAGGGTAGAGTCAGTTACGAAAAGTTTAAGGGTGCAAGTCTGGTCTATGGCAATCTCAACAAGATAGGTTCATTCACTCATCCTCAGTGTACCAACTAAAGAGCCAAGTAACAGTAAATAGAGGGAGGAGATGGATTTGATGTGCTTACATTGGGCTGGAGGTGGAGTCAGCAAAGAGGCCCAGTGACCCAGTGCTGATGCGAGGCTTACATTTAAATGAAATTGGGCATAGCTAAGCAGTCCTAGTCAAGGTATGTCCCTGCCCATCACTGACTCACCACTGTCTCACTCTCAGTCTGTCCTGCGAGGTGCTCTGATAAGCTGTCGGAACTGTGAAACTGCTTCTTGGGGACAAGTTCCTCCTGGCTGAACCAGGCTTCAGCCTTTCCCTTCTCCTAGCATGAGATTCCCCGAGACAGTGCAGTTTCTCGGCATCCGTCGCTTCACTTGTCAGGAGGATGAGCAAGGCCCTGTGTCTCTTCTTATACTATCTTGCCTTCTCTTAAAAGGCTAGGGAAGGGCTGGAGAGATGATGGCTCAGTGGTTAAGAGCATTGCCTGCTCTTCCAAAGGTCCTGAGTTCAATTCCCAGCAACCACATGGTGGAACCACAGCCATCTGTAAAGAGGTCTGGTGCCCTCTTCTAGCTGTGTATATAATAAATAAATAATTTTAAAAAAAAAGGCTAGGGAAACTCTGAAACATCCCCTGATGTGCAGTGCTGTCCTCCTAACAAGCACGTGCCATGACTCAAGTGTTAATAGTCTAGCTTGAGCAGCTCATGTGTAAGTGAGCATCACTTGGGGAGTTATTAGAATTGCTAATCACCCAACACTCCTCCCACTGAATGAGAGCTCTGTGCTGCCCAGCAGCCTGCACTTTAACAAGTCTTCCTTCTGATTGCTTGTCATCCTCCCTACAGCTAGTCAACCATTGCTAAGAGCAGGTCCAGAGAGGGTCAAAGGGATGGTGCCATGAAGGAGGGCAGACTGGAACAGACCAATCATCAGCTCTGAGCTTCAGGGCCGCTGACCACAGTGAGAGAGCAAAGATTCATAGGAATGACACCCAGGTGGGAGCAGGTGCTAGAGAAAGACATACAGAGTCCAATAAGGAAGGTCAAATGCTCTTCTCTCATACAGTTTTGAGGCATATTTTTTGGTGGTTACTCAGAGAACCTGTGAGGATTTATGCATGAAAATATCCAGGCTCAGAGAAGTCATGCACCTGAATCCTGGAGTCTCCTGGGAGGAAGACCGGAAGCGGGTGTGAAACACGACAGAGCTATGTGTAGCTGCTGTGGTGACATTTTGGCCTTGAACTTTGGGAGCTGATAGAGGAAGGGACGAGAGGATTGATTTCCATCTCTCCAGGTCTGAGCCTGTACAAGGATGGACCCCTGCCTTAAGTGAGCAGACCAGACCATGCATTCACTCCCATGCCTTGTCCTCTCTCTGCAGCCTGGACTTGCGCACAGGGAACTCCTTGGTAAGGGCTTGTGTTGTGGCATCTGCAGCACTGGTGATGACACTAGGGATGGCTGGAAGAGTTTGAGAGTTTTTGAATCATTTCCACTGGGCATTAAAAGGTTTCTAAGAACATGGCAGTGCTCAGGATAGGGTGATATACTTTTTGTTAGGAATAATCTTAAGACCAGCTTCTCTGCCAATGCAAATAATTCCAACTAGACCAAATTAGACCAAATAAAAGATCCCATGTGTAATAAATGCAGCACTCCTGGATGGCCCAGGAGCTTGGCAAAGGGACAAGAAAGAGAGGAACCCATTCAAAACCCAGGAGCACATTTTTTTCTGGGCAGCAGCCTAAATAGCCTATGGGAGTGACCCTGACCCTCCCTGGGCAGGGGCCAGTAGTTGGTGGGCTTTTCTGGAGGTGGAGTATGGACCAATGCAACTCCCAGGGGGAGAGGGGGCTTGAGACTAAGCTTTCTGTTCCATTGGTGTTCCATTGGCACCCCAAGAATGAATACCAGGAGCTGGGGTGATGTTTCCAACCCAAACACCCCAGAGTCCTTAGATATAGGGCTGTCAGGGGGCTGGGGTCTCACTTTTAAACATCCCAGAGTCCTTGAATATAGGGGCATTGTCTCCAGTCTGGCTACTTCCTG
>JAQHUG010000025.1:4499023-4516160 GCA_028555095.1 Dicrostonyx torquatus | reverse complement strand
TCTGTCTGTCTGCCTCCTTTCTCTTTCTACCCCTCTCCCTACCTCCCTCTCCCACCCCTTCCTTTTTTTTCTTTTTCCCTCCCTCTCCCTTTCTCTCTCTCTTTTTCTCCTGTTCCCTCCACATTCCCATCTCTAGCTCTCTCCTTTTTATCTTTATCTCCTCCCTTTCTCCATCTCCCTTCTTGTCATCTTCTACTTCCTCTGCACCTCTTTCCCTTTTCTCCCTTCTCTTTCCTCCTGCTCTTTATCGTCTTCCCGCTCTATTCCTGGTTCCTCTTCTTTTCTCTTTCTCTGTTTTCTTTTTGGTGTGTCTCTCCTGTTTTCTTTCTCTCTCTTCTTACCCCTTCCTTATCCCTTTCCCCTCCCTCTGTACATCTCTTTGCCTCCCCGGCTCCTTTACCCCTTGCCAGCTTCCACGTTCCCATCTCTCCAGTATTTCTTAGTTTCCTGTCTGTCTTCCTACATTCCATCGGGTATTTTAATTGTACCAAATGTTATCAGCCAAGTACACACTTGACTCTGTATTACTGTGAGAAGTACAATCTCCCTCTGATAAGGGAATCCTGCGTCTTTCTATCAACCATAGCATCTTAAAAATACACTTACACTGAACTGAATGTAATTCGATTTTTTTTAAGGAGCACAAAAGAAGGGCCTACCAGAGATGAAAGGCCTCACTTCCTGTCAGTGGTGCACAGGACCGCATCCGTTTGTCTGCAGCAACAAGAGGAACCAGTATCTCAGCAGAACTGACTTCAAAGCATGCCCGGTAGACAGATCTGACAAATCTCTTCCAATAGCCTTTGCTGAACTCGGCATCGCTGCCTGGAAACCAGCAGAAATTGTGTGCTGGGCATGCAATCTCTGACTAGGGGACCTTCGTGGTCTTTAAAAAGAAACACATCCCAGGCAGCGACAGGGGATCAGGCGCCAGGTGAAGAGGAGTAGGTTAGGAAAACAGAATGATTGTCCAGAAATCAGGGGTGGTAATTCGCAGACCAGGGGATGCTTCCACTTCCAAATCCAAAGGCAACCCATGAATAAACTGCCCAGGGATTGTTTTACCATCAAGACCAAGCTTTGATTCAGGACTCTTGTGACTCCCTCCGATATTGCCCATTTTCTCCACAAAGGAAGATGAGCATGGCTCCTGTTGTCAGTTTGCTGGGGCATTTTCCAGGCCCTGCATAGAGCTGGACAGAGCCAAGTGTCCTCTCCTTCATTCACCTGCCCTCTGAACCTTCACATGAGTGAACGTGCATCAAGCAACAGGGACCCAAGAAAGAAAACCATGACAAAGTCAGGAGATGGAGTGTGCTTTCATGGAGTCGGGGAGATGGCCTTCCTCTGAGGCACAATCTGATCAGGAACCTAAGGAAGGGAGACTCAGCCAGGTCTATATCTAAAAAAACGTTAGGACAAGGGAAATGACTCATGGGTGAAGTGTGTGCTTACCATGTTCCACTCCCTGGTCTTGATCCTCAGCCCCACCCAAACAATATAAATAAATAAACAAATAAACAATAGTTTCGTTAGAGGGCATAAGGTAGGAAAGACCTTGCTGAGTGTGGAACACCTTTAAGCTTTAATCCTAGAGCTCAGGAAGCAGAGGCAGAGGGATCTTTGTGAGTTTGATGCCAGTCTGGTCTACACATTGAGCTTCTAGCCAGATACAGCTACAGTTACCCATTAGAAGTCTTGAGTCCTCCAGAAATCCTCGGGATGTGGGTTTGTCTTTTCTCTAATAAGCACTGGGGCCTGAAGCTGGGGTGCTATGCATGCTAGGCACCAGACTGTAACACCAGCCCTTTTTTTGTAGAAGGGGCACTTAAAAAAATTTTTTTTGACACAGAGTCTCACTAAATTGCTCGTGCTGGCCTTGAATCCAGGCCTGTCTTAAATGTGAGATCCACCTGCCTCTGTCTCTCCAGGGGCTGGGATCCCTGGCCCGCATCACCAGGCCTGGCTAGGAGATGGGGATTTTGTTAGGAAACTGCTAAAGAGCTTTGAGGTGAAGAGAGTTGTTGGGGGGTTCTGCTCTGTTTTGCTTCTGCATTTATTTATTTCTTGGGGGTGGCATGGTGTGCATGTGAGGTCAAAGAACAACTTGCAGGAGCCAGTTCTCTCCTTCCTCCATGCAGGTCCTGGGGATCGGATCCCGGTTGTCAGGTTTGGCAGCAGGTGCTTGTACACACTGAGCCTTATTTTGCTGGACCTATGTGGGTTTTGCTGTTTGTTTGTTTGCTTGCTTGGGACACTTGTGATCACTGTTGGGAGGGGTGTGAGATTAGAATCTATCAAGAGTGGAAACTAGGAGACCAATTAGTTGGGCAGTAACTGCAGCCTAGGTAAGAAGGGCTAGAGGTTCTGGTTAGGCCTACCGACCCTGAGGGTTGAGAGGAGATACCCAACTGTGAATATATTTCTAAAACAACAAGATGTATTAGGTTCAGAAGGGAAAAACTGGTCAAGAATGACATCAGGGATTTGGGCCTGAGCCTCTAGTGAAGCTGGTGGTGCCAGTTACAGACTACGAGGACTTGGAGGGAAGGCCAGTACTTGGTAGAGAAAAGGCTGGAAAACCTGACTTTAGATACATTAAAATAAAAATGTGTAAGAAAGAGGCTGAAGAGATGGCTTAGAGGTTAAAAGCATTGACTGTTCTTCCAAAGGTCCTGAGTTCAATTCCCAGCAACCACATAACCACCTGTAGTGAGATCTGGTGCCCTCTTCTGGTCTGCAGGTATACATGCAAACAGAACACTGTATACATAAGAAATAAATAAAGTCTTTTTTAAAAATGTGTGAGAAAGGTGGGAAGAAGGCAGAAGATGCACTAGGGTGGCTCACTGGGAGGTAAGAACCAGTGGAAGGTGGGAACCAGTAAGGGTGGGAACCAGTGTGGGGGATGAGAACCAGTGCAGTGGGGTAGGGGTGGGAACCATTCGGGGTTTAGAACCAGTGGAAGGTGGGAACCAGTGTGAGGGGGTGAGAATCAGTGGGAGGTGGGAACCATTAGGGGGTTGAGAACCTGTGGGAGGTGGGAATCATTGGGAGGTGGGAACAAAAGGAGGAGTCAGCAAAGCAGGCTGGGAGAGACTCAAAAAAAGAGCCAATCCCTGTGATTAAGGAAAACACACATGGTACCCATGAGGGGTGGCTCTGGGCACCATCATGGACACCCAAGTCCTTGAATGTGTAAGTTCCTTACATAAAATGTCATATAAAAAATAATGAAAAGTTTTAAGTTAAAAAATGTTTAAGCAGGGCTGGAGGGATGGCTCAGTGGTTAAGAGCATTGACTGCTCTTCCAGAGGTCCTGAGTTCAATTCCCAGCAACCACATGATGGCTCACAACCATCTGTAATGAGATCAGGCATACATACAGGCAGAATACTGTATATATAATAAATAAATCTTTAAAAAAAATGTTTAAGCAGTTGGAGAGATGACTCAATGGATAAACTGCTTTGTGTACACGCATGAGGGCCTAAGCTCAGATTCTCAGGACTGTGTAAAAGCCAAGCACATGCCTGTAACCCCAGTGCTGACAGGGACAAGACAAGAGGAGCCAGGAACTTGCCCTTTTGGCTAGAGTAGTTGGCCAGTAAGGGCCCAGTGAGAGACCCTGCCTCAAGAAATAGTGGGGCTAGATTGAGGAAGACCCCTTCCATCAAACTGTGAGCCTCCACACTCACAAGCACAGGTGAGCACACCCCTACCACATGCATGTGTATATGCATACATATACAAATAATAAATAAAACCAATAAAAGGCCTAGTGTTTGCATGAATATACACAAGCCCTCCTGTGAGCTTTCAAAATCTTTCAGATCACTTGCTGGTACAACATAAGATACATTGTATTGTTTAGGTCATAAACAAGTCTGTACATAATCAGTGTAGATACAATGTTTTTCAAATATTTTTAGGTACACTTGGTTCAGTCACCTACTACAGAAGCTGAGGATAGAAGCTGAGTATATCACAAGGCAAAGGGTCTGCTCAGCTGTGTCCAAAGCCATTGATAATTAGAACCACGGGAGCCAGAGGCAAACCTCGGATCTGAAAATGCACAGCTGAACTTGAACCAGTCATAACACAAAACTGCCATTCAACTCTGCCAGCCAAATGCCACTGTCTCCATTTTAACAGATAGTGCCAGGGCCACACACCTATGAGTATTGGGAGAACGATTAGATTGTAGGTGTTTGAGGCACCATTTCATCAAAACACCACACCCCAGCCTTGGAGGCACAGCAACCACCCAGCCACTGAGGGTGTAAGTTTACAGTACTATCAAGTAGGAAATACGGGCCTGCAGCCCTTGGAAGAGCGCGATCCAGCCCAAAACAGAACTTGGTACTTCTCTCTCACCTAGTTTACTACTAATATCACCAGGCTTGGGGGCCACTCATCCTCAATAAGCTGAGTTAAAAAGCCAAATTAAAAGCAGAAAGCAGAAAGGAAGGTTTATTCAGTGTGGCCACATTGAGGAGGAAGGACAAAAGGATCCAGCAAAGCCCCTCAAGTCAGTCTGAGGGGTTCAGAAGTAAGACCAGGGTTTAAACAGAGACCTAAGGATAGCATATCTCAGCAGTGTCAAAATGTGGTCCTGCCCACCACTGACCCATCAGCATCTGGGTTTTAGTCTCACCCTGTAAGATGGTCTGCCAAAGTCTTAGAAATATGTGGACTCCCCCGCTCTGACTAGTACGGTGTCCTTTTCTTCTCAGGGCATGAGATTCCTGGAGAAGTTTCCATCTATTTGTGGGTCCATTATTTCAACCAACGGCTAGTCAACTGAGGGACACAGTTCTCTTTAGAGTATTTTTGTTCCTGGCAGGTCACAGAACACTGTCACTTGGTCGATTTTGCTGTCTACATAGAGAAACAAGTTTGGAGAAGCAGTTTCACAAGCCAGGACCACCGAGGAGCAGACAGTTGCCTTCCACTCCTCTGTGCTGGAGGGTCCACTGGCTGCCTCCTCCCTCAGATCCTGCCAAGACTCCTGACCTCTGCCCCACCCCCACTCCCCACTACTCAGCATCCTCCCCACCTATCATCCTCCTTCACCCTCAGCAATCTCCTTAACTGCTTTCCCTCCTCAGGGTTTTAGTCACCCATGATGAAGAGCAGTTTGGAGACATTAATATGCCCAAATTCATGTCATTTTTACTACAGCGTGTTGTTGTACATACTGTATTTTATTATCAGTTGTGAGTCTCTGTGCTAATTTATAAATTAAACTCAATCACAGGTGTGTGTATAGAGAGGAAAAGTATAGTGTACGTAGATAGGGTTTGGAACTATTTCTGGTGTCAGGCATCCGCTGAGGGACTTCGGACACGTCCCCTATGGATAAGGGGAGCCACTGTAATATCAGGAACAAGTGGCCAGATACAGTGGCACAGGCCTGAATTATCAACACTTGAAAGACAGGCAGAATCCCCGGGATAAAGAACAAGTTCTAGGCTAGCCTGGGCTACGTAGGGAACCGATGAATCAAAAATAAATAAAACAAAACAAACAACAAAAAAAATAAGTTATCTTCTACCATATATCTTTGTGTTGTCTTATGAGTACAGTGAATTTTAGGTACTTTGGAAACACTTCTTGTAGTTTACTGTGTTTTACTTTTTTCAGCATTTTATTATGAAAATGTACAAACACAGGGCAAAGTTGGAAGGCACTATGCAGGGAGCCACTCTCCAGTCACCACCTCTAGTTTATAGGGACAGCTCACCCCACCTTGCTTGTCACACAGCTCCCCATCCATTCCTCCCTCTGCTACCATCCGTGCTTTCTTTAAACCACCGTGAATTTGCCCCCGGAGAGCTCCAGTGCGCGTCTCATTAACCCCAGTCCCATATCTGCTCAAGGGTTTATTTTTGGTGACATGGTTTGCAAACAGAGAAATCAGCAACTCTGACGCATGCAGACACTACAGTATTAACAAATACACGCACGCACACACACACGGATAACAATCCCTCCTTCAAGATACAGAGCAATGTGGTCACTGGCAACAAGCTCCCTCATGACCTCTCCCAGCCAGTCCTCACTCATCCCGCAGGAACTGCTGACGAGATGCGGGATGCTTCAGCGGCAAAGGCTTTGTCTCACAAACAGCCTCCCTCCTCTGTTTCCCTCCTTCCCAGCCTGGCTGGAAAGTATGCTATGGAGTTCCTTTATTCTTATTTCTGTCAGCAAACAGTATGACTGTTCTCCCGACTGCAACAGTTGTTTAAGAAAGAACAGTGTTATTCATTAGCAAACTTCCTCTTGGTGCTAAGGGTCAGAGACACAGTTCAGCTGGAAAAAGCACTTGCTCCACAAACCTGACACCTGAGTTTGATTCCCAGAACTCCTGGAGGGAGGCGGGAACCAACTCCTGAGATTTGTCTACCTGTGTGCTGTGGCATTCTCAAACCTGCATGTAATAATAAACAATATGTGGATTGAAAAATAATTCTGTTAAGAATTCTCTTATCATCTAAAACTAGCAGGAGGTTGGCAAGAGAGCTCAGCGGGTAAAAGCGCTTGCCTCCAAGCCTGAGGACCTGAGTTCAATCCCAGGAACCACATGGGGAAAGTGGAAAACTGAAACCCACAAGTTATCCTCTGACCTCCATGTATGCATGGACACACGCCCACACCCACATGCATGCACATATACACACACATGCGTGCACACACGCCCACATGCATGTACAGACAAGCAAGCGCAAATAAAAATATATTAAAATATAAAGCTAACACATCCATCACCTGGGAATAAAACATCTAAAAGCTGCTGTAAGCAACCGAGACATAGGACATGAGGGCAGGCCTAGGCCACTGTCGCCTGTTAATATGATGTCGTATTTTGCTCTGGCCATTTAATATGTAACCAAGCCTTATATTTTTTGTCAGAAAAAGTATTTCACCTAGGTAATTGCTGTGGTGAGTGCTAAGAATTCACTTTGAATTCATATATACTCTAAAAAGATCTAAAGGATGGTAGGTGTTTATCAGAATGGTTCCTTAATCTAAGGCTCATTCCTGTCACAATAGCTAATGAGCACCAGCTCTGTTCTGAGTGTGCTAAGCCTGGGAAAGCAACAGGAAGATAAAAAATATAATAGATGCGGATATTGTCCTCATGGGGCTTGCAGTCTGGTACGCTACACAAACATGAAGCAACTAATTGTTTCATTGCCAGTGTGATCAATACTATCAAAGCAAAAAGCAGATGCTGAGGGTGTGGCTGGATTGCTCTAGGAGACTGAGTGCAAACAGGATTGGGAGTTAAGTAGGCAAAGGGGAAGGAACCATGCAGAGCCCATGTGTGCAGGAAAGAGAGCTGCATGGTAGGAGGCCTGTGTTACCACAGGACTGTGAGCACACACAGCCGTGTGAAGTGGTGGGCAAGGGAGGGCAGTGGGCAGCAGGCTCAGCCTGCCGTCTCCAGCTTTGCAGGGCATTGCAGATTGCTCAAACCGTTGGTCTGTGACTTTGGAGTTTCCCAGGTGAGGATTGGCTGAGGTTGTCTGTTCTGCTCACTCTGACGATGCCCAGAGCAGTGCCCTGCATCAGTCTGAAGAAGGAGCAAAGGGAGGGAGGAAGAAAGGATGAAAGAGGTAGGGAAGGAAGGAGGGGTGGTTTTATGTAGAAGTTTTGAGATTTGTGTCTTGCAGAGATCACTGGTTGCAATGTGGGTGAGAACAAGCTCAGAACATGGGTCTCCTTTGGCTTGACTATCCTCACAGGTACTACATGGGGCAGGGCGGCTTAAACAACAGACAGTTATTGTCGTGTGTTGCTGGAAGCTGCAAGTTCTCAGTGCCATCAGGGCTGAGGACTTGAGAGTGCTTTCCTCCTGACTTGTACACAGCCTTCTGCTCACAGGCCCTCCTGTGACTTTCTCTGGGCTCTCTCAGGAGGAGAGAAAGATGTGTAGATTTTTGTATTGAACCCTCTTCCTGTAAAGCACTAGTCCTATAGATTAGGGTCCCGATCTAGCAACCTCACTCAACTATCTCCTTAAAAGCTCTGTCTGCATATAGCCAGCATATGGATTGGGGGGAACTCAACACAGTTCATGATAAGAGAGAAACCAGCCTGAAGGTCACTGGGGTCTAGGAGGGCACATAAGCAGCTTGTTGGGGGTGTAGCAGTGAAAATGGGGTGATGCTGCAGAAAGGTCTACAAGAATCACAGGTGGGCTGCCTGAGGAAGGAGTGGGGCAGAACTGATAGGTTTCTACAGTTAACATGCTGGATGGTAGCTCCCCAAAGATATGTCCACCCTCAACCCCACAAGTCTGTGAACATGAAGAATGAAAAGAAAAAGAAAAGAATCACTGAAAATATAATTAACTTAATAATTGGAAAGTAGGTTAGCCTGGATTCTCCAGGTGGGTCTTAAATCCCATAATTGGTCTACCTAGAAGACAGAGAGGAGGGGGACAGCAAGATGACTCATGAGAAAAGGTGCTTGCTGCCAAGCCTGATGTGACCTGAGTTTAACCCCTGAGTCTGGCATGGTGGAAGGAGAGAGCTGACTCCAGAAAGCACACCTTAGCACACACATACACTTTAAGAGAATGAAGGCAGAGAGAAGGTGCCTACACAGAGAAGACTAGGTGAAGACAGAGTCTACAAGACAGAGCTGGTCAGAAGGAGCCTGCAAAACCTGGAAAGAACAAGGCAGACGTTTCCCCAAAGTGCTTTCTGGGGAATGTGGCACCATTGACACCTTCCGTTTGGACTTCCAGACTCCAGAACTATGAGATAATCATTTCACTGCTTTCATGGTAATTTGCTAAGGCACCCTTACACCACTAACAAAAAGAGCAACTGTGTACAAGATCGTGTCATCCCTGAAGAGAGGGGCACCAGAGAAGCTCAGGTCTCCTGGGAGTAGTTTAGATTTACAAAGGCAGATTCTGAGGTGGTGTTTAGATGCTCAAAGCTACATAAAGTCTTGCATAAAGACTCAGCAATCGACAGTTATTATCCTCTTTGTTTGCTTTGGGAATCGCGCTTTACAATCTCTTCTGGTTTTCCTGGAATCTCTGGGTAGCAAATGGGTTTAAGCTCTACCAATAGCACAGCAAAGCTAAACTCGTTCCTCGCGGCGCCTCAGCTCGAATGTTAAAGGTTCTGGTACAAAATTCTATTTGTGTTTCTTCACCACGGGCTGACTCCAAGTTCATATCTACCCTGAAAATCTACATCACACTCTCCAGGAAGATCCAAGGGAAGGAGCATCCTCCAGGTCCAGGTCTCGGTTTGCAGCAAAAGTCCGCCATCTTGTGGACACTCATGGTTCCAACAGCCTAATCCTTAAACTTCAAAGTCAAGATGAGACTTGGTTTTAATCTCCTGTCTACCCCGATCCTTTATCTTATTAGTGCAAAAGGACAAGACCGTGGGTGGAAAATTCTCCTGGTCTTCAAAACATGTAAGAGGTGATCAAAGTGGTGTCAATCAGGTTCTAAGGAATCTTCTTTTCGGCCCTTGGATAAATAAAATCACACCTTACGGAAGACCCCTTAAGTGACCCCAGGTCATGGGGGGAGGGAAAGCAGTATTTCCTGGAAATCTTACTGCGTATCTCAAAATCCTGAAGGACGGCGTAGACAGAGACTGCGCTGTTGTTTCCCGGCCACCCATATACAGAAGGACATCCCACACCAGGACAGTGTTTCTCAACCTCTGAGTTGTGACCCCTTCAGGGTTGAATGGATCCTTTCACAGGGGTCGCCTAAGGCCATCAGAAAACACAGGTATTTACATTATGGTTCATAACAGTTGCAAAATTACAGTTATGAAGTAGCAAAGAAAATAATTTTATGGTTGGGGGTCACCACAACATGTGGAGCTGGATTAAAGGGTCAAAGCATTAGGAAGGTTGAGAGCCGCTGTTCGAGAGAAATCCCTTATTTCAGGAGGTCATCTTTTGGGTCCCATAGGTTGCAAAACTGTGGAAGCCCAAAAATGTGAGTCTATTTCCACCTTGTCTGAAGGTCAGAGAATTTGAGTTTGCTCAGAATTGTGGACAAAGAGCAGGGCTACACATCCTGACCCAGGATGTGGTTACTTGGTGCTTTTGATATTAAGATGGCTCATACAAGTAGATCCACTCCATCGTGACAGATGGTCAGGATATGCAAGCATACTTCTGTTCCTTCTTTTGTAACAGGAGGTTTGACCTAAGGGCTACCTACAATCAGGATATTTGGTCTAGGGTGGGTTCCCTGCCTGAACAACAGAATGCTGACAACTTGATGTCTCAAAGTGTTGAAGCAATTAACTGTTCCAATTGTCCTTTGTATCATGTTAAAGAAGTCTTTTGTTGCCCCCCCCATATATCAAGGTATAAAAGCATATGGAAAATTAACATGCAGGCAGGCAATTTCAGTATTCACAGGAACTCCCTCCTGGTACTATCCTATGTTTCTGTTTTATTATTTTACTCACATCTTCGTACTCTTTACTAACATATCTGATCCCCGTGTCCCTACCCTGGTAAGGGGTACTTTTGTCAAAGCTGGCCTCCAACCCTGGTGTAAAGAATGAAACAGAAGGGAAAACCCTTCTGAGCAGTTTAAGGAAAGGGGGACAGTCAGACCCCAAGTGCAGGCTCTGAGGTGACAAAGACTCTTTAGAATAAAAACTGATGAGGCCAAGGGGTGTGTAAATGAACCCAGAGAAGCGCTGTCGGAAGGGAAGCTTACACACCAGAGCCGGCTGAAGCAGGCAAACGGAGAGCTGCGAACACTGTCATAGCTTCCTCGCTAAGAAGTGATGAGCAAATGAATGCTGGAAACGTTGGCTTTGCTGGTGGGAGGGAAATGTCAATATGTGTAATATGTAAATATCTTTTATGGGAAGAGGGCATGCGTGAGGATGAAGGAGGCTGCTGAACAGCTGTGTCTGTCACTCACTCCGGAAATTGGCACAGCCCTTTTCTGGCTCTTAAAGTATAGGACCTTTGGAAAGAAGCACATGCATACTAACCCGAAAGGCCAGGCATGGTGGTGCATGCCTTTCATCCCAGCAATGGAGGCTGGCAGATCTCTGTGAGTTCAAGGCCAGTCTGTCTTACATAGTGAATTCCAGGTCAGCCGGGGCTGTGTAGTGAGGCCCCGAATCAAACAAAACAAACAAACAAAAAAAAAAAAGAAAGAAAGCATTAGAAAGAAAGAGAGAAAGAAGGAAAGAAAGAAGTGAAACTTAACTAGAATATTCTCTCTCACTCTCTCACACACACATTCCTTTTCTTTTGTTTTTATTCTTCGCTTCCATTTCTGGTTTGTGCTTATTTTTTTTTTCTCATTTGCTTTTTTTAGTATGAGAAAGCAAACACAGCCTTAGCCTAGGGGACACAGGCTTTGGAGCTACACCTCTCTACAAAGTTTCCTCCTATCCCTCCACCAACTGAGTGACCTTAGCAAGGTCCAGCAAGTCATGCAGGAGTCACTTTCCAACAGTAAAATGGGAACAGCACCAACCCTGCCTCCAGGGCACCCCAAGGAAGACAGCACAGCAAGGCCGATGCCACACTTCTCCGCTAGTGGGCACTGAGAGACCGTCCTAGGACTAGGGAGGGCAGGGAGGCCCGCCCCACCATCTGAGTCCCGCCCCACCAGCCCCGCCCCACCATCTGAGTCTCGCCCCACTAGCCCCGCCCCCATCACCTGAGTCCTGCCCTGCTAGCTCCGCCCCTCCATCTGAGTCCTACCCCCGCCAGCCCCGCCCCGCTATCTGAGTCCTGCCCTGCTAGCCCCGCCCCCGCCATTTGAGTCCTGCCCCACTAGCCCCGCCCCGCCCCGCCATCTGAGTCCTGCCCCCGACGCGCCCAGCCTCCGCCCTCTGCACCCTGCCCTTCTTTCTGGGTCCTGCCTCACTAGCGGAGCCGCTGCCTCTGGCCACGCCTGCTCCTCACGCTTCCAGGCAATGGCGCCCACAGGGGCTCCCTGGGCTCCCGGCTTGTGGCGGGCCTGCAACTTGCTCATGTCAGCCTTCTTCGCCCTGGCCGCCGTGGTGCAGGTCAGACGGGCTGAGGAGGGCGGGCAGCGGCACCGCGGAGACGCCCGGGCAGCCAGTTCGCAGGGTGGAGTAGTTTCCGTTTCCCGAAACTGCTGAACCCTCTCTACCAGAACACGAATAAGCTCGTGTGATTAAGCAACACACGTGCGCGCGACTGATCTCTCAGAAAGGGACCTAAAACTGCCACTCGGGCACCTTTCCAAATCTTTAGTTCCCGTGAGATTGAATAGGTTTCTGTGCTTGTGCAAACCCCTAGACTAGTTGGCAGGTGTTCAGTACCCTGAGCTCACGGCAGCGCCTGGCCCTTCGGGTCTAAAGTCAGCTAACATCTCGATGTTTTGACATTCTAGGTGAATGATCCGGATGCAGGGTTCTGGGTGGTGAGTATGAGCTACTATGTTCCTCCATTTGACACAGCTGTGCCTCTGATCCCAGCCGCATTTGCCTAAAACTTGGAAAATCAACACTTGCGAGCTTATTTTCCAATTTTTTTCCTTGAAGGGGAAAATCGCTGTGATGATATAACTTGCTCCGGGTGGGATAAATTCTAAACTTTCTGGAGACATGGAAGTCTTTCCAGCAACTCTCATCCCCTTGACAATCCTGTAACCAGTCATGACAATACAAGGTCATGATGAATCTCCAAAAGACTGCAGCAAATAGCCACGTGTGCCACATACCGCTCCTCAAAACCCCTTTCCTTCCCCAGCCCGGTCCTCCTGCTGACCCAGCCATTTCTGTTCTCGCAGAACTACTCAGGCAGCTTTGCACAAAGTGCATCGTCTTTAACATCACTGCCTTGGGATGCCATCCGAGGTAAAAGTAAGAAGGAATTCAACCAGACCCACTCTAGGGATAGTTACGTGCACGGTGCCTGAGCGTTCCACCTCACCTGTGTATGGATAATGGCAAACAGGCCACACATTCTGACGGGCGTCCTCCCTCATTTCCACTCAGCCGTCCCTCACTCCCTCTGACAAACAGCCTTCTAACTTTTGTGCCTGCCTCCTGTCGCCTGTTCCTAGGTCATCTGCATGTCACTGTCTGCTTCTAAATATTTGTTATTCCTCAAGGTAAGTTGGAGAGCCTCTATTTGGTCTTTAGGCTCATCGTAGCATGGCCCCGCCCACATTTCCAGCAAGGCCTTTGAAGTCTAGTCCAGAAACCATGGCTACTGCACCTTGCTCCTAGTGCATAGCCGTCTGCCCAGGCTTCTGGGACTGTCCCAGATGCTGTCTCACCCAAAAGCAGTTACTCTGCCTCTCCCCCGGAGGATCTGACCATCTTTCCTTTGAACTCTTATGGTAGCAACAACTCCTTTAGCTTGTGTTCTGTGCAGCCAGCTTCCAGGGGGACAAAGACACGTTCTTTTCTTAGGAGCCTTTACAAAAGCTTCCTCACAGAAATCCTCCCGAATGAACGGATGTACAGATGAACAACAGTACAATACTCTCTGGGCTCTGGAGACTAGGATTTCACCCAGCTCGTTTCCGTGCTCCCTGCTTCCTCTTGCTCATGGAGGCTATTTGCACAGGATGCTCACAGAGGCAAATAATGGAATATGGATCTCAGCAATAGTTTATAAAAATACAAAACATGTCACTTAAGAAACTCAGGTGGTTGCTTGATGGTGCGCAGTGACACAGACAGCGGGCTTTCTCTTCTGAGCCACCCTTATGTTTACAGGACAGTTGCTGCAGCTCCAGACCCCTAATCCCCAGAGAAGTAAATCTAACGTAATAAGAATCAAAGCTGGGGCAAGACAGGTTTTCCTCCTGGGCTTTCATCCCTTAAGTTACAGAGAAAATGGTTTCCAAGGAGCCCCTTGGACAGGAGCTGTTCAGTTTTCACAAATCAAGCATGCCTTGTTGTTGAGGCATCTGGTTCCTAAGCAACCGTGCTTTGTATGTAATTAACTGGGACCCTGGAAGACATCACCTTACATTATTTCTGGACATGAACCATTGCTAGCTACCAAAGAAGTTGAAAACATAGTTTTGCAGTAGACAAGAATTAGAAATGAGTCCAGGGTACTCTACAATGCCATTGAATTAAGCTCTGTTAAGTGAGTACTATGATACCTTTAGTTTTTCCATTGTAAAAATCAACAAAGGACTGGCAAGATGGCTCAGTGAGTAGAGGCACTCGCCCCAGAGACTGACAAACTGATTTTGGTCCTGGTCACTCACATAAAAGTAGAATGAGAGAACTAACCCCACAAAGTTGTCCTCTGACCACACACGTACATTGTACACAGATACATACAGACACACACTCATTTACTTATAAAATAAACTAGTTACATTTATTAAATCCAATAGTAACAGAAAAGAACATTATAAGTGGATTATATTGGGTTTATATCTTCGCTGAGCATTGTTTTAGCTTGTGTACTAGAAGCAGTTCTTTTCAGTCTCTCTGCCCCCAGTTTTTTTCATCTTCCATTATAGATAGGGGAAAGCATTTTAATAAGGATTACTACATCACAATTGCTATAAGAGACTTACTTAGTTTAAAGGATAAATGTGTTCATATGTGTATAAGACGCTGTAATAAGGCTGTGTAATCTGTTAAGACAGATATCCATGCATTTGGAGGCACATTTTAAAAATCTATGCCAAACATTTCTCATAGAGCACAATTGAATATTTTATGGTGTGTGCTTGCCTACTGTCTTCTGTCTCTAATTCTCTCTATCCCCCTCTGTTTCACTCCTGGGGGCCGAGTCATTGTTTTCCATGTGGACTGACGCGAGTGTCCTCAGAAGAGCAGCAGTAGCCCCTCCAGGGACTTGTCAGAAAGGCAGAATGCTGAGACCTCCTGTAGACCAGTCAGCACCTGCATTTAAACAAGACCTCAGGTGATTCCTTCATGCTAAAGACTGGCAAGTGGAGGGCTACCCATAAAGAGCATGACTGCCCATCTGTCAGGGACAACCTGACCTGCAGCTACCAACTGGCCGATATACTAGTCATGAGCCGGGATGGAGCAGGAAAGACGGATCCAAATGCCGACTCTGTGATCCAAATGCTTGCTGGGCTCAAGGTGAAAACCGGTCACTTAAGACAGACGGCTCTGATAACTTCAGAAGAGAATGCTCTTCAGAACCGAAGGCTCCTGCTCTAAACACTTCACTTGAAAAAGTCTCCAGGTTTTATGAAACACACACACACACACTCATGCTTGCAACCAGAGTCTGTTATGATGAGGCTTGGGAATGGGCTTCTTTAGGGCCCATCTTCCAATTCCCTTTCCAAAAAGAAGAGCCTGGCCTCAGTACTGGGCACATCAGACCCAGACATAGTTTGGATGCTTTCCTGTGACTTTACTTGCAGAGATGGAATACCAAATCACATGGTCTGTGAGGTCCAGCCCAGCAGGGCCATCTGGTCATTTGTGACTGTTCCCACTTTGTTTTGCTGAGAATGCTCTTTTATGCAGGTGGGGAAGGTCATTCTGGGTGTGGAAGTTGCTTGGGAGAGACTGGGAGGCCAACAGTGACTAAACACTCTGCTCACAACTACATCTTGGGGATGAAAAGTGTTTCTTGGAAGAGCTTACCAAGGGAGGTAAAAATCACAGCCTGATGTGGTGATGAGGTCATAATAGAGCAAGTTACCACATTCTCGGTGACAACTAAAACAGGAAAATCGCACAGCTTGGTGACCACTGGTCACACATTTATTTGCTAGATCTTCTGAATGTGCTACATGTTGATCATACTCCCGTTTTCAGGACACTCTATGACCTGGCTATACCCCTGGTTTGGGCATACTTCCTAACCCTCCCGTTTCCTTTTTGCTGACAGGTGGTGTATATGATCCCTGCCTTACTTACCCTGCTTGTTGGGTTTAATCCTCTTGTCACAGGTATGAATAGTGGATTCTCCACGGAGGCTCAGCAAATCAGAGTTCTTAGAATGGTGAGAATCTACCTGGCCCACTCCCAAGAGAAAACCAGGATTCCAGGCATTTCCTCTCCCTTCTCATAACGAGGAGCTCCTCGTTAGCGAGACCATCCTAGGGAGACTTCCCAAGGACTTGGCATACTAGTCGTTATCAACTGTGACTCGAGACCTCTTGGTCTGATTGTTGTGTATGAGATTTAGCTCATAAGGGAGATGGGTTTGGTCGCTGCGCTGATTTCCTAAGCCTCCAGCTGGTGTCCAGTGTGCATCATTTGCAGTGGTACCCTTATCTTCTCAGACTCAGGGGCAATCATTGCCTCTTAGGTGGTTTTTTTCTTCTAATCCAGATCAACTCCTTTACTTTGCACATTCTTAGAACAACACCACTCCTGTTAACTACTTTCTTATTTGGAATTTATTCAAAATCTATGTCTACAAACTGCCACTTGTGTATGGAAAGTGCTTATCATGCCTGTAACACACTTCTACTTTTTACACTAGTGTGTGTTGCTCCTTCCAATCTCCTGATGCATGGTGCTTACAGCAACATACGGCACACTTTTATGTGTCCCCCAGTAGGGGCAAGCTCCTTACAAGCAAGAGCATGCTTTATGCCTCCTTGCGTAAGCTAACATGTATTACTCCACTAAGCTAAGAACAGAGAGTGCTGAGGCCAGGTGCTGGTGATGGGCAAGTGGTATGGGAAGGGTGGCGCTCCCAAGAAAACTAGTGAACTCTCATAAAGCAAGTAACAGAGAGCCTGCTTCTGGATTCAACCTGATTAACAGCTACAGGATATGCACTTGTAGGTAATTTCATCTGGAAGAGTGTGTCTGTGATACACATGCTGTTCTGCGGGCTGTGGGCCGGCGGCTTGGCATACCACTTCTTGCATTATGCACAACAGAGCATCCTAAACGAGGAAGAAGGCAGGTGAGCAGTGACTTTTGCTCTTTGGAGGGGTGGGGCAGACCTGAGTAATCCTTTACAACAGCAACTTGCCTGTGCACAATGATGGTTTCACTCCCCCAAAATGTACCTGGAGGAGCAGGGACATTAACAGCCATTATAGGATAAAGAAAATGTGGAAATGGTGGAGCCAGAATTCCAACCCAGCATTGTCTCTTGGATTCCTCTATCGCAGCTCTCCCAGCCATTACCAATTCCACATTACTGTCAGGCAGGCGGACCT
>JAQHUG010000025.1:4460734-4498358 GCA_028555095.1 Dicrostonyx torquatus | reverse complement strand
CACACACACACACACACACACACACACACACACACACACACACACACAACTAGTAAGGGCATAGTACAGTAATGTTCCAGTCTGACAATCTGGTGACATCCTGAGTCACTCTGAGGTCAGAGTCCAATGTGTAAGTGCAATCAGCCACCTCAGAAGTCAGGAGTCTGAGTCAACCTCTGCCAGCCTCGTTTGGTGTATCGCATATCCTCCCCTCCCTTGGCCAGAACCACTTATTCTGACCTTCCTTTGCTTGGCTCCCAGTCTTACTAAGAGACCTTCACTCCTTTCTTCCCGCTGCTGGTGTCTGCTGGCACCATGCTCCAGAGCCTTGCATGTTAGGTGTCTCTGACAAGGTGTGGTTTGCTCTGGACCCTAACCTATGTAAACTGGAGAGGTGGCCAGGCTGGGTCTGCAGATGGGGATTTATACTAAATGGATCGAGTCATCTCCTGTTTGAAGCCCAGGAATCAGGGTAGACTCAAAGCGGGGCCTCCAGTGGCAGTGACAATATGCACACCCACCTGACACACAACCCCATGAACACAGTCCCCTCAACACTAGTCTGATTAACACTACAAGCCCTGATTCTCTCTGCAATCTTCCCCAGCTATCTCAGTCTGCTTAGAATTTGTATTGGTTTGAGCCCCTGCAAAGCACTGACATCTTTACAAACTCAGAACTAATGACAAATGACCCCCAGGCTGTATTCAGGGCTGTACCACTCCTATGACACACAGCAGGGGAGCGGCAGTCACTTCATAATGTGAAACATGGTGTTTTTCAGAGAGCTGTCTGGCCTGGTGATCATCACAGCCTGGATGGCACTGTGTCACAGCTCAGCAAAGTAAGTTCAACTCATCAGTTAAAAACCAAGGGCTCAGGGACTGGAGAGACAGCTCAGGGGTTAAGATCACTGACTGTTTTTCCAGAGGATCTGAGTTCAGTTTCCAGCACCCACAGCGTAGCAGCTCATAGCTGGCTGTTAGCCCAGTGCCAGGGGATCTGATGCCGCCTTCTGGCCTCCACAGGTACAAAGCATACAAGTGGTGCACAGACATATACGTAGGCTAAGAACTCATAACACATCAATGTTTTGGGCCAAATGTATTTGAAAGTAAATGTCCTAATTTCCAAATGTACATTGTTGTTAATGGTTTCTATGTCAATTATACTATGCTCAGAGAATATACTTTGTAGGATAGAAGTTCTTTGACCTACATAGGGGATATTTTATGGCTGAGCCTAGTGGTTTTGAAATAATATGCATGTGAAAAGAAAGTGGATTCTGCCAGCCCGTTTATTTATAACAGGGTCTCATGTAGCCTAGGCTGGCCCCAAACTTACTAAGTAGCAGAGATGACCTTGAACTCTTGATCTTCTTGGGATTATAGGCATGTGCCACTATACCTGACTGGGAATACCCTTGTTAATGGCCAAACCTTCAGATCCTCAAAAAGATACAGCCATTCTAAATGTGCATATGCCCAATAACATCACCCCAAATAGATACAATAATGTTGCCAGTTAAAAACAAAAATCCACAATTACTTTGTGAGACATTAGCACATTTCTATCCATTACTACAAAGGCAGAAGGTTTTACTTACACAATAAGAAACTAGACCTCATGAACACTCTAGGATATGTGATTATGGCTGAAAGAATCTGGGGCTGGAGGAAGATGGCTCGGTGGTTGTTAAAGCACTGTGTCGAAGACCAGCCTTGACAAAAATACCTCTTGCCAGGGTAGAGACGTGGGATTAGAAATACAGTAAAGAATATGAAGATGCGAATGAAATACTGAAAATATTGGAAAAAACAAAACAGAGAAACATATCAGATAGTACTGGGAAGGAATTTTGGCTGGTCCCCGACAAATGGCAGCCCAACGTGGTGCAACCGGCCAGCTGACAGCACTTAAAGTGAAAGTCTGAGGACCTGAGTTCAGATTCCCAGCACCCGTGTAAAACCAGGTAGATCTGTACATACATGTAACCCCAGTGCTTAAGAGACTTGAGACTAATGGGTCTTAGGGGCTTGCTGGCCAGCCAGCCTAGCCAATCTGTGAGTTCTGAGTTCTGTAAGAGTCCCTGACACCAAAAAAGGGTGGACAGTGAGGCTGGCGCGATGCCTCAGCAGCTAGGTGCACCTGCTGCTCTTTGGAGAAGCCCTGCGTTCAGTCCCCAGCACCCACATGATGTCTCACAACAGCCATAGCTCCGGTCCTGGGGGGTCCAATACGCTCTTGGCCTTCAGGGGCACCAGGTAGGTGTACATGTAGTTCTCTTACATGTATACTTATACACACAAAATAAAAATAAATCTTAGAACAACTGTAGACAGTGAGTGATAAGACAGAAAATGTCAACCTCTGGCATACACATACACACATGCACACACACATGCACACACACACACACACACACAGACGCACGCACACGGCTGGCAGAATCCACTTTCTTTTCACATGCACATTGTTTCAAAACCACTATAGGCGCAGCCATAAAATATCCCCTACATAGTTCAAAGAACTTATATCCTACAAAGTATATTCTCTGAGCATAGTGTAACTTACACAGGAACCATTAGCAATAATATAATTAGGCAATTTCTGTACATTTGGAAATTAGGATATTTGCTTTCAAATATATTTGGGCCAAAAAAAGAAAGCACAATGGAAATTAGAAACACCTGGAACTGAAGGGGTAATTCTAACATTTATGAAATGCAGTTTAAAACCACTCTCAGACGTAAATTCTGGACTTAAGTATATATTTGATATGAGGGGTGAGGAGCCTGGGATAAATGAGCTAGGCTTCAAGGTTAGAGGAACATCAAATTAAATGCACCCCAAAACAAGAAGTAAGCATTAAAGCAAAAACCAATTAAATGAAAAACTGACATACAAAAATAAGAGAACCAATAAGGCCAAGTAAAGATTCTCTAAAATTATCACATGAATAAGCCCTGGCAAGACCTAAAATAAATACATATTTATTTTACATATACATACACGAGCAGGACCCTGAGGAGGCATAAATAAAAGAAACGTTAGGGGTAAATGAGAACACACGACACAGCTAATGAACCAAGTCCTCAAATAGCATTGCAAACAACTTCGTGCATTGTACTTAAAATCCTAGATGAAGTCAACAAATCCACAAAAACATTCAGTTGACTTAAAGAGGTTATCAACAATGTTGTAAGGCATTTAAGGGGATTCCTATTCTAGACTTGATTTATAAAATTTATTACTTATTGTTCAGGTACTGGAGACTGAATATAGGGCTTGTGCATGCTAAGGCATTTGTTCAACCAGTGAGCTATATCCCCAGATTTCTTTAATGTTGAGGCAAGGTCTCAGTTGCCCAGTCTGGCCTTGAACTCACTATCAGGCTGGTCTTATATTTTTAACCCTCCTGCTTCAGTCTCCTGAGTAGCTGGGATCACAGGCCTGCATCACCAGGTCTGTGGCCATCCACTGGAGCATGGCCAACCTACCAGGGACCATACCTTTAAAGAAAGCTGATTCTCCTTCCCACAACAACCGTAAATTCCCTAGTTTGTTGTAGGGGTAGGGGACCACGAGCCCCTCCTCACTCAGCTCGATCTTCCTAACGTCTTGGAAGTTTACTTCATCACTTTTCAGTCTTTTTGTTAAGTAGGACTTTAATTTTTTTTTTTTTAATTTTCCCTACAACACAACTCTAGACCTGGATGGCATAGCTGAAGAAAACTGACATACAGCAAGGGCAGTGCTGGCCATTAATTAGCAAATGCCTCGTAAACAGGAAGGAGGGACCTCATTCCAACGCACGTGGTGAGGGCAGAACCTCTAGAACAAAATTACCAAAAACATTTAAAAAATAGAATTATAGTAATTTCACTCATAAGCACGAGGGCAAAAATCTTTAAAGATTTTATTGTTATGAAAAAAGGAACTGTAAAAATCACTCCCAGGTGGATTATCGATCTAATTTAAAATTACAAAACAACAAAATTTCTAGAGAAAGCAATAGTGTCTTCAAGACCCTGGAAAAGTTGGGCAGGGTGCTATTGCTACATCTTACACTAACATTCAGGGAACGAGGCAGGGAGATTGCTATGAGTTCAAGGCCAGCCTGAGCTACATAACAAATATAAGGCCAGCAAGGGCTCTACAGTGACCCTGCCTCAAGCAAGCAAACAGTCTCAGGGAGGGAAAGATTTCTTACAAGGGGACAAAAATAAAAAGGGAAAGATTCATCTTAGTATAATCTAATTAATCAATATTCCTCAAATACAGAGTGGGAAAAAGCATTTGCAACATATATCAAGATTAAGTATATAAAGATTTCATACAAAATATTAGTTTCAATAAAGGGAAACTAATAAGATGTAATATTTTACCAATTCGAACTTCATGCATATTTCCAAGTGTCATCTTGGACTTTTTAATACTTTCTATTTTTATAGGAACCCAGCTGGTGGAAGAATGCACTTGGCTATTGCTGTTGCAATCGCTCTTTTCCCACTCATTTCATGGGTCTACGTACACAGAAACAAGGAGATGCGGTCGTCCTGGCCAGCTCACTGCAAGACAGTCATCTAGATGAATTCAATAGCGTTTAAATTAGCATTTTAATCATTTTATATACATTAGGTATAAATAAGCCAGGAAATAGGACACTTTCCCGGTTTATTTCAAGAAATCTGAGTGAATACTAGAGATGATTCAAAGTCTTGAGAACCTAACAGGACTGCCTGCAACATGAAGACCGGACAGATAAGAAGTGGGCCCTGATTCTCCAGAGGCCTCTTCTCTCATAGCAGTGGAACAGGCACTGAGCAGAAATTTGAGCTTGAATTCGGCCCTCGAGCTATGTGACTGGGGCAAAACCAGGAATGTCCTGGTGGACAGATATTTCCTCCTGTATAGAGTAGGGTGCCGGAGCTCCTTAGTTACTGCAACCAAACAGATGTGAAGGCACCCCGAGAACAAAGTGTGCGCAGATTATGTAGGGCTGTCTGTCATTGCAGAGGAGGGGGGCAGAGGTTGGGAAATGTGCAGACACAGAGGTCAACTCAGGAAAAGACTTATCCCTGGCTCAGTGACATGAACTATAGAAAACTCTAGAACAGGTGAGTCAAACGATAGGCTTGTCCTGCAATGGCAGTAGGAAACCATATGAATTAAAGAAAATATAGAAAAGATTAATTTGGAATATAGAAAAAATGGATAAGGAATATCAATCATAATTTCTTATTCTCAGTGAAAATTAAGATGGAAATCTATGTTCTTTTAATGAATCCTGATATGATCGTACTGAGAGCACTGTAGGGTGACACCATCTGACAGAGCAGCCACATGTTACTGAGCACTTGACTTGTGGGCAGGGTGACCAAAGTAAGCTTGTAACTTTGTACTTTTAGAAACAGGTACTTGCCGGGCGGTAGTGGCACACGCCTTTAATCCCAGCACTCGGGAGGCAGAGGCAGACAGATATCTGTGAGTTCAAGACCAGCCTGGTCTACAAGAGCTAGTTCCAGGACAGGCTCCAAAGCTACAGAGAAACCCTGTCTCGAAAAACAAAAAAAAGAGAAAGAAACAGGTACTCAATTGCCAGAAAAAGTGTGTACTTGGAATGATGTGCATATGTGCGCATGCATTAAGTATTTGGAAGAGTTTAGAGTCAGGAGACGATGCTCCAGTACAAAACAATAAAGTTCAGAGATATAAACACAGATTGTATTTTATACTGATTTTTATGCTGAAAAAATATTTTGAGATAAATTAGGCTAAATAAAATATATTGTATTTACTTTTTAAAGTGTGACTGCTTGAGTATGTTAGATTATTTAATTAGCCTAGTTTATCTAGGCTGGAATGAAACTCCATAACCAGATGAGTGGTTTGGATGAGAATGGTCCCCAGGTGGCAGTCCTATTTGGGTAGGCTAGAACATGTGGCATGGCTGGAGGAAGCAGTCACTGGGAATGAGATTGGAGGTTTCTAAAGACTCAGGCCATTCCCAGTATCTATGCCTCCTACTTTTGGTCTGTACTTGTCTTTGGTCCTTACCCATGGAATAGTTTTTATTTATTTATTTTTAGGCAGGTCTTTGTAGTTAAGGCTAGCCAACATGGAGGCTAAACTTCCTCTTCTTGAGTATTTATGGTTTTATTTCAGTATAAACAAGATGTGTATGGGAACTGTCGGTCCATTTTCTGTGCTGTGCAACCTGCTTTGGGCTTGGGTGACTTTGCTGGCCAGTTACACTGCTCTCTCCATGAGGGTTTTGCAGTTCTTGGAAGCAAGACTGAATGATCTCAGCACAGGGAGATTTGCTGTTTATCAGGGGCATTTCCAGACCAGGACTTTCAAAAACCACTGGGCAGTGCTGTTTTCTTGTCCTTCCCATAACCAATACTGGGCATCAAACTTTGGCCTGGAATCTTCTCTGTACCTCGATGTTTCTGGATTTCTGCTAGTTCTACTTAGTTTTGACCTATTGGTCTGAATGGCACAGGAAGAACTTTCTGGCTTCAGTCACGATACTGAGATGGCAGGCATTGGCACATGCAGTGCTTTGGAGGGGTAAAGATAGCACTCTATTTTTCTACTGCGTTTAAGAATCGCTAGCAGATTTAACATTCCAGTTCTCAGAATGCTTCCCCAGAGCCCCCCAATCTTCTCTTTTCCTATGCTTGCCCACCACAGTTTACTCTCTAGACACACATCCACAGCTCAGGGACTAAGAGGTCCTCTTAGGCCTTAGCTCTCCACCCCTCACTCACTCATCTTCCCCACTCATCCAAACCATTTGTCTTTTCTTTTCTTTTTTCCATGTCATTCCTAACCTCTTCAAATTAAATTCAAGTTTCTCTTTCACATTTTTTGTCCTTTTATATGTGGTGGGCAATTTCTCACATTTGTACTTGTGTCTGTATGTCTCTTTCCATCCTGGTGACAACAGTGTACACAGGAACACATGAGTCATGCTGTGGCCGGCTGGGGAGAGTCACGATCCCTGTGGCCTTTCATTGTGAGATGAACTTTGTACATGAGATCAAGAATCCTGACATGGACGGGTGCTTAGACTACCCAGAGGGCCAAGCAATGCCCAAGTGCACCTTGAGAGGCTGGAAGAGGTAAGAAAAGGGACTCTGCCCAGAGCTTCCCACTGAAACGTGGCTATACCAGCAAACACTTTGTTTTCAGCCTGATGAGATGGTTTCAGAATCCTGACCTTTAGAATGACCTGAGGACAAATACATGTGGTGGGTCACCACATATGCCAAAAATCCACTGGAGCAGCCACAGAAAATGACTGTACCTGGTTTCTGGTAAGCACTTCACAGGTACTTTATTGACTAGTATTTTTAATTTTCAGCCCTGAATCAAACTCTACTCATCAATGGTCTATTTGCTATCAAGACTTTCTGCAGATAAGCTTTGATACAAGCAAAAGTGGAGTTAAACAGGCTCCATTTGTCTAGAGAAGAAGTTAAAAAAAAAATCATCTTATATAGTGAGGTCCCACGGAGAACTGGGTATTTCCAACAGAGCAGGCTAGCCAGCACTCAGCACTTGGTCCTGGGGTCACCTGGCACATCCCTGAAGGCCCTTCTGAGATGGAAGCACCATCTCAGAAATAACTTCTCAGTTTTTCTTCACAGAACAGGAATGTCACCTTTATCTAAGTACAGGTGCTCTGAACCAAAACGGTCCACACAGCGGGGAAGCAAGGCAGACTTGCCTGGGCTTTCATGTATGAAGCTCTAGAGTTAACACAAGTGCACACACTCCTTGCACAAAAAAGAAGTAATTCAAATTAGGCTGCATACAGTCCTTTATCAGACTATATGCCCATGAGTCTACTTTACGTCTAGCTGTTGGGGCTTGGATCTACCTAAAAACACTTCTGAATTTTATCTTCACTCACACATACTGAAAGCCACAAATTCACTTTGTACACAAACAGAATACTTAACAAAGGGACTGAGAAACTAGCTTTTTTTTTTTTTTTTTGGTTTTCGAGACAGAGTTTCTCTGTGTTAATAGCCCTGGCTATCCTGAAACTCACTCTGTAGACCAGGCCAGCCTCTAACTCAGAGATCTGCCTTCTTCTGCCTCCCAAGTGCTGGGATTAAAGGTGTGCGCCACCACACCCAGTGAGAATTTAACTTTTTATGCAATGGAGTAAATACAGAACACCAGCATTCTCTTTCTACAAAGACAGGCAAGATAATAGACTAAAAACACAAAGCCTGCTCCCTTTTGTAGTTCATAACTCTGTCTGGAACTCTGCCTCTCCCTTTCAGAAGCATTTTGTCAGGATAAACGTGAACTGTGCCGAAGGCCTGGCTGTCTGGAGCTGTTTCAATAACTCCTTCAAGGTTGACGTGATGCACACCAAAAGGATCCTCAGAGT
This sequence comes from Dicrostonyx torquatus, assembly GCA_028555095.1. Lineage (NCBI taxonomy): Eukaryota > Metazoa > Chordata > Mammalia > Rodentia > Cricetidae > Dicrostonyx > Dicrostonyx torquatus. The sequence goes on along the minus strand of JAQHUG010000025.1, from coordinate 4,489,945 downwards.
AACCACCGTCATGTGTGTGACCAGCAAGGAAACACACCACACACTTGTGAGACCATATGATTGACAGGGCATCCATGTAGTTCCATGCCAGGCACACGCTGTCAGAGGCCTCTGGGTAAATGGGAAGATGGCCTGTTAAAGAAAAATTAGGAGCCAATTAAATCAAGAAAAAAGACCGAAAGCTAGTATTCAGGAAAACCAAACCTAAGTATAATGCTTCTTCATCCACATGAAGAACAAGGTGGCAATGTGCTCTATAATTTCAGCACTTAGGAAGCTACAGGAGGAGGATCATGAGTTCAAAGCTAGACTGGGCTATGGAGCGGGCAACCTATAGCCACATCTCCAGCACAGAGGACAGACAGATGGGTAGCCGGTTCAGATATAAGGTGGAAGACATTTGTATAAAAAATGATGTCCGAGGCCTATAGAGTCCCCAGGCCATCCTGTGCCGGGCATCTGTAAAGGCAGCCAGGAGTCAGCCAGATTCTGTATGGAATCTAATCTCACTGATTTCCGTAAATAGGAATGTTACATTTAAAGAATGATGTAGCTAAAAACAGCTTGGGAGCTTCCCAGGGGTTGTGTTACATAAAAACATCACTGAAGAGAAACAGTGCAGGGGTCTTTAAAGAACCTCTGGAGATCAAGGCTGCCAGATCCAATTTGCAGCTGAGAAAACTGATTAAAGTCGGGAATATTACTATTCTTTCATAGATAACTTCCCAGTTTCTAAACTGCCAGTGTAACCGAAGAAACAATTTACATACTTACTCACGATCACCACCTTTTCCTCGTTCAGGTCAGAGAATGTAAGAACTTCATTCAACCAGTTCAGCTGTTCTTGGCTGAATCCTCCATTAAACTGGACATACTGGGGCTCAGAAAGTCCTGAATGAATTCAGCAAATTAGACCCATTGCATGTCATTTCCTCCCTCATTTGGACATTGAAGTTTGAGTAACATAAAGAACATGTTCTTTGGGGATCCCTGATCACCATCTTCAGAAAGTAGAGCAATACATAAATACAGCGATGTGAATTCTAGTCTTGGCCTCCTCTGCTTCATTGGCTTTCCACGATTCTGAAAATATACCCCCCTTTCTGTGTCCACCAGGCCCTACTACAGTCTTGTACTTGTCACCTTCACCCCAATGATCCTGTGCTTCTTAACAATGTCAAAGTCTTATGCAACCCAGTGCCCCTGCATTTCCGTCTCCCTGTGCCTGCTAGTTTCCTACCCAACTCTTTCTAAGTGTAAATCCTGTCATCTAGACAACAGTTTGAATACTTGAGTCCACGGGGTGCTTCTGCTCACCTAATCTAAAACAGCATCCCTAGTTCTCTACTGTAACGAACGGTTTGCTCAGCATAGTTATCACTGGGGAGACAACCTTGCTTTTTTGTTTCATTTACTGTTATAGTTTAGATCTGAAATGTTCAATACTGTGTTGAAGACTTGATCACCAACTGTGGTGCTATTAGGAGGTGGTAGCATCTTTTAGAGGCAGGAGCTAGGGAGGGAAGTCATGTCACGAGGGGGACTATGAGCTCAGGCCCTCTTTTCCCACTTTGCTTCCTGGCTATGAATAAGCAGCTTGCTCTAGTATGTATTCCCTGTCCTAACATGCTGCTTCAGCACAGCCCAAATGCAACCAGGTCAAGGGACTATGGACTAACCCCCCCCCCAAACCTATAAGCCAAGACAGACCTTTCCTCCTTGTAAGTTGATTATTTTAGGTATTGAAATACATTTTGTCTTACCTACCTACTGCTAAGGTTCTCTCCATCTGTCTGTCTGTCTGTCTGTCTGTCTGTCTATCTATCTATCTATTGATTGATCTTATTCCAGAACGGGCACTCAAATATATGCTCAATGTCTGAGGGTTGAGTTACTTATAACCAATTTATGTGACATCAAGCTTTTAAGAATCCTGACCCTGAACAATGGTGACAATAAACTTTTACCTTAATCATCCATCTTCCTGCTGAATAAAAGGTAGCTGAAGAATTTAAAGACAATGTATTAGATTCTCAGTTCAAAGCAATAATTCACCTTGGGGACTATTTAACTCCACATTTGGGTTGTGTTCCCTCAGCATCTTCATACATTGCTCATATTTTGGTGAAGACTGATCTATGCCCAAGACACTCAGGTCATAAGCATCAAGTAAAATGAACCGGAATTTAGGGAATGGTACAAAGTGATAAGCATAATAGTTCTCTGATGGCATGGTCTCAGGATGCTGCATAATTCGGTCTTCTAGAAACTTGCTGTTTAGTTTAGAGTTCGTTAAGAAGTCTCTACTGAAGTTATAGAATTCATGGTTTCCCCATGTGTGGTGAACTGGGACTTTAAGTAATTTGAATGTGTTCATGACAACTTCTAGAGACTTTTCCGATACTTTATACTGTGCGTTGTAGCCATCGATGATGTCTCCAAGCTGGAGGACACAGCAGGGCATGCTGCTTTCTTTATTCCAGTCTTCAATGGCACCCTGTAAGTGAACAAGACTATGTCGGTAGTATCTCCGCCTGCTTCTTTGGTAATTGAATCCATCTTCTAAATCAGCATATTGAATATCTGCTATAACTCCAAAAGAAAAAAGTGGCTCTGAACCATCGGCCAGGGCATCGGGGTCCAGCTTCTCAGCCATTTCCTCCAAGAAGGCTTCTAAGTAAGCTACCAAGAGGGAGAAGATATTCAAGTTAAAATACTGCAGCTTTCCAATGGACAGAAGAAAATGACAAAACGGGTTAACTGACTAGACAGCAAGACAGACAAGTGTGCAGGCTCTAGAGGCCAAAGTCTTAGCTCTAAAATGCTGCAGTTCTCATCCGTAAAAAACATGATAACCTCTGTCGCCCAGAAGACTACTTACAAAAGGGCACTATCATACTGGCTATCAGGAATTCCAACTACAACAGCCAAATTCAAATCTGTAATCATTTCTCACCTTCCACCCATTTAGAATATGATGACACACCCTCTCCCAAGTCAAAAAAAATCCCCCAGAACCCAGCCTTTGCACTGTCCCACGACACGCACACTCATCCACTCCATTTCCAGAGTAGACCTCCACTCTGGGACACTCGAGCAGGCCGAGTCTTTTGTCTTTGTTGATGAGCAGCCTGAGAACCAGTCTCTCCCTTTTCTGTGTCTGAAGTAGTAAAGTGAGACAGTGACAAGAAAAGAGAAGGAGTGGTTTAAGGAGGAATGTCCCCAGAGGCTCAGGAATTTGGTGTACCGCCCCCAGTGGGAGGTGTTATGGGGAAGTACAGCCTTGTTGGCATAAGTAAGCCACCGAGGGGAGGGCTTTCAGAGTTTAAGGTTAACTCTCTGGTTCACGCTGCCTTTGAACATGTGATCTTTCAGCTTTCTGCTGTGCCACCACGCCTGCTGCCTGCTACAACATACTCACGGGGTGGAGGAAGGAGGTGTAGGAGATAGGGTCTCCAATGTAGCCCTGGCTATCCTGGAACTCTTTGTGTAGATCAGGCTGGCCTAAAACTCATACAGATTCATCTGCCTCTGCCTTCAGAGTACTAGCACTAAAGGCACGTGCTACCTTCCCCGGATTAAAAAGAGTCTTATCCCTCTGAACTATAAGCCAAAATAAACTCTTCCTTAGGTTATTATTTGACCGCTTTTTAAAAAGTCACAACAGAAAAGTAACTAATACTAAGGAGAATAATTCTGAGTTTAAAAAAGCCAGGGCAGGGGCTGGAGAGATAGATACCCAGTGGTTTAGAGAGCTTCCTGCAGGTACCAGAATTTCCAGCACCCATGTCAGAAAGCTCACACAACCTGTAACTCCAGCTACAAGAGAGCTGGTATCCTCTTCTGGACTTCCAAATATATGTGGGTGTAAATATATAGAAACACATAAATAAAAATACAAACACTACAAAATCAGTGTAAGCACAAGTCCTTTCCATGAGCAGCAGGTCCCGCTTCAACCGCTGAGTTCTAATTTGAACCAGTTTTCCTAATCTTAGAATCAACCCCCATCCCTGAACCAGAACAGAAAACAAATCTTTTCAGTCCACACAGTCTCCATTTAAACTTGGGAAAAGAATCTCATTAGGTTATTTATAAGCAGAATATGTAACTCTAAAAGAACCAAGAATACTAAGGATTATGACAAACATAAAAAAGGTCAAGGTGCTAAATTATCAACTGTTCTTACTATGAAAGATAAACCATTGCAGTTCTATCTGAACTGATTAAGACCTTCTAAAAACTCCTCTGACTGTCTAAAACCCTTCTGACTCCTGGTCGCCAGCCACCTGTTCCACCTGTTCCGGAGTTCCTATTTAATTCCAGTTAAGTGTACTCCTACCAGAGACTCCTGCTCCATTCTCAGCACAGGGGCCAGACTCAGCCGGGAGGAGCACAAGGGGCTCTCCTACTCTGAGACTGCTGGCACTGGATGGCTCACTAGGTAAAGGTACTGCTAACTGCCAAGGCTAATGAGCTGAGTTCAATTCCTAAAACCCACATGGTGAAAAAGGTGAACCCCAGGCCCCAAGTTTTCTTGACCTTCGTAAGTAAGTCAAGGGCCAGCTCCCATGATGCATGCCTGTAAACCCTGGATTCTGGAGGCCAAGACAGGAGGATCATGATTTTAAAGCCAGCCTTGAACAAAATATACCTGTGCTCATTACAAAAATTAAGGTCAATAAAAGGGAGGCAATACACAGTGTTACTAACTAAATCATCTTGAATAAACAGAAAACACAAAAAAAATCAGACTGGTGATAGTGGACACAAGGGACACAGGAGAAGCAAATTTTACTGGACTGCATGAGAGGTGCTGGGTCTGACAGTTCCCCCTACTCATGATCTACTGGACCTGAAACTTGAGATTCTTTTCAGGAAACACTTAACGGAGTGAGCTCATCTTCCCTTTGGATCTGCCTTGATGTGTAATGTAAGCAGAGCAAGCGATTACTTCTGCTGTCTTCTACAGACCCACCTCCTCTCACCTGCCACTGAGTTCTAAGGGTCTCTATCAGCAGCCTCTCTCCTCAACTCACGTGAGTTGACTGGCAGAAAAACAGAGCCTCTGAAAAGGAAATACAGGTGCCAATTTCCTGCAAATCTTGGGTCAGCTCTGACTTTCAAAGAAAAAGACAGCCCAGCCCAGGGGATAATTACACATTATCTTGGTGCCGCTACTTTTATCTCTTAAAAGTCTCGACATCTAACTGTCCACCCTTTCACTCCTCGTAAGCCAATTTTCGTCTCCTGGTTTTATCAGTAGCTCTGAAACCAACAGAAACTTCAGATTCCAGTGACAACGATGATGCCATTTACAAAAATCTCTGTGTCTTCAGAGATCCTTTTCTTGTATAAGACACAGATCAATGACCAGTTCATCTCTAGAGATGTCACTGTATGACTGGCTATTGTTTTTTAACTTGTGACAGAATGGGAAGAAGGGGATAAGGGAGATGGGGGGAGGTCACACACTACTAACAAGATCCAGACTACTTTCCCTGAGTAGCTAGTGATGAGTGAAGACCTGGGAACCTGTCTCTTATCCCCATGAGCATCTCTGCTCCACCTGTGACCTGTTAAGGGAAAGCTAAGAGTCCAGGTGGAAGGGCCAGGCTACATTCATGGACAGATGGTTAGGGTCACAGTGAGTAAAGGTGGGCAGAGAGAACCATGCATGGAGAGAAATTACTCTGCTAGTTCTGGGCTGTGCTTCATGGTTCAGGGAAACAGATGCAAGAGGGCTTGAGAGAGTGGTCCTTGTGGGCAGAGACCAGAAACTCAAATCCATCTCCAGTGGGGAAATGAAGAATAAGGAACCAATTGACAGGAACTTTTTCACAATCTCCATCTCCACAAAACACCCACACACAGAGAGAAATATTTCACAATGTTAGTGTCAATAAGACGAAGTGTGAGGCAGGGCATCCTTGTGACTGAAAAGGCTGGGGGAAGGGGGCAGCCAACCATAGTCCTGACAGGACCAGCCTTTAGTTTCACATCACTAGAGTGGGACAGAGCTGAGCAAGCAGGTCTCATGAAAACCGTACTCATGGGTGACCATCAGGAAGCACTTCCACAAGCCGTTCTGCTGGCTCAGCAGGCCCCCAAAGCCCTTCTGCTGGCTCAGCAGATGTTCCCAGACTTCTGCAGGCTAACCATAGCTTTCCCCACTCTGCTGCTGGAAGGTCTCTAACTATGAGGCCCTCCCACCAATCAGCCCCCATACTAATCTTTCCTCCACCAATCAACCCAGATTAATCTCTCCTCTTTGGAATTCCCCTAACTCCACTTAAAGGAGCCTGTAGGTCACTTTGGGGGTCATTCTTTTGCCACACCAACGTTGGTATCAATAAAGCGCTCCTGTTATTGCATATGTGGTTGCTGGTCTTCTCAGGGGGCTTTTCTGGGACCCTAACAGTGATTAGGCACAAGAGTCTGGACCTACGATGAAGCAGACATGCTACAGTGCCAGGAAGTTGAAAAACCTTCCAGTTTAGCTCATCCCACTTAAGCCAGCTTATTGTCACATCCAGCACACAATTTAAGTAGCCTCGTCAACTAACAATAAAACAGGTATCAAATGGTACTATGTATGCCCTGTCTCTTTCAAGAGAAGTTCCTAAACTGTAAGCAAACCCATCTGATGCCTTGGTGGTTTCTGTTAATAATAAAAGTTTCAGATTTACACTACACAACCAGCTACTTTTGCCAGGGCTCTATGGAGTCCGGCTTAGAGGGAATACCTGTGATTCATTTAACAGCTGGTTACAATTAAAATACAGTGTCATATCCAATAGATAAAGACACTTTGGTAAACAAATAAAATGGAGGAAAAAAAATGAGTTTTGACTGTCAGTGAGCCGAAATGCCGAGTAGAAATTTAACAACTCGCTACTCTCTTGAGAAACCCACACCCATGCTCTTGCAACTTTCCTATTAACTCTCAGGCTTAAATCTATAAAATCTCGTAATAAACTCCAAATATGCATCATACTGATTCATCTTGAAACTCCTTTCTGCAGCTGAGAACCCTAGCCTCACCCGAGCAGAGGACTCTAAAGAGAGTGCTTGAGACCACTAGAAACAGCAGCATAAGCTTTGCTTCCTACTCCTGCCCAACTGGGGCTGCTGCCTTTCCTGGCAGCTGCAAAGGACAGTCCATAATGTAGTGTTGCTTCAAGACAACCCATGATAAGATTACCTGCAAAGCATGAGAAGACATGAAATCTCTTTTCAGACAAGAGAGAAAAATGTTTACCTTCTTAAAAACAAAGCTAAGCCCCATTTTAAAGATCTATCAGTAACTGAAACCTTACTTTGTGTCTCGATTTGCATCACTTTTTTTGGGGGGGTGCTGTTGGTATAATACTTACTCAATGGCTACAACTTTACATTATTGCCTTTTTATCTACGTAATCATCTTAACCATTAAAATCTTTCTTGGGGTTGGAGAGATGGCTCAGTTGTTAAGTTTGTTTGCTGGTCATTCCTGGGAAACAGATCCCAGCAACCATACTGAGGACTCACAACTAGCTGCAACTCTTATCTCCAAGGGATCCAAAGTCCTCTTCTGGTATCTGAGGGCACCACACAGATAGGTATAGCCACATAAAATAAGTCTTAAAAAAATAAAGAATCCATGGACAGAAGCAATGGCTCAAAAATTAAAGAGAGAAGACTGTCCTTGCAGAAGATGTGAGTTCAGTTCCCAGCACCTATGTCAGGTGGCTCACACCACCTGGAGCTCCAACTCTAGGTCAAAGAGGCCAGAGGGAATCTGTCACCTCTGGCCTCTTTGGGCACCTGCACTCATATGTACACACACATTTTCAAAAACTTTTCTAGCATTGTTCTTTGTATTTTCCCATCCTCTCAGTAGATAATCAGGTATATATACTTCTTCCAATTCTTAACCAAAAAGTGAAGATGAGGACAGTCACACTGATGGCCCCTGGTAGTCTGTCAATAGCACAAGGAGAACCTGCGCCACCATTAAAGTGCTGGGTATATATACCAACAACCAGGATATGTGTCCTCAATCCTCCAAGATTTACACACCACAACTAAATCACTGTAGGGTTTTGTGGCAAGTTTTAGTGATTCATTAACATCACAGGTCTCAGGTACCACGTGGTTAAAGGCCTGGTTACTTCGGTGCTAATCTTAAGGCCAGGCGTAACAATCTTTATTTTTTCCATGGTTAGATGTGGCGAGTAAAGACATTCTCTCATCTACATTCCCATGGAATGATGATCTTGCATGCTCAGATTCTCTCGCATCCTATATAGACAGCTGATGGCTGGATAGGCAGAGTATACATCCCTGTCCAGAAAATAAGTTAGACAACCAACACCAACTATAACTACAATTAACGCTTAAAATTAAGGAATCAAAGTCTCAGAGGGGAAGTGAGGTAGGAGACATGGAAAGGAATTGGGTTGGAGTCCCTTGCCAGCTGAGAGTCAGGATTTTCCCACTATTAATAATGTTTGCTGTGAAGGTTGCCTACAAAGAAACAATATTCCCTTTATATAGAGATTTCAAATGTTAAGACAGCAATGAACTATGCTTAAGGCCTAAGCACACATCTCCTTGGAGTACAGTCCTGCTCCTTTCCCAGACACAAAGCTACAGTTTCTGGAAATTTTACAAACAAGACTATAAACTTTATTTGCACTAAACACGTCCCACGGCCTTTGTGTAATTCTATCTAGTGCAACCCCGGAGCCAGTCTATAATCTCATTTCCCAGGAAAATGAAAATATGTTAGACAGTCTTTTGAGATATACCTTCAGAAGCCATCCAAATCATACACACACACACACACACACACACACACACACACACACACTTATATGTTATAAAGAAAATTAAGTGTGACTCTCCTAGGAGGCCTGCATCCATGCTTTTGCGTGTGTACTCTCCTCCTAACCATCTTTCTATTAACCGCTGTTCTTAAATTTGAAAAACCTCTCCATAAACTTCAACAATAATTTCCTTAAACTAAAAAAATAGAAATCTACTAGCTTTGAGCATAAATTTCAGAAGATTCCAGATCAACTCAACTCGAGAAGAAACAAATGCCATTAAACCACAACAGTAATTGCTGTGTTGGTGAGCAGCACAATAGGTCAGACGGTCCAAACTGATGTAAACAGTATCACGCTCCACTGCAACAACCACCGAAGCAAAAATGGGATCTCACTGGGGTTGGAAAAAAAAAAAAAAAAGCTTTTCTTAAAGGGTAGGGGCTGTTGCTTTACAAACCCCAAACAACCACGGAGGCAGGGTGAGAAAGGAGGGGCAAAGGTTGCTGACACTGACACAGAAAGAAGAGCCGGTAACAAGCTGGGGATCATTTGCCCAGCACGGCAAATAATAACAAGCAAATGAGCGGAATACGAGTTAAAATTTCTCAAGAAACGAAAAATAAGTATGTCGCTGTAGCCAATTAACTAAGCAGTCCCAGATGAGGAAACCTTCAACAAACTTTAAAATCGGGGGTGGGGGGTGGGGTGGGGATGGCGAGACCTTTATAAGAAACGACGAAGCCGAAACGATCCAGGGGATAAATGAAGGGTGTGGTATGACGCAGCACACACTTTTGCAGTGCCTTGCTCTCAGGCTGCTTGTACGGTAGTTACAAGCGCGGGCACTTTGGTCTTAAGTCTTCTCATCACCCTAGGCACCCAAAGTCTTACTAGTATTTTTTTCCCCTAAGTCATGGATTACTTCAAACGCCATGAAACGACTTCTAATTGTGGGGTCCGAGACTTTGCTGTTCTACTTGGCCCGTTTTTAGACTGGACAAGAAGAGGGAATCCCCAGTCTCTTGCAGCTGGGAGGAGCGAACCCCGCCAGGAGACCCGGAGCCACGAACCCCGCTAGGAAACCCGGGGCCACCTTGTCCCATCGTCCTGTCCAAGGATGTTTATTTGTTCCAGCCGCCGCCAGGCTCAGCTCAGGACCCAGAAGCACTCCGCCCAGGGTACGCCGCCTATAGCCCGCACCACCCGTTTCCAGCCAGAGAAGCACCTACCGCCGGCAGATGTGCAACCACGGACTCCTTGACAACCCGCGGGTAAACTGCATCACCACCGAGCCGAGAGGAAAGAGCGGCCTCACCCGGCTTCCGGCGGAAGCGGAAGCTTCTGCGGAAATAGAGGTACGGCCCAAAGGAGGCGTGGTCTCCTAAACTCATGGCGGCGTTGGTGAGGGCTTGCTGTACGGTGATGCGGCCGCAGTGTCGCCAGCTCTGGCGTCTGTTCCCTCGCGGCCATGGGCTTTGGGGTCCGGTGGGGAGTCCGTGGCCGGGAGAGGCTCGCTGCTGCCTGGGGATCCGGGCTTTCAGCGTCGTGCCGCCACCGCCGGGGGCCAAAGGACCAGAGCCCAAGGGCGGCCAAGCCGGGTCGCGCCGCATGAAGCCCGGGGTGAGTGTTTACATGGAGCCTTCCGTACTCGCCGTTCTCTGCAGCCCGGTATCTCCGCATCCGGCTAAGTCACAACCTCCGAACTCCCTGGCGTGCCCTAAAAGGGCCATGGAGTCACTTCTTTGCTTCCTGGTCCGCCGGTAGTCCTAGCCTAAGCAAAACTGGTTGCTAGTCAGCCCGTAGTCCCTGCCTGACAGAACTTGAGAAACCTACTCACCCTCCGCGCCGCTACAACCCGGGCTTTTGCTCCAGAAAAAAAGAAATCAATTCTAGGTTTTAAGGATCTCAGCTCTATCATGATTCAAAAGTCAGAGCACTTTTATAATCTCACTGAATTGAATCCCCCTTCAGTATGTAAGTTGAAATTGAAGCAAAAATGTGGACCTCTGTTGCGTTTGGGTATTCCTCTTCTTCCTTTTTTCCTCCCTTCCTCTCCTGTTCCTTCCTTTTTTTATCTTCCTCTCGTTCTAGTTGTATCTCAAATTTAGAGCGTGTGCCTTGCTTATGTTAGTAAGGGACCAATCTTAGGCACAGGTAGCAAACATTTTACGCCTTAAAGAGTACAGTAGCCTCATAAGCCAGTAATCAATTGCAGGCTTTGCGCTGTTTGTTGAGACCAGGTCTCTTATATCTCAGGTTGGCGTAGAATTTGATGTTTCGCCAAGAGTGCCTTTGAGCTTGGTCCTCCTGCCTTCCCCTCCCAGTGTGCTAAGATTACAGGTGTGCATCACCACACCCGGTTTTATGCAGTGCCTGGCTTGGAACCCAGGGGTTTGGTACTTGCCAAGCAAGCACTCTACCAATTAATTGAGCTCCATTTTCAGCCCTCACTTTGTTTTTAAATTAGCTTGGGTAACTAACTCTGCCCTGGAAATGAGTGCTTTTGGAGTAGATATAACTGTATTCACAGAAACTTTGAGGATGTATCACAAAGTAGCCTGAGACATTCAACATGTGTGATAATGGTTTGTGTGTGTATACGTGCTATGAAAACTTTGCAATAGGTAAAGCATGGCTAAAGGTTTGCATCTTACTTGTTTATTTGGTTGAACTCTCTGCCCCAGTAGCCCGTTTCTTGGAAGTCTTTAGCATTGACTTTTGCCATTGGAGGATCTTTATTGGCTGGAATGAAGTACTTCAAGAAAGAAAAGATGGAACGTAAGTAGTCATTCTTTTGGACCATCTTTTTTTGTTTTTGAACTTTTTATTTTGTTTATTTATACCTGTGTGTATGTGAGTTCAGGTGCAAGCATGCCATGGCGAAAGCCAGAAGACAACTTTTGGGAGTTGGTTCTAGTATATTCTTTTTTTTCTTTCCAAGACAAGGTTTCTCTGTTTAACAGCCCTAGCTGTCCTGGAACTAATTCTGTAGACCAGGCTGACCACAAACTCAAACAAAGATCTGCCTGTCTCTGCCTCCTGAGTGCCAGGATTAAGGGCGTGCATCACCACTGCCTGGCTAGTGTCTTCTTTACTTCTTTGTGGGTTCCTGGGATTGAGTCTAAGTAGTCAAGTTTTTATATCAAGCACTTTTATCTACTGAGCTGTTGGCCTGCCCTGTTTTTAATTTTTTTATTTAAAAATAATTTTGGATTTACTAATTTAGAAGGGTTGTGGAGATGGCAAAGAAAAGCCTCCATATACCTTTCATCCAACCCCTCTCCCATTGTTGACATCTTATATGGTCACGGACAACTAAGAAATTAAAATTGATATAATTAACCAGACTGCAGCATTTAATTAGGTTTTGTATATTTTCCATCATTGTCTTTAACTTTTCAAGGATGGAATCCAAAATGGTGCTGCTTAATCATTTGAAAAGACAACTGTAAATAGGTTGGATGTGGGCAGTTGGAAGTCCCAAGGATGGGTACAAAGATGACTAAGATGCCCAGCAGTTGGAATGCAGTTGACAAGGAGACACAGAAACCAAGGCTTTCACTGGATGACGTTCTTCCTGGCTAGAGGGCAGGGCAGGGTATGTGAGGGCCTTTTGACATTGCAATCTGAGAAGACTTCTAGAGGTCAGGCATGGAGAGTGGGTACTGCAGACCAGTCAGGGCAGCAGCAGTGGACAGGAACAGGCTGTCTGTGGTAGAGGGAAAGCCAGGAACTACTAGGAAATGCCATCTCGAAATGTTGACAGGGTTAAAAGAAAACAAACTTTATATTTTAGTGGATATTCTAAGACCTTAAGATTTGGTTTAAAAATTTGGATAAATATTGTTTAAATGAGTTATTTAGAGTTTTCTTGATGTTGTTAATAAAGAGAAATGTTAGAATACGGGAGTGAGAATGCACAGGCATTAGAATTTTAGCAGTTGGCCTGTGAACATACATGGCCTTGGAATGTTCTTGATTGCCCTAATTGACTTTGAAAAAACCCAGCCTGAAAGTGGCAGGCAGCCCCATTTCCTGGTTTGGGGCCCTGTACTTTGTAAGGATAGAGAAAGCTAGCTAAATACTATGCATGCATAGTTTCTGTCACTCTCCTCTAGACTGTGGGTGTAATATGACTAGTTGCTGCGCACTCGGACTTCCCCACACACGGGCTATTACCAGGAATTGTTAGATAAACCCTTTCTCATCCAGGTTTCTTTTGTTCTGTTTTGTATTTTTGTTTTTGAGTCAGGGTCTCACTGTGTAGCCCTGACTGTTCTGGAACTCGCTCTTATAGACCAGGCTGGCCTCCAGCTCACAGAGACCCTCTGCCTCTCAAGTGCTGGGATTAAAGGCGGGCACCACCACTTCCCGGCCCTGAGTTTGTTTTTGACAGACTATTTAACACAGTATCAGAAATGAAACCAGAAACAAGAGCTTGCTGTTCACATAGGATCCTGTTTTCAGTCATCCTTGGGTTTTCCTTCTGCCTCTCCTTGAACTTTATTTGTTTCAGCTTATTTTGGCATTTCTCAACAACAAAAATAACTTTTTCCTTTTCGTTGGAGGATCCCTGTATATGGAAACCATCACCTTACACCAGTAACTCTGATTGTCTTAATACTACAGAGATCATTCCAGTTTTTTCCCGCCCATTGTTCCAGCTTTCCATTAGTAACACTTATTCCTGTTTATTTGCTTTGTTTATTTAATTTTCTATATAAAACTAAGGTCCCATCAACATTCCCTTTCGGTTGAAGCTGCCTCTAGCACACCCAGCCTCCAGGCGCCCTCACCCCCACACTGAACAGGTTAGTGCTGGGTTGTTCTAGGAGAACACTTTTTACCACTCATTTCAGTGCTTGCTGTGTGTTACAGCATTTAATTTTCTTATTTTATGCTTGTTTTTCTGACAATATTTTTGTTAGTGTCTTGAAAGCTGATAGATTTATTTTCTCCCTCCCACTCCACCCACATACTGTTACTAGTATTATGCTAACTCTTTGTCAGATGATTCAGTGACTGTGGTTACAATGACTTGTTTGGTGTATCTCTTTAAGAGCTGGAGAAGCAGCGACATCGCAGCATTGGAAAGCCTTTACTAGGGGGACCATTTTCCCTCACAACTCATGATGGCGAGCCCAAGACTGACAAGGACTACCTGGGCCAGTGGGTATTGATTTATTTTGGCTTCACTCATTGCCCTGATATCTGTCCAGAAGAACTAGAAAAAATGATTCAAGTTGTAGATGAAATAGGTAAGAACGCAAGCTAACTGCACTGTTGACCAGTACTGTTTCTCACCTCCTGTAGTGTGTAACTATTTGGTCTGTAAGAACATAAAGTTTCCATGTTCTAGATGCTGTGATTCCAGACCCTGCTCTCTACCTAAGGAGGCTTGTTTGTGTGCCAAGTGTTAGGTCACTTAAAAATGTCATTGTGCCTCTATCTCCTTTTACTGAAGCATTCTCGTTGTGCTTCCCCAGTGACATTGATAGTTATTAGATTAGGAAATGTGGAGTGGCAGGTTATGTTTTATTTGTGTCAATTAAAAGCAATTAGAAGGAAGCATACCTCTTTAAATTGTTTTGGTGTGTTCAGTCTTTATTGATAACCTTGTCCCTGAGCTATGGTAGGAAAAACTGCAGGGAATGGATTGCATTAGGAAGGGAGATGGCTACAAGACGTAATCTGGGGTAGCAGCAGTTATGTGTCAGTAGAGGTGTTTGGTGGAACGGCTGACTGGCTCCTCCACTCCACCTCCACATAGTCTAATCTGTCCTCTGTGTTCCTCTGACATTTTGCTGCTGCACCACTGTCTCTAGTGTTGCTGGGTCTCTCTCTCTCTTTCTCTCTCTGTCTTTTCTCTTGTGAGTATTGGACTAATTGGAACTTTTTTTCAGACAGTATTCCATCCCTGCCGAATTTAACTCCACTTTTCATCACCATTGACCCAGAAAGGGACACAAAAGAAGCCATCTCGACTTATGTGAAAGGTGTGTTTTGCTGATCATTTACACAAACTTACGTAACAGTTTGCAGTAGCAAGCCATCTGAATAGACAGGTGGTGTTAGCAACCATTTTGCAGGCAGATAAAACAGTGAAGCTCAAAATTACAGCTTTGTTCAGCTGACACATGAGAAGAAGTTTTGCCCATTCTTGGTACTATGCTCTTTCCTTTTATCACAGGGAGGGTTGGAACTTGAGCTTCCTGAATACCTAAGTTAAGTGGGGAATGAGAGTGCATTGCTTCTAACGCTGTATCTCACTGTCCTTTTTGTTAAAATGGAGAAACCCTCAGGGGTGTGTACAGTGGGAGATTAAAGATGAATTTGAATTGTAAACAAATTTGAATTGAGCCTTTATGTTGTTGTTTGGGGGGGTTATTTGAAGGCATTGTTTGTTTGTTAATGTGTTTATTTCTTTATTTAGGTTTGGTTTAACTGTACCTTTGGCTGCCCTGGAAATCACCCTAGGTTAGGCTACTTTAAATTTACAGAGACCTACCTGCCTTTGCCTCCGGAGGACTGGGATTAAAAGTGTGTACCACCATTTCCTGCTTAATTCAATTGTTTTAAGAGACTTCCAAGATTATGTAAATTCTAAAAAACCTAATAGCACATATGTTCTATGACTGATTTACCCATAGCCATGAGTTTTGTTTTTGTATGACTTTTATTGGCTATAGGCCACCTTGTTATTTATTTTCCCACCAGGCATTGCAGTGTACGCCTTTAATCCCAGCACTGAAGAGCTATGAGTTAAGAGTCCAGCCTTGTCTAGAGTTAGGACAGCCAGGGCTACATAGGGATACCCTGTCTCAAAATTCTCCAAAAACAACAAAAAAGGGTTTTTTTCATACAGTCTGTTTTGATCATGTTCCCCATTCAACTACTCCCAGGCTTTTTCTACCCATCCAACCTTGTGCTCTTCTTCCCACCTAAAAACAAAGTAATTAAAAAGAAAAAAACAGGCAAAAAACAAGAAAAAAAATGCTCAAACAATGAAACAAAAGCTCACAAAAAGAATATGGAGTCCATTTTGTGTTGGGCAGCAAGTACTCCTGAGCATGGGGCCTGTCCTGGAGTGGTTGATATCCCCATTAACACCTCACTGGAGAAACTTTTCCCAACCATTATCAGTTGCAGGTAGCTTCTTGACTGGGGGTAGAACTTGTGTCACTTTCCCTTCTCAGTGCTCACATTTTGTCCTGTTTGAGCATGTGCAGGACTTGTGCATGATGTCACGGTCTCTGAGTTCAAATGTGCATCAAGCCTGCTGTCTTTGGAAGACATCATTTGTTTGGGGTCCTCCATGCCTTCTGCCTCCTACAGTCTTTCCACCTCCTCTTCCATGTGATCCTGAGCCTTGAGGAGAGTGGCTTTGATGAAGACATCTCATTTCAGACTGAGTCCTCCCCAGCTGCCTTCTGTTGCTGTGAAGACACAATGACCACGGCAACTCTTATAAAGGAAAACGCTATATTTTCAGAGATTATAGTCCCTTGTCATCATGATGTGACATGACAACATGCAGACAGGTGGGGTGCTGGAGCAGGAGCTGAGAGTCACAGGCAGCGGGAGACACTGGGTGGTATCATGACCATATATGAGACCTCAAAGCCCACCTCCATAGTGACGTACTTCCTCCAATAAGACCATACCTGCTCCATCAAGGCCACACCTAATAGTGCCACTCTTTTGGGGGTCAGAGTCTTTCATACCACTAAACAAGCCTTTCACACCCACTGAGCCATCTTAACCAGCCTCTTGAACTAAGTATCGTTCCATCTGATGCAGTGAAAAGCCTGAAGTACTTCAGGACTCCTCACTTACATGTGTTTGTAACTAAATTAAAATAATCTAAGTAACTAGAATATATTTCCTCTAGATCTCTATTGTCAAAGTCACTGAAGATCCAACATCTATCATGGGAAAATGTTCATTTCTTCTCTGGGTTTATTTTTCTCTAAATCATGCAGAAATGTGTGGTGACTCAGGAACAAGGTGGCACCAGAGCTGCTTTATATTGTTTTTTATTCATTACGGTTTTTATTTATGTATATTTCTCTGTTGTTTTAGTTTTATTTTAAATAAAGATGGTTATATTTCTTGTCTTTCATTTTCACTGTCTTTCTTATTTTTATATCTAGAATTTTCTCCTAAATTGGTTGGTTTGACTGGCACAAAAGAAGAGATTGATGGAGTGGCCAGAGCATACAGGGTCTATTACAGCCCTGGCCCTAAGGATGAAGATGAGGACTACATAGTAAGTAAATGCTCAGTTTTCAACTCCTCGCCTGGCCTCAGGTCCCAGGTTCTCACACACTTTACATGCTGACTGGCTTCTGAGATAAAGGAAAACCTGAAGGGCGGAAGAGATGGCTTGGTGATTAAGAGCACTTCCAACGAACCTGCTTCAGTTCCCAGTGCCCACACTGTGGCTCATGGTTGACTATAAATCCAGTTCCAAGGGATCCAACATCTGGACTCCACAGGCACTAGGCACACATGTGATTACACATACATACATGTTGGCAAACAAAAATCACTTTTAAAAATGAAGATGCGGCTACCGTAAATTATTTGAAAATCTGGTAGCACATGTCCTTGAAAGGTGGGTGTTTCTTGCTTATTAATATATTCATTCCATAGCTTGTCTGACTTCCCTTGTTATATACAATTATAAAAGCAACTACTCAGGCACCATGTTGGATTCAGAAGAGCATCACATGGCATCAGTGCTCTTCAGTTTTAGTTCATCGGCATCTGCGTTGGTTCTCCCTGGGTCCTTGATGAAGTGGAAGACAAGTGCTCCTTTTTAGAAGCAGTTATAATTCTTAAGGAGTCTTTTATTTCATTGAAAAGCAAGAGGAAAAATAAGAGTCTTCAAATAACTATCTACAGGTTTTAATGTCTGCAACAGTTCAGTTCAGCTAGGGGTTCAATAATGAGAGATGGGACATCTGCCCAGTTTACCTTTCTGGTTCTTTAATTAAGGATCTGTTTCCTTGTTAATCAGTGTTGTCTGGGAAGTCTTGAGCAACTGAGTCCATTTCCGATTGGTTGTTTCATGATGTGCAAAGGGCTGACTTTTCTTGTCAACTAGGTTCTTGTTTCTCAGTGCATTCAGAGTTGACATGGTGCTATAGTATTGTTACAGATTTTTTTTTTCCAGTTTTCGTATTCTGGGTTTTCTGTAATGTTAGTTGAATAAAGTGATTAATTATAAATGTGCAAAACTGATAGGGAGGCTGACCCTGAGTCACTGATTTACCAGCGCCCTGAGGCTGTCCCTACAGCAATATACATAGTGTCTCCACTGCCCACTATAGTTTGTACTTTTTCTCCCATGCGTGCCCATGAATGTGTTAGTGTGTGTGTGTACATGCTGACTATGATGCTGATAAACAAGCTTCCAGAATCCGCCAGTCTTTGTTCCCCTGTGCTGCACATACAGAAGTCTGTGGCCATAGTTGACTTTCACCTGGATACAGGCAGTTCACGCCCTTCTTGCTTTCACAGTAAGCACCAGCACATGTGGCCATCCCTTCAGCCCCTCTCCAGCCCTTTTGAGCCTGTAGCATCTTGTGTGCCCGTATAGCCTATAGCCAAAATAAAACACACTTTTGACCACAGTGCCTCAATTAAGCCCAACATGGCACCATATTTTCCAAGCCTGAGGCCTTATAGTATTGGGGAAACTCAAGATTCACGGGAGGAAAGGACAAGAAAAAAACAAGTGAGTTTTTCCTGAAGCACTTCGTTTGCAGGAAGTGTAGTCAGGCTCTCCTGCGGCTTTGTCTTGCTGCCCTGCAGTGTGAGAAGTGGAAAGTGTGCAAGTGTTAAAAGAGGAGGAGAAGGGCTTGTCAGACTTTCCCTTTCACACCGTTAGAGTGGCTGGTTTGGTTCACCTGAGATGCCAGCAGGGATGAGAGGGGCTAATCTTCCAGCCATAAACAAATTTGCTAAATTCTATTATAGACCTGTTCTGAGGTTTAAAAACCTCAAGTAAACAAAATGGCTGTTTTTATTTGTAGCGTTTGAGTTCAACCAGACCTGGTGAGTCTGAGGTCAGTCTGGTCTACATAGCAAGTTTCAGGCCAACTAGGGCTACATAAGTGAGACCCTGTCTCAAAAATAAAAGCGAGTGAAACATTCCATTTAAATGGCAAGTGTTTTACTGAAACCAAAGCTGTTCCTAACTGCAGGAAAGGGGTTAGGTAACTAGCCTGTGTGGTCCCATGATGCTGTCAACTACCCCTTCACGATTTTCAGATTTTTCCCTTGATTGCATAGTCTACCTCCATTGGGTGCCCTTTACTTAGTGAAAATTATCATTCCTTGTTACCTGTGGGTCTGGAACAGTGCACTGCCTAGAGCCAGTGAGTTCGTCACCAGCCAAGCACATATTAGGCCTTGAAATTTGTACGTGTGATTCAGATAATCTGAAATATAGTTGTTATTTTTGTCTTAAAGATTAGTACACATACATAAATTTTATGGAGACTTCCTTGACCTAGGATGTATCCAAGACTGCAACTGGCCTGCTGGTCTGCTGTGCATTTATTTGCTAAATCAGCCAACAGGGGGAGCTGGAGACACTTCCAAGGTTCTTAGAGTTTTTCTTTAGTGTGATTCCATGTCTTGAGGCTGTGGATAGATAGAAATATGTTAGGGTTTCAGGACCAGTGGGGGCAGTGCTTAAAGATTATCCTTGGTGTAACGGGATGATGTTTTCATGATCTCTGGCAGTAGGGAGAGAAGTAAAATCTGTAGACAGTGGATATAAATTAGCATACCAAATAGGATTCACCACAAACCCAAATTTGTACAATACAGTATACATAGTCATTATAGACATAATGCCACATTATTGTATATAAATGTTAGAAATAGTTCAGGACAAGTACAAATGACTTTTTAAATTTAAGCTAAGACAAATTCATAAGGAAAAAATGTGATTGCTTAGTGGTACATCTTTTTAAAATCCTGTTAGTTTGGCTGTGTTTGGGAAGTTTGAACACCAAACTTAGAGTTGGGAAAATAACATGAGTGAGCTCTGAACAACAGGTGTTTCCGTGCACTGTTGATAGGATGCATCTGGTAGGCCCTCTCAGGGCAGAGCGGAAGGGTGTAAAAACTGCTTTCACCAACATGGGTGCTACTTGGAAATTAGCTCACAGGTGAATCTTACAGCATTGTTGGTGAAGACCAAGGACTGAAACCCAAGTCAACTATTTTTGAAGAGTCACTTTATCTGTCTTGATGTAGAACAGTGGTTTCTGTGTTGCCTGACAAGAGACTGTCATGAAGTTTCAGTTGTGTGATAGTGGTAGATGGTGCTGGGTACGGACATAGTAAGTAGAGAGAATTTCTCTGTGAATATAGCAGCAACTAGTGACGGTGGTTCCCTGCTGGAAGAGCCTGAGGACATGGGGAATCCAGAATGGAAGACTGGTGTGCATGCGTTACTTTTTTAGACAATAAAAATGTATATTAAAAGATAGGACTTGCCACCCCTGCAGTTGAATTGGAAATAGTGGCAGCATAGTGATAAGGGTGTGGACTTTGAAACTGGACAGGTGCTAGGTCTTAAGGGTAGATCTGGCACTTAGGAATGTCTGTAACTTCCCCTGTTTAGCCTGTGCTACTTTATAGAGGATGCCCATCTTGGGTTGAAATGACACGCGAGGGGTGGGACCGTAGCTCAGGGGTAACAGTGCCTGTTGTGCAAGCACGGGATGAGATCACAGCCCCAGCAGCTACATAAAAACCAGGCGTGGTCATGCCCTCCTGAAACTCTAGCACTATTAGGGTGGTAACAGGAAGTTTGTAGTGGCTCTATGCTACCGGCCTGCTCCAGGTTTACTGAGAGACCTTGTTCCAAGAGAATCAGACTGAGAGTGACAAAGGAGGCCACCCAACATCGTCCCCTGGCCTCTGCATCTGTGTGGGTGTACATACTCACCCCACATGTACATAAGCACTACACACACACCGAGGAAGTAAGGATATGTAATTGCTGGTTTGTATTTCTGTACTACAGACTACTAAAAGAAGTCCAACATATTGAATTCCTTTCTTTAAGGAGAAAAGTGCAGAGAGAAAAGGGAGACTGTATGTGGAGTATGTGTATATATGTGTATATAAAATTTTCAAAAATTAATTCTCCAAAAAAGGAAACAGTGAAGGAAAGAGGAGCATAAGCTTCAGAGAAAGGCTTGAAGGGAAAGCCAGAGTTTTAGTACTGAATCCTCTGTCAAATGTGAGGAGAAATTCCGGGCCTTGCCTGGCTCCTACTATAAATTCTCCACATGAAGTCTCCAGCTGTCTCAGCTCTTGGTGACATTCTTTCCTGATGGCAGGCAAGTGGCTCTTTCCATTTGCTATCTCCTTATGAATGTGTGTGTATAAAAAGGTAATAGCCTCATGGCCAGATAATGTGGGTTGGGGTATATTCTGGGGAGTTTCCATTTGGTATGTGCGATGACATTCCTATCTTTTCCTGTCTTGCCGAACAAGCCTGCAACAAATTCCAAGGACTTAGGATGCCATATCTACTCTTAAAATATTGTGGAGATGAATAGTCAAAAAGCCATGACCAGTCTAAACTTGAATTGGAACTGAGGCATTTTAAGAACATAGTCAGGAGAATTGATGATGGGTTGAAGGGGCTCCTAGAGCAGCATTTGTGGCCAGTGGGGTTTCCAAGCAGTCTGCTTCAGCTGCAAAGCTCAGAATAGCAAATGCAGATTTCCCAGGGGAGAAAAACATCTTCTAGTTTTTGTTTGATATCTTGACTAAGTCATTAGCATTTGCAAATTACATGCTTCAGCTAGTAATTGGTTTTCTGGCTGCTCAGAAACAGTGGCAAGGAGAGATTAGGCAGCAATGAGAGCCAGTTCTTCTTAAACATAGGGTTGGACACCCAGACTGTGTTCTGAATTACTCAGAGTCCTGCTCTGTCTCCCATGAATGAATGGGAAAGGGGTCAGATGAAATACCCTCAGAAGTGAAAGGTGTTTCAAAACAGCATCACTGTTCTACAGCGTAGGGTATTTATGAAGGCTGATAGAAGGTGAATTCTTCTCTCAGAGAATTGAAAAATTGTACCAAACGATTCCTAAGCTGACCCACAGCAGCGGCCATTGCATATTTCTGGAATGTGAGGTTTCAGGTTGTCCCTGGCTGTGAGTGTGTTGCAGTCAGCACAGGCCCATTCGGTGGGCAGTGCTTCTCTGAGCAGATGCTACAGTGGTTAGTTAAGTACTGATGCTAATGTCTCTTACCCTGCAGCCTCTCTCTCTTCAGTAACATGTCTCTTCCCCTCCTCTTTACAGGTTGACCATACAATAATAATGTACTTGATTGGACCAGATGGAAAGTTTCTTGATTACTTTGGCCAAAACAAGAAAGCGGCAGAAATAGCTGGTTCAATTGCTGCACACATGAGGTCACACATGAAGAAGAGGTAGCTAGAGTGGTGTCACCAGACACAGGGCTATCTTGTTGAAGAGGAAGGAGACTTTGTCTCCCAGAGGACCCTCTAGACAACATGACCTTCATATCCTGAGATCATCATTCTACTTAAGATGTTGCCCTTGGGCTCAGCCAACTGAGTCTGCCCCATAGCTACCATAAGTCTAAAGGGCCAGGGTAAGCAGAACAGGCTTCCCAGAGCCGTAGGATTGGCCCTTGGAGCAGCACTGATACCCCAACAGCATCTGGGACCTTGCTCGGACAAATTGTGGGGCCAGATTCTACAGCAGCCTGTAATTTCCACAGTGCTCTTGGTTTTTCACCTTGTGTGCTCGATGGTTGATAGTCAAGATAGACTTTCAAGTCATCTTTATACTTGAGCGTAGAGTTCAGTCTTCCTTGGAGAGGAGTGCAGCTGTCAGGTTTGCATTTCATTCCCTCAGCAAGTGCTGCCTGGATGCCTGAAGGAGAAAACTTACTGTTTGGACATAAGTGTTGGCTCAATTCTTGCTTTTGTTATTTTTTTAAAAACTAAATGATTTGGCTGGTTTTCAGTGATAGACCAAATGGAAATGAAGATATTAATTGTGACTGGTCTAGTTTTTTTTCATGTACCAGATTACACAGCATATAAAATAAAAATATAATAAGTTTAGCAACTTGGACAAGAGTCACTTGGCTTCTGTGAAGAGTGGGTGCCCAGTGCACCCATGCTCAGGGCAGAGGCTGCAGGCTGAAATGGGTGGATAGGTTGATGCTTGTTAAATGTAGGCTTCCAGGCTTGGAGCTCACCTCTCACCTGGGTGACATGCAAGACACCTGGGTTTCCTGGGGACAGACGACTGACAGGCTAATGATACGAGTCCACACCTGGATCAGGTGCCTCATGGAGAAACAGTGAGCATAACCAGAGGTTGTCAGCAGCTATTCCAGGAAATGCTGTTGGCCTGGGCATGGTGGCAAAAACCTTTAGTCCCAGTACTCAGGGCAGAGGCAGGTGGTTCTCTGTGAGTCTGCCAAGCTACCTAATGAAACTTTGTCTAAAGAAAAAAAGAAGAAAGACCATGCTAGTTGAGTAATGCATCTTGACTTTGTTTCTGAATTAAACTGCCCTAATACCTGGGTTTGGCTGGCACGTTTTCAACTTGAGCCTTTCCAGTAAATCAAAAAATGCTACAAATAAGCCTTGTTGGAAAGCATTCTTTCCATGCACCAGTCAGCTCGGGCTTGTCTCCTGCTTTTCAACGTCTCAGTACATACATTAAGCCTAATGTGAGTACTTACATCACTGTGAAAGAACACCCTGTATCTGTTACAGGCCAGATCATGTCATTCATAATTCATGTGCCCACGTCCTGGAATCAGTCACTGTACTTGGAGATTAAGTCTTTAACGAGGTCTTTTAGTTAAAATGAGGCTGTTAGGTTAGGCCCTCCCTAAAGTAATATTATTGGTGTCCTTAAAAGTGTAGGAGATGAGGACCCAGGAGAACAGGTGGAAACTGGTGTCCATCCACTTAACCACAGAGAGGTGTGTAGAAGAAGCCAACTTCTGACATCTCCATTGTAGAGAAGTACATGGCTCTTGGAAGACACTTAGACTCAATGACCACTTAATGTCATCAGATATCCAGTTAGTGATGACCACTTAATGTCATCAGATATCCAGTTAGTAATAACTTGCGGTTATACTTTGGTCCTTTGATTCTCAGAAGCCATGGTACTCCATACCTACTGTAATTGTGTGCATATTGCACTGAGATCACGGAGGGCACAAGTAGTGTGCAAGATGGACCAGAAATACCTGGTGGTATTTTTATTTGTAAAACCAGGATCACGTTAGGACAATATCAGATGCTGGGACCACAAGCCAGAATGGTGCTCAGCTCCAGCAGGACTTGGAATGGTTGGTTGTGGTTGAAGCAGACACAAGGCCTCTTCCAGAGTGATGGAAGTGTTCTGTGACCTGAGCTATGTGGTGGCTTACATACCTGGAAGTTTAAGAGTTACTCCTCAACAATCTATACCTCCAAAACACAGAGGAAGAAGAATTCCTATGAATGACCTAAAAAGAAAGTGTGTCTGGGACGTGAGAAAGGTTCAGCTCTCAGCACCTTCTTCTAGCTTAGCAGAGTAGCATTGAAGGACCTTGTTGGCTTCTAAAGAGAACACCAGCTGGTCAGTGTTCCACTCCAGTGATCCTTGTGCCCCATTCAGTACCTGTTTATGGAATGAGCCGGAGGCGCTACCCTTACAGTCCAGCCATCTGAAGTATTCCTGGGTGGGTCTGCAGTTGTCAGCCCCTTATCCACTTTCCATCCAAGGATGATGTGAAGGTGAGTGCCCAGGCTGAGCTTGAGAGAGACAGCCTTACCCTTGCATCTGCTGGGCACTGAGGTCTTGCCATCGTGATGGTGTCGGAAGGAAGGGCCTGGATCCCTCTGAGTTTGTAGAAAAGCTAATAAAACTTTGGTGGATGTTGCAAATTCAAGCTATAATATGGTTTCAGTTTATTTTATTAATAGAATATGCATGCTTTTGCATATCTTATGTATGTTTACTCCATCTATAAAAATTTAAATGTATAGACCTGATATTTTTCTTCCATGTTGCTGTGCTGTGATCCCCCTTCTTTGCGGGGGCGGTGCAATGCTCTGGAGTTCTCGAGCATCCGGTTTTAGGTCCAATCTACACGATATTTTCACTTCCTCCCTTCTTGCTCTTTGTCTGGAGATTCTGAGCCTTTTTCTTACAACCAGAAAACCAAGAAATGCAGTTGTGACGTGGTTGCAAAGGCAGAACGCATAAAGTCGATCATTGTTAGGCTTGGTCAAAACATACATAAATAACTACTAACCCCAACGCATAAGAAATGTGTATAGTCCTTAAAGAAATTACATATGAATAACTTCAAAAATCCAGGCAAAGGACACTTGAAATACATAGTTTCCAACAGAGGAATAACAGGTAAATGATGGACAAAAAGGTGGCATTTGCTGGTGGTAATAATGGAAGCTAAAACAGTGGAATTTGTCTCAGGTTCACGAGGCACTACAAAGAATGGTACTCATTAATAGTGACTCATGCATAGAACCAGCAGAGAAACCATGGCAACCATTTTGGATGGTGATTTCATGACAGATTACAAACCTGCTATCCTATTATTTCCCGAAATAGTGAATACAAACATTTGCTTACTACAGCATTTTTGTATTATGTGAGATGCAAAACTACCTATGTACTCAACATCAGCAGATAAACAGTGGTACATTGATAAATGGAAAGCCACAGGATCTAAAATGGAGTTGTAGGGCTATGAGAATAACTCAGCAATAGAGCACTTGCCTAGCATATGTGAGGCCCTGGTTTTGATCTCCAGAACCACATAATAATTACATTTAAGTAAGTTTAAAAGAGGAACTGTTGATTAATATTTAAGGGTTTGAAAAGATATTCAGTTCATAATTTGTAATAATTAGGTAAGCCATAAAAGTTTGCTCTCATTTTTGCATAAACACAAAAAGGCTCTAAATGTCAACAGTTGTTCAACAATGGAAGTACATTCGTGGTGTGGGAAGTCCTGTATATGTGTTGCTTTTATTGGTTAATGAGTAAAGAAACTGTTTTGGCCTGTGATAGTGCAGAGTAGAGCTAGCTGAAACTAGGGAAAACTAAATGCTGGGAGGAAGAAGACAGAGTCAGGGAGAAGCCATGTAGCTGCCATAGGAGACAGATGTTTCTACTGAAGCCTGCTGAAACTTTGCTGGTAGGCTATAACTTCGTGATGCACATATTAATGGAGATGGGTTATTTTAGAATATAAGCTAGCTAGAAATACGCTTAAGCTATTGGCCAAACAGTATTGCAAATAATATAGTTTCTGGGTGATTATTTCATGGTCCGGGCAGCTGGGAACAAACTAACAGCTTCCCCCTACACATTCACAATTTTTTTTTATTTTCTCATTTTTAGTTAATCTGTTTTCTTAGCCTTTTCAAGTGAATATACATTATAAGAATGATAATATTATATAATAAGCATGAGTCATTGGGACTGAAGAAATGACTGCATGGATAGAAGAACTGGCTGTAAATCATTAGGACCTGAATTTGAAGCCCCAGGATACACATAAAACAAATCCAGGCATGAGGATAGCTGGCACTTGCTGCTTGCCAGCCTTCCTCTAGATTCAGGCAAAGACTATGTCTCAAAGTAAGGCAGAAAGAGATAGAGCAGAACACCAGTGTCCTCTGATCTTTACATGTATATAGGAACATGCATCTACACACCATAATATGTGCAAAAGGAGATACAATTTTTATTTAAAATTTTTATTATTTATATTTTTTTGTATGAGTGCTCTGCATGAATGCCTGCATGGAAGAAGAAGGCATCAGGTCCTATTAGAGATGCTTATGAGCCACCACGTGGTTGCTAGGAATTGAATCAAGACTTCTGGAAGAACCATCTCTTCAGCCCTAGTGCAGTTTTTTATAAAAGAGTTGTTATTAGGAAAAATGGTCAAGTGTTGGGGGCTGTGGACCCCCAGACCCTGAATTTCCTGTAAACAACTTGTTTTTCCTATGCCTGCAGCTGCCCTGAGCAAAACAACTTGTTTTCCTGTGTTTGCAGCTGCTCTGAGTTCCTGATGTCAGGGGAGTGGTTTCTGGTGGATTTGGCTGGGGCGTGGCTATCAGTTTAAGGATCCCTATATAAGCTGCCCTGGAACACAGTAAAGGGGCCATTCTTGTTTCAAGGATAACCTGTGTGTCCCTCATGTCCCTGTCTATCTGCCTGCCTCCCCCCCCCTCTCTCTCGGCACTGAGGTAGCTCCATGCAGCATGTTCAGAGCAGGGACCAGCACCCCTCACAGTGCATCCCCTGCACAACACACACGTCCTGCTGAGTCATAGCTTCCCCACCAATTAGGCGGGGATATGGCCACCTGCTCTGCCTATTCCCTGGGATTGTAGCAAGGCTCAAATAAGATCAGGGACAAATGAGGAAAGCATTGGCAACATACAAGATCACTAAAACCTTTGACATATGAAAGTTCCTAAAATAGAAAAAAAATACTTGAGAGGAAAAGGGCATGGGGTATGAAGATGAGGACTCTGAGTGACCAGAAAGACATTCGACTTCACAGAGACACACAACCATGATACATGAATAATACAGCTGCCTAGATGAAACCTGAACAATGACAGTAAACATGCAGACACAGCAGGGGGACATCTCAGTGTCCCACTCCTAGACAAAGAATTACAGGCAACTAATGGCTGTTGAGAGTGTAAAAATTAGTCTCTCCCAAGAGACGAGCCCCTTAATTGGTTATTTTATACCAAGCGGTTAACCTTGACAACATAGACACACACACAACATGGAGTGGACTCAGCGGGTTATGCTTATGTATTTATACACACACACACAACAATAATGAAGAAAAAGATGCCATCAATTTGAGATAGAGTGAAGGTAGACACGGGAGGGGTTAATGGGAGGAAAGGGAAGTGGGAAAAGTGATGTAATTGGATTTTAATTAAAATTTAAACTTTTAAATAATAAAATATTGGAAAAAGTACAAAGAAAGAAAGGTTGCAAGTAGAAGTTGAGATTTTGCCACTTCACAGAGACTGAGTCTCTTCCAGGTTTTCCTCGGTGTGGACATATCATCTTGGATACTGCCTTTTGCTCCTCCTACCCCTCAATCCTGCTCTGCTCTCGGACTGGGAGACTCCTCATGTCATGGGAGGACGGGAGAAAGAGCCTGTCTACAGTTGGCTCGTATGCCAGCTAGCCTGTCTCTGCCCACTGACACCTATTGATGGCCATGCTCTGCGCCCTCCAGATTCTCAGAGCTACTGTGTAAATCGTTGCCCCCACCTGAGAAAGTATCCCACTGTGTGCTCATGCTTACCCCAGACAGAGGGAACCAAGAAGTGACTGTGACAGATGTTAATTATAAATTGTGTAATTCGTGTATAAATCATATACCTTTGTGATCTGTACAAGGGGAGAAAGGAATTTGGCACAGTTCCAGGTGGCCTTGCTACCGCTGGCCCATCACTGCCACAAATACAAAACAGAAGTCCATCACTGCTTTCTGCAAGAGACCCTAGTGCACGGCTGCCTCTTATTAAAGTTGGGGGCAGGGGAGGAGACATCACCTTTCTCCACCCTTCCCTCCTTTTTTTGAGTTCTGCTCTACCTGAAACCAGGAACCTTCCCTCCTTTTTTTGAGTTCTGCTCTACCTGAAACCAGGAAGTATAAATCTCCTCCCGTTGGTATCTCAGTGCCCCAAGACTGCATGGAGACCTAACCTGGCCTGGGTTCTACTCAGCAGTGTTCCTAAGTCAATTTCTGAGACGACAAGTCTAAAACAGGCTCACATTAGATCCATCCCCAAGCAGAAATAGTGTCATTCCAGAGCACTCTTAGAGAGTGCTTTAGGTAGACCCAAAAAGGTCATTGCCTTTTTTTCTGGCAACAAGTGGCACTGGGGCCTATAGGTTGCCACTTGTCTCTTGCCATGACCATTTTGTTACCATATCACTCATTGGCTTGCCCACAACCTCACTCGTTCCTATGCACCTGTTTTCATATTCTTGCTAGCATCAAATGCCAACAGTTACCATTTGCTATGATCTAATACTATAATAGACACCTTTTGAGACCATTCCCACAGAGATTCATGTTCTAAAAACTTGGTCCCTGGTGAAGCTATGTTAGATCATGAAACCATTAAGAAACGGGGCTTCATGGAAGATAAGTAGGTTTGGGGGATTATGTAGTTCTTACAAATCCCCACTCAATTCCCATAAGGATACATTATAAAAGAGAGGCCTTGCTTATGTGATATGGTTTTGACTGGCATTACAGTCAAAAGAACCACTTAGCAAACATCCCAGTTTCTTTT
>JAQHUG010000025.1:4376478-4433464 GCA_028555095.1 Dicrostonyx torquatus | reverse complement strand
GAGTGCTCAGAGCTGAAGAAAGACATCGACGACCTTGAGCTGACACTGGCCAAGGTGGAGAAGGAGAAGCATGCCACAGAGAACAAGGTTATCACTTTTCTGTTGTTTCTCTCAGCTTGATGAACTCACTTCAAACCAAGCTCCATCTCCCCCTTCTAACTGCTTGTGGCTTCTTTTAGGTAAAAAACCTTACTGAGGAACTGGCTGGGTTAGACGAGACCATTGCCAAGCTAACAAGGGAGAAGAAGGCCCTCCAAGAGGCCCACCAGCAGACTCTGGATGACCTCCAGGCTGAAGAAGACAAGGTCAATTCTCTGAGCAAGCTCAAGAGCAAGCTGGAGCAGCAAGTGGATGACGTGAGCACCGGGCATCAGTCTTAGGGTGGAAGGGCCCTGGGCTGGGGCAAGGGCTGCCCCCTTGGAAATCATTTGTTCCTAAAGGGGAAATGATGTCTTCTGCAGCTGGAGAGTTCCCTGGAACAAGAAAAGAAGCTACGTGTGGACCTGGAAAGAAACAAAAGGAAGCTGGAGGGAGACCTGAAGCTTGCCCAAGAGTCCATACTAGATCTGGAGAATGAC
Organism: Dicrostonyx torquatus; assembly: GCA_028555095.1. Classification (NCBI taxonomy): domain Eukaryota; kingdom Metazoa; phylum Chordata; class Mammalia; order Rodentia; family Cricetidae; genus Dicrostonyx; species Dicrostonyx torquatus. The sequence continues at coordinate 4,432,886 of JAQHUG010000025.1, read as the reverse complement.
AAGCAGCAGCTGGACGAGAGGCTCAAGAAGTACGTTCCCACAAATGTGGCTTCCATTCTGTGAGTGGCTGGGGATCCCACCCCCACGCATTCTCTGTGTCCCACCGCAGGAAGGACTTTGAATATTGTCAGCTGCAAAGCAAAGTGGAAGATGAGCAGACGCTGAGCCTCCAGCTTCAGAAGAAAATCAAGGAGTTGCAGGTAGGAGACTTGCAGCTCTTGCTTGGCCTTGCCCATCGCTCAGAACCATGTAGAGCAGCTGGGGCAGGACTGTGCGGCTGCCAGCCCCATGGGATCTAACTCTGCCAGGCTGGCATGGTAGTGGGGACAATGATGGCCATGTTCCCCAAACACGCAATAAAATACAAGGAGGTGAATGGGGAAATTTCCAGGGTAGTGATCATATTGAGGCAGGAAAGATTCATTTGGAGGAAAATTAGCAGCATTTATGTTTTTCTGAGGAGACATCCATGAGCAGATTTGTCTGGTGAGAATAAAACCTCATCTGCTCTATCATCATCATCATCATCGCCATCAGCAGCAGCAGCAGCAGCAGCGTTTTGAACTACTTTTATATATTAATGGGCTTCCATGTGCTAGTTCACCACATGCATACAGTGTGCCCTAACTCAGCTAGCTCCCTCTTCATCACTTTCCCCACCTTCCTAGCCTTCAACAACCACTGTTTCATATTCAGATTGACTTAAATTCTTCACGTGAAAAGGTGCACCATGTGTTTTTCTGTATCTAGTGTCCTCCATTTTGCTGAAATTTTTTTATAGTTGAGAAATATGCCAATATTTAAGTGAAGGACGTTTTCTTCATGCATTCCTGGGTTGATGGCACCTACTCGTATAACGTGTTAGCTGTTGTGAATAGCGATTCTGAGAGTCTCTTGCGGGAACTGGCTGCCCCCTATAGGCTCGCATCGAGGAACTGGAGGAAGAGATAGAGGCAGAGAGAGCCACCCGGGCCAAGACAGAGAAGCAGCGCAGCGACTATGCCCGCGAGCTGGAGGAGCTGAGTGAGCGGCTGGAGGAGGCAGGAGGGGTCACCTCTACTCAGATAGAACTGAATAAGAAGCGCGAGGCCGAGTTCCTGAAGCTGCGCAGAGACCTGGAGGAGGCCACTCTGCAGCACGAGGCCACCGTGGCCACCCTGCGGAAGAAGCACGCCGACAGCACAGCGGAGCTAGCGGAGCAGATTGACAACCTGCAGCGCGTCAAGCAGAAGCTGGAGAAGGAGAAGAGCGAGTTCAAGTTGGAAATTGACGACCTCTCCAGCAGCGTGGAGAGTGTGTCGAAATCCAAGGTGAGGGGCCAGCTGGGCAGATCCAAAGAGGACACCTGCAGTGCGTCAACCTAAGGCCACCTGCAGACCTCCCTCCCCTTCCAATCCTCAGGCCAATCTGGAGAAGATATGTCGAACTCTGGAGGACCAGTTAAGTGAGGCCAGGGGCAAGAATGAGGAGACCCAGAGGAGCCTGAGTGAGCTGACAACCCAGAAGTCCCGGCTGCAGACTGAGGCGGGTGAGCCATTAGGATGCTGCACCCCGAGACCAGAAGGTTCTCCTAGCTGGGGCAGTGCCTTTAGGGGGGGAGAATGTTTTGTTTTGTTTTAGCTTTGCTTTGTTTTCTTTTAAAGACAGTGTCCCACTCAATAACACTGACTGGCCTGGAACTCCCTCTGTAGACCAGGCTGGCCTGGAACTTATAGAGATCTGCCTGCCTCTGCCTGCCCAGTTCTGGTGTTAAAGGTCTTTGCTAGGACACCTGGGGAAGGAGGATTTCTAAAAATACATTTCAGGAGAAAGGGGATGGAAGCAATCCATAAAATAGGCTGTTGCAAACATCCAGGAGAACACCAGATCTAGTGAAAATAAAAAAATGAAGCAGATGGAACTTGCATCTGACAAAACCTGGATAGGACCAGGAGGAGGACCAGTGGCCTTTCTACTTCCTACCCGGTGGCTACATTTAGGAATCGCAGAGAGTGAAGACAGAAGTGGACTGAACACAGAGGCTCGTGGTGTAGGAATAATTAAGGGAACAATTTGGGCATTCACTAAGGAAATGCAGCTCCAACCAGCCCTGGCACAATTGGTTCTTTGCTGCAGCCATAGGCCAGCAGAAGGAGAAAAGAAACAAGTTTTATGGTACCCTTGGAACTGCCTTCTAGGGTCATAGCTCTGTCCCCCACCCTTCTAACTTCTGTACCCCCCAGATGATCATATTCACCCAGGACTCTAACTTCAAATTTCTCAAAGTAAAGTCCTAAGTGTTTTCCTTCCTGACACACCTGAAATCCTTAGCCACTGGGGTGGTGAAGAGGTGCCCCGGTGATGTTCAAATTCATTAAGGTTGTCTTCTCTGTCACTGGCGGGGGTCATGCCTAGCTTCCTATGGTTTACAGCAACACTTTATTAGGATGGCATTTCCTTTTCATGGAAACACCCGTACTCTCAAGAGGAGGTCGCCACCACCTTTTTACGTGTCCTCTACCCTATTACCACGATGTCTTACCCTTGGTGAGCAAGTGAATGAATGAATGAATGAATAACTGAGCTATTTCCTTCCCGACACAGGTGAGCTGAGCCGTCAGCTGGAAGAAAAGGAAAATATAGTATCTCAACTTTCCCGGAGCAAGCAAGCCTTTACTCAACAGATAGAGGAGCTCAAGAGGCAGCTGGAGGAGGAGAGCAAGGTACCCGTTCTGAAGGATGCTTTCTTGGTCTCATTTTCAAATGGCACCTGCAAACTAAAAGCAAGGTTGAAAAAGAAAAAGAAAGCAACTTCATTCAGTCGGTGCTGATAGCAGGTCATACCTGGTTTGGGTGGCACACACAGTCCTAATCTATTGGGGTGTCTTTTAATTTTTTTTTTCAGGCCAAGAACGCGCTGGCCCACGCCCTGCAGTCCTCCCGCCATGACTGTGACCTGCTGCGGGAACAGTACGAGGAGGAGCAGGAAGGCAAAGCTGAGCTGCAGAGGGCGCTGTCCAAGGCCAACAGCGAGGTGGCCCAGTGGAGGACCAAATATGAGACGGACGCCATCCAGCGCACGGAGGAGCTGGAGGAGGCCAAGTAGGTGACTCTAACTAGAACTTTTAAGTGAATCTGTGGCTCAATACATTGGCTTTAGAGCGACTTGGGATGAACTTAATGAACTTGTTTCATTACTAGACATTTCCTCATCATGTGTACATTGTCATAATTCTTTAAGATACCAACTTTGATACTGGTTAGACCTGAGACGGGCCATTGATCATAGATGTAGATTGGGGTTTCTGTGCAGAGGCACAGGACCAATGCAGATTAATGACTCCATCTTGATGAGCAGTGATGCTCAAGAAATTTGAAACTTACCAGTGCCTGCTTCCTTCTCATTTTTTTTTTTTGAAGAAAAAAGCTCGCCCAGCGTCTTCAGGATTCGGAGGAGCAAGTTGAGGCCGTGAATGCAAAATGTGCTTCCTTGGAAAAGACCAAGCAGAGGCTGCAGGGGGAGGTGGAGGACCTGATGGTGGATGTGGAAAGAGCCAACTCCATGGCTGCTGCTCTGGACAAGAAGCAGAGGAACTTTGACAAGGTGCGGGGCAGCTCCATGTTGGCTGAACTCCACAGTGTAGGGGTGTTGGGGGCTGTGGGAGGAAGAGATCAGCCCCCTACTCTGCCCTACTCTAGCGCTGTGGTCTTAGAAAGGTTCCTGAATTTCACCAGGATGTTGTTTCTCCATCTGTGATGGGGATTGGGAATAGGGTGGAGCAGAAAACCCCTTTGGGCAGTTGTTAGCAGTGAGCCAATTTCCACAGCACTCTTAAAGCCAACATCTTTTCCATTTTCTTATATTACCCATGTCTTTAGGTGACTGACTGAGACTCAGACTTGGGTCCCTCCCTGTGACAGACAAGTGTGATCTGAACCAACATTTTAATGAGATACTTCTGGATGTTCAGAGTCATTTTTTTAAAAAAAAAATTAGAAAAAGGATGATTGTGTCTGACTAATTTCTACTCTAAGAATTTATTTGTGTTTTGTATATGACAAATAAATAATTACTGATTGATTATCTTAAGTTCACAGAATGAAACCTTAGCTTGTTCAGTAATCTAGAGCAGGCAGACCTTTGAGAGCCCCTAACTATGAGAGCAGTCACCTTAGTGGCGACATTCTGTTAGAAGCTTGGCAAAGAGCTCACTAACAGAGTCTTCTTGACAATGTTGCAGGTGCTGGCTGAGTGGAAGACCAAGTGTGAGGAGAGCCAAGCAGAGCTGGAGGCGGCTCTCAAGGAGTCCCGATCCTTGAGCACCGAGCTCTTCAAACTGAAAAATGCCTACGAGGAAGCCTTGGATCAGCTCGAAACCGTGAAACGGGAGAATAAGAACTTAGAACGTAAGCGAGGCAAATGGTCTGTGCATCATGACCAGTGTGTGTGCGTGGGGTGCGGGGGCGAAACTCTCTTACAGGCTCCTCCACACGGGTCCACTGACGCACCTGTAGAAAATGTTCATTGTCAAAAAGCTGTTGTTTCGAGTCTCTCTAGACAGTGTTTTAGCTCTGGGAAGCACAGGTCTCTAGAGTTATAGAGGACTGGCAAACGGCATTTAGTGGGTGCTTTACAATCCCGGGAACCTGTCCAGAGGCATCCAAATGCAATGGGAATTTATTTCATTGCAGAAGAGATAGCTGATCTCACTGAACAAATTGCTGAGAATGGTAAAAGCATTCACGAGCTAGAGAAATCCAGAAAGCAGATGGAGCTGGAAAAGGCTGACATCCAGATGGCGCTGGAGGAAGCAGAGGTGAGCATGAGTGGGGAGGCAAAAACCAGAACAGAGGAACCGTGTGGGCCTGGGAGAGAGAGATAGCCACGCTTTGCCTTGTGGAATCATGGTGCTAATGCTTGCTCCTTCTGCAGGACTACAAGGCCAAGGGAGAAAAATCATTGCGTTAAAATAGGTCTACCCCTGAAATTTTACAAATTTAGCTGAAGTTAAGATAGCAGCTAAAGAGCTTCCTGCTCCTAATAAATAGGAGAGTATAAACACTTTTTGTGTCTGAGAGTATAATCATAAATGAATAACCGTGAAATGTTTTACTTCTGCACTGAAGGTAAGTTTAAGATTTTATTTACGGTAGTTTTGTTTATTATGGGATTTGATTTAGGAATATCTCATTAGAGCTTTGCTGACCCAAGGCTGTGTGGCCGGCTCTATAGCAGTGCAGAAACTGTTCCTTTTGGGTTTGTCTTTTAAAGGCAGCTCTTGAGCACGAAGAAGCCAAGATCCTCCGAATTCAGCTAGAGCTGACCCAGGTGAAATCAGAGATCGACAGAAAGATTGCAGAGAAGGATGAAGAGATTGAGCAGCTGAAGAGGAACTACCAGAGGACAGTGGAGACCATGCAAGGTGCCCTGGATGCTGAGGTGCGCAGCAGGAATGAGGCCATCCGGCTCAAGAAGAAGATGGAGGGTGACCTCAATGAGATTGAGATCCAGCTGAGCCACGCCAACCGCCAGGCTGCAGAGAACCTCAAGCACCTCCGGAGTGTCCAGGGACAGCTGAAGGTGGAGGGAGCTCCCTGGGGTGGGGGGGACTTTTTCCAGTGTCCAGATATGCAATGCAAAGACTAAACAAGGCTTATGGTCTTTGGACCCTCCACTTCAGACACTTTGTCTTCTGGCTAGGACACCCAGCTGCATCTGGATGATGCTCTCCGGGGCCAGGAGGATCTGAAGGAGCAACTGGCAATCGTGGAGCGCAGAGCCAACCTGCTGCAGGCTGAGGTGGAGGAGCTGCGAGCCACGCTGGAGCAGACAGAGAGGGCCCGGAAACTGGCAGAGCAGGAGCTGCTGGATTCCAACGAGAGGGTGCAGCTGCTGCACACCCAGGTGAGGGCGGGAGCACAGAATACGGTACAGAAGGTCCACCCCAGACACACCTATATGACACCCCTTTCTCCTCATCAGAACACCAGCCTCATCCATACCAAGAAGAAGTTGGAGACAGACCTCACACAGCTCCAGAGTGAGGTGGAAGATGCCAGCAGGGATGCAAGGAACGCAGAGGAGAAGGCCAAAAAGGCCATCACGGATGTGAGGCTCTTGCTTCCTCCCCCTCCCCCAACGTGGCCGCTGAGATTGCGCCTCATTAAAGTCCTTTTTTCCCCATAACCCTAGACATGACCACTAGAACTCTACCCTCTTAGGATACATATGGTGTACATGCTACCCCCAGACCATTCCCATTTCCCATCAAACTCACCTTTCCCCTCCTGTCCTGTTAAAGCTGGCAGAGGGGAAGGGGAAGGATGGGAGTATCCTGTCCTTCTGCCCTTAAAGAGATGCGCTCTTTCACTTGGCGTCTGGAAATGAGACCCTCTGAGGATACTGCCCCATCACGTCTCTAACCTTCCTGGGTCTCCAGGCTCTCTTTCTGGTTCTGTCCCTCCAATGGCGCCACCTACTGCCTTCTGGGAGAACACTACATCAATGCCATTTTTCTTTGAAAGGGAAGAAGGAATACAAATCCTTACTTCTTGAGTCCCTTCCTCCTGTAATTCTAGGTAGCATGTTAATCTCCTCCAAGCTTCAGTATCCTTTGAAACTGTGTGGTGGTGATGACAAAATAAACTCCCTGAGGTGTGGACAGGTCTTAAGGAGACAGTTTCAGGACACGCTTCTCACCCAGTCCTTGTACATTTTATGTCTGTCTGTCTGTCTGTCTATCTATCTGTCTGTCTGTCTATCTATCTATCTGTCTGTCTGTCTGTCTGTCTGTCTGTCTGTCTGCCTGTCTGTCTAATATGCCAGGTGTAGTTTTTGTCCTGTGGAACAGGACACTTCCTGTGGGAAGTGGACTTCCTCATGGTCTTACCCTTTGTCCTTCCTGCAAGCATGCTCTCTGGTCAGCCCGGAATGCTGGTCTCCACAGCTAGACAGTCTTTGAGCCTTCCACACACACTTTGCTTTTCAGGCGGCCATGATGGCGGAGGAGCTGAAGAAGGAGCAGGACACCAGCGCCCACCTGGAGCGGATGAAGAAGAACCTGGAGCAGACGGTGAAGGACCTGCAGCACCGTCTAGACGAGGCTGAGCAGCTGGCGCTGAAGGGCGGCAAGAAGCAGATCCAGAAACTGGAGACACGGGTACTTACAGTGGGAAGCCCGGCCGAGCCTAGCTTCCCAGCCTACTCCACTCAGGGAACAGCTCTAGAACAATGTCCCAAACATCTCCCCAGATCAGAGAGCTGGAGTTTGAGCTGGAAGGAGAGCAGAAAAGGAACACAGAGTCTGTGAAGGGTCTGAGGAAGTATGAGCGCCGGGTCAAGGAGCTCACGTACCAGGTAGGTGGAAAGAACACCTGATGTGAGCTTTCTCTCCAAGGTGCAGATGGCACTCAAAGTCTGGAATAAGATGGAACACTTGCGCCGCCCCCTCCCCCGACTGGCTAGCACATTCTACGACAAGGCCCTTCTTTTTTATATATTTATTTATTATGTTTACAATATTCTGTCTGTGTATAATGTCTGCAGGCCAGACCTCATTACAGATGGTTGTGAGCCACCATGTGGTTGCCGGGAATTGAACTCAGGACCTTTGGAAGAGCAGGCAATGCTCTTAACCTCTGAGCCATCTCTCCAGCCCGACAAGGCCCTTCTTTAGCGACACCTCCACGTTCTCATTTGCAGAGTGAAGAAGACAGGAAGAATGTACTGAGATTGCAGGACCTGGTGGATAAACTTCAAGTGAAAGTCAAGTCCTACAAGAGGCAGGCTGAGGAGGCTGTGAGTTAGATGTTTGTGTGGCCTGCCCGTTTCCCACAGGGAACCCTGAGAGAGGGGCATGCGGATTTCACCGGCTGGGCTCTTTGCTTTTAGGATGAACAAGCCAATGTTCATCTCACCAAGTTCCGGAAAGCCCAGCATGAGCTGGAGGAGGCCGAGGAACGTGCAGACATCGCAGAATCGCAAGTCAATAAACTGCGGGCTAAGACCCGGGACTTCACCTCCAGCCGGGTAAGCTGAGCTGGGAAGTGCTCAAAGAGACGCAGGCCCTTCTGAGTTGGAAGTTGCTGTAGCGAATCCTCTACTTCCCAGCCGGAGAATCTCAAGCCCAGAGAGAGAACTTTTTTTTATAGTCACTAGCCTGGGTGGAACGCCACTAGAATCCCGGTCTGTAGCTCACAGTAAAAACCACCTTCCAGAAAACATTGAATCCTAGTCCACCGAGCTGTCTTTCAGTGCCCTCTGCCGGTATGAAAGAGGCTGTTCTGGAGCACCCTTTAGAGATGGCTGGAGGTGTCTGCAATTACTGTAAACCACAGGCTGGTTGCTGCTCCCAGAGGGGGCTTGTTCTCTCTGTGGGCAAATCTCTCAGGCTATGGAGTGATTTTATGTGGGCTTCCATACGTCCTCCCAAGGACCCCCCAATTCCCTGACCTCCCTACAAACAACTCCTTAATGTTTGTGGGTAGAGGGCTTCAGGAAATGTCTCTGCTGCTTGACCTAACTGAGAGCATCCACATTCTCTCTAGATGGTGGTCCATGAGAGCGAGGAGTAAGCGAGCCCCCCTGAAACAGGGCAGAAGATATGCAGAATGTGTATTTTCATGGCTCCTGACAATCATAATTTCCATGTGACTCTTTTCACATGCAATAAAATTTGCCTCATTTTCAAGCTGGGCTGTTTGGTCTCGTGTGTCTCCTTCTTCCCCACATGGAAACGATTCCCCTTTTGGAGATTTTTTTTAAATGCTTAATACTGAAATATCAGTAAAGCAGATGGTTGGTAGATTAAATTGGTAATTTTTGTGTGTATGTGTGGGGGGTGGCTTTTGGTTTACATTTGAGATTAGAAATTTTAACAAACTTGTAGGTTAAGTATTGCTTTATTGGAATTGGAAGGGAGAGTTTTTGAAGCTTATTTATTAATATCACATAAGAGAAACACAAAGGTTGGGTTCAGGAACACCCTGTTTCAAATTGAGTAGGATTCCTCTCAGACACTTTTTACTAGGGAAAAATATCTTGAATCTGGTAAATAATGGTTGGGTTCCATACATGGTTTAAATAAACATCTTGGTGTCTGGTCCTTTTAAGAGCTCGGAGGCTGGGGAAGTAGCTCAGCAGCAGAGCGCTTACCTCACATATACAAGGCTCTGGGTTCAACCCTCAGCCATGGTTAAAAAAAAAGCATTTTTAAAAAAATGAGAGAAAAAGAATTCGGTCTATATCTCCCACTAAGTCCCGTTATCTTGGGTGCAGTCTGCCTTATTTCAGAGCTGAATAAACAAACTGCTTACACATCATCCAAGGAGACCCAACTTTTACCCAAAGAGGACAGATGTTGGGAAAGCCAGGATAACCATCATGCTGATCTGCCAGTAGAGCAGAATGTGCCGGCCAGAGATTAGCTCAGCAAGTAGGTCGTCATGAGCATGCTCCTCAGAGAGGGGGGCCAAGTCCCTTTCCTGACCGAGGACTAGGAGATTCTGGGATGACCCAGTTTGACTCGGGTGTGAAGGGGTCAAGGGGTTTCTGACAGTGCTTGGGACCAAGCCAACACTTGGGCTTGAGGCTACAGAAGGCAGGAGGCCATGACTGTGATTGGGTTTCTTTTTGGTGATTCTCAATCATTTTCTCTCTGAAAACACGTGACACTGATTTGCCTCCAATACTTCACGGCGACACTGTGGCTGAAAAACTGGCATGCCTTCTTAGGCGGCTGCTACTAAGAAAATCATTGCACCAGGAAAAGACCTCTACCACGGTCTGACCTGAGGTGTGGCCAGAAGAACAACGGTCCCTCTGCACCTCTCAGAAGTTAGGAAGGCTGCTGCATGCTGCCTTCTGTGGAAAGCAGCAGTGAAGGCAAAGGAAGCCCCATTCCCAGGTATTCCAGGTAGTGACTGCAGAAAGAAAAATGAGAGACCTGGGCTGTCACAGTTTTCATACAAAGTATGAAATTGCTTCATGAATTGCTGCCGGAATTAGGAAAAGATAAGACATTTGCTGCCTCCCCAAACAAGGGTGTGCACGCTGTTACTCGCAAAGATTCCCCAGCCACAGTCTCCACTGGGTCCGATCAGACCTCTAGATGGGATCGCTACCAGTGCAGGGAATTCAAGGATAAAAGATGCAACTAGTAAGTCCACAATATGGGGAGCTCATCTGAGCAAATAACAGGGCTTAAAAAAATAAACACAGTGTATATAAAAATACAGAATAGTAAGGGGACCTATACACATGTAAGATTTAACAGACCTATAAGCCAATTGCACTGTAAAGATGTTTTAAAAAATTAACATTGTGCTCTACTAAAAATTGTTATGTGTGTATGTGTGCATGTACATATGCACACACATGCATATGTATGTGTCTGTGTGTACCCAAAGCATATATGTGGAGGTCAGAAGACGACCTGTGGGAGTCAGTTCTCTTCCACTATGTGGGCCTTGGGGATTGAATTCAGGCCACCAAGCTCGGTGGCAAGTGCCTTTACCTCCTGAGCCATCTGGCTCGTCCAAGAAGCTGTTATGACTGGAATTGTATGAAAGTCAAGACACAGAGACACACCCTTGAAGAATAACTATTCCCCTGCATCCTTAGGGGAGGGTCTGCTACTGTGATTCTGTTTCGGAATCAGTCCTTATTTTTTACAGGTTCATGTTACAACATTTCTAGATGAGAAAGGAAGGGAGAGTGAGCAAGCTTTGCTTGAAGCCAACTGACAGTACTTGATGGTTCACCAGAGACGCTCCTGATGTGTCAGATGCAGGATGGAGACACACAGACACACAGACACACAGACACACACACACACACACACACACGCACACGCACGCACGCACGCACGCACGCATGCACCACACCTCTGATAGTCTCTGAGGTTGTGGGATCTTCCTTGTCCACTCAGCAGTGAAATATGGCATTTCATACAAAAGCACAGTTTGCTTCTGGAAGCCACCCTGGTGCTAGGCAGTGATTTTGTGACAGATATAGATAGAAAAAAAGAGATCATTTTCTGAGAGTTACAATTATCATGAATTTGATCAGTTTCCTTATTCCACGAAGCAAAGGGTGCCCTCTGTTACAGAAGACATCATCCCTGTTAGTGAACAGAGAAACATGGGAGAAGAAGTCTCCTTTCAAAGGAAGAGGAGCAGCCCTGGCACACAGGATTGATGGGGCGGCCTGCCCTGGCAAGGGAGACCAGGATGAGCTCAGCCACCATGACTGAACTCCCACCGCACAAACCGCAGGCACTTTCTCACGTCATGGTGGAAAGATTGGAAAGATTCAACAGTGACGAGATGGGCCTTGCTACTCCTGCTTACTTCAGGCGAAGAAGGGAAGACACATAGTAACCAAGGTCAAATTAGCAGAGCTGCAGCCTTTAGATTCCAAGGTCACTTTTTCCCCTGCACAGCCTGCCCAGGGAAGCAGCAGCCACACTCTCAGGTGAAGTGCTGTAAGGAGGAGGGGCTGATAGACCAGAAATGTGCTTGCTTTTTTTCTGATTTTAGTTTCCACACCGTCAGCCTTCTGCAGGTCAGTGCGTGCTGCACCCCACCCTTGGGACTCTCCCTCACTCAGACCATTGGGTCACTTGTTGGGATATGATGGCTCGTGTGTGGCATCTGCAGCTGCTTCTGCATGAGCCCTGGATCATGATGAAGAAGAGGTTGAGAGCATTGTCCCTGTCAGCTTTTTGTCTTGGGTGGAATCTCATTGTCTCCAAACTGTAAGGACTGTTTCTAATTACTTTCCATTTCTTGAACAACTCCACTTTTCTCTTTTATTATTATTTCCTGGTAGCTAGGTTAAAAAAAAAAAAGATTTATTTTTCTCTCTGGAATCCTCAAATGATTCAGAAACTTCTGACTTGCTGAGTTCTTTATTGAGTCGCAAATCTCCAAGCAGTAGATTTCTTCTATTTTTTATTACCTTTTGTATTGTCTTTAATTAGAAAAGAAATATCTGTTCAAGAATAGAATTTTTAAAAGGCATGTTCAAGTATAAAGGGATTGCCAGCTGAGATGGCAGACTTCTTTATTTGGAGTGACCACAAGCTTGATTTATGATTGACAGATGGCCCCCTCTTAAGGAACCAAGGGACCAGTTTCTAATAGGAGTAACATGTCCTTATGTGGGGAGTTGGGGCCGCTTGCAGCCACCGGCAGCTGGTGAGGGTAGCTTTTCATTTCTCCACGCCTGGAAAACTCCAACAGCTGAGTTTTAATTAAGCAAATGTAGCTCAGACTATGGGGGAGGGGTGGAGCAGGCCTCCCAGAACACCCAGGCCTATTTGCACCCCTCCCTCTAATCCCACGGCTAAAAACAGCTGAGGCCCAGAGGCTCTGCTGGATCCGAGCAGAGATCTGGTTACCTCAGCCCCGCTGAGACATTCCAAAGGCTCTTGTGTTCTCTGCCGCACAAGCAGAGCCCAGGATGGCACTGGCTATTTTTAATCAAGATGGTCAGACTATCTATGACCCGGAGGAGCAAGAAGCCCCCACTGAAGGGCATGTTCTAACAACTGAGACAAGGTCCTCTTTGGGGAAACTTTGGGTGAGGTGAGCAAGGGTTAGACCCCCTCGGGCTCCTGTCAGAGAAGACCCCGACACCAGACTTGCTAAGAGAAGATCCAACTTGTGTGAAGACAATGAAGCACTTCTATCTTCTAGGGTGTAGGTTTTCATTGAATTCTGTAGCTGCCCCTCCAGCTACTGCTCTCCTTCCTAACAGGCAGTTGCAACTTGGTAGCTACCAGCAGGGTTCAGCCACACTGGTTGTAGCCAGGAGGCAATTCTGTTCCCTCAGGATGCAGCTCTATCATGGCTGCTAAAGGGAACTCTATCTAGAGCTCTATCCCTCCATAGAACTCAGGATTCAAAGGCTGAGGTGAAATTCTGCCCACTCAGAGAGGCTGAATAACAAGTAGCTCACCTCCTCTCCCAGCTCGCGTCTCTCCCCGAAACTGGGTGTCCTTCTGCTCAGCCCCCACTTAGGAACCCTAGCTACACATGGTTCCTCCCTACCACTTCCTGTTAGCTAGTTGCTGACTCAGCCTCCTGACTCAATGTTAATTTTATTTAATCAACAAATGTAACATGTTTTAAATTAATATTTCACAGCACTAAGGCTTCCCTTTCCCGGTGAGCATATGGTGTATAACCCTGTGGTACAGAGACAAATATGACGGAACCTTGACAGGCCACAGAAAATAAGTACCCAAGTAAAGATAAGAAGAAATGACACCCCCCCCTCAAGTCAACACACACATACACACACCTACAGAATTTTACAAAGATCAAAAGGAAGACCTTAGCCACAAGCAAGACGCTTTGTACACAGCAGGCACACAACTCTTACAGGAAAATCAGTGATGGGGAGAATATGGTGGGGAGAATATGTTGCCCTTTGGGAAAACCAGTTCTCTCTACTCCCACTTCTGCCTCTCTCTTCCGACTTCATCAGTAGGGAAGAGACAACACCATTCAGAAGTGAATCTTTACAGGTTTTGAGACAGTCTTAACCAGCTCCATTTTGTTGACTTCTCAAACAAGGGACCCCTGAAGCCAGGCTCAAGTATCAGAGAGGAGGCCTGGGGTGAGAACCCCAGATGGGGGACCAGCTAAACAAGCTTAGCTACTAGGCATTTCAGGTCTGTGTTTTCACACATCTGCCATTTACCAAGTGCCCACTGTTGCCCAGAACTGGGAAATGGGAGCCGGAATTCCTTGGGAAGTGAGGAAGAAGAAGAAGGAAAAGAAGAAGGAGGAGAAGGAGAGCCCACGTCTTAAATCCTCAGAGCGGGGACGGCAGGAGGATGGGATGAGAGACATATATCCGTTTCCAAATGTGGCTCAGCCTCTGCTCTGTGTGAGATGACAGCAGCTGCACCTATTTTGGGCCTGGGGTCTCTGTCTGGAGGCAACAGGTGTGAAGACCTAAGATTTCCCAGGGGAACAATCCAGCCTTTCAATGACCCATTTTAAGCTAGAAAGATACAGGTCTCCCATTTCCATTTTCCTAGGGCCCATCGGCCTCATGGTACAGGTAATGACTTGTGGTTTCTGGGACTCACACACACGGGCACTCCTATGAGCTGATGAGGAGTGAAGTACATGTCAATCACAGTCTACGCCCAGAATCCCACAGGAAAGAGTCAAGTAAGAGCACAGACAGGGAGCAGAGGTGAATCAGCCACTTGATCATCTAGCCCCAGGTTTAGCGTCCCCACACTAACAGGATCTTCTATGTGATATGTGGTCCATAGGTTCCCACTGGTTAGATCTGATACTATTAATACTGGTCAGCAGGCACATAAGCATACAGCCCCATGTCTTCAAGACACTATGGAAAAAAGACAAATCTCTTACAGAAAATTGCTGTGACCTCATCCTTATGATTGGAGGGAGCCTCTGTTAGGGTGTTTGCAGACACCTACCTCCTCTGTGCTCATCAGGAGGGATCAGAGGGCAGAGCCAGCCTAGTTACCCATAAACTGGGATGGGTACTAGCAACAAGAGATATTGACTTCTGTAGGTCTCTTATAGCCTGCTCTGAAAATGGTCCTCCAAACCCTGACCCGGGCTGAGTGCTTGGTACTGAGCATGATGTTAACGTCCTTGCTTCTTTTTTTTCAGGTTCTGCCTCGTCTCATACTCCTGAGTAATCTATTGTCTTTGCTTCATTGTCTGAAACATAGCTAAGAAATGCACACGGTTTTTTTTTTGTGGTTCTTGACATCTCTGTAAGAAGATATTAATAGTAATTCTGTGACATAAGCCATCCTGAGCTAGCTCCAGAGATTAAAAAGACAGTTTGACTCTGAGTCATTACTCTACATGAAAAGAGCAATTTTGACAAGCTTCTTAGTACATTTCATGATTTCACTGAATTCACCCTTTGGGTTTTAAAGGCTGGTGAAATGAGGGACCCATGATCTCTTGTAATATGAAAATAGGAGAGAGGAATACTGGGGATTAAAGGTTCAAGTAAGGATGGACTGTGGGGGACAGGAGGAGTGGGTGTGGGTCCATAAAAAAACTCAATGGTGGACTGGAGGGATGACTCCTCGGTTAAGATCACTGGGCGCTCTTTATAGGACCCACCCACATAGTAGCTCACAACTGTGTGTAGCTCTATCTACTTCCTGGGGAATCTGACATCCTCACACAGCCATATATATATGTAAAACTCCAGGGAACATGACATAAAAACTTTAAAAAAAAACCCTAAGGATTTATGTAAAACCATTATGGAAACACACTACTTGGTGGCAAAAAGTAAATGAAAAATAAATAAATAAAAAGGAGTTTGAACACAAATACTCTGCCTGCATGGGTGGATAGTGCTTTACCAAGAAAATATGGGTTATTAAATTAACATCTATGCGAGGCTTGGAATATTTCTCTAGGATTTATTGGCCAGGAAGGCCACAGACGCCACTAAAACAACAGAAGCGCTTGGTTTCCACCGTTACTGTATGGTAAGACCCTACTGCTGAAGGCACAGTACACAGAGAGCTCAAGCTGGACCTGCCCTGAAAACTTCCTCCCTGCTGGCCAGGAGATGCTATGCAGGCCCTTGGGGGAGAAAAGTTGCTAGAAGTATTGCCCAACAGGGAGCCCTGAATGCTGTAATACTGATCTTTTGGGCAAGAGGTGTATGCCCACTGGTGCAAGTGGTGTGAAGGTTGTGGGGCTAACCAACCACTTTCTGATCGGACTTGAGACCTGGCACTGTAAACTGGGTCACATGCCCATAGCTCAGGAGGTCGTAACGGGAGAAACCCCACTACTGGTGCTTTGCTGAATGGACATATTGCCAAACTGCTTTTTCAATGCGTATATTAGTGTTATTCTCAACCGTGGCCAGATAGACTTCACCTGTAATGAGTAGCAGTTACTGTAGACTCATAACTGATCAAAGTGTTGAGAATAAGTAATTTTTGAGTACTCAGCTCTAAATGGAGGCATCTACGTTAGTCCCAGCCCCAAAGTCTCAGGGACACTGTGGAAAGAGGGAGGAAGAAGAACGTAGGGGCCGGAGAATGAAGAGGATCATGGTGAAATTCTGGCTTCTGAATATGACAGTGTTGTCCCCAGGAACTCGTAGCGGCTGTAGTTACTCAAACCAACAGGATCAGCCAGTATTCCACCAGACAGCACTAACTGGACTCAGTGTGTTACTGAAAGAAGGAAGGGCAGACAAGGAAAGGACAGAAGGTGGGAAGGAGACAAGCTATACCCAGTGTTCTGTTTTAATCTTTTAAAGGTCTCACTGAGTTGCCTAGGTTGGCCTTGAACTCAGTGTCCCTGACCAGGCCCTGACTTCTCCATCCTTCTGCCTCAGGTTTGGTAAATATGAAACATTGTAAACACATATAAAATCATAAATAAATAAATACATAAATAAATAAATGAATAAAAGCTGGGGGTGGGTGGGTACACACCATTAATCCCGGCCTTAGGGAGGCAAAGGCAGGCGGATCTCTGTGAGTTGAGGCCTGCCTGGTCTACAGAGCAAGTCCCAGGACAATCAAGGATACACAACGAGACCCTGTCTTGAAAAAACAATAACAAACAAACAGAAATATTAAAAACAAACATCCCATGCTCTGAGATGCACATGGCTCACTAGCTGCTTGGTTCAAGAGCACACAGATCACACCCATTGTAAGTTGAAAACAGCAGAAGTTGAGCATGTGTTTAATAACCCAATCCAGCAGATATTCTAGTTTGGTTGCCTCGGACACTGTAGGGCCGGTCACCTCCCTCAGGGCAACGGAACTCACTGGGAACTACGGCTCGTTGCTGCCATTCTACATGGAAAGGCTCATAGGTCATGTTGACAGTCCAGGAAAGGACCCGGGATCTTCAAGCATGATTTCTGCTCAACACATTTTGTTTTTCTCACTAGAATAAATTAAACCACAGTAAATTGGGAACTACGTATAGTGTCCAGGGCAAATGGTGTCACAGCTGAGTCTGTGCAGATCAACGGAGGGTTCCTCGGGCCTGTGTGAAACCTGTGTGACCTGCCACAGTTCTGCCAAAACGCTCAGTGGCCTCTCTCCCTACTGGTCCAGCACCCTTGCCTCAGAAGGACACTCAACCTGGGTCCCGTCTGGGTCTGAAGGCAATGCCTGCCTTTGCTTCCCCATAAACTTACTTACTTTCCATTTGCTGAAACTTAAATACTGCCCAAGCTGTCTCCTCACACCTGATCAGCCCACCAGTGGACACCCCGGCATGTTTCTGTAACACTACCCAAGCTGTCTCCTCACACCTGATCAGCCCACCAGTGGACACCCCGGCATGTTTCTGTAACACTACCCAAGCTGTCTCCTCACACCTGATCAGCCCACCAGTGGACACCCCGGCATGTTTCTGTAACACTACCCAAGCTGTCTCCTCACACCTGATCAGCCCACCAGTGGACACCCCAGCATGTTTCTGTAACACTACCCAAGCTGTCTCCTCACACCTGATCAGCCCACCAGTGGACACCCCGGCATGTTTCTATAACACTACCCAAGCTGTCTTCTCACTGATCAGCCCACCAGTGGACACCCCGGCATGTTTCTAGAAGCAGCTCCTGCCTTCGATCACGAGGATCAAATCTGGGGTCTCGCACACGCTAGACAGGTACCGTACAGGTAGCTACATCCCCACCCTCTGTCTTC
Source organism: Dicrostonyx torquatus (assembly GCA_028555095.1). Taxonomy (NCBI): domain Eukaryota; kingdom Metazoa; phylum Chordata; class Mammalia; order Rodentia; family Cricetidae; genus Dicrostonyx; species Dicrostonyx torquatus. The sequence continues at coordinate 4,415,199 of JAQHUG010000025.1, read as the reverse complement.
ATTTTATTTTTTTTTTTGACAAGGCTGCCCAGGCTGGCCTTGCATTCACTCTGTAGCTTACCAGGCCTTGCGTTTTCCATCCCCCTGCCTCAGCTACCCCCAGCAGCTGGGATTATAGAGCTGTGATGCCAGGCCCAGCCTCTAGAACACCTTTCACCTTGAGTAGCGCCCTACTCTCTGTCTTACTGATCCCTGCATTTCCAGTGCCTACCCAGAGACCTCTACCCGACCCCCGGATTTTCAAAGACTCTCAGGACTTGATTTTCTCAAATCTGTCCCAATGAGGTGAAGTAAAGATTGTGAAATCTAGAGATGCTGGCTCCATCGTGTCTCTCACTTCACTGATGGGGTGGCAGGGAGGCAAGAGTCGGCCTCAGGGTCACCCTACCTGTGTGTGGCAGGGGTAAGACTGGGTCACAAGACTTTTCTACTTTGAGGACTCCCTGCCTGCCTACGCCCTGACCTCCTGACCTGTCTCTCCACACAGTCTTCCATCCTCCTCATATTCCTCCCCATATCAGTTGGCACCGTGTACGTCCCTAAGCACTGCTTCCCGTACCTGCTCTGAAGACAGAGGCTTCTGGACGGCTGCTGTGCTGGCCTAATCTTTGTCTGCTTGGTGCTAGATTCTCCCACTAGGTGGCGCCACTGATCCGCCAGGCACACAGCTCCCATGGAGGCCCACATCAGAAGGGATAACATTCTTCAAGTGCCAAAGCCTGTGTAGGTGGCTCCAGTGAGAGGAGGGCGGACAGTGAAAGGCTCCCCACCACCTCAGCCTGCATGTACTAGAAAATGCCAGGGCAGGCAGTACTGTTGGCTATTAGATTTGAGGTAAAAGGAAAAGTTGGCAATAGGAATCCTGTCTAAATTTTAATTTTGTTCACCATGGAGTTTTGACTGTTAAGTTTTTTTTCTTTTTTTCTTTTTTCTTTTTTTTTTTTTGGACTCCCCTGACAGTGGGCTTGTTCCTGATGTTTTGAGTTGCTATGGCAACAGATGCTCTTCTTGTTGTGCATGTCTCTTTCTCTTTGTGAGGGCACTGGGCTTAATTCTTTTCTTCGGGGAGTGAAATGCCTTTCACCACTGCACAGGCTCCCTTAGGGCTCCCTTGTCTCTCTGTCTGAGAAGAACCTCTCCCACTCTCTCTCTTGTCTGAAGTGTATTCTCCATCTTCCATAGGATACCTCTGCTCGTGACCCTCCTTTCTTTCTGTGGACCCAGGCTCCACTGCAGAGGTAGAGGTGAAAGGTCAAACAAGCCGCCCACCGAACTCACAGGAACTGACGGCCCTGTGTGCACACTGCCACTCCCTGTCTGAGTGGAGAGCCAGCTAGGGAGCTTTGTAAACGCTAATGTTCATGTTCAGGCACCATGGCATCCACTCTTATACCCAGCGGCCTGGGAGGCTGAGGCAGGATGCTTGCCTGAATCCAGGATTTAGAGACCAGCAGAAGCACCCCAGCAAGTTCCTGCTTCGGAAAGCAAGCAAGCAAAGACCCAATGACAACAACTGCTCCAGTCACACGCAGGATCAACTAAATCAGAGTCTCTGAGGCACAGTGCCGGTAGGTTAATTTCTTGTAATACTCACAAATCTCCAGCTGAAAGCGATTCCCCGCTGATGCGTACCAAAACCAAGCTGAGGCTCTATTGAGCCTAAGCTGCCACCTACAGGCTAGAGAGGGTACTGCCTTCAGCTGCAGGAAGAAGAAGGCAGGTTGACACAGAGGCGTTGGAACTCTGGAGTCTGCAGTTCTAGCCTCCCCCCCCCCAATTCTCTTGTACGATCCTGCATTGAACCCCAGACCAAACCTCTCGTCAAACGTTCCGCCTCTGTAGGCCCATTGTATTCACCAGGCCACAAGAGCTCAAATCTACACTCGGCACAAAACTGCCTTCCCGGCTCTTCCAGGCCCACCAGACAGCCGATTCCTCCTCAGAGACCGTGTCCTTTCGAGGTGAGCGAGTTCTCACGCCTGCGTCCTACTCCCTCTACCTTCGCTCGTCTCTGCATGCCAGGCTAACAACACATCTAGAATTTCATCTCAGATTTCAAAAACATGCAGAGTAATATGTGTTTATTTAAACAATACTTTAAAACCATATTTCTCTGTCCATTTTGCTTGGGGTGGGAGTGGAGGACAAAGTTACATCTTAACAGGTTTGTGGCACTGGGAACTGACTGTGATAGTCATTTCTTAAGGGTGAGGCATTTTCTACGTGCCTCTGTTTCTTCATCTGTAACAGGAATACTTGCAGTAGCCACCCTAGAGGATCAAGGCTAGGGTGCTGATATAAGGTCCCACACAATAAATCCCGTCTGTTAGAAACAGATGTTCCCAAGGACTGACTAAATCGTCTGATGATCGGACCAGGCAGAAGCATGAAATATGCTGACTTCTGTTAATTTTACTTCCATCACAGCCTGACTTGGTTCATGCAGGTGAGTAAAACTGGTCCTGAAAGCTAAATCTGAAATCCTAAAGCTAAATCGGGGGGGGGGGGGGGAGTACCAATTCCAGCCTTTAAAACAAAGTCGCACTTTTGGATAGTGCCAGCAGAGGGCAGTGCAGGGCCATAGATGAAAAGATGAGCTCCTGGGCCAAGCACATTGGCTAAGGAGGTTGCCTTGGTTTTAAACACCTGGGTTTTCTTAAGCTTGGAGTGCGCTGTCTGCTAGTTAGCCAGTCTGAGTTAAAATGCTTTTCTGGTTCCCATCTACAAGTGGAGATCACTGTGACATCTTCAAGGTGGGTTCTGTTCTTGCGTCCCGTATTGTGGGGATCACCGTGACATCTTCAAGGTGGGTTCTGTTCTCACGTTCCATAACGCGTCTTCCACGTGCTCTCTTCTCACTTGCAAGCATGGCGAATGTCAAAACGCACAGCACTTCTGCTGAGTCTGCCCTGGTAACCCTTCCCTTTGTCTCCACCAATGGCTCATGCTCAATATGGGAGATCTTGTCCCTCGGGAGATGTTCCCATGAGCCTCCTGTGCCTCCTGTGCCCTGTTCTACACACCATCCTTTTGCTAGCCCAAGGCATGTCCTACAAAGGGCTTGGCTTCTCTGACAGAGACTGAACCACTGTGACATCTCCAGGTTCAGAATGACCCAAGTGTTTAGCAAGGGTGAGCACAACCCCACACCTCTCTTGAAAACTGTTCCCAAATCTCAACTCCACATTGCCCAGTCCATGCTCCCTCCCTGGAGCCCCCTCCCTGTCAAGGTGACTCAAACTGCAAGGCTTCCTGTAGGAGCTGTGACAAGAACCCAGCACTGTGTTGATGGCCCCGGTGCAACTCTTCTGTCCTTAACCCATCTCAAGAGACAAATAAAGCAATCACAGGGACTTACTTTCCAAGGCAGTCAAGATATCAAACACCCCTTCTCCCTAGCAGACACTCAGATGATCCTGGACTTGGCAACAACATGCCCCATTGACTTTAGGGCTGCCTGAACCACCTGACCTGCAGGTTCTCATTTAAGAGCGTTTTGATTATATGTGCCCCTTCAGGAGAATAGGCGAAAGGGTTCCTGCAGGATGAGGCAGCATTAGAGACAGGGAGGTCAATAGGATCCTTGACTTGAGTGCTGCAGACTATTTTAAGAAATGGCAGAGGAAGGATATGGGGAATCAAAGGATTTAATACCGATTAAATCAGAGCGATGGCAACATCCTTGGGGGGGGTGCAAGGCTAAGGAGGAATTGAGATGAGTGAATGACACAAGGTACTGAAGACAGTAGGAAGAAGTGGGTATCTCCATCTGTTTATCACCCTAGGAGAAAGAGAGAAACATGGAAGAAATCCATGGTGGAATCACATTGGGAGCATCAGGTTTGATCTAGTTTATGCCCTAACAGTGCAAGCATGCAAAAAAAAAAAAAAAAAGTGATGTGGGGGCAGAAACTCTGGTTAAAACATGATGTTAGGATCACAGGATCTATCTATTCAAGAGGTCACTGATGGCCTGGCAACAGATCCCAGGCAGTGTGATGGGGACGCAGACAGTGCCCCATCTTTCTGAGGTTATGGTGAGCAGAGTCGCATCAACACCAAGTAGCTAAGGCACCCAAGGCAGGCAAGGACCACTGACTGCACTGTTTAGGAACAAAAGGCCACACGGTCTATGATTCCACCTGTGTAAAATGTCCAGACCAGGCAAAGCTCCACAAACAGAAGTCTGATGAATGGATGCCAGAAGGTGGGGGAGGGGAGAATGGGAAGTGCGGCGTAAGAGAGAGGGATTTGTTGGAGGGATTTGTTAAAATGTTCTAAATTTAAACAGCAGTCGACGGTTGCACATTTCTGTGAATACGGTGCTTAAAATATGAACTTTTAATAGGTAACCGTAAGGTACGTGAACCCCATTGTAAATGTGTAGAGAGAAGGCAGGGAGGTGTGTGATAGAATTTACAAATCCTCCACCAGAAACGACTCCACAATGCACAAGGGTTATAGTCATGTGCCTGGAGATTTCATAGTGTGGGGAATTCTGTTCTCAGACCATGCCGCAAAGGGAAGGTTTCTAACCCGCCAACAGGAGTGAATGAAAAGCAAAGGATTAGAGAGGAAAAGAATAAGACCCCCCCTCTCCCATTCAGTAGACTCAATGGTTTTTAAAGAAGGGACTCAACAGGACATGTGACCATGAAGGGATGCTGTCTCATTTCATGGATGAAGAAACAGTCTAAAATAGCACCAAAGGCTTGAAAATAAGAACTGTCTCCTTTGTACACCAGGTTGTCAACCCCATTCCCTGATTTAACCACTATGGCTTTTGGTGTTGTTTTGTTTTGTCTGTTGAGACAGGGTTTCTCTGTGTAGCCTTGGCTGTCCTGGAACTCACTCTGTAGACCAGGTTGGTCTCAAACTCACATAGATCTTCCTGCATCTGCCTCCTGAGTGCTGGGCTTAAAGGCATGCGCCACTATTACTCAGTGATACTTTCAACTTCTTGTAGATCCTAATAGTAGATTCCACATAGGCATGCAATCCTATGAAAACTGTTTCCCTGCATCTAGTCTATGTCCCTTCACAGATGACCCGAAGTTTTCTCAGCCTAGGTTTTCTCGGTAGCTCTTTAGTCACACAGCTGGAGGTGGAAGGACTCCATTAGCTGGGGAAGATGGAAACCTACATTACCATGGGAAAGACGCATGATGGCCGATGTCTAGGAAGATGCCGTCTCTGCACATGATGGCTAAGTAGTGATAAAACTATCTGAAAAATCACTGTGGGTACCCTTCCTGGTGGAAGAAGACATAACCACAAAGCTTCCGTCAGCCATGAAATACTCCATCTCACTGGTGATGGGCTGCTCCGTAGCAGCAAGGGTGCTGCCCTGAAACATGGCACCAAAATAGGAGGAGGATAGTCCAGGCGCCAAGTCCCCTTGAAGACTCTTCTCAGAAGTATTTTTAGTTGTGGTAATTGTAGGTGGGGAGCAGAGCACTAGAGCCCTCAAAATAGGCGGCTCTTAAACACGCAAAATCAGCAGGTGCCACCTCCGTAAGCAAGCCTGCAAGAAGGAAGGGCTTAGCTGTGCACCGGGCAGCTCTCCAGACAAGGCCGTCTTGCAGAGTGATCTGGGGTGACCTTCCTCAGGAGATTAACGTGCTTCTCTCCTTGTGCCATTAGCAAGCAGCAAAATATCTGACACTTGGGATACTATGTGTTGTGGTAACGGGAAGAGTAAACACAGGGGTATGGTGGTCGCTCCAGTGAGTGTCGGGGAAGAGGAACTGGGAAGGGGAACACATCAATGTATCTCTGGAGGTCTAGCATGTTGTCCCATCTCCTGACACATGATCTGGGTCCAAGATGTGGAAGGGGCCAATGAAACTTCAGATCTTGGTAAAAATGGCCACTAACACTATCTAACTTATGTTCTGTGCTCCCTCAGGGATACAGTTTGGAACGGCCCCCAAAGCCCATGCAGTAAAGACTCGCTGTCCAGCACAACAGCCCCTGGGAGGTAGGAGACTCTTGGGAAGGTGGGACCCAGTGGGAAGATTTCCAGTCACTGAGGGTATACCAGCCTCTTTCTCCTCCATTCACGTTTTTTTTTTAACATCCCAACCACGTGGTGAGTTGTCTTGCTGTGCCATGTGCTCATGTCATGGTGTGCTGTCTCCTGTCCCATCAGAGGCCCGAAAGCAATGGGTCTCCCCAGTCCTAGACTAAAACCTCTAAGCTGCAAACCCTACTTTTCTTTACTTCAGGTTGGATGCCTTGGGTCTGTGCTAACAGAAAGTCGGTGACTGCTCCCTGTGACATTATGACCTCACCTGCCAGGGAAAGGAGCTCTAGGACTGAGCTTGGGTCTGCTTTCTGGAACTAGATAGGCTTTCTTTTTAGATGAATAGCAAATTCTGGTAACAAAAATCAATCGCTTGTGAGTCTGGTGACCACCACCGAAATTTTAATCACTCAATTAATCCTATGTGCCCAGGTAAAACGTATTCTAAAATAGCAAGGAGGAACCATTTCATTGAGTACTTACTCTATACCAACGGCATGGAGGAATTGGCAAAATGTAGTCTTTACTCCCAGGAAACTTCCAGACCAGTGATGAGGCCGACCTGACCAACAGGCAAATATCAGTCTTGTTCTGACTGCACTTGAAGAGGCCACCTCTCCACTGTCACCAAGTCTATGTGTTTATGGTCTATGTGAATAGGTCACTCCATCCTCTACCTGTGAGAAACCTCAGACACCATCTAGGTCAGTGACTTTCAGTTCCACCTGCACAGTAAAACCATTAAATGAACTTTGGAAAGGAGTCAAAACCCGGAGCATGGACCCATCCCTGAGGGCTGTTTGCTGGACTGGTTGGAAGAAGAGCCCATGCGGCAGTATTTTGCGAATCTACACAGGTTATTGAAAGGCAAAGGAAGGACCCACAGAATCAAAGGCACCACCAAAGTTAGCACTCACATAATTCAGTGGTTTCTAGCAGTCTAAGCCAAGCTTTGCTTGGAGTGACAACTGTCTCCTACATCCCCTCTTTCACATGGAATCTTCATGGTATTTTCATGCCTACATGCACCACTCTCCATCCTTAACATGCTTTTAGAAATGGCTCTTCGCGATATCGTTCAAGCTGTGACCTCAGCTGGGATCGCTGATGAAACTGATGTAGAAGAGGAGGAAAATGATACTGCGCAGTGCTCAGAAAGTGACACCAGGGGGCACAGTTTAAATTAAATGCCACCGTTAGCTCTTTGGGTTTTTAAGGACTCCGAATTTTCAATCCATCTCTCTGCTTTCTGAGACTTTTTTTTTATAAGACAATTAATCTTGCTTTCTTTATAAACACAGTCTAAATTGACATGTAATATTCTGAAACGAGAGGGGGAAAGATGTATTCCCTTGTCTTCTCAGCTCCGTCTCAGGATGAGAAAGGTCCTTGAGATCTGACCAACAAATTGCCCTTAATTTGTTTTGATGAAGAGATGTGAAAGGCATTGCAGGGTTGATGAGATGGCTTGATGCCCTCAGTACACGGGCCTGACTACCTCTGTTCGATCCTCAGGGCCTCCTGGTGGAAGTAGAGAATAGACTCCTGAGAACTGGCTGATCTCTGACCTTCACACACACTGTGCCATGACATTTCTGCCAAGACTCACACATCACACACACACACACACACACACACACACACACACACACACACACACACAGAGAGACATACACATTAAATTGAAGAAAGAAGGGATTGAAGATTTCTTTGGTGAAATAAGAGGATCTGGGATCCTTCAAACCATCCCTTCTGGACAAAACCCATGACTGTGCATTTCCTTCTTTATTTACACATAGAATAAAGGAATGAAGCGCTGGGCAGGGATGCAAACACCAGCTTGAAGGTAAAGTTGCTGTCACTGGGAGGAAAGCAAGGGAGAATTGTAGTTTTTATTATTGTGATTAATCTTAAAAAATTTGAAGTAAGTAAAAACATTTATTAAATCTGACTGGTATATAGTGGATACTAACTAAATTGTTTATTTACCTTTCCTGTCAAGTTGTCTTTATAGAGGAAAGCAAAAATTCCATTAAGGGATTGCAATTCTAATTCCAGTGTCTGATTTGTGGGTATAAATCTATTAGATATGCAGCTCCACTGTGATGTGAAAGGCTTGCATTGTTTATATGGGGAGACAGGTTCAGAACACGGCTTTTGTTCCATAAAATGACATATACATTTAGCAGGAAGGATTTGTTAAAGAGCTGATCGAGTAGGGCTGGTGAGAAGGCTCTGGTTCTCAAACCTGACGACGTCTACACATGAGCTGTGGTGTACATGCCTCCCCCCACATCATACACACAGCCCACAAATACACATCAGACACACGGCCCACAAATACACATCAGACACACGGCCCACAAATACACGTCAGACACACGGCCCACAAATACACATCAGACACACAGCCCACAAAAACACATCAGACACACGGCCCACAAATACACATCAGACACACGGCCCACAAATACACATCACATGACACATACATGCAGTAAATACAAAACTTTTAAAGAATTAAGTAAACACTGTTCAGCTAAAATATTTGCACAAGTAGAATGTATTGATTGAAAAGGGTTTAATTTAATATAATATAATTTAATATAACACCCTTGCTTTTTCAAAATATGATGCTTTGAAAAAACTTTTTATTTCTTGAATTTACTTAAACATGTGATGACGCACGCAATCATGTGTATTCACGGGACACGTAAGAGAGAGGTTGACAACCTCCCGTCTCTCATTTCAGTTCCGCCCCCACCCCACAAGCTAGCCAAGATGAACCCCTTGACTTTATCCTTCTGTCTCTTTCTATAAAATAAATGAATGAAAAATAAGAAATTAAACCTTGTTCTTGCAAATTTTCAAACCAATCAAAATTTTGTGATTAAAAATAACTTTTTTTTTTTTTAAATAGTACCACAGTCATTTTGGAAAAATGCATAAGGGAACAAAACCAAGATAAAATAAGAACAGTTAAGTGGGCATGCAGTTCTAATTCAGCTTGAGAAGACTTGGTACCGTTTAAATTCTGCATGAAAGATTTTAGACTAGACTCTACTTTCTAGCATGTGTGTGTGTGTCTTCCCTTCTAACAGTCCAGTCCCTTTCTGCGAGTTTCTTGATGATCCAAGGGGACTCAATGATTTCAGTTGGTAAATCACCAAGGATCCCCTGGGACTCACAGTGGGAACCACCCTTGTTCCCCAGGGCACAACAGGGATATAGTCAGAGACCAGGGCATTCCATTGCCTTCTCCCTGATTTCTGGATGCTCACAGCTTATCACCCCACCTCCCACCTGCCCTGTCTCCTCTGTCCTTGCTTACACCACCTCCCTTGCCCCACTTCGCCTCTGCCTCCAACTGGCAGAACTGTCCATGTCACTCACTTCTTGGGCAACAGGAGCTCCTCAGCTGTTCGGGTCTTGGTTTGGAAGGACATCTCAGTGTTGTCGTGGCTCCTACACCAGCCAGCCTCCCAGAGGGCTTCATCTGTCAAAGTTGGGGGTTGACTTCTGTTTTCTCGTAAGAACTCTGTAAGAGAACTCGAAATAAAATAAGTCATTATAAGCTCTAGAAAAAGGCTCAGCAGGGCAGCTCCAGTCCTCTCCTGGTATTCCTGCTTCAGAACCAAACTTTCCCCTAAATCTGTGGGATGGGGGGTTCACCATGTAGTCCTGGAAAGTGTGCAGGGGGAAAGCCACCCAAGAAAGAGCCAAAGGAAGTGTTGTCTCTCTGGGATGAACAAAGTCCAGAGCCAGTGGCAGGGTGGGAGCTGCCCATCTAGGGAGAAGGGATATTTTAGTCAAGAATTGCCATGAACTTCCACAGGGCTTCAGAGATAGCAGTGGGGTTTGCCTGGGTGAATAGTTGGTCCTTTCTCTCACCCCTCTTCCATTCCTCCATGTCTCTCTTTCTTTTGTGCTTCTCCCCAGTCTTAAGCTCCCTTTTATAAAATAGGCGATTTGGAACCAATTTAGCATCATAATCTTTGCCCAGGCTGTGCCTGTGCTCCCTGGGGGACACTGACTGGTGGAACGAGCCAACAACTTCCATGGAGTGTACACAGATGACAGTGGACCCAGCGATGAAGCGAGACTTAGGGTGCTGGACGGCTGCGGCACAGGTTATTATCTGACACTGATATTGGGGACAAATATTCGCAAGGAAGAATGGGTATGCGAGGGCATGTTGTTTTGCCGTAAGCCTAAAACTGCCCTGAAAAAAGTGCATTTAAACTTAAAACCATGTCAAACACTCCCAAGAGGGAAAATTGTGTACTGTGCCTGCTTGTACAACACTGACCTTAAACGAAAACAACCAGGAGAAAGAGAGGAGGACTTTGAAGATAGTCCTCAGGGTCTAATACCAGCAAGCACCTAGTGATCTTGTGAGGGGACAAGGAGCCTTGGACAGGCCACATTCCTGTGCTTGGTGCCAAGGTCCTTTGGCATTATCATCTTACACAGGGAGACGCAAGAATGGCCTTATAATCCAAGGCCTGGGCTCCCCTTCCTTGATCCCTGTGGGGTAAGAAATCCGAGGACAGAACGAGCCTGCCAGGCATGGCCTCTTGACTCTGAATCTGGCTGAGAGATGAGACCAGAGCTACAGATCCTGCTGGGGGATATTCTTGGAAACGCTCTCAGGTCAAGCCACCTCAGTTGATCTGCCTGACCCCGGGTTTCTCTGTTGACCCCGATCAAGGAAACTGTATTATCAATCACGCTATTCATCAGACACTGTTCTTCCTGGCTTATTTTTCCAAACCCATTCCACATCTTCTGAGCATTCCCATGTGCCACACAGGACCCAGTCTCTCACACACAGTCCCCCGTTCCCCTCTTCAGACTTAGGATGTTAGATGCTCACCTCCTGCCTTGTGAATTAAGGGCCTTTAAAGGGAGGAAACAATTGGAGGCTCAGAAAACCCTCCATCCAGATATGCACCAAAGTCCATGCCTGCCTCCTGATGCTGCCCTGCAGAGCTCAGGCTGTGGCTGATGAGCAGGAGGGCACTGGGGTTGTCTGAGGACTGCATCAGCTTCGTCACACCCTGAGATGGGTTAGTTAAAGGGCCTTTATCCCCTATCTCTCCTGGTCTCTCTAAGTATCCTGTGTTCCTTCTTCCCATGCTCTACTCAGTGGTGACCCTGGGACGCTGACTTTCCTCCAGACTCACCAGGTTTTCTTGGACCATGTGGTAAACATGACTTTTGTGTTCCACCTGCTGGGATGACTCCCACCTCATTCTTCCAGAAAGACCTATCTTTTTTTCTTTTTTCTTTTATTTTGGCTTTTCGAGTCAGGGTTTTTCTGTAGCTTTGGAGCCTGTCCTGGAACTAGCTCTTGTAGGCCAGGCTGGTCTCGAACTCACAAAGATCCGCCTGCCTCTGCCTCCTGATTGTTGGGATTAAAGGTGTGCGCCACCACCGCCCGGCGAAAGACCTATCTTTTAGGAATAAATTGCAGAAGCAGGGCTTGGCAGTTAACGGCACTTGCTGCTCTTGCAGAGGACCAGAGTTCATTTTCCAGTACCTATGTCAGGTGGCTCACAACCAACAGTTACTCTAGTTTCAGGGGATGCTATGCCTTCTTTCGGCTGCTGGGGCCACTTGCATACAGGGGTGCATATACATGTGCCCACATGTATAAATAAAAATTAATCTTTTAAAAAGCAAACAAAAATTTGTAATTGTCTCTATCTGACGGAAGCTTTTCTGACCTCCCACGACTGTGATTGGGCCACCCTGTGAGAGCCTCTAGCCTTGCCCCTTCCGTGTCGGTGTTCCTCACTGAAGGTTCTTAGCCTTTAACCAGCTCTGTACAAGCCGGGCTGTTTGCTTTTGCCTGGTCCCCTCCCCTTCACAGTAGGTAATAGCTTCAAGGTTCTAAGTGCACGTTGGGTGCTCAAAATACCTGTTGTATAGATTGAACTCAAGTTGAAAAGTATAATTAGGATTTTGGAGATGAGTAACAGAAATTTAGTTTACACTTGTCGACTCCATGGCTCATGGGTTATGGAACAGAAAGCACACTAGCCAAGTCAAAATGAAAGAACAAATTGAGGCCAGACCCAGGGTTGGTCCATTGGCAAGTCCTCAGCCTTAAGTGAAACCTTCAAATTGTGAATTCTGTTTTCATGAAAAGGGGAAGTATGTCAGAACACTGGGTTTGGTGACACATAAGACTACCAGGGGAAGACTTTTATGCAAGGAGATGCAAGGGGACCTATTGACTTTCAAGAGTCAAACTCAACTCTCTAGGAGAACCTGAAAAGGAGGAACAGTCAAATTTTCAATAAAGAAGTAGAAACCAACTAGCAACTCATGCCACTCTAGCTAACTGGCAGATAAACAGCCCTTCTGGATGTGCCCCATGTGCTAAAAGGGCCTTCCAGTTAGTTGTAAACCAATTCTACCCAGCTATACCAAGCCAATGATGAGACTAATGCTTTAGGCTGATTGGTTAAAATAAGAAGGTTGTGGGACCGGAGAGATGGCTCAGTGGTTAAGAGTACTACTGGCTGCCTTTCCAGAGGACCTGGGTTCAATTCCCAGCACCTACATGGCAGCTCACAATCATCTGTAATTCTAGTTCCAGCGGATCTGATATCGTCACATGGATATCAGATATGCTAGTGCACATAAAGTAAAATAAATAGATTTAAAAATTTTGCAATTCTAAAATTACAGGGTTGTGCTGGCAAATATTACCATGCAAAGATCAAGTATAGTTATGAATTTAGGTTGGCGAAGGGGCAGGGAGTTACTCACGAGAACCCGTTCACTCGTTCCTCAGTATTAATGTCTAATATGTGTCCCCCCCACTGTGCTAGTCACAGGACAGATACACCTCCTGGGTCTTCAGACTAAGCAGCTGATCACCTAGCTATGGATTAGGTGCTGCAGGACCGAGGGAGATCTTTTAGAAACTCATGGTCTCCCACATGCTAAGCTCCTACCTTGCATTTGCTCTTCCTTCTGCCTGGGATATTTCTTCCCCCTGACGTTTTCTCCGCTGGTATCTTCTATGATACAGATTGTGGCTCGGTTCTTTTCTCATCGGAGACTTTCCTCAGCATCTCAGGGGCACTCTTCTCCTTTGTTGCCCATCACATCTCTTTGCTTCTCTTCTTGGAGGCCCTGTCTTTATTTGTGTGCTCAGTCATCCCATCTCACACAGTTATAAACCCATGGGAAAACAATCTGGCTTTCCATTTTCAGAATTTGGGATGTGATGCCTGGATTATAGTCAGTGTTCCCACGGATTTGTGAAGGGAAGGTACGATTCAGCTTTCACGTGAGTGGATGAGAGAGACAAGATTCTACAGACACTGGAAGGGGACATGGTTAGGCGTGAGGCCCTAGGTTTACTACTCCAAACTGCAACAAAGGAACTAAGAGCCAATGATGGGCATGAGCAGCAACTGCTTTATGGGAGAATCTGTAAAAAAAAAAAAAAAAGTTAACCTGGAGCATGGTGAACCAAAATGCTGACCATGCTGAGTTAGGCCAGAGGGCACGGACAAAGATGCAGAAGCAGAAAACAGTTTGTTCAGGGGAATGGGCACCCGACTGGGAGCAAGAGTTTACAAAGGTAGATAGTGAGAGATGAGTCTGCAAAGGCAGGCTAGCCCAGCCCAGGGTAGGATCTCAATGCTAGCCACAGAAAGTATTCTTAGAGATGTAAAAGATGGAAAACTCAGCCAACTGTATCTCCATCGAACACAATTCATCATGTTTCAGGCTAGGGGTATAAGTTTAGTGGCAGAGGGCTTGCCTAGCATGCACGAGATCCAAGGTTCGAACCCCAATGCAGAAAAGGAAATAATTTTATTCTAAAAAGAACGAACCTCTGAAATTCTTAGATAACACTATATAATATCCAGACTTCTCTTTTCTGAGTTAAATTTTTAAAAAGTATTTTAATTATGTGTACAGGGAACAACGGAGGCACTGAGGAGAACAGCTCTTCCCTGGGGACCCTGTATGCAGGGCGCTCATGGCACAGGCAGGCACAGTGCACTTCACCAGATGTAGTACAGACCATAAGTCTGCTGGCAGTGCTGGGACTTAATAAAAAGTGTGTTACGGAGGAGATCTACTCTCAGGAAGACCAACTTTGCCTTTAAAACACTTTAAAGCAAACCCAAAGGGGGTGAAAACAAGCCTTCATCCTGCAAGCATTTTGGAAAAGTGCGAGGAATATTGATTGGTATTTTAGGAGCGGAAGTAAGCTCTTTTATGTCTCTTGCTTCTTTAAAAATGTATAAGCAAAGTCACTAAACAACCATCTGCATTAATGGCAAGGTGGAAACCACGGTGGCTCTGTGTGAAGGAGGGTGACATTGCAGAACTTTTAAAAGGACCTGACGATGTCTAAAAGCAGACGTGAAACACTGGAAGCTTCCTCAGTACAGATCAGCTTCTGTTTGTGGCTGCACAGCCCATTTGCTCCATCCACTCACTCCTCAAGGATCAGCTGCTCCTTTCCAAGTATTAAGATGTCAGCGAAAATCTACCTTCTGGGGAAGGAAATTCAATCTGGGGAGAAGAGCTGCTGATGCTTCGTAAAAATAGCTCTCAGGCGTTATAATTCCTCTGGTGGAACCAGGGTGAAAAAGCAGAGCTGTGTGTGATGATCCCCAGGACCATGGGCTCAGATGCCCCCGGCCTGGGGTCAGGAAGTCAGAGGGGGCCAGGGCTGCGCTTCCGGGACTCTTGAAATTCCCAGAAATTGAACAACGACAACCAAAAACAACAATAAGAAAAAACAAAAAACAAACAAACAAACAAAAACTCAGGCCTTTATGAAATTTTTAGGGGAAATCTTTCATCGGAATTTCAGATGTTCATGCCCCCCCACTCCAAAATTAAGAACCATCCCCTTAGTGAATAATGTCCACAGACATTTTTTTTTCACTCTTAAAAATGATTTTTCATTGGTCAAGAAATACTTAGGTACATATCACGCACGTGCACACGCACACACGCACGCACGTATGCACACACACACATATACACACACACACACACACACACACACACAGTCTTATGATGCAGCCTAGTTGATCTGGAGCTCAATAGGTAGACCAGACTGGTTTTGAACTCACAGAGATCTGCCTGCATCTGCCTCTCAAGCACTGAGATTAAAGGCGTGTACTGCCACTCCTGGACCTTAACTACATAGTTTTAAGAAACCTCAGAATTACACACAGACGAGGCTCATTGCCCATCCCTCCGCGGTAGAGCTGTCCTTGCTCTTCTTATCTTTACGTACATTCTCATACTAATGCACACATACAGAAACTACAGAGATTTAGGTATGTGCCATTACGTTTCCAGGGTGCTGTGTACGTGTCTGCAACATGCAGTTGTACCCCACACAGTCTGGAGGCTACTTCCTCAGTGCACATAAGAGCTGATCATCTCTTCACGGGCTGTATTGTACCCCAGGCAGGCTGTGTTCAGTGTACATAGCCACACCTCGACGGATGAACACTCAGTTGTTCCCAGTTCCCCTCCACCCAAGCAGCGACACGAGATGACCATAATCACATAGGTCTCTGTATGTGTTTCTCTAGCTAAGAATGCTTGCTTGGTCATGTGACATACATTGCATTTTTGAAAACTTGATATTAAAATATACTTACTTTATTTTTCTTTTTCCCTTTCTTCCTGCCAAACACTTCCTACATCCCTCTCACTCTCTCTCTCACAAATTCATGGCCTCTGGTCTCTTTTTATTTACATATATCACACATTTTTTATTTTTCGTAACTAAATGTTTTTCATGTAATATATTTTGCTCATGTTTTCCCTTTCTAAACTCCTTCCAGATCCTTCTTACCTCCCTACCCATGTAACTTTTTGTTATTTCTCTTTCTTTCAAAAAAGGAAAACCACAAAAGACAAAAAACAAAACAAGCAATAAAAACAAATCAACCCAAAAAAATACTTACAGAAAAACCATGGAGTTTGTTTCGTGTTAGCCAGCTATTACAGGGCATGGACCTTGCTGTGGAGTGTGGTTGATATACCCAGTGGCATTTTATTGGACATAACTGATTCTCCTTTTGCTAGAGGGTATCCATTGTAAATAGCTTCT
Source organism: Dicrostonyx torquatus (assembly GCA_028555095.1). Taxonomy (NCBI): domain Eukaryota; kingdom Metazoa; phylum Chordata; class Mammalia; order Rodentia; family Cricetidae; genus Dicrostonyx; species Dicrostonyx torquatus. Next base: position 4,399,060 of record JAQHUG010000025.1, on the reverse strand, counting down.
TGGTTAAGGGTAGACCCCTGTGTCCACTTCCTCCTCTTGGTGCTGAGGCCCTATCTGGCTCAAACCTGTGCATGTCTTGTGTGTGACACAGTCTTTATGATTTCATATGTGTGTCAGTCCTGATCTGCTCTATGGGTTTAGAAATACGTCATTAGGAGTCACTCTATTGCCGTGTTCCTTTAGCAGAATAATAGTTGGTTTTCCCCTAGGCCCATGACCTCTCTAGTCTCAGGTTATTGGTCACTTTAGGGGTGCCAATTATGGGTTCAGTCTACTGGAGTGGGCCTTAAATCCAATCAAAAAGTGATTGGTCAGCCGGGCGGTGGTGGCGCACGCCTTTAATCCCAGCACTCGGGAGGCAGAGGCAGGGGGATCTCTGTGAGTTCGAGACCAGCCTGGTCTACAAGAGCTAGTTCCAGGACAGGCTCCAAAGCTACAGAGAAACCCTGTCTCGAAAAACAAAAAAACAAAAACAAACAAACAAAAAAAAGTGATTGGTCACTTGCACAGCATTCGGGTCACGATTGCACCAGTGTATCTTGCAGTTAGATGACTGCTGTAAGTCAGAGGGTTTGTGACTGAGTGACAATTATTATCCTTCTCTCCTGGTAGTGTGCAAAGAACCTTCTAGCACCGTGAATGCTAACATGTAGGGGAGAAGCTTCTAACTAGGCACCAGCTCGACTTCTCTACGCTCCATGACATAAGTAAGCGTTGTCCTCAGCAGTCGGGCCTTATCATCAGGTTGTGGAGAAAAACCAGTAGCCTTAGAAATGACCTATGATGCTGAGGGATTCAATGGACCCCCTTTGGCTAATGACTCAACAAGATGTAATCCTTTCCTGGCTCAGGAGGTTTCACTTGGTAACAAAATGTCCAGTTGGGACATTGTCTCTGCTACTATTTGGCCACTCCGTTTAGATTTTATGTCTGTATATATTTTAGGATGTTTCTATAGTTGCTTTCAATATGTTTTTTCAAATGGCTTTAGTGTATTTGTCTCCCTCCATATTCTTTTCTTTACCCTCCTCTCCAATCTCCCTATTTAACCATCTTCCCTGGTCTCTATTTTATCTCTCCATAACACTATGTGCTATTTTCTTTTTCTTGGGAGATCCTGTCCTCCCTCTATGATCCCTTACTGGCTATTTAACTTCTGGGGCTATAAGATGCTTTGTAGAAGTCCCCTCAAAACACTCCCTCACATTTTACCTAGAAACACAGTCATATGAACTTATATCCAAGAAGGTAAAACAGGAAGGAAGGAAAGAAGAATGGAAGGAAAGAAGGAAGGAAGTGAGGGAGGAAGGGAAAAGGGAGAAAAGAAGAAGGCAGGAAGAAAGGTTCAGATTTGTCTAAAATGTTTATGCTATGTCCTATCTGAACAATTTGACAGACATTTCAACTTAGGTTCTTAGCTTGATTCTACAGTTCACCAGCTACAGAATGCTTGGCATTACTAAGTTTCTATTTGTTCTTCTGTGAAATGAACTTTACTATCGCTGTCTGACAGGTGTGCTTGCATACCTGTGTGCGTACATGTGCATGTGTGTGTGTAATATACATTAGGTTCTAAGAGCCCAGTAGGACTAGTGATTTACCCTCAGACCTGAGATCCCTCCCACTTTGTGATTTGTTGGAGGTTCCTCCGGGCTCCACTGATGGACTGAGTCTACTTTCACTCATCCTGTAGGACAGCAAAGTCTTTCCCAGGCCTCTCAATCAAGTCTCCATATGCTCTTAAAAACTAAAATTCTCAAGCTGCTTTTACACCACTGGACAAGAATTTGTTCAGAAATGCTACAGTAAAAAAAAGCCTTTTATAGAAGGCAATAAAGGATAATCAATAATCTATCAGTATTACCAATGTCACTCATGAGAGTACTAGCGTTCAAGGACAGAGTCCAATGCTTTCCTCGAGAATGAGTGAGAAGAGACAGGAAATAGGAATGCAACCAACAAAAGCAGATGCTCCAAAGGTGAGTGGTGGGGAATACTACAGAGTCCAATAATAAAGGGAGCTCTCTGAGTTAAAGAGTCAGGGAAATTTTTAAAGGAATAGAAGACTGTTGCTAGGTGAAGGGGAGACAGTGCTTATGGCAAGAAACATGAGGTTGGTAAGGGCAAAGTGACAGAAGGGCTCAGGGCTCTGCAGAGCTCTCTGGTGAGCGTGTGACAACTGAGAAGAGCAGCGAAGGCCAGGGTGGGTGCACATGGTGCCACTCGATACGCTGGGGTTTGGTAGCAGCAGTTGCTTTCTGAACGGAAGCATACTTTACACTTTCCATTTTAATAGTGTTCTGGGGTATTAATTTAGTGTTTTCATGGGTAAAGTTGTATGGTACAAAACTATTAAAAGGTCTTCTCTTATTCCTATCCCAGTCTTGCCCTTTGTGTTAGCAACCTTTTGTGATTATTCCAGGAGCCTCTCCCACATAAGGACAATCAATTCACACCAATTGCTTGCCATAGTCATGCTCTGTAAAATCACTACCAGTGCTGAATCAGCAAATGCTGAACCACAGCTCTAAGGCAAATGCAGGGTTTGGTTCCCACAAGCTTCAGGTCATGGCACTACTGCTGACCAAGAGAGGACGGGTGTATTGATGAGGACAGCATCTCTTACCTCTCAAGTAACTTAGGGAGGAGAGAAGGTTAGAGGGTTCTTGGTGTTGTGTGGCAAGTGGTGGGACTTGCTGAATCCAGGTGGGTCTTGAACTGATGGTAGAGAAAGACAGAGAGAGAGAGAGAGAGAGAGAGAGAGAGAGAGAGAGAGAGAGAACAATGGTGTCAGAAAGGTAGGAGAACAACATCAATGAAACAAACTGGGGTCCATGGTAGAGTGAGGGATGGGAGGAGGATGGCAACTAGCAATCAAGGAATGCCTAAGAAGTTTTAAAACGTAGAGAGTCTCAATTTCTCAAAACAGGGTGAAGCCTAGACGGCAGCAGAATTGTCAGGAGTATTCAGGATTTCCAGGGCCATGGCCCCTATTTTAAGAAAGGTAACATTCTCAGAGGCCATTTTAGGAGCCGACTGTTGAAGAGTCTCCCACCTATTCATTACAGGAAGCTCCACAGTGACATTTCTATTCAGGTACTTCCTGTCCTCTGTCCCATCAGCTACATGGAGTGGACAATGTTTGGGTTGAAAGTGGAATCTCAGCCATTAAGGGTTTAAGAGCAATGATTGGGTTCATTCCTATCCCATCCTGTTTCTCCAAACAGTGTTTCACAACCCCCCCCCCACTGAAACAAAGCTGGGAATTGGCTCTCTGACTCTGTCTCCCAAGAAGGGTCATAAAGAGTCTAGGGCTGTGTTCAAGGGTGACACTGAATACCACTAGTCTTGTAAAGCACTGAAATCACCACTTCCTCTTTGAGAACTGGCTTGGAATTGTGCTTTCTAGGTTGTCTTAGATGGAGGCCATAGTGGTTCCTATCATTCTCCGTAAGAAACGTGTATGAAGTGGTCATATATGTCAGATAAATGATTGAACACTTACAAACATCCATGATGTATCAAATGCCACGTTTGTGTGCTGAGTGACCTATTATTCCAGATTCAACATTCTGGAATATCTTGTGGCCATGACCTTAGCAGGGATGTTGAGGAACAAAGGTTAACCTGAAATAATCTGCCTTCTCATAAGGCAGTGATTCTTAATCAGGATAACAGTTCCCTTCCCCATCCGACATTGACAATGTCTGGAGATGTTTGTGGTTGTCACAGCTCAGGCGAGTAGGCTTCTAATGACTAGAAAGGCCAGAGCCACCTCTAAATATTCTACAAGGCAGGTTTACCCCCCAAACAGAGTTTGTACATCAGTGGTTCAGAGGACAAGAGTCGGGTACTGGGTGTCTCTACTGTAGAATCTTGCTTAAAATGCAGTTACAAAATGTTGAAATGCATCTCAATTGTTACCACCTGTCAATCTGCTGGCAGCTCATTATCCTTGGGAAGTCGTGATTTACAGTGCAGGGCTTGACATGGACAGTAATCAGATATCCATACATGGGAGTTAATTTTAGAGATTCATGCCTCCTGTTCCGCTTTGTAGCATTTCATTTTTCAGGCTTATGCTGCTGACTCAATATATTTTCTTATTTTATAACAGTGTCTTCAAAGCTGTCATTGACATTGACACTTAATGGAAGCCAACATGAACTCCTTTAATGTATTCTGTAAGTTCACAGGCTGTTGCTCTCTGCTCTGCCCCTGCAGGAAGTGAGGTAAGACTGGTCCACATGCACACAGGTGTTTACAGAAATAGCTGCAAGCATGAACAGAGGAAGTAAATACAGCAGGGCTGATCACTCGCATCAGCGGATGCATTGGTTATTGTCTGTAGGAAACGGGCCAGGCGTGATGGTGATACGTGCCTGGCATCCCAGAGCTTGAGAGGCTGAGGCAGGAGGATCATGAGTGGAAGGCCAGCCTTGACCATAGAGTAAGAGTCTGTCTACAAAAGAAAGGAGGAAAGGAAGGGAAGACAAAAAAGAAAAGAGAGAGAGAGAGAGAGAGAGAGAGAGAGAGAGAGAGAGAGAGAGAGAGAAAGCCAAAACAGTAATTATGTATTGAGATATAACATTTCAAGAAAATGAAAATTTTCATCTATTTCCTTAGAAGACTAAGGAATTTTCCAACTGACTTTTTCTATACTAAGTGTGTATTAAGATCACCAGGCTGGGGTGCAGGTTTTACTGTGACTCCAGTCCACCCAGGCTTCTTGTTAAGTACAGATGCTGCTCCAGAGGCTGGAAGAAGGACCATGCTCCCTGAGAAGCTGATGTTGCCCGCTAGTGGACCGCCTTCGAGCACAGTAGACTTTAGGAGTCTCTCTAAGTAGTATCTGGGGGGAACTTGTTGCTATTTAAAATCTCTAGGGTCACAAAAGCTTAATACATAGAGGTTAGAGATTGCTTCCACTCCTGGAATGCAATGGGAGAGAAATCACAGGTGTTTTTGCTTGGGGTTTCTTTGTTTTTAGGATATTGACCAAAGGAAACATTTAAATCAGTGGGAAAGGAATAAAGAGTGGTCATAGATGGTCTTTGTTAGGATTTCTATTGCTGTGGTAAAATATGGTGACCAGAAGCAGCTCAGGAAGAGAAGGGCTTATTTCATTTGCAGCTTATTCTTCATGATCTAGGGGAGTCAGGACTAAGTGGTTGAAGCCAATGTTAACAGTTGCAAGTCCTCAAATGTTACGAGATATGATGGAATAGCGATACTTTGGAAAACTCCAAACCCCACCCCCCAAACCACAGCGTTAGACATGAGGAGTCTCAGGCAATGGGGGAATATCCTGTGAAATACAACTCTCCAAAATGGGGAGGTCCATCAAAGCAAGAGACATCTGAGAGACTGCCACTGCCAAGAGGAGCCTGAAGCCACCGAATAACTGAATACAGCATAGCATCCTAGAACAGAAAATGAGAATTAGGCAAAAGTTAATGAACTTTAAACTCAAGGCCTAGCAGGCATGTGCTATGGACTTCACTAGTAAATATGAACCATTTACTAATATATAATATTAATATATAATATTATTTACACAATAAATAATATGGTATTTCTAATAAGAAATGTATAATCCTAATTGCTTATCAGCCTTTTGACTAAGATCAAGTGTAGAAAAGTAGCATAGGAATATGGTGTTGATAATGGGGAAGTGACTATGACCTTTTACACGAATCTAAAGCTTTTGAGGAATATAGTCTTTAAAAAAAAATGATGTTAAATTTGAAAGCCTTAAAAAGCCAAATAAAATGTTGCTATATGAGAAACTGTCCCATGGTGCTTTGAGCCCTGCCTGTATGGAGTAGCCCAAATTTACAGGCGGTGACTTTCTTCTTTAGTCCGTCGAGGAGATGTAAAGATAGCAGCAGAGTCTAGCTAACATTAGGCCATGACACACTAATCGCCTTCAATCTGGTCCCTCTCAGAAGTCAGTAGACAACATCAAAAGCACGATCCCCGCAGCCCTTTGACTGCCAATCAGAAGTTGCACGCCCATCAGTTTTTAAGTGGGACTATGTCAGAGCTGTTCGTCATTTGGCAGCTGTGACCGACCTGCCAAGACTTGACACGTGGACAGAGGTAGAGGTGCTGAGGGAGTGTTCTGGGAGCCTAGCTCCTTCATTTCAGCAAGTTTGCTGATGACGTCAAGTTTCCAGGTTTTCAGCAGCTTCTTTGAAACAAATCCTTAAATGATCTCGGGCACAGGCAAAGGAAAGGGAGCAGCAGGCATGCTTTCTCTCTTCAACCAACAGATGCGGCTATGTTTATTAGACTTTATAATTCCTTCCATAAAGGATGTGGGAGTGGAAGGGCTATCAGTGGCAAAAGAGTGTAACCTGCCTAGTTGTTTTATATCAATGTGCAGGGTGGAAAATAAGATAAGCATGAGATCAAAGAAATAAAGTAGCCCACAGGGATAAAAGTGTACCTTCCAACATACTGAAACAGGGTAGCGCTAGTGTTTGATCCTCTCCTATTCGTAGAGGGACTCAAAAGAAAACCACTTCTAAATGACGCTTTTCAACGTGTCGGCTCACCCTCCTGAAATGAAAGGTATAATCCTATCCTGATTCTTGCAGACATAGATCCTCCAGAACGATTTCATCTCATTTAAGGAGTGGACTTTGCTGAGCTAAAGAGTTTATGCTCAAACTAGCAAGGAATCAAAGGAAAGAGTTTTCTAATGAGGCAGCTGGCAATTCCCCCACATTCACACCATTAGCGCAGTCACAGGGGCCTGCAGATCTGAGTGGTGTTTATGGAAAGCTGTGGCAGTGAGTAGCCTGGCAGGAGGCTGTGGGGCTACTCTACCCTCTTCACTCACCGTCACTCCAGGGGTGATGCTGGCCTCTGAGCCTAAGCTTCTCATAATGCTAAGCATCCACTCTTGGAGGTCAAGGAGGAAGGCATTGGATATTTACATTTCTCGCCATTGTAACTGGGAAAGTCCAAAGATCCAGTTATGAAATGTCTTGGGAAACACAAAGTGTCCTTGGGGGATTTAGGACAGGTACCTCTAAGTGCATTTTCAAAAGCCACTCATTATTCCTTTATTCCTTTAAGTATGTGGGGGAGTATTCACAGTGAATCTGAATCTCCCAGTGATGGAAGTAACATTGCTTTCCCATTTCAAACACCATAATGAATGTGTGTGTGTGTGTGTGTGTGTGTGTTGTACACCTGTGCAACTAGGCAACCATTGGGCATACCTATGCAAAGTGACTAAATTCAACTTCTAGAAGTAGATCTGCTCCCCCAAATGATTTGTGCATTTTCCGTGTTGGGAGACACTTTGAAGTATCCCTCTTACAGCTGTGGCCTCGGTTTTTATCTCCACCAACACCATGTGAGAATCCCCTGCCACTGGTGTTTTTAGAAGTCAGACGCATGGGCCACAGAGGACAGATCTACCCCACACCTGGTAGATCTCCCCCAACACCCTCAGCAGCTGAAAAGTCTATTTCTGAGGGAGCAGCCACTCTGTTTACTTCAAGGTCGCTATGTGGCAAATGTGTCCCCAGCTCAAGTTTACAAGTTCCAGATGAAGGTGGTTTGTCTTTCAACACAAACCGTCTTTCACCAGGCTGACCTCGAGCCTCCCAGGACAACACTTAGCACTCTGTACTTAGGATGTGCCCACCCAAGTCGGGGATAGGGACACTAGAAAGCGTGGGAGTAGAGTAAAGACATTTTCCTCTTGGTATTAGTAGATACCTGTCTATTAGGCTGACCTGCTTCTCTTTCATATGAACCAGGGTAACACTGGGACAGTGACATTTTAGCTGTACTATTTTAAGTGCTTGGCTAAGACCTTTAGGTTTTATTGAATTTATTGGTAAAGAAGAAATAGGTTTATTTCTATCAAAACAATCATTTAATAGAATCATCACTTATTAAAAATATGCAATACCAACATTCTTATGTGTTATTTCTGGGACACTTGACGCAAGAGACTATTTCTTGAAATTGATCAAACATATGGACTCACTTTGGTGTTAGGCAGGGTTCTCCCTTCAGTTCTCAGACTCAGACTTAAGTGGACGAGACAAGTGCCTTAATGTTCCTTGGCAGAGTGACCTATTCACAAGTCAGGAACCAAGCTCTTGGCTGCTCTGTGGCTCAGTGAACTGATAGAAGATGCTCAGTATCCAGCCACCTCTTTCAGTTCCCATGGTAGCCATTTGATGGTCAAAAAATTCTACAGGCAAGACGAGGGCAGGTGGGTCCACTGGAAGCTAGTTTCTTTGCTCCCTTCCCCCTTTCTGTCCATCCTGCTTCCCTGGACCTCAGCACTCTTTCCATCCATTTACTGCTTCCCAGGTTTCCCATCCCAAAGACCACCTCTCTTCAGACTCCTCTCTCTGCTGACTTCCCAGGTCAGCCACAGACATCCTCCCTCCTAAAGCCTGCACTGGTCTCCCTGCCCCCTGGCCTCCTCCCTCTAACTTCTTCAGCCTTAACTCCTCCTCCATCCTTTACTCCAATCACCAGTCACCCTCACACTTTTCCACTAAGAGAAGCACATTTGCAACTTTCCCTGGCCTCCACCTGTCAGTAACCTCCAACGCGGAGCTTCCAGATCTCTGTGTCTCCCCAGTGCAGACTAATGATGTAATTTGACCATTGCTGTAGCCACAGGCTTTCCCCATTGAAAGACTTCATCTCCAACAATCCTTTTAGGCAGAGAGAAAGAAAGGGTCAAAGGCCATCTGTAGCATTTCAGCTATCCAGAATAAAAATTTAAATGAAGACAAACATAATAGATCCAAGGTAGAGGTACAGAGCAGCTGCCGAGCAGGTGTAAGTAAGGTCTTGGATTTAGACTTCAATGCTGCATGAAAAAACAAAGCAATACATTTGAAGTATTGAGTTTATATCCTACATGGGAAGGAAAGGGCTTTATTCAAACCATCTTTAACAGAAAAAAAAAAAACCAACTTCATTTGAAGGCTTGAGATAAAGTTTAGTGGGAAAGTGCTTACCTAGCAGGTACAAGCCCTGAATTTGAGTCTTTGTACAATGAGAAAAAAGAGAAACCCATTTTTTTAAGAATCAAAAGCAAGACCATTTCTGTGTTTAAACTGTTTCCTTGTGTGAATATTTTTTTTTTTAATCAAACTTTAAAGTGTAAGCTGTCATCGCTGCTGGCACAATCATTTCTTGGGGAATGTAGACACCATTCATGGGGATGAGGAGGCCGCAAAGAGAAAGTTACTTGCTTACAACCGCTACAACCCAGTTCAGAAAAGGAGGAGCCGTTTCTCACGGCAATTCAAAGTAGAACGACCTGCAGCTGGAGGAATAGCTTAGTCAGTAGAGCGTTCGTCCGCTCAGCATGCAGAGAGTCCTGGGTTCAATTCCCAGCACCCCATAAAATGGGTGCACACCTGTAATCCCAGCGCTTGGGTGGTAGAGGATCAGATGTTCAAGGCTTTCCTCCGCTACCTAGAGAATCGAAGGATAGCCTAGACTACGTGAGACCTTGTCTCCACAACAGCACAAACAGCAAGCCCCACAGGACTACTGTCTGGACTCACAGGCTCCTTTCTGAGCGTTTATTAAACAGAATTGAAGTCAGGTCCTTGAAGAGGCACTTGCATTCACACGGTTTCACCGCAGCACTGTTCACAACAACCAAGATGTGGACACATGTCCACACACACACACACACACACACACACACACACACACACGAACATTCTTTAACACTAGCAAGAAGGTAGTCTGCCATGTGTGAAGGGTGAACTGAGCTGGTTGCAAAAGGACACACAGTGTGCAATCTTACTTATATGTCAAAGCCAAAGTGACACACATATAACAAGGGCTGGAGTCACATGACAAGTAGACTCTAGGAGTGTGCTCTATGGCATCTGCAGTTTATAATGATGCACTGTGCAGTTAAACGTAGCTCTTATATGTTCTTGCCACAGTTCAAAGCCCATGGAGGTTGACCTTCAGCAGACTTCCTTGGCTGCTGGTGACACCCAAGAAAAGAAACACTGGTGTTTGCTGTTTCTGATAGACATGTGGTGTAGTGAACATGGTCACTGATGGGGTCACACGCTTGACCCCAGGAGACAATGCATGGTCACAAGTAGCAGGAAATGGAACAGGAAGTTCTGGGTCACCCGGAAGCAGTCAAGCCAATGGTAATCACTTTGGTAGTTCTTTCTCCCAGCAGAGGTTGGGAGTAAGTAAGGAGCCAAAGGGTGCCACAAGAGTGTCCCTCCTCCCTCAGGATGGAGAGCAACCACCATCACCATCTGTCAATCTCCCATCCTTTTGCCCTGCTATCCCTTCCCAGTCCTGTGCTCACTCACTCCTGTCTCCAGCTGCTTCATGCCTGATCCAGAAGAAAACAAAACAAAACTGGAAAACCATAGTTCCCCAGTCATGTTTAAAAGCACACTTGCTGTTCCCAGGGTAGCATGCCTCACTCTCGGTTCAAAGCCTGTTTATGTAAGCACACACATCCTGCTTGAGTCCAGGTACGTATATGTATATAGGGAGGTGGATATGAGATCTGCATTGCTGTGTAAATATAATTAGAATAGTGAACCAAATCTATCAATGTGCTATGAAACACAGAGGACCTGGCACTATTAGCATAAATGAAGTTAAAATAAAAAAGAACAAACCCACTTCCTCTATGATGATCACCTTTATAAGGCAAAACCCCTAGGAAGCTGTTAACGGACAAGCACTGGCCAGGGTGTGTGCTTAAGATCCTGAATCAAATTACTGAGGGACGGCCCCACTTATTTGCTACATGATATTCAACTTCTCTGCCCACTCACGGCTGCTTAATAAAGATTCTTATCCTCCGCTTCTCACCAATTTGCCAGTTCATTTAACAGAATCTGTTCATGGACCAGAAGATGCAAATGATTTCAATGGGCAGTTCAGATTTTTGCTTAAGATTTGGTTGTTAGGAGCAAAAGGGGAAAAAGAAGCCTGCCAAAGGTGGAATACAGGGCCAAGCCAACAGCTCACTCTAAAATAACTGTCATGTTATGTCAGAGAAAGATTAGGGTTTTTTTTTGGTAGTCTTATTTCTAAACTGTATTAAGCTTAAACATGATGAAGGGGTTGTTGGAGAGCGGGTGGTGTTCTGGTTTTGATCTGGCTGCTGGATATTTTCAGCTGGGTGAAAATTCACCCTTATTATTTAATGTGTTTACTTTTGAGTATTCATGCATGCTTCATAAAAGGTTTTTTAAATGCACGTGTTATCTTCACATATAGATATAGAAGACCGGGGAATGACTGCAAATATAGTTTAACAAGTGGTTAAAACCTTGGAATGCTTACTGCATGAACCCCAAAAAGGTAAGTTCAGGAACGCAGTCTTGTGCCTTGGAAGTCCATTTTACTTGTGGATAAATGTCTGACACAGTCGGCAACAGAATCTTTGTAGAAATGATTTCAGATGGGTTTAGATTCAGGTGGTAGTGGGGGTTGGGCCGTGGCTAGGCCTGTTAGAAAAAAAAACCTGCTGTGACCACAGCAGTCCCCAGGAGACTTTGCCGAGGTCACCAGCTGTGCCTGTCTATCTCTCAGGCACTTCAGTTTGGGAGGTTAGAGCCACTTGTCACAACCTACTAGCAAAGCCAGTCACCTTCCATCTTTTTCTCTCCCCCTGACCCCACCAGTACACCTCAACTGGGGGTCTATACCCCAGTTCACGCTGGGCCCCTCCCTCCTGCCCCCAAGGAGACATGCTATTTAAAACAAGCACAGCTCTGCTTCCTGCCAGTGGTGTTCCTTTGAGTCTGTGGAGTGCCCACCCCTGCACCAGCCAGCCCCTCTTCCCTCTTCCAATAATTTGGGATTTCTATTTGGGCAGCCACCCAAGCTATGGAATGGTGACTTTTATATTCCTGGTTCCAGGGACATAGGGACACAGGGACACGGGGACACAGGCTACAGAATGCTGACTTTCGTCTAGCCTTTATCCTTTGCTCCCCCCCCCATACATCTCCAATCCAGATTATAAGGCACACAAGGCATGGCGGGAACACTGGAAGCTGTGAGCAGTCTGAGAGTCATGGCAGTCTCCAGATGGAGCTTTGTCTCATGCTGATCTCTCTGCTTTTTCAGTAAAATAATATACAAGTTTATTGTTTCGCCTTCCAGTTGGAATCGCTATTAACAATCTATTAACAACTTTCTGGTGGTCCTGGACCTTGAAGGCAAGGTCCCGTGCATGCTAAGCAAGTGCTCCACCACTGAGCTACACCCAGCCCTTGAAGGGATTTCTTACACCAGCTGTCAGTACTCACTAGCTCTGTCCCCCATCCATTCTTTTTGACATGCAAGGCATGAATCAATTGCTCCCCTCCCCCCGCCCTGTGTTCCCACTGTCCTTTGGACAAAAGCATTTATTTGGTTTTGTCATGTATTGTCTGGGTCCATCATCCCTTGTCAGCAATTCTAAAGTTCAGATGCATCAAAAAGACAAAAACTCTTTTTCCTTTTTAGAAACTTTGCATTTGGGTGACAATTTTGATTTTAAAATGATGTAGAGGTATTTCTCTCTAGTATTTATGTGGTTTTCACTGCAGAGGTAGGAAGATGTCTAACTTTGAGATGTCACAAAACAAAAAGGGATGTTAGGTGATAAAAGTCTGCAACCCCAGGTTCATGACCTCTGTATCATGGATGGCAGTAATTCAATCCTTTTGTGGTTTGGGAAGAGCATTTGTGTCATACATAATATACATTGCTTTGCTATGCCTTTTCTACAGTATTCTTTAGAAAGAAACCATCTCCCAATCAAGAACACTCTAGCTCTTCAGTCTACCAGAGGATCCACTGACTGGCATGCAGGAGCTGGTGCCTTCAGAGTCGAAGAAAATGACCTCATTACGGTCTTCATCTACACTATCTGTGGCAAAGCAATCAATGCCTCTGGGATACCATAATGATGGCTATATGACTTTTCTTGGTCAAAACCATAAAACACAATGAGTGGTGCCTGATGTAATCTTTGGCTTTCAGCTAGTGATGACTGACAGAGTGATGTGTGATGACGGAGTGATGTTGACTCACCAGCTGTCGTAAGTGTGCCTCACTAAAGGGAGATGTTAGTAGTAGGGAAACTGGGACAGGGAATGAAATAGCTTACAAGGAATTCAGAATTCTTTTGCTCAAACTTTCTATAGACATAAACTTTCCTTTAAAAGTCCGCTAATACAAGCTTGCTATGATCGTGCACATCTGTGATCCCAGTCCTCAAGAGCCTGAGGCAGGGGAAGCTCAAGCTCAAGGCCATTTTAGGCTAGCAAGAACCCATCTCAAGAACAATGGGGAGATGAGTACGACCAGAGTGTGTTAAATGTGTACATGCGTGAAAACCCCCACAATAAATCCCATTTCTTTCTTTCTTTTTTTTTTTTTAATAAATCCCATTTCTTTGCACAGTTAACTACTTTTGTACTATTTTTTATGAGTACATGAACATTTTTCAGTTTGATAAAGAAATGAATGCATATTGGGAAAATACGCTTACTTTTGATGAACCATTCAGTAAGAATGGCAGACCCTCTGTAACAAGAAATGTATTTGATAGAATGGAGTGGAGATGTGTCTACCTTTATCCATGTAGCAAAAGTCTCCCCCCACCCCCCAGTATCTGTCTGTTAGTGAGCATCCCTTCTTCTTCAATAGAGATCTGGATGATAGTCAAGCCCCCAAGACTCACTCTGGGGCAGTGTAAGGAAACAGATAACAGATGTGTGGAGAGATGTGTGGAGGCATGTATAATTTCCCAAATGAAAATGATGGACATTGGACATGAAGGAGCTTGGAAAGAAAAGACTCAGCTCTCAGGGAGTGGGAAAAGTGGACTTTGCCTTGAGTGTCTAAGAACGCGTGGTTGTTGGAGATGCAGATATTGAACCCATGCACTAGTTGGAGGGCATGTGAGGCTGGCAAAGTTATGGGATCTCTCCAAGATTGCACTACTCTCTTATAAACTGGAGGCCATAATAACACCTGCCCCATAGACCTATGCCAATTAAAGCCATCCAAGTCAAATACTCAGTCCCATGGTAAGAGTATAATGTTTAAATAAAGGTAGTTATTATTGGCCTTGTACGGACTATCATAGCCCTCTCTTGTAACTCTCCCATAAAGAAGTTTTCACAGACCAAGACCAGAGTGTTGATTTTGAGAAGACTGGGAGAAAGACTGTGTCTAAAGGAAGAGTAAAAAGGAGTGTTCCACCCCACCCCACCCTGCTCCATCCTGAAGCGAGCAAGAGACTGTTGGCTAGCGAGGGAATCATAACTCCAAGTTTTAAGTAGAAATGGTTGCCCGGGGTGAAGCTGGCAGGAAGATTTCATGACGCTGCCAAGGAACTGTTCGGAGGAAACAGAAGCAAAGAGAAGCAATGAAATAAATTCGATGGATGAGAGAGTGCTGCTCTTCTCAAATGGGAGCAGTGAGGTCCTGAGTAGAATAGGAACCATTCCAAGCTGTGCTTGTTAAATTTAGGTAGGTCGTATTTGATAGGTGGGAACAAATACACTCAAAAGACAGCACTCAGCCCGCCCATGCTCTTTGATCAAGACTGCTTCAGAGTCAAACAAATCACCTTGGCCAGCCTCCCACTGAGTCCTTTTTTCCTGACCTCTTTATTGTCCATGCTGGTCTATCCCACATCTCCAGACTGGCTTCGCTATCACAGTGCATGTATGGCCTTTCTCTTTCCTTCCTTCTAGACTATTCTGTTTTCTCACTTTCTGATCCAAGGCCAAGCAGTTTTCTTGGGAACCCATGGTCTTACTGAGAAGAACTCTCTTACCTATGCAAGCTTCTAGATCAGTCTCCTCTTCAGGACTCCCTGCTAAAGGAAAATACCTCAGCCAACACTTGCAGAAGGTTGACTGATTAGGAATACTTGTCTTGAGTTATTTTTGCTCTGAGTATGTCATCTGTTTCTTGTGCATGAATCTGTTTTTAGTGCCTCTCAAAAGTCCTACCCCTTTTAAAACTTTTTTGTCCTAATCAACACTTCTTCAACCATTAGTCTCCCCTTTTCACTACAGCTGTCTGAGCTTTCAAGCATGGCTTTCTAAAGAGGTCCTTGATGAATCGTGTTTCTTTTGAACGTGTGTCTGTAGAGGAAGGCTCTAAATTTGGGTTCCACACATTTAAGGTTTTGTATTATCAGATTAATCAGTAGGAAGAATTAATTGTCCCACTGCTTTTAATGGAAGATCGGGGAGAGAAAGGATCGTTTTCTTGACACATGAAAGGACTGTTCAATCATGAACAATTGAGTTAGAAGGGAAGAATTAGCTCACATTTTAAATATGTCATTTTCTCTCATTCCTGGAACACAGAAAAGGGGCTTGTTCCCTGAGCTCAGAACTTGATGTTGTCCTATTTTACCTTCCATCTTGTCACTAATGTGTTTGGTTTGATTTTTTTGTCAAAGCAAATACTTATAAACTTACTAACATAAGCTTCAAGTTCCTTTATTTTATCTAACCTAAACAGAAATCTAAGCCCTCAAAGGGACATGAAGGGAGCCAGTGCCTTCTTCTGCCTTGATTTTATTTATTTTAGCTGCCAGAAGCAAGTCACAGGAAAATGACTGGGAATTTATTTTAATGGTAAACCAACTTTTTGAAGTACCCGTTCTCTGTCCAGAGGAACAGCCCCTGTCTATTTTGGCCATCAACTTTCAAAGACCCTCTGGCTTTCTGCTCCTGCCATGGCTTTGAGTTCTTGACCTTCTATCTTGACCTCTGTCTCAGCACTCCGTACCCAGACTCACTTCTCAGTTTGCTGTGGAGTCCTGGTCCTGCCCTTACAAGTGAAGTGGCACTAAGCAACTTACTTAATCCCTCTGAGCCCTAGCATTCTAGAAAAAAAAAATCAAAGAGCTCAAAGCCCCGCAGGAGGAGAGCTGGAGGAAATACAGAGACTACTGAACCTAGGATCTGACGATATTTCTTTATATAAATGCTTGTTTCTTGCAAAACACACAGTTGACAAAAAGATCAGCACTGAGTGTATACAGTGCAATAAGAAAGAGGGAAAGAACACAGCTTGCTTGTTTGCTTGCTGCTGCTCCTCCTCCTTCTCTTCCTCTTCCTCCTCCTTCTCCTGCTCCCCCGCCCTTCTTTTTTGTCCAATAGATTGAAGCCAGGGCTTGGCAAATGCATGCACTATCACTAAGCCATGCTTTCAGCCCTAAGCAGCCTAATCCTTAAGTGAGCCCTTCTCAAGAGAAGCTATACAAATAGCCAACAACACACTGAAAAAGATACTCAACATCATGTCATCGAGCAAAAGCAAATTGAAATCATAGCAAGATGTTTCTTTAAGTCTAGCAGACAAAGTTAAAGCTGAAATTAACAAGTGGACAGTCCTCAGTGTTATGAAGGAAGGACACAGAGAAACTGGAATCTGACACCTTGCAGGTGGGAATGCAAAATTATAAAACCAGTTTGAACAGCTACTGTCAGGGACCATTCGCCCTAATAATTACAGAAGGTCATCAAAGGCCTTTAACTTAGAATGTTTAACAGAGCCAGCTAGGATTTTTGACTCTAGGAAATTTACAAAGATAAGGAAGCCATTGCCTCCAGGAGATTTACAGAGATTCCCCTCTTCCTTAATTAGCATTCCACAAAGGAATGTTTGCATAGGTATGCTAGTTAGCTAACTAGGTGTTTATTACCCCCAGTTCCCGCTCTCTGATGACCCCCACCTCAAGAACCAGTTCCACAGTTCTGGGCTATATATATTTGGCTTTGTTCCCTAATAAAGTGAGACCTTGACAAGAGAGATTTTGCTTGGTCTCGTTCTTTTCTCTCGCCCATGATTTTCAGGTAGGAGCCTCTTCGGACCCTGAATAACTGGACCGGCGGGTCGGGATCAAGCTACCTGGTAGTTTATGATAAAGCAAATGTAAGATTGCTTTACAATCCAGAATCTCTAGTCTAGATACTTACCCAAAGAAATTACATGTGAGTCTTACACATATGTTCCTAGAGTCTTTAGTATGACAGTAAAAAACTGAAATGACTCAAATGCCCATTGGCAGCTGAATGAACGGACAAACATTCTTATGAGAAACTGCTACCAGGGACGTTTTAAGAAGGGTTTAAGGTCCGAGGTACCATAAAGTGGCTACCATTGAAGACAACATGTTGACTTAAAGAAGGACAAAGTGAATGACACCACCACATAAAAATCTGAACAAAGCAATTTTTTATGGTGAAAAACTTTGAGCGTGTGGTCTTTCCTGTAAAGCACTGGCTGGTGGTGCTATATAGGCATACACACAGTGCAGCCATATAGAGTAGATTAGAGTTCAATAAAGCAACTTTAAAAAAGATCATGTCAGAGAATCCAAAAGATTTCTTATGTAGTGTAATTAGGAAAATCCATTCCATCAATATTAAGACATATTCCCTGGCATTTTTAAGGTTTCGGAAGCCAAGGCGTACCTTAGAATGAATGACCTGTTAAAGTCTAACCAACAGATTTTATTTTATTCTTAGAATATGTTAAATTATAGAACATTGAAAGCTGGTGACTTCTTTCTAAGTATTTTCAGAATTTTACAAAGTTCTTGCTATAGTCACCTTATCTGAGTACTTCTTCCATAGTTCCTGAGTTGTTAGGGCTTCTAACACCTACTAATAACTCAAGGAGTGGGCAATCTAGCATCGCTCTGATTTCATGCCCCACAAAACGACTTTCTCTAACAACTACGCCTTGGAATTGTTGAAGACAAATTAACCTGACTGCCAGACTCCAGTCCTGCTCTGTACAGCTCCACAGCTGGGGCTTCATCTTCCAGTTATAGGCTCAGCTAGACCACGGCCTTAAGGCCTCGCTAAGCCAAAGGCGGGAGTAACTTGAGCATTGCCATGGCTCCAGCTGCCAATTCTGCTCAATGCCTGTCCAGTCCTAATGACTAGTTTCGCAGAACGGTGGGAACTGTCAGCCAAGTTGTTTCCGTTCCCTCAAATTAGTGTGAACAATAACTTTGTGTTGGTTCACTTAGCATCTATTCCCAGCCTCATCATTCCATGCTGTCCTCAACTGAGGAGGCTGAAAAGCTAAGTACTCAGTTTCCTAGCTTCCCTGCTTATCTGTGGTAGCCACATGACCTGCCCTGGCCAATGGACATACTGCAATGGGAGAAGGGACCAAAGACCCTTCCAAGCTCTTGTTACCCCACCTCGCTGTGTCTTTCTTCCCTTGAACTTAGATGTGATGTCTGAATACAGAGTCCCTCTGGCAGCTGTTAAACAATAAGGAGGAAGAGCTCCATGCCAAGAGGGTGGAGCGGGAAAACAGAAACAGCCTTGAAACTATGGTTACAGTTTAATGACACTGTCAATGACTATTTTTCTAGACGTCTTTAGCTACTAGTGACTCACACTGAAATATTTATGGGTTAAATACAGTGTCTAGAACTTGCTTCTGTGCTGTCCAGTGGAAGCTGGTGGAAAGAATAAATGATGTAACACCAAGAGCAGTGGAAACTGAATAGACAAACAGCCAGATCAACTCTATTTTCATGTATATTTTACATCCTCCGTAGTAAAAGGACTAAGACCTCTGGCTGAGAGTACCTCAGTCATCAAGTTGAACATCTCCAGCTGGATCGGGTAATTTCTCTTTAACACAGTCAAATAGCTAACAAGAAGCAAGCTAAAGGAGGAAGGATTTACGTAGACTTCCAGTATAAGAGGGCAGGCAAGGCCTGGGAGTTGCTGGAGGCATGACTGTGTGACTGTAAATTTCACGTGAACAGTCCAGGAAGTGGGAAACAAGGACCATAGATCTTTTACTCAGTCCCGGCCCCTAGCCCCCAGAATGGTACCCCCTGCATTCACAGTGGGTCTTTTCTCCATAGCCTTGGAAAGGCCTGAATCATACACAGTCCACCAGGCTTGGCTGACTCTTCCTTCTCAGCTAGACCCCTCTGAAAACAACCCCACAGGCATGTCCAAAGGTGTGTCTCCCGGGTGACTCCAACACCGCAGAAGTTAACTACTGAGGGAATAGTATCACTATACTATAGTTCGTGTTGAAATCATGTGTCCCTTTACATGCTATAGTGAGAAGGGCAGTGTCCTCCCCAAATCATCTCAGTAGAGTTCGGAGAAATCATTAGGCAAATCAAATTGAGGACTATTCTGTAAAATAGCCCAACCTGCATTCTTCCAGAAGTGCCAAAACCCTGAAAAACAAGTGAAAACCCAAGACACTGACAGCCGAGAGAGGCCTAAGGAGACCTGAGGACCAGAGGCAATGAGGCATGGGCTGGATTCTGAACTGCACAAATGCATGTGTGGACAAACTGACAAAGTGCCAATGAAAACTTTAATTAACAGTATCAGTTCAAAATTCTTACTTTTGGTGGATGTGTTAAATAACAGGAAGCTGGGTAAAATGCACTCAAAACCTTTGTATCTTCTTTATGGCTTTTACATGACTAAAGTCATTCCAAACCAAAAAAAAAAGATTATTTAAAAAAAAAAATCTGAAAGAACAGAAGAGTTTGGCTTTCCAAGGGCATTACCGATGGCTGAGTTAATATCAGCAAGGACCCACCCCAGAGCCCTCATTACATAAGGAAAAAATGTTCTCAATAGCAAAGTTAGGTAGTGTGTCATTTGTTGTCTTGTGCTTTTAAATGCATAGCTAAGAACAAGAGCCCTTAGTACCTTGCAGCAATTTAGAGGAGCCAGTTTCCTCCCCACAGTGCTGGCCAGAGGCATCATCCCAGCAGGACTACGTGCCAACCTTACCCCCACCCCCATCCCCAGTGCTCATAAGGGAACCAGGACAGGAAGAGGGGGAGCTGGCTGTCTCTCTTGGAGCCTGCCTGAAGCAAATGATTAGTAGCTTTTGTGATGTAAGATCAAGAGAGATGCAGTAACTTTCTTTTTTACTTGAATTCTTCATTGTCAATGCTTTGCCACTTTAGTTCATCAGGTACAATGAATCAGGAGGTGCAAAGGCTAACAGATTTTTTGCAATAGCAATAAAAATATACAATTTTCACCAGTAAAGTAGTAACACTGTGTGGGACACATAAGGATTAAAAACATGACACTTTAGAGGAGATGAAAGATGAACCTGAGTGAAAACAGTGTCATCCTGTTCTCTGACGGAAAGGTACTGGATGTAAAGTGGTCTTTATCCTAAATTAATCTGCAAGTCAAAATATTACCAATTGAGAGTTGGGTGTAAAAATCAAGTCTCCCAAATTGTGTAAAATGAAAAGTATAACTGTAACTCACTTATAAGATAACAGACCTTCCATGATCAAAGAGTTTCTTGAAATGACCCTCAAAGCACCAGCTATCAAAGATAAAATTGATAAATTAGGCTTCATCAAAGCTTAAAACTGTGCTTTAGGAAAAACTCTGTTAAGAGAAAAAAAAATACAAGCAATGGTTAGGACAAAAGCAATTACATATCCCATCTAAAAAAACGTGAGCAGCCACCTGGTTCGGGGCCAAGTAGGAAATGGATACATGAGACCTTCATTGTGATATTATTAAGAATGGCAAAATGTAGGGAGAGGGACCAATGGTTAAAATACTTGCTATATATTTGAGAGATTGTTATTTGTGTTTCCAGAACCCACACAAGTGCCAGGTGGGCGTGGAAATCTGTTCTGAATTTTACTGAGAGATTCTGACTCAAAAAGATAAAGGGGAAGAACCATTGAGGAAGATTCCCAACTTCAACTTCATGTCTCTACACACAAATCCATATGCATCTGTCCACACCTGTGTGCACACATGTGAACACACATACATGCACATGCAGAGTGTACATACACACACACAGAGAGAGAGAGAGAAAGAGAGAGAGAATATTTCAAAGATGCAACAGCCAAACATTAAAGAGCAAGGGGATTTTAGTAGCATAGGATCCTATGTGACCACATGGGACATATTCTTATGAGGAGGGCCTAGCCAAACAAAGAATCTTCATCCAAAATATATAATTTTAAAATTTACTAGTAAGAAAAGTAATGTCTTAAAAATAGACAAATCAGACTGAGACAGTGACCTAGGCTAGAGCAGGCCTGAAGCAGTGAAATCCACAGGAGTAGGTACAGGGGAGAACTGCTGAGCAATTGGGCCAGAGTCTGGGACCTTCGAGGAAGTAGACCTGAGTCAGGACCCCTGTGGGTCTGGGCATGAGTCTGGGACCTTCGAGGAAGTAGACCTGAGTCAGGACCCCTGCGGGTCTGGTCATGAGTCTGGAACCTCTGAAGGAGTAGACCTGAGCCAGGACCTTTGTGGTCCAGGTGTCAGTCTGGGACCTCCGAGGGAGTAGGCAGGAACTAGAAACCTCTGTGGGTCAAGGTATGAGTCTGGGACTTCTGAGGGAGTAGGCCTGAGCCAGGTCCTCTGTGGGTCCAGGTGTACCTGAGTCTGGGATCTTCGAGGGAGAAGATCAGATCCAGAAACCTTTGTAGGACCCACCCAAAGCCAGGGACCTCCACAGGAGCAGATATAGACCAGGAACATTTACAGAAATGGGTCTGAGCTGGCAACCTAGACCAGAGGAGGTCTGAGACAGCAAACTCCATGGGAGTGGAGCAAACCCCAGGAGCACTGGGTAATCTCTAGGAACATGGAGTGACTAAAGGGGTAACTAGAACCATGGCACTGACTGTACCACAAGGAGCAACCATCTGAGCCTTGAATCCACTGGCACCTAGAAGATTAATCACCAGAGTCACAGACAGACCCAACCACACCAATTAGAGGAAAGAATGAGTAGACAAGGTAAGAACACAGGCAACACCACAAAGAGCAACATGACACCAGTAAAATCTAGAGACCCTACTACAGCAAGACTTAAACAACCAAATATAATGAAGCAGAAGAAAATGACCTAAAAAGAAAATAACTGCAGGAGAATGTTTGAGACTCTTAAAGAGGAAACGAGAAATTCCCTCAAAGAAATGTAGGAAAAGACAAACAAAAAATTAGAAGATATCAGCAAATCCCTTAAAGAAAACCAAGAAAAAGCAATCAAGCATATGAAAGAGACTATTCAAGACTTGAAAACTGAAATAGAGACAAAAAAGAAAACACAAGCAAAGGAAATTATAGAAACAGAAATCATGAGAAAAAGATCAGGAACCATAAATGCAAACATAAACAGCAGAATACAAGAGATGGAAGAGAGAATCTCAAACGCTGAAGATACAATAGAGGAAATAGACTCATCAGTCAAAGAAAACATTAAATCTAACAAAAGCTTAACACAAAATATGAGGAAATATGAGATACCATGAAAAGACCAAACCTAAGAAGAATAGGTATAGAAGGAGAAGTTCAACTCAAAAGCACAGAAAATATATTTTAAAAAACCATAGAAGAAAACTTTCCCAACCTAAAGAAAGATATGTCTATGAAGATACATGAAGCATACATAACACCAAATAGACTGGATCAAGAAAAAAAAGTGTCCTTGCCACATAATAATCAAAACACTAAACATATAGAATAAAGAAAGAATATTAAGAGCTGCAAGTAACATATGGCAGACCTAT
>JAQHUG010000025.1:4353313-4370423 GCA_028555095.1 Dicrostonyx torquatus | reverse complement strand
CATTCAGACCTATAAAACTCTGGGTGCCATTCTTATTCAAACCACCACAGCTTCACAGAGATACAAAGAGAATCCCTGTCTCAAACAAACAAAATTACAATTCCAACTACCAAAAATGATATGGAGAAGCTAAAGCTCATACTGCATAGGCAGTTTCTTGCAAAGTTAAACCTACACTTGCTTGTCAACCCTTGATTTTAATTCTGGAAAAAAATATACGCGCACAAATTTCTGTACATGTGTACCTAAGACAGTGCTAATCATGAAAGTCTGAAACTGCAAACACTGAATCCTGCTTGGTAGGGGAGGATGGGTAAACCGTGGTACAGTTATGCAATAGTGCCTCTCAGCAATGAAGAATGATCAGATGGATGACTTGGTAAGGAACGTGGAGAATCTTGGGGGTGTGGAGTGAAGCAACAGCCTCAGGGGTTATGTAACTATATGGTTCCATTTATATACTGTTCTTAAGAAGACCAGAGATGCCATGGCAGGAAACACATAGGGATCATCAGGGTCAAGTTTCACAGCTGGAGGAAAGTATGATGATGAAGACGTGGTGGACAGGGAAAGTATTATTATTGTTTTGATTGATGAAGTTGTTCTGTGTCTTGGCTGTGTTCACATGAATTTATGCAAACTCACAGACCTGAGCATCTCCATTCAAAGTTAGGTCTAAGTTCATTCAAATTACTCACACAGTTTTGAAGTTGAAGTTGGAAGGGGAAGGACATACTGAAATTCAGCCAGAAGAGTTCATACAAGAAGAATAAAGATGCTTAGACGAGCCAATAGGTGAGCATGTCTGAAGACACATTCTTCCGGTTGCAACTGTTTATGAAATTATCCTGGCTGGACTGTGGGACTGGTACAAACCCAGAGCTGTGGGCAGAGAACACAAATGGATGGGAGAAGCTGAAGCCAGAGTAGACAGCGTTGATAAACTTAGTACTTTCAACCATGCACAGGTAAGCTGCAGTCAACTCACACTATCTAGAAAGTTTCTTAGAGGCAGATTCAGTCAATCAGAGGGGAAATATATTTGCATTGTGTCTGTACTGGTGATGTGCACACACTTCCCCCTTCTTATTTCCCAAATAGAGTTAAGCAAGTATTTTATGGCCTTTATATTGCATTAAATATTATAAATAGGTTGGAGTTGATTTAAAATACATGAGAGAATGTGAGAAGGAACCAGGAAAACACCATATCATTGGCTATAGGGGACTTGACCATTGGTTGTAACCAGTAGGGGTTCTAGATCCAGTCCCCCTTGGACACCAAGGAATAATTAGATTCATTGAATAATTGGAAACTAATATATAGCTATCCTTTGAAAGTTAAGTTTAAGGACTGGAGAGATTGCTCAGCAGGTAAAGGCACTTGCTGTCAAGACTAATGACCCAAATTCAATCCCCAAGTCACACACTGTAGAGCAGGGCAATTGTTTCCTGTAAATTGTCCCCTAGCTGCTGTGCACGAATGTGATGCACATGCTCCCCTCCCTACTGCTAAACAAATGCATGCAATAATTTTTAAAGTAAACTCTAAATTTTCACATTACACAAAACTAAATTTTAGCTGCAATTAAAAGTATCAGCCAGGCAGTGGTGGTGTATGTGTTTGATCCGAACAGTTGGGAGACAGAAGCAGGCAGATCTCTGTGAGTTCAAGGCCAGCCTGGTCCATAGAGCGAGTTCCACGACAGGTTCCAAAGCTATACAGAGAAATGCTGTCTCAAAAAACACACAAACAAACAAAAAACAAACCAAAACAGAACTAATTTTAGAAAGCAAGATTATAAAGACCTCCTTCAGAAAGGATGAGCGAGTTCTCAGTGGTGTAGTTTCTAATGGAGAGAGAGAAACTGGTAGAAAGCACCATGCCATCTTATGTAGTAGACTTGACTACTCTGATGGCCACTTCATCAGAAACAAAGTAGAATATATTCACACTCCACAGTAGCTATGTTAATGCATTTGCCCCTATGAAAAGGTCTTTGTAATGTAGAGCATAATTCCTTCCTTCCTTTCTTCCTCCTTCCCTCTTTTTCTTTATTTCTTCTTTCTTTTTTCTTTATATTTCTTGCTTTTTCCTTTACTTCTTTTAAGACAGGGTCTCACATAGCTCAGACTGGCCTTGAACTTGCTATTTAACTGAGGGTGACCTTGAACTCCTGATCCTTCTGCCTCTGCCTCCCAGCTGTTGGGATGACAAGCATGTACCACCATGCCCAGCCAGTATTATTTTTTTTACCTGAAAAACTTTGTATGTGCCTATTAAAAGTACACATAAATTAGCCTAGAGGGCTGTGTGCTGCACTGCTTACAGTGAGATGGAAGCGAGAAGGGAGCATGGTGAGCATTCATGTACCCCTTCATCTACCACTGTTGTATACAGCAGTGCGTTATTGATTGTAAAATGTGAACTAGCGTCATCAACACTCAATCAGCCCAAGGAAAGGGATGTGGAAGAAGAGTCTCGAGGGTCTGGTGAAACATGTCATCCAGGAAGTCCAGGAGAGCCTGTCATAAGAGAAGGGATCGATGCCGGGCCATGCCAGGACTTTCTTGGCTAGAAGGGCTTTTCATTCAGGCCATACCTGTTGCTTTGCCACCCTAAGCCCAGTTCACCAACAAGAAGCTGTTGTTGAGGAAAAGGGAGACCTTCCGACTATGCTCCAGACCTAGTTTTTGTTCACACATTTGCATTTGCAGTGTATTTGTGTGTGTGTGTGTGTGTGTATGTGTGTTTGTGTATGTGTAAAGCAAAAGCAAAGCAAAAGTTAAAATGTGAGAAGAATGCTACATCCTGGGGCTGGAGAGATGGCTCAGTGGTTAAGAACGCTCACTGTTCTTGCTCTGGTCCTGAGTTCAGTTTCCAGCACCCACATGGTGGCTCATAACCATCCACAACTTCTGTTCCAGGCATCCAGTTCCCTCTTCTGACCTCCATGGATACCAGATATGCGTGTGGTGCACATACACACAGGCAGCCAAAACAGTTACACACATAAAACAAATACTGCTGTCCTGCCACTTTAAACTCTGATGAAATCTAATACTTGAGTCCACTAAGTAACCAGTCCCTGTGGGCTTAGAGAAGCAAGTCATTGATGAACTTTGCCAAGAGATGGTGTTGGATAAGAAAGAGAGGGATGAGGGAGGGAGAGGAAGATGGGAAGGAGAAGGGAGGGGGAGGAAATGGAGACTGTTTCCTTTTGAGAAGCCATCTATACACAAAAACCAGGACCGAATATTTCCCTCTTGGTCTTAGGGTGCTAGGGGCTTGGATAGTCACATGATCTTACCACAGCTGTCTTACCAGGGTATCATGATTGCCCAGGTCACCCCCACCAGAAGGTGCTCCTCATGGAAGACACAAAAGACAAGATACATAGAAAAGTCCATCTCATTTCAGCAGAGGAAGAGCTCAATACACAGTTCTGAAAAATGTTTGGTGATTCTATAAATATATCAGGCATATTTTATTTCCTTATATAAAACTCCTTTTGTTAAATTTACTGATGCCTTTAGCAAGAAGAGCAGAATTTAAAATTACTTTAACAGAACAAACGGCAATTCTGTCAGGATAAATCAAGTCCTGCGTCATGTTCTAAAGTTATTTTCTGAGTTTATAATTTTGTTTGTGAAATATACTGATGCAGGGAAGAAATTCCGCAAGTTGCACTCCTAATTTGAAAAGTCCTTTAATACCACTTGGGTTAATTGGAGCTCTACCGAGGAGTTCTGCTGGCTCAATTACCACAAGGTTGCCTCTAAAATTGTTCTTAGGACAAACAAGGCCTTGCTACTTTAAGTAGACACAACTTGCCACCAGCAAGAACAGCGTTTTAGAATGTAACATATATAATATATAGCATTGTTCATAGAGATATTTATAACTTCACGGTTATAAGTCAACAGTTCTTGGAACTATTGAAAGCCATTTTTCAACATTGCAGGAAATTGATTTGCTCATTTAATGAAAACTTTAAGACAGTGATTCTCAATCTGTGGGTCACAGTCCCTTTGAAGGTCCCATAACAGATATCCTGCATATAAAATATTAATAACAGTAGCAAAAGTCCCGTTATGAAGTAGCAACTGTCAATGCTGAGATTCATAAAAGCAGAACAAGCTGCACAATTTTGAGCCAAATTGAAACAAATTTTGATTAAATACTGACCAGGATGGGCTTTGGTCAGGACCACTCCCTGAAATTCCCAGGTTACTGACAATGAAACAGGTGTTGTAGGGACTTTTATGGACAAATTCATAAGCCACCATATTTTCCCATGTGGATGGGCTGTAATTTTTCAAGAACTACAACTCCCAACATTCCAGGAAGTTACTTTGTCCTTGGGCAGATGGGGCTTACAGGTTAACTTTTAGATCTTACACAACTAAAGAACTTTAAGATTGAGGGGGAGAGTCCCAGCCTCAGTAAGGTTGAGAGCTGCTGCTAAGGGTGCCATGTGAGACATTGCGGGGCAACTGTTGATCTTTCTAGCTTATGTCAATATCACTAACTTTTCTCTTACCTTCCAGGAGATACAAGGGCCAGATGAAGACCTCTCCGGCTCTCAAATGCGCCCAAGAAAATCTAACATGTACCCAAAGCACCTCGAGTCCTTTGTGACTCTGTTCCAATCTTCCAGGACAACCTGGAGTTTCCATCTTGAATGATTATTTCTAGCTGGAGTGATTCGGCAGCGGGGGGTGTGTGTGTGGGGGGGGGTGTGGGGGAGGGGGAGTTTGAAGAAGAAAAGGCTAAAATGTTTGAGCCCCACAGCAGCTAATACTCACACAGGGTGTCAGGTTCCCGTCCACCATGTCCTCTGGCCACCACACTAGTACCATCAGGAGGGAGCAGAAGCTGTCAAAAGTTTTTCTTTTGCAGCAGAAAGTGGTTAACGCAGGGACTCATGGCTTGTCAAGGCATTGAGAACAAGTGATTTAATGGGATGAGCTTTGAAGAAGAGGTGAATGTAAGAGCCACGCATAGGAAGGAGGGCTGGGAAATACGGTGACTCTCATGAAGTCCACAGTAACACGGTTGCTTGCACAGGCCTTGTAGCAGGCATCTTCTTCGGGATGCCAGCTCACAGCTAATGACCCCGATAGCTGCTATTAACTGTGAGAGCTCGGCCTTAGCTTCGACTTGTTTCTCTCTAGCTCTTATACCTTAAATTAACCCACACTTTTACATCTACATTCTTCCACATGCTTGTTACCCATTTTTACCATCCTGGTTATTCCACATGTGGCTGGCGGTGACTCCTTTCTTCTTCCCTGAGCTCTCTGTCCCCAGAAGTCCCTCCTGTCCTCTTTTTGACTAGCGAATGTCCATTCAGCTTTTTATTAAACTAACCACAGTGACACATCTTCACACAGCGTAAAGGAATATTCCATGCAATACTTAGTCAGCAAATATTCGTTATGTTTCTGGGAGGGCTTATGGGGCCATGCCTCACCTAGGAAAGATAATAGGGGTCAAAAGCTGCCAACGAAGAGGAAGTCAATGTCTTCAGTGATGGAACCACACATCAGTGCATAGTGTTACACCTATGCTCTGTGGGTGGCCCTGAGTGGCCACTGTTGAACACAATGGGTCATGAAGAAGAACAAAACAAAAAGATGTGTAAGTGAAATGGGGACTTGATGGGCGGGAGGAGGGGGCTGGTGGAGGTGAGAAGAGGTGGAGGCATAAGTGTGACCAGACTATACTATATTACACACACACACACACACACACACACACACACACACACACACACACAGAGAGAGAGAGAAAGAGAGAGAGAGAGGTAGTATATATTTTATCTATCTGTCTGCCCATCCACCTGTCCATCCATCCATCATTCTATCTATCTATCTATCTATCTATCTATCTATCTATCTATCTATCTACTTACCTACCTATCTATGTTATAAAAGAATAAATTAACTTAAAAGAGTTAAAAAGAAAGAAAAGCAGTATGGTTTAGGGCACCCAGTGGCAAATTTCATCATCAGGGTGTAAACTGTGTCAATCCACAGGATCCTAGGGCATGACTCATCATCAGAGAACAGGAAATGGACACTTGAGGTGGGGTTCATGTTTCGAATAATAACGGGCACCTTAGGTTTGTAGTTTCTTCATCAGCATTTCACTGAAGATACCTTGGCTGTCTTCACTGTGCTTGGGAGATGCATCTGTGGTGAGACCCAGGCGTGAACGAGAACTCTATGGGTTCTATGTGGAGTGAAGACAGTAAATTTGTATGCTATGTGAGGAGATAGCTAAATTAAAGAACAAATATGGTAAACACCTTGCAGTGCAGTGGAGGAAGAGGAAGGGCTCTAGCTGTCTGTTTGAAGATCTAATTTCTCTGCTGGGTTGTGAGCTCTTAAATGCTTTGGCGTATTCCCTATTTTGTCTCGAATGATTTGCATGTGGCAATTGACTGTGAAAAGAGCCTATAAACCACGCCTTTTGGAAACAGTGGTCCCTTGCAGCTTTAGTTGCTTCTATATCTGGTCTACCCTCTGTGCAGAAGGATGCCCTTCCTTCATTCTTCAGTGTGGAGAGCTCTCTCCTCACCACAATTCAGAAGTTCAGAAGAGTGCAGAGAGCTCAACAGAACAACTTCTCACAGGAAAAAAAAATTCAAAATTTAATTTATTGAAGATATTTGAACTTTTAAAGTGTGATCTTTTGGGTTTTTTCCCCAAAATTCTTTGTAGCTAGGTCTCTAGCTGGAACTTCCTGATAATTCAGAAGTGCACAATTTATGGAGTAATTGATACTTGGTGCTTTCAGAGGGAATACTCGCCATTGAAGCATCCATTGCAGTTGCTTCTTGTAAAAACCAGCAGACACGAAAAATATGGTTGTTCATTACGCAACTTATAAGCCTCAAAAAACTGCATTTTAAAAATTAGATACATTTGGGGTTGTTCATACTATGTGTCTGGTAACAAGATAGGCTCTGGAGATGGATATGTAATGGTGACTTAAAGTGGCCCCACCTTTGACCTTGTGATAGTTATCAAATAGTAGCACTTTCCCTAAGATTTTCTGAATTCTCTATATCTTCTGACTCAAACTTTAGTGCACCCCAAGTCCTAGAGTCTTGACCACAATTCTGAGTTTCTGATATAGTATGTCAGGAATGTAACTTGATAATGTATACAGTTACTAAATTCCTAAGTGAGGTTGAAGCTGCTGGTGTGGGTACACTTTGGGAGCTGGCATCCGGGACACAGAATTCAAGAATCTGCAGGCAGTTGTTGTGTGTGCCGGGGCTAAATATCACTAAAGAACAACGTACTCATTAGCGTAGAGGTTGCAACAGGGGTAGGAAATACTGAAATAAGCACAAATGTTACCCCTATGTTCAAGAAACCTACATTGTGATGGGAGAGGCATAAGATTTTACAGACAGCTCAGTTACCTTGCTGAATCGGTGTTACGTGTTTGGGGTCTCAGCAGGAATGGGAATGGCTAGATAAAACTGCACATTTCAGAAATGAATAATCTTTGGACTCATAGAAAACAAACCCAGGAAACTAGCCAGGGAAAACAAACTTGACATCTGCTTCCTTCCAGTGCGTTACAGGCAGCAAATTCAAGCATTAGTGGCAGTGCTTGTCACCACGTCGGTCGGGGGTCTCCAGAGAACAGAAGCTGTATGAGGGATTGATTGATGGATGAATAGACAGTGCAGTCTTTGGAGAGATGAAGACTTTCTGAGCTGTAAAACAGAGACCACAAGATTGAAGAGGACGGTTCCCAGAAAACCCTGTATTTCCCCCAAACCATTAATTATTGACCCTCTCCTTTTTTTGGAGACATTTCACCATGTACCCCTGGATGGTGTTAAGCTCACTATATAGATCAGGCTGACCTTGAACTCATAGACATCGGCTTCCTAGATGCTAAGATTCAAGGTGTGTACCACCACGTCCAGCCTATTGCCTTCTCTTAATGCCAACTTAGAATCATTTGCTTTAGTATGACTCCAGTAGGGAGTATCTAAAAGTCAGCCACCCCGTAATGAGTCTGAATCATCCAGGAGGATGGAACTCTGCTACTGCTACCTTCTCTTTCTTCCAACCTGCAATGTAATTTTTGTTAAGTCTGTGCATGAGTGTTGAGCATATTCGTGAGTCGGCTCCCTGTTACTGAAACAAACATCCAAGATAGTCAACTTGTAAAGAGAAAGGTTTACTTTGGCTCAGTTTTGGATGGTCTTTGACTGATTGGCCTCGTTGGTTTGGGTCCATAGAGAGACAGCACACCAAGCTATTTGCATTGTGGAAAGGTAACAAAAGAAAGAGTAGGAAAAGTCAGAGAGTTACTAGCCCCAAAGGCCAAGAACACATTCACAGTGCCTGAAAGACTTCTAACTAAAGATTCCACCACAAAGCTGGACCTAGTTCATGGTGGTTGGGGGCCATTTCAAACCCAAGCTGCAGTAGCAAGACTTAGAGGCACACGCCTCACCCAAGTGCACAGAGGTTGCTGGAATTTAGTCCATCAAATCCTCACAGACTGTTGACTTTAATTAGCTAACATTTTCTCACAGGTTACTCTATATCAATAGTATTTCAGTGATTTTTAGTTTGTTTTTCTTATTTGTTCAAGGGAGAAAGAAAACGCGCTATAAAGCGGTGGTCTTCCAACAAATCAGTCTAAACAAACA
Source organism: Dicrostonyx torquatus (assembly GCA_028555095.1). NCBI lineage: Eukaryota > Metazoa > Chordata > Mammalia > Rodentia > Cricetidae > Dicrostonyx > Dicrostonyx torquatus. The sequence continues at coordinate 4,361,734 of JAQHUG010000025.1, read as the reverse complement.
AACGTGTGGTTGCTGGTGATTCATAATAAAAAGGGGCAAAACATGAGAAAATCCCAGAAACTTCTGTGTTTGGTTTTCTAGCTGGGCCAGAACAAGTGGGTCGTCATCATTTGGCTGCTGGAAGCGAGGCCTCCGGCTTTGTTTCTCTCACGGTCAGCTTCTAGGACTGTGCCAAATTTCAGCTTCTTCACAGGACCAGAGCTTTGGATGACATCCTCATCCTTCCCTTCACATAAAAAAAAAAAAAACCCTTCCTCCTCAAGCCCTAAAAATACCGCTCGGCCTTGGAACACAGCCTCCTTTTCAGCAGCTCCTCACCAGAGCAGTTGCTGGACCTGGAGCAAGCCAAAACCAGGAAGAAAAAGACGCTGTTTGGTGGAAGCCAGCCCACATGTGGGTCTCCTTGAAATGTCCAGTTCACAGAAAGAACAAAAATCTTTCTTTCCTCTGCCACGAGATTTCAGCTCAGCCCTGCTCACGCTCTTTCTTTTCTTTTTTTGCGGGGGTGGGGGAAGGGCATGGATGTGGTATTTTAGTTTTTTTTGTTTTGTTTTGTTTTCTGGTGGGAAACAAATTGGCAAAACAAGATCCAAAGCATCTAGACTTTTCCTTCTTGCAACTGATAGGAAGCAGAGTTAGGCTACTTGGTGACTTTTTCCCAACTCTAGAATTTAACTTTAGAAATCTCATTGTAGTCAAACAAAATAAAATTTCTCAAGGAAATGTTGGGTAGACTTTAAGTCCTGTATGAGACCATTCAAGAACTCACTGGAGGACTATTCTGGATTCATGCCAATGTTGTCTATCTTTGTGTGGGGGGGGGAGTGTGTATGTGTGTGTGTGTCTTACACACACTAAGCAAGGTCGCTATCTCATAACTACACCCTCAGGCCTGACAGTGTTGTTTGGCTAACAGCCCCATAAAACCGACTGTTGTCACAGGCTGTAAGTAGGGCTGATGGGATAGCATAAGCACTGGGCAGAGGGAAAGCATAGCTGTTTTTAATTTCAAGAGGGATCCACACAGTGAGGTACTCGTTAGGGAGGGAAGGTGAAAGGTTAGGAACCCTGACAGAATCGTGAATGAGTTCTGGGCTAGGGGAGAGAACAAGGGGAGGACTCATATAAGAGGAGGTCAGTGTTGCTGGTACACATGGAGAGGATAGAAAACCAAGATGTTAGTACAGAACTGTGTGAAAAATGAGGAAAACAAAAAAACTATGGTAGAGGAAGGCAGTGGAGTCTGAGGGAAGGTGACTGTGAGTTCAAGGTCAGGCCCATACCAAGACTCAGTCTCAAAACAGCAAGTGAAGCAACCAATCATGAAACAAGCAGAAGGTTTGTGGTCAGGGAAGGGAGGTCAATGGTCTGAGGACAAAGGCGAAAAGGAGACGTTCTGGTCAGCCTTGTGGAATTCGGGAACAGGACCATCGGTTCTCTTAATGAGTCAGTCAGAGCAGTGTCTTCTGACTCATCCCACCCCAGCCTGCATCCCTAGACTCCTCCCTCACACAAGACTTCCCCAGAAAGACTTAGAATGTTCCCTCTTTCTAACTTCACTCTTTCTGCTTCCATTTTTGTATCAGGATTTTTTTCCTCCCCTGGACTTGTACCTGTGAAATCCTATACGTTCCTTCACAGATGCTCAGGGGCATATGGTCAAAATACATTCCATACATGTATGGAAATGCCATAATGAAACTCATTATGTAACAATAACAGCAGCAACAGCAACAATACTATATGTTAGCAAGCTTGCATAAAACCATAATAAAAGAATTCTGGTTTTACTGTCAGCCTGTTGAGTTTGAAGAGGAACAGGAGAGCAAAGATTGGGTGTGGGTGACTCTTTCTTCCCATCTTCTCTGGGCTCTATATTTAAATTTCCTGCATTTCCAAATAACTATTGTTGTATTTATTACTTTAGCTTCCTCACAATATTATACGGTGCCCGAAAAGACCACCAGTTTGCTAACTTACACGCCATCTTCCTCAGAATGCCCGATGATGCCTGAGCAAGGCTAGCTGCTTAGTAATTTACACGCCGGTCAGCAGCCCAAGGGAGTTAGAACAGCCTGGAGGGAACTACACTCAGAGGTGTGTGCATTGGGCACCAGAGGCAGTAGAGTAGGGCAGGACATCATGATTTGAATTCCAGTGTGATCACTCACACAAGACACCTCACTCCCTTTTGGATCCTGGTTTCTCAGAGAACAAGTAAAGAGAGCTTCTCGGTCCCATCCACACCCTGGAGCTGTTAAAGAGAAAAGCGACCCTCTGTAGGTGTTCACAGGTTAAGAACACCACGTGAACTGTGGGATTACTGAAAGAGTGGGTGCTTACTCCTTAGTCAGTCAAGCAGAGTGCATCGGCGTCTGTCACTCTAGGGGTGGGGACCACAGAGGCCAGACATGCACACTGATCATACTGTTCAACTGCACAATGATATCAACTTGACACAAGCTAATAGCCAGATACTGGCATGTGCACAAGTGAACGCAGGCTTTTCTTATGTCCATCAAATCATTTTTCAAGATGGGTGTAGTGACAGATGCCTGTCATCCCAGCACTTGAGAAGGAGAAGCGTGTGGTTGGGGCTAGCCTGGGTTATGCATATAATGAGATCCTGTCTCGAAACAAGCAAACAAAATGATTTCTTCTTTCCATTCATTTAGTGTACTTACCGCAAATTTCTGGCATGTTTGTATGCTTACATACTTTTTTTTAAAATTTTTTAAAAAATTTATTTATTAAGTATACAGTATTCTGCCTCCATGTATGCCCTCATGCCGGAAGAGGGCACCAGACCTCATTACAGATGGTTGTGAGCCACTATGTGGTTGCTGGGAACTGAACTCAGGACCTTTGGAAGAGCATCCAGTGCTCTTAACTTCTGAACCATCTCTCCAGCCCCCTACTTTGTTTAATCAGAAGAAACAAATAATGTTTTAGTGTCTAGGGAGTTGGTCTCTTCTCCCAGAGTTTTCTGTCGTTACCTAGCTCCCTCCCAGCAGGATGCTGTGCTTTTGCTGGAGGACTTCTGGGTGAGGGAGGTGAGGTGTGGCCCCCAACCCCATAGAATTCTTCACATACAAACCTTGTGTGTTTGGTTGGATTTTAATATAGTACAGTTTCAGTCATTTTCTGGACAATTGCATCTATGAGTAAACACAGATACAAACTTCTGTCTTCTATTTGTATTTAATAAAACACTAAATAATGTCACAATGTTTTAAGGATAAATCTGGAACAACTGCAACGTCACTTCATGTACAGAAAAATCAAATTTAAAATGGTTTTGGATGATCACATCATCTCTTTCAAAAAGTTTAAGTCTTTTACTTTTACTGGCTGTCATTTTATTCTTTTTGTTGTTGCTATATTTATTTATACTCTGTCTCTCTCCTCTTTCTCTCTGCTCCCTGACTGTCTCTGTCTCTCTGTCTCTGACAGTTGTGGGAGTTGGTTCTCTCCTTTCATCATGTGAGTCTTGGGATTGAACACAGGTCATCAGGCCTGGATGCATGATCCTTTCCTGCTGAGCCATCTCAATGGCTCCATTTTTCTTTTCTTTATAAATTAATTTCTTAGAAAATGCTATATCTGGATGATATATTTTGTACAGGTGGATTGCTGGTGCATAATTACCAAGTTTGGATCAGCCAAATGGCAAATTCCTGGAAAACAGTATCAAAAGCCATTGCTTGGAAGAGCCATAGACCAGGAGTTTGGTCAACCGAAAAGAGAGAGAACTGACCTTCTGAAAACTCACAGCTTCAGTCCTGTGTCCTCCAGACCCTTGTCTACTGTCTCCAATTCTTTGTTCTTCCTTTTTTTTTTTCAATTGCAATCAGTTCTTTTCAATTCACAAATGAGATAGTCTTTTGAGAGATAATCAACTTTTATTTTAAAAGCAATAGTAGAAACTAGTTCTTCCTATGAGGACTTGAAGTCTTTCTTCCTCTCATTTCTGTTCTTTTTGGTTCCACGAAACTCAAAAAATACAAAAAGGCCTAGCCTTCCACTGTCACCCAGCATCCAGCTCCTCCCCAGAGACCAGCAGTTAGCTCATCTCTCCATCTAGTCCCACCATGTATCTAGCCTAAGCTGTCATTCCTTCACATGTATCATAATGTGACAGAGCTTGTCTCTTTATGAACCAAACTACAGTTCGTTAGTTAAGTGAAGAAACCAAGAAGAATATGTGGGTGAAATCTGAGCTTGACTGTGATGAACATGGGGAGTGATAAGGAAGAGTGGAATACATTCCATGAGGGCAGTGGGGGCTTATGACGGGCCTGGTGCATGCTGGGTAACTGAGACAACACAGAAACAAGTCTTACTGTAGCAGAAAGTTCACCATAAGCACTAACAAAATACCAGGGCCATTGTAATCACAATTGTTGGTATCAACTGAGTGAGCAAGGGGGTGCCACACATTGTTCTCAGCCTCTAGACATTTTTTTACTTCATCCTCGAATCCTGCTATGTGGTAGCACTTCCTCGTCCTTTTGTATAGCAGGAAATGGAGTCTTGGGAAGACATCTAAGCTTCCAAGGATGTGCTGCTTATATGTAGTCAAAAAGTAATCCAGGTCAACTGTGAAGGACAAGAATGTTAAGACAAAGACATGTGGAGCGTTCTGAATGTTTCCTCTAGGGTTTGGGGGTTACTTTCAAAATGTTAGCTCCAACCTTGCTTTTAGCACGGGTAAAATACAACACAACTCCTTCACTGCAAAGAACTTGGACTCTGTACTTGTAAATCTTACTGTCATATTGTTTTGAGGTGACTTGAACCACTTTGTCTGTGTTTTGTTTTGTTTTTTAAATTCTTTAATCCCCAGCCCTCCTGTAGACAAGGTCAGTGGTTGTTGTTCCCTCGGAACCTCCCTGAACAGCATAGACCAATGCTCACTCTTGAATTTTCCCTATTTCTGAAGTCGCCATGAGACTTGAGTGTAATACATAGCCCAGGGGCATAACCTATGAAAAACATAAGACCCTGATTCATCTGAGCAGTGTTGAAACCCGGGAGGCTCAGAGGGGGTGTTTATCTTGTTTTCAGAGAGGGAAGTACACTACCCTGACTGACCAACCTGTATCTAAGGTCAGGGAATATCAGAGAATATTTACCAGTCACAAGTCATGAACCAAAAGGCATAAGGAGTAACTAAGGCTTGTCTCTCAAACACTGAGAAACGAGGCTTTGCATTTCTTCTTTACACTAAAAAGTGCTACATCAGGTGGTTTCTACCTGTGTGACACAGCATTGCGTAACGTTTGAGGAGGAGCTCACAGATAGAGGAAACATTATATGTGTTATGAGATGATAGAGTCACTATGAAATGATTTGAAAGTGAAGATCAGTTCAGAACAACACAGAGCAAGAAATAATACTTAAGGAAGATGTTTGTGGGGAGCAGAAATGGAATAAAAGAATACCAAAATATCAGAGCGGACACTAATGTTGTCTGTTTAATGGAAACCAGCAGCATAGCTCACCAAAGCAGAACTGCCCAGTCAGTGTGTCCCAGCCTCAAAAAAGTTACGGATGGACCATGGAATGTTGATCCTCTTGGCCTTAAAGTAGCAGTTGGGACGTGACCTTGGGACCGTCTTTAGCTGTGAGATAACTGGACAAGGGTCCCTTGAGAGTAGCCCGGGCTGTGCTAGAGTTTGGCTGTATTCCCTCTATCCGCAAAGAGGCAAGCACAATAGCATCTATGCCCTTGTGTTTAGCGGAACCAGGAAGGACTTCAGCAGCCAACTAAAAGTGTGATGGGCTCTGCCGTTGTCAAGAGACCCCTGTAATTTTTGGAAAGCTGATGTTCCAGGATGCCTGGGGCAGGGCACCATGCCCAGAAGGCAGCCAGCTGAAGACAAGGTGCTGGAAGGGAGAATTGTGATCCTGGGTGATAGCTCAGGATGACAGCTTCAAAGCTGTATCAGGCCCTTCTCTAGGTCTGTGACTAATGTACCCTTTGACCAACTTAACAACCGAGAACTATTTTAGTATGCAGATATTTTAAAAATTATGGCTTCATCAGCTTTTAAAGTATATGATGTGTAAAAGAGTTCAAATTGGTTAATATTCTACTTCCATTATCGCAGAAAATTCAACATTATATTTTGTTAGTGAAGGAAGACAAGGAGCCTGGGCCAAGTCTTCATACATCATTTCAACAGATATAAAAAAAGATGTGGTCAGGACTTCCTTCCTTTCTTGTGCAAAGATCGCCATGGTGCTAATTATTAAGAATGCAGAAGCTGCATCGCTTAAAATCTTCTTCTTCTTTATGTTGTTTTCGAGACAGGGTTGCTCTGTGTAGTCTTGTCTGCTCTGGAACTCACTCTGTAGACCAGGCTGGCCTCGGACTCAGAGATTCACCTGCCTCTGCCTCCCTCTTGAGTGCTGGGGCTAAAGTTTTGTGCCACTACTGCCCCAATAAAAAGCTTTTGATTAGAAAAGTGTCATATTTTGAGCACAAAGCAAGGTATGGATATTTGCATGTGTGTGCATGTGCACGCGTGATGTGTGTGTGTGTGTGTGTGTGTGTGTGAGAGAGAGAGAGAGAGAGAGAGAGAGAGATAGATCAAGATCTAGCTCACTTTTTCTTTAAAAGTTTTAAAAATACATTTTTTAGAAATTAAGACATGTTCAGTATTCAATACTTTCCTTAATATGGTAGACATACATTTGCTTTATTTTATTAAGAAAAGAAGGTAAGAAGATACGAATAAATAGCCTTTTTAAAGTCATCTATATAGATACAGCCAAATCTCTCCCATGCTTCTTTAGGTATTGTACTCATATTGTCATTTTTCCTTTATGTGTGATGATAGAAAAAAATCATTGGGAAGTACTCTCAAAACCACCCTTTGCTACTAGGAAATCCTCGACTATTTTTCTTGCATGCACAACAGTGAGGAAGGAGCAGGGAATGGCATGCTACTATATGGAGGAACCGCTTAACTGAAACAATTGTTATTTGTATTTATTTATTTTTAACAAGAGTCAGGAAATTTCCAGAATGTTGGGAAAACAAAGAGAAGATTTTTCTCTTTGTTTCAATTGTTTTAGGCATGCAACTTAATTTTTGTTGGGCTGGAGAGAAAGGATTAACAGGTGAAAATTAAGCCTTGTAAACTTAAAATAAATGTATTTTATTTATATCATTTAATATGTGAAATATGCAAAAGTGATGCAAGGCTACGAATGGCATGTCTGGTGAGGCCAAAAAGAAGTCGTGAGGACAGCCAGGTACCCTGCTGGCCACTGCCTTTATCCTCCAGCCTGAATCTTCTCAAATTATCCATAGGAGATTTATCCACATACTCAATAAGAAAAATATTTCTAATTATATCCAACCATTCTTAATATGAATGAGAATCATGCAGAGACGCTGGATTGCCAAGAGAGTTTTTGCCAGACAATTCCTTTTGACTTAAGAAAGAAGAGGCAGCTGCATTGTTTCCATAGCTATCCATATAAAAGAGTCCCGCACAAGGCTGACTCGTCCTGCTTTAAAAAGCTCCAAGGTAGGTGGGAGCAGGACACTGGCCACTGCCTGGGCTGCAGCTCCCAGTGTTTTCATATCTGCGAATTCTGGTGCCTTGGGCTTCCCATAGCCAGTGGGATTTTATTGCTCAACTTATAAAGTGCCTTCCTTTTTCTCTCGTACAGGACCCTCTTATTTCCCAGCCACATCTTTTCATTTACCAGTAAGGTAAGGAAGGCTTGGACTAACCAGTCCCTGGAGGTTTGGTGGGGAGTGTCTGGTTTCGTGTCACTTAGCATCCTTTGAGAAAGCGCTTGTCTCAGGAAACACTAACAACTGCATCTAAGGAGAGGAAGTGGGAAGAGAGGGAGGACTTTCATCCGTGCATTGGTGACTCGGGCATTTGTCGCAAAGGACAAGGGAGCAAAAAGAAATTCTAATATATTTCTTACATATATTCAGTCTCTACAAGAAACACAACAAACAATCAGAAAACTACTAAAATCCCCTTGGTAGAAAAGCTCAGATTTTTTTTTTTTTTTTGTAAAAGTATGTCTTGCTGTTAGAATTCATTCAATAAACATGATCTCTAGGGAGGAAGAAAGAAAGTACTTAGAACAATGGCTCTTTTAAACTTTTTATAGGCCTGCAGAAAAGTCACCATATGAAACCAGAACATAGTGATATTCTTTAATATGGGAACAAGACATTCAGTAGCCCTGTTACTACTGCATGCTGCTTCTCTGAAGAGGGAGACTGGGGGAGTGGATTTAAGTGAGGGACGAGCATTTGAGCCTGCAGTATTGCACCAGGATTCCGTCCCCACCTCGCATTGTTCTGCCACCTGTACCTAGAAGTAGCGAAGGACTAGCTGCCAGGTCTCATGTTCTGTACAAGGAAACTTAGAGCACGGGGAGCCT
>JAQHUG010000025.1:4323129-4335424 GCA_028555095.1 Dicrostonyx torquatus | reverse complement strand
GCCACTTCTGCCCAGATCGAGATGAACAAGAAGAGGGAGGCTGAGTTCCAGAAGATGCGCAGGGACCTGGAGGAGGCCACCCTGCAGCATGAAGCCACAGCAGCCACCCTGAGGAAGAAGCACGCGGACAGCGTGGCTGAGCTTGGGGAGCAGATTGACAACCTGCAGCGGGTCAAGCAGAAGCTGGAGAAGGAGAAGAGCGAGATGAAGATGGAGATCGACGACCTTGCTAGTAATGTAGAGACAGTGTCTAAGGCCAAGGTACATGGTTGGAGAATTGATATTAATGATTCTAATCCATATGGACACATCAGTTTGCCTAGGGCACTTCATATACGTTGTCACTCATTTACAGTAATACAGAAGTGTGAGAAAAGGCAAGCACATCACACCATTTCACTGTTAGCAGGTGACATGCGTACAAGTCATTTGTGTTCTTCAGGTTTTCAGCTGCATAGGACAGGTTGCTCATATTTTTTATTATATGACAATGTTCTAGTATATGTAAAAGCAGTGAAGTATTTTTAATATCCTCTTCCAGAACAGAACATATAATTCTTACAGAATCATGAAATCAGAATCTAATCTTCAAACTTTTCTATTGCTATTGCACATAGCTTTATAATTTTACTTTATTTTAAGGAAAAGACATTGTCTAGACCACATAATTTAATAGGAGAATTTGATTTATTTGTTCAAGACAACGTTTTTTCCTTTGTAGAGAAATTAGATACAACAATGGTTATTCTCCCCGAGCCTCATCATTCTTTCTTTCACACCGTCTTTCAGGGAAACCTAGAAAAGATGTGCCGCACCCTGGAGGACCAGGTGAGTGAGCTCAAATCAAAGGAGGAAGAACAGCAGCGGCTGATCAATGACCTGACAACCCAGAGGGGACGCTTGCAGACCGAATCTGGTAATTCTCCGTCTTCGATGGTGTCTGAGCATAGAGATGAGGTAGTTAAGAATAAATGACTTGGTGATATGAGCAGCTGAGAACGTGGGTGATTCAAGGTCATGACTAGTTCAAGCTCTACTCCACAAAGGTCACGAGGATTTATGTGCAGAGCAGTTGCTGGGATCAGGAGTCACTCCAGTGGAAAGCATGGCTTCTATCTCAGTCCGTGTTGTTTGCTGTTGCTATTCCTATTTTCCAGTTCAGGGGATCAAACCCAGGGCCTGACACAGGCTAAGCAAGTAGTCTGCCATGAAGTCATGTCCTCAGCCCTACCTATTCTTTTGTTTATGTCAGCATAAACGCAATCTCTGAATGGGGCAATGCACATGAATGCCCATCTCTCAATCATCTCTCAAAGTCCTCAGTGGGTAATGCCTCACCAGCCTGGAGTACTGAGTTCAATCTCCAGATCCCAGACAAAGATGGGAGGAGAGAACTGACTCCACAAAGTTGTCCCCTGACTTTCACATGACTCTTATAGCAATCATACACCCACATCCACCCCCCCACACACACATGTGTACGTGCATGCATGTGCAAGTCTCTATAAGTAGGTTTTGGATACTTGTTTGGACAGTCAGTACCAAATTTTGTGTAACACAGTATAAGAAAAATGTCATGATGGAGCAGGAAAATTTAAATTTAAACTGTATTTATTCATCTGGATCGCTATGAGAGTTTCATTAGAGCACCCAGAGATTTTGCACACAGCCTGAAAAGGTCAGTAGATAATTTAATCATCCGAACTCTCAATCTGGGGTGCTGAGCGTTAAATTTACTTCTCAAATGGGCTTCGGAAGGTGTTCCTCCCTTAGAGAACAGCAGTACTGGTTCTTCTGTTTCCCAGGTGAATTTTCACGGCAGCTTGATGAGAAGGAAGCACTGGTGTCTCAGCTATCAAGAGGGAAGCAAGCCTTTACCCAACAGATTGAGGAATTAAAGAGGCAGCTTGAAGAGGAAGTAAAGGTGATTATTGATCTAAAGCTGGTGATCGAAAACATTTTGTTCTAAGTATTGATCCTAAAAGGAGCCAGTTCCATCAGCTTTGAGGAGACTGGATACTTAAATATCTAGTACAATGAAGTTGTGACATTCTCCATAGGCCAAGAACGCGCTGGCCCATGCCCTGCAGTCTTCCCGCCACGACTGTGACCTGCTGAGGGAACAGTATGAGGAGGAGCAGGAATCTAAGGCTGAGATGCAGAGGGCGCTGTCCAAGGCCAACAGCGAGGTGGCCCAGTGGAGGACCAAATATGAGACGGACGCCATCCAGCGCACGGAGGAGCTGGAGGAGGCCAAGTATGTGCCTGTTTGGGAGAGACTGGCACAGGAAACTTTACGCATCCATGCCACAGCATTGCAGACCAGCTTCTGTTTGCCGGACTGTCACAATAATCCCTGAATAGAATGAGCACATCCCTGCCCCACTGACTTAAAATCCAGTGGCGGTAACAAATAAATGCTAACCACAGAGCTTGCTGTTGCTTGTCGAGTGCTCCAGGTTCATTGTGGCTTCTTTACCAACTGGTTCCTCTGTAAGCCATAGTCTTTGTAGGTCTCCAACTAGTTCACTCTGGGTTCTTAGCAAGACCGTCCCTAAATACCTAGCATTCTTGCCAAAGGAGTACAATGTTTTATTTCTCTTCATGGCACTTACATCCTAAAGCTGTTACTAAGAAACTGCAGACTTGACTGCTGTTGATTGCTCTTACGTCTTTGTGAGCTTCACAAAGTGGGTGACATTTGTCCACTGCAGTGTAGTCATGTCTGGTCCTTAAGAGCACCCCCGTGACTTTTATTGAATTATTAATCTTTAATTAATATTATATAACTAATATATCTAATTATATTACACATTAATTGTATAATATAAAATATAATTAATAATTATAAATACTTCATTTTCAATACTCTTCAATGTAGTGATAGTTCATATTTTTTAATATGGTTTCTCCTCCCTAAAATTTATGTAATCTTCAAGGAAGAAGCTGGCTCAGCGTCTGCAGGCGGCTGAGGAGCACGTGGAAGCCGTGAACGCCAAGTGTGCTTCCCTGGAGAAGACGAAGCAGCGACTGCAGAACGAGGTGGAGGACCTCATGCTGGACGTGGAGAGGACCAACGCGGCCTGCGCTGCCCTGGACAAGAAGCAGAGGAACTTCGACAAGGTGATTCCCAAAGCATCCTCTCTCTGCTCTGCATACCTTCCCCTCTCCTTTGCAGCAGCTCACTGCTCTTGGTTTTCCAGATCCTGGCAGAGTGGAAGCAGAAATACGAGGAAACACATGCCGAGCTGGAGGCGTCCCAGAAGGAGGCCCGCTCCCTCGGCACTGAGCTCTTCAAGATGAAGAATGCCTACGAGGAGTCTCTGGATCAGCTAGAAACCCTGAAGCGAGAGAATAAGAACTTACAGCGTGAGGCCCTTTCTCTCCCGACAGTACCCATGACTCGGAGGGGTCTCTCCTCTATGTCATGCTTTGACCACGTCCTTACATCTGCCCCTTCCCATTAACAGAGGAGATTTCTGACCTCACGGAGCAGATTGCAGAAGGAGGGAAGCGCATCCATGAACTGGAGAAAATAAAGAAACAAGTAGAGCAAGAGAAATGTGAACTCCAGGCTGCTCTAGAAGAAGCAGAGGTACAGGCTGCATGCTTGGTTAATCAACATTTTTAGGGAGAATTGAGTCCACCCACAGGGCGAGTAAATAAATGCGGGGCAGTTATCAGTGTGTGGCAAAACTCCAGCATGCTTCTTTGTTGTTTGCTGATGTCGCCTCTCACTGTCTTTAAGGCATCTCTGGAGCACGAAGAGGGAAAGATCCTGCGCATTCAGCTGGAGCTGAACCAAGTCAAGTCTGAGATCGACAGGAAGATTGCTGAGAAGGACGAGGAGATCGACCAGCTGAAGAGAAACCACATTAGAGTCGTGGAGTCCATGCAGAGCACGCTGGACGCTGAGATCAGGAGCAGGAATGACGCCATCAGGATCAAGAAGAAGATGGAGGGAGACCTCAATGAGATGGAAATCCAGCTGAACCACTCCAACCGCATGGCTGCCGAGGCCCTGAGAAACTACAGGAACACACAAGGCATCCTCAAGGTTGGTGGCACCAAGAGATGGTGCCAGGCAAGGGGGTGACTTGGCCTGAGGACGCGGTGTCTCATTGATTGTTTATTGCACAGGACACCCAGCTGCATCTGGATGATGCTCTCCGGGGCCAGGAGGACCTGAAGGAACAGCTGGCCATGGTTGAGCGCAGAGCCAACCTGCTGCAGGCTGAGATTGAGGAGCTGCGGGCCACGCTGGAGCAGACAGAGAGGAGCAGGAAGATTGCAGAGCAGGAGCTGCTGGATGCCAGTGAGCGGGTGCAGCTGCTGCACACCCAGGTGGGGTTTTGCGCAAAGACTTCCCAGCAGTAGATGCTTATGCTTCCACATCTCAGAACATTAAAGTCTGGACTTTTCATAAGACAACCAGGTTTTAACTTCTGCCAAATTTCACTATTACTGAGAAGTTTCCTGTTTTATGTTAGCAATCGTTATTGATCCTCTCCCTAGAACATTTGAAGGGTGTCTGCACTCTGCTGTATCAGCATACCTAATCATGCTTACAAGCCACATTGACATTGTGAAGGAATGGCATGTCACAAGCATCCGTTGCAATGTTACTTATGCGCAAGGATGGTCTGATTGGTACATGACAACTATAAAATCATAAAGCTGTCTCATCTGCCTCTAATGCACACGAAGATGCTGACTATTCCGCAGCCTTTCTATCTTTTTCTATGGACAACTGTGGTATAGAACAGAATTCTTTAATGTTGAAGGGCATTTCTTTTACTTACAAATTTTTGTCTTAAGTTTTTCAAGAAGTAACTACCACTGAGTGCTTTGATAACATCAGAAAGTGTAACTCTTCTTTTTAACCAGAACACCAGCCTCATCAACACCAAGAAGAAGCTGGAGACGGACATTTCCCAAATGCAAGGAGAGATGGAAGACATTGTCCAGGAAGCCCGCAATGCAGAAGAGAAGGCCAAGAAAGCCATCACTGACGTGAGCAGAATCACATTTATGCAGACGGAGCAGTGAGACATCCTGATGCCGATAGCTTTCTTAATGTTCTTGTCAGGCTGCCATGATGGCGGAGGAGCTGAAGAAGGAGCAGGACACCAGCGCCCACCTGGAGCGGATGAAGAAGAACATGGAGCAGACGGTGAAGGACCTGCAGTTGCGTCTCGATGAAGCCGAGCAGCTGGCGCTGAAGGGCGGCAAGAAGCAGATCCAGAAACTGGAGGCCAGGGTGGGTTTCTCTGTTTGTCCTTTCCCGTGTGTTTCCAATGCCTCATTGGAACAAAATTCTTCAGAGCCTCCCTTTTGCAGGTGCGTGAACTGGAGGGCGAGGTTGAGAGTGAGCAGAAGCGGAATGTGGAGGCCGTCAAGGGTCTGCGCAAACACGAGCGGCGAGTGAAGGAGCTCACCTACCAGGTAGGCAGTGGTCCTTAGCAACTGCTGCCCCTCCAGATGTGCGAGACACTCACAGTGGTAGCACGTGCTTTGGGAGTAACGCCCTGTGGTTCTTACAATCTTGCAGACAGAAGAAGACAGGAAAAATATTCTCAGGCTTCAGGATTTGGTGGATAAACTCCAGGCCAAAGTGAAATCTTACAAGAGACAAGCGGAGGAGGCTGTGAGTATCTTCAGGGGAGGGAAGAGCAAAGTCTTTGGATTGAGAAAAGCTACCAAATAATTTGATTTGCTGCCTCACTTAGTATATAAGTTGTTTTCTGCATACAGAAGTATACAGACTCTGTACTTCAGGGGTGTGTACATTCTTTATACTTTTTTGTCTATTGCTTCTAGTATTAATAGCTTTTAAGGGAAAACCCTACATTCCAAAGGAAACCCGCAAAAGATTTAAAAGCAGAAACAATACAGGTTGTTTTCTGAGGTCGTGGTGGGAAAACAATATGGAGATAAGAAATATACACAGAACTCCCCAGACTCCTAGCCACTAATGAGCAAACTGAAAAATAATTCTTGGAGGCTAGAGAGATGGCTTAGCAGTTAAGGAGACTGGTTGCTCTTCCAGGGACCCGTGTTCAGTTCCCAGCACCCATAACCATCTGTAACTCCAGTTCCAGGGGACTTGACACCCTCTTCTGGCCTCTGTAGGCCCCAGGCAAACAAGTCATTTACAGATTTACATGCAGGGAAAATATCTGCGCATATAAAAAATAAAAGTAAAAAATAACTTGGGATAAAATATGCATTAGAAAAGCATGATTGCCAGATAATTATTTATTATAAATAAAATTACAAGTAAGGCGCAACTTTTACAAATATATGGAATACAGCTAAAATTACTTAGAGGGCTAATCCATTGCTTTGTGAGTTGTTAGCATTAATCAAAAATAAAAATAAACAAATAAATTCATATTCAATCTAGAAATTAATACTAAAAACACAAATGGAAGCAAAAAGTTCTGATAAAATAAAGGTAGGAATTAACTGATTCGAGTGTGCTATTTCCTAACTTGACATTTTAATAGTACCTGATAGCTTTGGAGAATTAATAAAACAAATACATTTATAGCTAGCTTAATGAAGAAAATTAGAGGAAATGCAAATAGAACATCAGAATGAGAAGGGAAACATGCCTTGTACATAGAGGAGTGTTTTTAGTGTAGTGTCTTTAGCTCTAGCGACCACTTTTTCTGAAGAACATGTGTTAGCCTGCTACTGTTGAAAAGGACCCAGGTCCGGATAGGTCTTTCAGAATTTCAAGGGACAGATAATCCTCAGCTATGTGAGCTGTTCAAGAGCAATGAGAAAAAGAGGCGAAGCTTTCCAATTCACATTACAAAGCTCACATAACCCTCATACCAAAGCCCATCCAAGGGAGGACGGGGGAAGAAATGAAGGCAGCCTTGCTCCTGACTGCCATCACAGCCCAGGTGCGTTACCAAATACTAAAACCCACTCAGCACTAAAAGCCGTACTTAACTGAAGGAATTGTCTGTCAGTGAATAAATAGGCTTAAGTCCTACAATGTCGTCATCGGGAATCTGGCCATACAATTGTGATATCAAAATCAGGAAGGAGGAAACAACCACTTTGTGCCAAAATGATCTACAGTAAACATCAATGGACATTCCAGTGTTTTAAATGACTATTAAATCATCCTTAATATGATAAGGAATAACTAATTTCAGTTAACAATTATCACCTAACAGCTAGCATTACTCAGCCGGCTTTTCATGTTCTTGACTTCTCTGATCTCCTTTCCCCCCTTGCTTTATTTATGGCATATGTCGATTCAGATATTTTGTTGTCATGGCTGGAGAGATGCTTCAGTCACTAAGAGCACTAGTTGCTCTCCTAGAGGATCTGAGTCTGGGTCCCAGCACCCATGCCAGGCAGTTAACAACAAACAATCTGTAACTCCAGCTTCAGGAGATGCAAGCCCTCTTCTGGTCATCAAGAGTGTCTATAAACACACACAAAAACAGACAGGCAGGCACACACACACACACACACACACACACACACACACACACAAATAAGATCCTTACAAAAAGATATTTTGGTTGAAAAATGGAAATGAGATGATTTTGGGACACCAATCTTGAAGCATAAAATTACTTTCAATGGTAAGCAAGATCTCGATCTTGGAAAGGGTACGATGCCAATTCCTCTTTCTGCCAGTCTACAGGGCTTAGAAAGATTGCAGCATGGGTCTATTATGATTCTGTTTCTATTCTCAGGAGGAGCAGTCCAACACAAATCTATCCAAATTCCGCAAGATCCAGCATGAACTGGAGGAAGCTGAGGAGCGGGCTGACATCGCAGAGTCTCAGGTCAACAAGCTGCGGGTGAAGAGCCGTGAAGTTCACACGAAAATCATAAGTGAAGAGTGAGCGAGTCCCAATGCTGTGGGATGACTGAAGAGAGGCACAAAATGTGGAGCCTTTGGTCATGTCCACATAGGATTCTATCCCAGCCTATTGAAAGGAAATAAAGAACCCAAGTTCTTTTGCAAACAGCATCCTTAGGCTGGCCCTGTCTTTTGTCACCTTCCTAAAACAGTGACCAAGTTTGAAAACTCTCGGGCTGTTTAATAGTCACAGCCAACCTGCTACTAAGAAATATGCGTGCATTCACATGTATCTTTGGTTTATTGAGGCATTTTAAGTTGATAAAGGTGTCACTTATCAAGAAAGCCTGTTCTAGTGAATAGAACTCTAGAAGTCATTCCTATTTCTTCTTAGTTATCCCTGGTATCTTGGTATTGTCACATCCCAGGTAGCCTCTACATCCCTAACATAAACCCAATTTTTCAGATATAGGCAAAGTATGGTTCTAAGGTTATTTCTACAGAGATAATTCACACTAACCATGTCACTGATTCTCCTTGTTTAATAACGGCCTAAAGAAAACAAACACCAAAATTCTCCACTATCTCATAAAAACTCTTTCCAACATTAATATTAATGCCATGAATATATAATTAATACTATAGTATATGCATTGGGTCTTCTGTATGATGATATCAGTTGGAAATAACTTTTTCTCATGAAAGCTGTAGGTG
Organism: Dicrostonyx torquatus; assembly: GCA_028555095.1. Taxonomy (NCBI): domain Eukaryota; kingdom Metazoa; phylum Chordata; class Mammalia; order Rodentia; family Cricetidae; genus Dicrostonyx; species Dicrostonyx torquatus. The sequence continues at coordinate 4,326,876 of JAQHUG010000025.1, read as the reverse complement.
CCTATTAAATCTGGAAACATAGAAAACATTATTCTTTAAGTTATAATTTGGTATCGATAAGCTATGTGCCTATTTTTTGCATTCTTTATAGCCTCCTCTGTAATCATATGAAGAGCCTAAAATCAATGGCTAAGAGACCAGACCAAAAGTCTCAAAGCAGTTTACTCAAATGCATATAAAAACAGACATGATAGCTATCTAGATTATTGAGACATTTTCCTAGAAGATTAAAGTTTTAGAACTGGAGGCAGCTTTGATGCACAGCCAAAAACGCAGCCTTCCTAGACAGCATCCGGTAAAAGCTAAATGCTAACTTCCCATCCGAGCCCAAAGCAGAAGTGTCTTGGCTTAAGTGGCAAGTCTGAGACTGATTTCAGTCAGGCACGTGGAGGTAGCTTAGCAGGTAACCCAGTTTGCACTGGTCTTAGGAAGAGCATAGGGTTGCTCTCCTGCTGTATTGGCCTAGCTTTCATTCCCCCCCTCCACTTTACCCATCATTGTTTAAGTATCTTATAACTTGGTAGTAACAACAACAACAAAACAAGGCCTTGCTTTCTCCTTCCTGGAAAGATTTTTTCAGAGTAGATCCAAAGTCCATCCTAAAATTCCCATCAAATCCTATTCGTAGAATTATGACAACGTTCGCTCTGAGAACTGTTAGTCGCATTTCGCAGGTACCCAATAAAGAAACAGATACAAAAGAAGCAAAGTGATGTACCTGATGGAGCAAAGCAGCTAATAGTTGGCTAGGCAAGTTCCTGGTGGATGGTTGCGCTGCCCTTCAAACCCCTTCTTGGTGCCTTCAATGAATCCACTCCAGACAGAGGAGTGTCACTAGTGGGTGTGCTGAGCTCACATCAATTGCCCAAGTCTAAACTGCTGTGTGACTTGTGGGACTCTCCACTATTCTTTGAACTTGGTTGCTTTGTTTGAAAAATGAGAAATGCGGATTGCACAGTCCCTTGCAGTAATAAAATCATGTGACCATTACAACCTGCATTTCTAGGTATCTACTTTCACGTGGCAGCTTGTTTTACCTCATCAGTGGAATAGAGCTGGGTGCAAAACAAGACCTTGTGGGGGCTCGGTCTCAGTCACCCAACGTTTGCTTTCAGAGAGGTGCAAGGCTACTCAGACAGCAAAGCAAACAAGCGTTGAAACAGGGAACAATGTTCAGGTGTTGTTTGTAAATATGCACCAAACTGGCTGCTGGGCAAGGCAAACTCGTTGGCATGAGTAGTCAAACATTTTTGGTTTTTAGTATTTCCTCACATACATCCACTTCATAGAGGAAGCAGGGTTCCACAGGCAACTTGATTTCTCTTTTCTTAATGAGAGAATGTGTGTGGCAAGGCAGCAGGTTGGAGACAGGTCTCTCTCAAGTGGGAAGGGGGTGACTTGACAATGAGTCAGAGGTAACTGACCGCAGGGAAACAAAAGCAGCTGTCTCTTTGGCTGTTCTTCATCAACCAGATTTTGAAATTAAGCTTTGAAGCATCCTTCAAAAAAGACAATGGATTGTAAAACAAACAAACAAAAACAAAAAAAATCCTGTCTTCTTGAAAGGAAGCAGCAGTGTTTCAGTGACACTCGGTAAGCTGCAGAAAGTTTCCTCTGGGGCATAGAATTGCAATTGTGCGGGCAGCTGAGAGCCTTCCCACAGGGCACTCAGTGAAACACAAGAGCTCCAGGCAACAAAGTCCAGGGATTCCAGAACTCAGCAGTCTTTAAAACAACACCTTACATTATTCCAAGGACGGATCATTTTCCTATCACCAACAACTCAAATTATTTATAGGAGATTGGTTCATATACTTAACCCAATGTGAGAGGAAATCTTTCTAATTATATCCAAACATCTTTAATATGAAGGGAATTAGGCTTGGAGACCTTCATTGCCAAAAACACGTTTTGCCAAATATGTTTTAAGAAAGAGGAGGAGGTTACGTGTTTTCCATATTTGATCCTATAAAAGTACCCTTGGTATGAGAATGACTTGTCTTTCCTCATAAAGCCTCAAGGTAAGAGTGTGTGAGGACAGGGCTCTGTGTGGACGGGAAGGGATGCCTGGCTGCTAGCGTGCATGCCACACATCCTGGCTCCCGCTGCCCCTGGCAGGCCTTCCAGAGAAGCAGCAACTTACTCTGTAGCAATTGTAATTAGATGTTGTGGTCTTCCCAGTCATTTCCTGGGTTCCTCAGATAAGAACTGCGCTCTGATTGGGAGTCACTAGCATTTACTCAGAAGGCATTTGCTTTCTTTACTTACAGTCCTGACCCACTGTGGAGGTTGCATCACTCAAGGTAAGGCCCTTTTTTTTTTTTTTTTTTTTAAATTTCTTTTGGAGTGCGAGGAATCTTCTTTAGCATTGGGAAAGTGTCTCTTGGGGTTGGAAAATGAAAAGCATTTCAATGTCATGGCTGACCATGCTTTCTACTGAAAATCTCCAAGGGGGCTTAGGAAAGTAGGTCTCATTAATCCAGACCCTTTGCAGTGTCTGAGTGGCTTCCTCGGAGTCTTGGGGTTTTGTGCATGAGGTTTTTCTCTGTCCAGCTCTGAAGTTTGTCTTGTAAGTGATGACAGCATGAGGTGCAACATGGTCTACACATGTCAAAGGAGAAGCGTAAGCATCCTAGGCTCCCGCTTTTAGCATAATTAATAAGAACTGTGAGATGGAAGGTAGAACACATCAACCCTTACCTTACCAAAGCGTAAGTCTGCGTAATGCCTCCTAACCTCTCAAGTAAAATTGAAGTGGTGAGAAAAAGGCTTCAGCCAGACAAAGCACTTTAATTTTGATATACCAGTTATTGCGGTTTGAATGGAAAAATGGGGGAAAAGTTTACCCCAAGGAGCTTTCCCAGGAAAAGTATCTTTTGAAATTAGAATACAGATTCTATATGAAGGCTATTGGCAGGGTTCATGAGTGGTGACAAGAAGTAGGTTTGAAAGGAAAAAGTTGGGGGAAACATTTAAAGGACTATGAATAAAAGAGCAAGAAACCACAGTGAAGTGTGTCAAAATTCTGATGCAGGGATAGGATTAATGGCCTGCAAGAAAATGTCATTTTTGACATAAACGATGCCAAACCAAGCTCTTCACATTTCTGATTTCTCTTCTAGTGTGTAATCTTTGTCATTGCTGAGTCTGTAAGGGAAATAAAAAAACGAGACTCTGCACATACAAGGGAGTTCCTAAAACTTTAGCCACAGATCCTGATTTTGACAAGGCAGCTAGCTCGGAGCCTTTCTCAGCATCCAGCATGTGTTCTCGGAGGTGTGAAGGATGCCAGAAAGAGGAGAACTCCCTGCTGCAAGGTGCTGAAATTCCAATGGGAAAGAAAGAAAGTACAAGGAGCCAGAGAACATTTTAGCATCTTCTTTACTTGGTGTTTTGTAGGAGCCAATGGTAGGCAGCTTCTAAAGGTTAATATACATAACAAACGAGGCACCGGAAACAGCCCTGACAGCCCTCACAGTAGGCGAGCAGCAAACAACTACCTCTAACTGTGTGATTAAGTACTCGTCAGCACTGGCAAGGACCAGGGAGCCTGACATTTCAACCACAGGGCAGCCAGGGAGGTGGTTAGATCTGGGGCAATGCATCCACCCAATTGTCAGGGAATAAAAAAAAAATTGCATGTGATTCTAATAGCTCAGTTTTAAAATTTCTACCATTTGTCCATCTGCCAGGCAGGTTCTCTCATTGGGCTACCCACCAATAGCCCGCAGCCATGAGTTCGGACTC
>JAQHUG010000025.1:4275633-4317647 GCA_028555095.1 Dicrostonyx torquatus | reverse complement strand
CACGTGCTTAGTTCAACAGCCTGGAGCAGCTGTGCATCAACTTCACCAACGAGAAGCTGCAGCAGTTCTTCAACCACCACATGTTCGTGCTGGAGCAGGAGGAGTACAAGAAGGAAGGCATCGAGTGGGAGTTCATCGACTTCGGGATGGACCTGGCCGCCTGCATCGAGCTCATCGAGAAGGTTCGTGTGCCCCTTCCAGATCACCGCTGTGTGGTGTGGAAAGAAAATACAGTAAAATCGTGGCGTGTGTGGTGGCCAAAGATTACTACCTATGAACGAGATGAGGGAAGTATGCTGGTAAAAAACGAGACAAAATGTTTTCCTTTAAAAATGTCCATTCTCTGACAACTTTGCAGACACATATTACTCCCCCTGCCCCCACACACCAACTCTGGACCCCTCCCCTCCTCAACAAGTCAATCTCCTACTCTTTTTTTTTGTTTGTTTTGGATCCATTGAGCATGGGGGGGAGGAGATTGCTTATCCACATCATGGGCAACTTACCAGTGGAGGCACCACAGGAGAGAGCCCCTCCTTCTCCAGCTGCCACTGACTAATTGCAGCTCATCAGGGCAGGGCAGAGCCTAGGGAGACCGCCCATTCCTAGGTGAAAGATGAGCAGCCTCCATCTCGTGCAGGTGTTGGGCAGGTAGCCACAGCTGCTGAGTTCATGAGGATAGTGGCCAGCTGTGTCAGTTCCTGAAGACAGTGCTTCACGACACCCATCCCCAAGCTTTAGGCTCCCCCATTCTTTCTGTCCCCTCTTTTGAGACAGAATATGTTCTACAGGGTCCACGGTTTTATGCCTACCCAGAGCTTACAATCAAAGCCTTAACACTGAAAGCTATCCTTAAGTATAAAAGTTTAGCACTTATTAAAGTATTTTTATTTACTTCTCCCGCATCCTTAGAGTCACTATTATTGACTTCTGAAATACAAATGTCTAATGCTGTCAACCGAGGCTTCCAAACTCTAGCTAAGCCAAACTCACCCCAAGCCCTTAAAACAGTGCCCCCTGCTCTCACCCCCATGAGTACTTTACAGCAAATGCTGAATGAGCCGTGGTGTCTGCACTGTTAGCAAGTAACTCTAGTGCAGCTAGTTACAAAGCCACACTCTGAGAAGTTCTGCTCCAAGACTTTTGGGGTAAAGACACAAAGTCCAGAAAAGCATCGCCATTATTTGTCATAGGCAAGAGTCACATTAAGTCAGTGACCTCCGCCAAACAAATGAGTTTTCATTAGCTCTGTGGAACTACAGACTGAATTCAGCCATTCAAGTCGTCTGTCACTTTTGTGAGCAGATTTCATGTGGCATTTATTTCTGTATTTATTCTTCTAGCCGATGGGCATCTTCTCCATCCTGGAAGAGGAGTGCATGTTCCCCAAGGCAACAGACACCTCCTTCAAGAACAAGCTGTATGAACAGCATCTTGGAAAGTCCAACAACTTCCAGAAGCCCAAGCCAGCCAAAGGCAAGGTTGAAGCCCACTTCTCGCTGGTGCACTATGCCGGCACTGTAGACTACAACATCGCCGGCTGGCTAGACAAGAACAAGGACCCCCTGAATGAGACCGTGGTGGGGCTCTACCAGAAGTCTTCAATGAAAACTCTGGCTTACCTCTTCTCTGGGGCAGCAGCAGCTGCTGAAGCAGGTAGTAATCAACCAACTATCCTTATTTAATGTGGAAACTCTAAGCAGAGAAGCCTAGCTTCTGACTGACCACTGTGTTTACCTTGCCCGTCAGAGTCCGGTGGTGGTGGTGGTGGAAAGAAAGGGGCCAAGAAGAAGGGTTCTTCTTTCCAGACCGTGTCAGCCCTCTTCAGGGTAAAAACTTCATTTTCTCTCTGAATGGGTTTAGGCTGTTAGATGGGGGGTGGGGGAGTAAATACTGTTTCAAAAGCTCTGGAACCAGATGTGGCTGATGTAGGTGGGGTGGGGGTGGGTCTGATGATAGTGGTATACCTGAGTTTGCGGGAGGGTCAGAATGGCTTTGAAGAAATACCTCCATAAATAAGGTAAGGGTCAGGAGTGGATTCCAGAAACATCAGATGGAAGAACTTGTCAGCAATGAGGTCAACTGGAATTCAGAACTCTCCAGTGGGAGAGGGCTGCATATGTCATGAGCTTTGCTGGAACTTCTGGGAGCTTCCAAATGATTTAGGGTCCTAAGTACATGCTAACAGAGGCCTCAAATGAGTAGATTTGAAGTGGAGGACAGGTGAACAGTGGCAGGAATTGGAGAGTGAGTCAGAATATAAGAAATGTGGACTATAAGAAATCTAAGTCTGAATATGAGAAAAAAGAATATATAAGAAATACAAGGGAATATACAAATATAAGGAAATATAAGGGAAGAAACCAGATAGAATATTTTTTTGAAAAAAGTCATTAAGGAAAATTCAGTTGGCAAGCATAGCTCTTAATTACATCTTAAAAAAATGGACATTCTTGTTATTCTGAAAGACTCTTTCTGAAAGTTGGTGAACTTTTGATACCCAGTAATATAACTGTCAGGTTTTGTCAATTCCAAGAAGGAGGCATTGAGTGGACATTTCCCAGGGAGCCAGTAGGATGACACAGCTGTGTGGTGGCTTGGGAAAGTAAAGTAAAGTAAGAAATTTGGAGGCAAATTGGATCAGGAGCAAAACCAGACCAAAAATCTCAGAACATGTTTCATGCATGGATGTAACACTGCTCCATGCATGGATCTAGCACCTTTGTATGTTTACAGTGCCATGGTAAAAATATACAATATGCCAAGGAATTCATCAACACTAAGCAGCCGGCTCAACAGCTAATAGGGAAACATGCTCCTGCTGTGCAAACATGGTGTACAAACTTAGAGATTCTAGACACGGCTCTGGAAAAATTCAAGCCTGGATACTAGTCAGTAGAATTGGACCAAAGTGGCAGCCCATGGTCATTATGTCTGTAAATATGAGGTCTGAAAAAACATATAGTTTGATAGTCTATGACTCCACAGGAGAATCTGAACAAGCTGATGACCAACCTGAGGAGCACCCACCCCCACTTTGTGCGGTGCATCATCCCTAATGAAACTAAGACTCCTGGTAAGATACTTCTGGTATTTACCCAGACAAGTCCCAGCGTGTTTGCTTTAGAGACTAGACCATGAAATACATGTGGCTTTTTCCAGGTGCCATGGAGCACGAACTGGTCCTGCACCAGCTGAGGTGTAACGGTGTGCTGGAAGGCATCCGCATCTGTAGGAAGGGCTTCCCCAGCAGGATCCTCTATGCAGACTTCAAGCAGAGGTTGGATATTTTTTCACTGTGAATTGTTTATAGGTTTTTGCTATTGCTTTTTTTCTTTTAACAAATAGGAAAGTAACACATTCAAGTGACTTAGGGACACACTGTGATGTCCTTTGACTATACAAAGAATAGATTAAGGGCAGTATGGTTTCTTTATTTTTCTGTTAGACGACCCAACAGCAATGGTGTTTCTAAGGTAGGGAGATTTGTTTGGTGTCAACTATGTCATTTATTTGGTTGGTTTAAACAGATACAAGGTGTTAAACGCAAGCGCCATCCCGGAGGGACAATTCATCGATAGCAAGAAGGCTTCTGAGAAGCTCCTTGGCTCCATCGACATTGACCACACTCAGTATAAGTTTGGTCACACCAAGGTAATCCTCTCTAAATCCAGCCTCATGTCTTCCTGTTGCTATGAACTTGTGTGGAGTTTCTGATCTGCAGCATTGCTTGCACACAGGTCTTCTTCAAAGCTGGTCTTCTGGGGCTCCTAGAGGAGATGAGAGATGACAAGTTGGCCCAGCTGATTACCCGCACCCAGGCCATGTGCAGAGGATTCTTGGCAAGAGTGGAGTACCAGAAGATGGTGGAGAGAAGGTATGGATATGGAAAACATACGAAGATCATTGTTCTAGTCCCTTTCACTCTGATTCCCATTAGAATTCAACTCTGAATGTTTCTGTTCCTATCATAGAGAGTCCATCTTCTGCATCCAGTACAACGTCCGCGCCTTCATGAATGTGAAGCACTGGCCCTGGATGAAGCTGTATTTCAAGATCAAACCTCTCCTGAAGAGCGCAGAGACCGAGAAGGAGATGGCCAACATGAAGGAAGAATTTGAAAAAACTAAAGAAAACCTTGCCAAGGCAGAGGCCAAAAGGAAAGAACTGGAAGAAAAGATGGTAGCTCTGATGCAAGAGAAAAATGACCTGCAGCTCCAAGTTCAGTCTGTGAGTCTTGCGAAGCCCGCCATGATGCTAAAATCTCTGCTCAGTGATGAACAAGAAAATGCCCAGAATTCCATACAATGAGGGGACTGGCTGCTGGTCTTTTAAATTGACAACTCCTTAAAGTGTTCTAGAACATTCCACACATGACATTACTGCAAATCAGTGCAGTAGGATTCTCAGTTGCCCAGAAGGAAAAACAAAACAGTTTCCCTTTCTTTAAATTGATTTTCCTAGCAGACTGAGGATGGGAAGTAAGGGGATATTTGCTTTCCCACAATTCTACCTATTGACAAGTGTGAAATTATTAGTGAATAGGGAGAAGACCTTGTAATAGTAATGTATCAACCCCAAACTAATAGCCCCAATTTTTAACCTATAGTCTTCTAAATACTTTCTACACAATCTTCTTTTAGAAAATTTGGTCTACCTGAAAGAATTGGAGCTTGGCAAGGGTTTCTATAGATAGCATCCATTTCTATGCACACTATGAGATGTGGGGTTGATAGTCTCCCTCTGATGACCCAGTAAATATCCAGAGACCTGAAGAATAATATGTGACCAGGGGCTACCTTCTGATCCAGTTCTGTTTCCTCCAAACTACTGTCATAATCAAGCATAGAAACATGAAAAGATCACTTTTTAGTTTTCTGAATTCAGAAAGGAAACAATCAGTCCCATTGCGTCTATGCATTCTGAATACATAACAGAAATGAATTGCACACATCAAGGTTGGCTTGTATCTCTCCTGTAGTTTGTATAGACAAGTGAAGAGTCGTTCATCACACCATCAAGAATAGAGATTATTGAAGAGGGTGCCTAAGCTTCAACCCACTGTACTATGCTAAATATATGTAATATATGTATATATATATACACGTATATATGTATTTATATTAGCAGTATTCCATCTACCAACCACTTAGTAACCATTGCATGAATTTCAGAGCCTAGAGATACATCCATTCAGTTACAGAGTTTATATTCCAGATTTTAACTTTTTCTTATATAAAACACAGTTAATACTTCTCCAAGTACCACCTGTCCCAATGACCCATTCTCCTTGGTTCTTCCAGCCATTTTATTTTATAAATTTTTGTTTTTTGAGACAGGGTTTCTCTGTGTAACAGCCCTGACTGTCCTGGAACTAGCTTTTTTAGACCAGGCTTACCTCGAATTCACAAAGATCCACCTATCTCTATATCCTGAGTGCTGGAATTAAAGGCATGTCTTTCATCCATTTAAAAAAATGCAAGCTCCAATGTCATTGGAGGACACTCTTTTCTTCTAAGTCATTTTTTGATGTCCACTGTCCTCCTAAAAAGATCTTGGTTCTCAGTTCTTTATTTTAATGTGCATTAAACAAAGAAAGCCAATTTGAAAGTTTATGGTTACGCATTAAACATATAGCAAAACAATGGTATCATAGTTTCACCAGGGCCAGGAACCATGTCCTATATTTCTTTGTTTATACTCAAGTTCAAGTCAGTGCTCAGTCAATTTTGCTCAGTGGTAGAAAGCTAATTAAAAGAAAGCTGATGCCTTCTAACTTAATTTTCTTGCTTGCTTTCAAAATATTAATAAAATCTAAAAGATCTAGGGAACTTAAACCTAAAAACGTCTATTATCTCCCCTTAGGAAGCAGACAGCTTGGCTGATGCAGAGGAAAGATGCGACCAGCTGATCAAAACCAAAATCCAGCTGGAGGCCAAAATCAAAGAGGTGACCGAGAGAGCCGAGGATGAGGAGGAAATCAACGCCGAGCTGACGGCCAAGAAGAGGAAGCTGGAGGACGAGTGCTCAGAGCTGAAGAAAGACATTGATGACCTTGAGCTGACACTGGCCAAGGTGGAGAAGGAGAAGCATGCCACAGAGAACAAGGTATAAGATAGATACATGGAAAGTTTATGACTCTGAAATTATGAAGTAAAACATAAGTGCAAATATTTTCAAAAGATAATATGTAATGCAAAACATGTTTGCTTCCTAAGGTGAAAAACCTCACAGAGGAGATGGCGGGCCTGGACGAAACCATCGCCAAGCTGACCAAGGAGAAGAAGGCTCTCCAAGAGGCCCACCAGCAGACGCTGGATGACCTGCAGGCAGAGGAGGACAAAGTCAACACTCTGACCAAAGCCAAAATCAAGCTTGAACAGCAAGTGGATGATGTGAGTCTAATACCATACAAACGTTTTAAAAGTTTTTATAATTAAGCAAGCATGAGCTTGTCTCCTCATGATGTAGTGACATTAACAAGCTCATCCCTGCACAAGAACTTTAGAACATAATTGTTGGTATGGAGACCAAGATGCACACACAAGGTAATCAATAAAGACAAATGACTGTGAATAACAGATGATATTAGTGAGAAGAATGAAAGGCACTGAGGATTTGCTCATCAAGACATCTATGAGCACAACCGTCTTTAGCTGAACTAGTAATCCTTGTGGCATCAAGAACGCAAAGGAGAAGGTCCATGTGTAGGCAGAGAGCACAGAAAGTGTCCATAGGCCTCATGCTCAGAGGGGCAAGGGAATACTGCGTGCGGGTATGGATGATAAGCTGGTTGTACATGCTGATCTGATATTTAACAGGGAACCTATTGGAAATGTGTGAATACAGGGCAAGGTAGCCAAGGTGATGGTGTGGAAACATCCCTGGGCTGCCCGTCAGATGTGGGAAATTCTGCTCACAATGGATTCAGTGGGAGATAGAGGAACCAAGATGTCTCACTAGTAGTCACGGCACACACTAGCACATTCCACCTTTTAAACACTGACTCTTAAGTCTAAGCACACAGTACAACGACAGTACTGATGAGGAAGATCTTCCTAAATCTCAAAACTGCCAGAGACCATCTGAATTACTAGAAATTAATGTCACCGAGTTTAACCTGGGGCAAACATTGTGCTATTCTTGGAACCACATTCACGAATTGTTAACTTTTAGCTTGAAGGCTCCCTGGAACAAGAAAAGAAAATTCGGATGGATCTTGAAAGGGCAAAGAGGAAGCTAGAGGGAGACCTCAAATTGGCCCAAGAATCCACAATGGATGTAGAAAATGACAAACAGCAACTTGATGAAAAGCTTAAAAAGTAAGCAGGAAAGATAAATGTCCCAGGGGGAAATGATTATTAATGGCTCTGCGACTGACACCAGGGCTTTCCCTATAGGAAAGAGTTTGAGATGAGCAATCTGCAGAGCAAGATCGAAGACGAGCAGGCCCTCGGCATGCAGCTGCAGAAGAAAATCAAGGAGCTGCAGGTAAGTCAATGGCTTCCATCAGTCTAACTCATCAGGAGAAACATGACTGACCCAAGAAGCTGAGTGTGTACTTCCTGCCACCCCCAGGCCCGCATCGAGGAGCTGGAGGAGGAAATCGAGGCAGAGAGGGCCTCCAGGGCCAAAGCAGAGAAGCAGCGCTCTGACCTCTCCCGGGAACTGGAGGAGATCAGCGAGAGGTTGGAAGAAGCTGGCGGAGCCACTTCTGCCCAGATCGAGATGAACAAGAAGAGGGAGGCTGAGTTCCAGAAGATGCGCAGGGACCTGGAGGAGGCCACCCTGCAGCATGAAGCCACAGCAGCCACCCTGAGGAAGAAGCACGCGGACAGCGTGGCTGAGCTTGGGGAGCAGATTGACAACCTGCAGCGGGTCAAGCAGAAGCTGGAGAAGGAGAAGAGCGAGATGAAGATGGAGATCGATGACCTTGCTAGTAACATGGAGGTTATTTCCAAATCCAAGGTACAAACCTGCTATTAACATCCATTCTGTAGGATAGGTGTGACCTGACAGAAGGAGGGTAATCAAAAGTCGGGACTAGGAGAATGGGAAGTAAGCCTGGTATGCTCAACCTAAATGAAAATAGCCATATCCAAAAAATAAAGCAAAATTGTGCTTTTCCAGAAAAAAAAAACTATCCAGTTATACATTCTGAGGTTTTAAAATGCTTTATGTCAGCCATGGGGCTTTTCATTTTTACTTCAGGTTCAAACAAAATTTGCTTCTCACAGTCATGCATTGAGCTCAATCAGGAATCATTATCTTACACCACAGCCAAGAGTGTAGAGAAGGCACTGGGTTCACAGAACAATGAAGCAGCAGTATGCTCAGGCCATTGTCTTGTTATCCTTCCCACGGCACCTGAGGCTCATTATTACTTCGCTGCATGCCAGTTTATTCTCAAATCAACAGCGATGCCTGAATTACTCAAGCTTTCCTTTGGTGCGAGGACTTGCTTGAGTGCCTCCCCCAACTCTCTGAATGCAGGGGAACCTTGAAAAGATGTGCCGCACACTGGAAGACCAAGTGAGTGAGCTGAAGACCAAGGAGGAGGAACAGCAGCGGCTGATCAACGAGCTGACGGCCCAGAGAGGGCGTCTGCAGACGGAGTCAGGTAGGCTCTTTCCCTGGAACCACAAACTTGCCTTGCATTTTCAATTTGCTGAACACTGTACTGAATTACTTGAGATCATATATTATGTTCCTTGGAGGCATCTCATTATTGATCAGTAGCGTAAGCTTGCTCTTTTACAGAAGAAAGGTAGTTCAGTAGCTAGGTAGCTAGGTAGGCAGATTGGTTGTTGGTACAGTTGCTTTTGCTTCTGGACATCATATAGCAGGTTTGGTGGTAAGCAATAAGTTATCAAAAATGAGTTGGACATTTAGGCATGTACCCATAATTGTGCCCCAGGGAGCTGAAGTAGAAAGATGCTAAGTTTAAAGTCAATCTGGCATACCCTGTGAGCTCTAGGCTAGACTAGGCTACATATCAAAACCTGATCTCAAAACAAAATGAAAAGAATTAATCAAATGCAAAGTGTATCCCCACAGTAACTCCTTGCTTTTCAAAAGTTCTGTTGCAAGCGACTGTCATGCATCGAGCTCAATCAGGCATTATTATCTTACGCCACAGTCAAGAGTGTAGAGAAGGCACTGGGTTCACAGACTCACATCCACCTGCATAATGTTATCTCCAATCTGAAGATGACACATTATGGAAATGATGGGGTACTTTGTCTAAGTATGAATTTCTGGGGATGAACATAGTTCAGTGAGGAAACCAATCAGGAGCAAAAGAGAACCATCCAGATCGAGAAATCTCTGCATGAATACCGCTTACTGATTTGACCAACTTCCTACTGGAGTTTTTCTCCCTCAATAAGAGCTAACAGGATGGAAGTTGTTTCATGGGTCACATGAACTATCACAGGCAGCCGACAGGATCAGGGAACCACTCTTGCGAAATCATTCTAATGCTGTGTCTCTCAGGAGACTCAGAAACTGTATTACTGTTATTAAGGTGGGCAGGATGTTCTGTGTAAATCAAAAGCGAGTCTCAGGTTAGGATGCTCCCTGTAATTTTAGGCTTTCATAAAACCTACACTCTCACCTGGCTTGAGACTCGACGCCCTTTCTCTGCTCCAGTTTCTTTTAGAATTCTAATGTCTAGAGTCAGGCTGAGTTTTCTGGATCTTGGTCTTTCCAGGTGAATATTCACGCCAGCTAGATGAAAAGGACTCACTAGTGTCCCAGCTCTCCAGGGGCAAACAGGCGTTCACACAACAGATTGAGGAGCTGAAGAGGCAGCTGGAAGAGGAGATAAAGGTGAGCCAGATGGATTCTCGTTGTCATGGCTATCATTGTTCTTGTATCTTGGTTGTTTGTGTTTTTATATGTGCTTTTACAGTGTGTACATGCGTGCATGTGTTTTCCTTCTTGCTGAAGGCCTTTAAGAGCTTAGAGAATAAACAGTAGTTTGAACACAAAAGAATGAAATCACTGACCTCTTACTTTTCAGGCCAAGAGTGCCCTGGCTCACGCTCTTCAGTCTTCCCGCCACGACTGTGACCTGCTGCGGGAACAGTATGAAGAGGAGCAGGAGGCCAAGGCTGAGCTGCAGAGGGCCATGTCCAAGGCCAACAGTGAGGTGGCCCAGTGGAGGACAAAATACGAGACGGACGCCATCCAGCGCACGGAGGAGCTGGAAGAGGCCAAGTATGTGCTTGACTTGGCTAAAATGGCAGCATATACCTATGAACAACAATCCAAACAAGAAATACAAATACTTAGGGAGTCCATGGAAAGAATGGCAGGAGGAGAAAAGGTGCAAGGCAAGAGGAAGCTGAACAGTAATTTTTCAAAGGGATAACTTTTGACCTCATTCTGTCTACACTGGTGCAGATAGAATTATTATAATAACGTATTCAGGTAATTATATACCCTCCTCTCTTTCTCTCAACCACTAATGGAATAATTTGCCTAGAGGTATGGGTACAAAAAGAAAAACAATCCAGATTGGTAGCAGCTCTTTCTCTCTTCATGCAAAAGTACGATGTAGGAGGAAATAGAAGTCCGTGGTTAAGACCAAATGTGGGACACAGAGATGCCACAATAAGGGAGAAAGCACGCTGTTTTATAAAGGAATAAACAGTCAATGCAATTCAAATATTCAAGGCTGAATTTCTGTGAAAAAGAACCTAGGTAGGAAAGAACCTTACTCGACAGTCAGTTTAGGATGCTGTCAGGTGTCTATTCTCTGAATGGTGTACAATCTATATACTGACGAAATTAATGTTTTGGTAGATGCTTAATGGTGATTTTGAAATGAACTATCACAGCTACATTTATATTGATTTGGGGGAAGATTTTTAATTGGTGGATTAGCAAAAAGCTGACAAAAAAGAAGAGATACAATTATGCAGACCAAATCAAGGATGTTTCAACGTAGTCGACAGTTGAGTACTTAACATGTGTGCCAGTCTATGAGAACACAAAGACTAGCAAGATGCAGGCTCTACCCTCTGAGCATTAAAACTGAATGGAGACACAGACATAACTGACAGCAATCCCAGGTAGAGTCTAAGTTCTCCAAAGGAAGAAAGATGTGTGAAGTCTTGGCTCAGGCTCCATAAAGTTTAACGACAATAAAATTTGGTTGTCCTTAGCAGCTGGTGGCAGGAGAGCAGCAGTGAGTTCCCATAGATCCCGCTGGACAAGCTTCACTGACTGAGGAAGTCTGGCCTTGGAAACACTCACTTGATGCTGTTTTGAAATCGTTCTGCTGATAACCACTCCCATCTATTATCCATCTTCACTCTGCAGGAAGAAGCTGGCTCAGCGTCTGCAGGATGCTGAGGAGCACGTGGAAGCCGTGAACGCCAAGTGTGCTTCCCTGGAGAAGACGAAGCAGCGGCTGCAGAATGAGGTGGAGGACCTCATGATTGATGTGGAAAGAACCAACGCGGCCTGCGCCGCCCTGGACAAGAAGCAGAGGAACTTCGACAAGGTCTGCTTCCCAATCCTTCTACAGTCTTTAACGTGATCAGCCTTCCAAGACACTTGAGCACTGTCTTCAGCTCAGTTTGTCCTTGTCCATTGGCAGAGATTGTGCGAGAGAATACCCATGAGCTTTGCTAGCTCCTCTCCTTCATAATTAGTTTTCAATCCAGGATCATTTGGATCAAACTAAGTTTCTAGAACACATGCTTCCTACCGTCTACTCCATCAAACTTTATCTGCTGCGTGTTTTCTCATCCCTTGCTATTCAGATTCTGGCAGAATGGAAACAGAAGTATGAGGAAACCCACGCTGAGCTCGAGGCCTCTCAAAAGGAGTCCCGCTCTCTCAGCACAGAGCTGTTCAAGATTAAGAATGCTTATGAGGAATCTTTAGACCATCTCGAAACCTTGAAACGGGAAAATAAGAATTTGCAGCGTGAGTGCATCTCTCATTTTCTTTAACAAGAGGTTTGGAAGAAGGCTTCCCATCTCTATACATTTCTATATGCTTTTTTCCCTGACAGAGGAGATTTCGGATCTCACTGAACAGATTGCAGAAGGAGGGAAACGTATCCATGAACTGGAAAAAATAAAGAAGCAAATTGAGCAGGAAAAATCTGAGCTTCAGGCTGCTTTAGAGGAAGCAGAGGTAGGCATTCTATTGTACATTTTACAACAATTATAAGAAGGGTTAGGCTCTACAATTGCAAGGACTGGTGAATCAAGAAATGAAAGATTATTCTTTATTCTCTCCACGGAGGATGAAGCTAAAGAATGACATGAACGTAGGCACCATGAGTACACATTAAGACCTGTGGTAGAAACAGACAACAAACAAAGATGAATAAGAGAAGGGTCCTTCCTTAAGGGGAATCATCTGGCTAGGGAGATAGAAGTCTATAAAAACAATTACATACATCAGATGTTTCCATAGCAACGAAGTAAAGATGTATGTAAGGATTATGATAGTAGCACACAGACAGGAACTAGTGAGGAAGCTTAGTTTAACTTTCCTGGGACACTGCACACTTCCATTCTCCTGCTGATGTCGCCTCTCACTGTCCTTAAGGCATCTCTGGAGCACGAAGAGGGAAAGATCCTGCGCATTCAGCTGGAGCTGAACCAAGTCAAGTCTGAGATCGACAGGAAGATTGCCGAGAAGGACGAGGAGATCGACCAGCTGAAGAGAAACCACATCAGAGTCGTGGAGTCCATGCAGAGCACGCTGGACGCTGAGATCAGGAGCAGGAATGACGCCATCAGGATCAAGAAGAAGATGGAGGGAGACCTCAATGAGATGGAAATCCAGCTGAACCACTCCAACCGCATGGCTGCCGAGGCCCTGAGAAACTACAGGAACACACAAGGCATCCTCAAGGTTGGTGGCACCAAGAGATGGTGCCAGGCAAGGGGGTGACTTGGCCTGAGGACGTGGTGTCTCATTGGTTGTTTATTGCACAGGACACCCAGCTGCATCTGGATGATGCTCTCCGGGGCCAGGAGGACCTGAAGGAACAGCTGGCCATGGTTGAGCGCAGAGCCAACCTGCTGCAGGCTGAGATCGAGGAGCTGCGGGCCACGCTGGAGCAGACGGAGAGGAGCAGGAAGATTGCAGAGCAGGAGCTGCTGGATGCCAGTGAGCGGGTGCAGCTGCTGCACACCCAGGTGGGTACACAGTGTGAAGGAGAAATTCTTGCTCATATCTTAGCACTATTCAGAAATTTATTTAAAATGTTTTATGAAGAACTAGGTTTAACATGTTTAACTGGGAAGTAGTAACATTTTCATTTATCTGATCTATAATATCAGGAATTGACTGTCTTTTAAAAATATGTTATTAACTCAGTTAATTTACAAAACCTCTGAGGGATGCTAGTCAAAAATTAGTTTTTAAGTTCATTTGGACATCAGGCATTCTAACTTTGTCCTTCAATATTTAACATTTCTGCATTTGGTATTTTAACCAGAACACTAGCCTCATCAACACCAAGAAGAAGCTGGAGACGGACATTTCCCAAATCCAGGGAGAGATGGAGGACATTGTCCAGGAAGCCCGCAATGCAGAAGAGAAGGCCAAGAAAGCCATCACTGACGTGAGCAGAGGGCAAGAAGGAGGTGACAAACCTGAATCCCGCTGGGTCTTGTCAGCCCTTACCCAACTCTGTTTTATCACTCGCCAGGCGGCCATGATGGCGGAGGAGCTGAAGAAGGAGCAGGACACCAGCGCCCACCTGGAGCGGATGAAGAAGAACCTGGAGCAGACGGTGAAGGACCTGCAGCACCGTCTAGACGAGGCTGAGCAGCTGGCGCT
Organism: Dicrostonyx torquatus; assembly: GCA_028555095.1. NCBI lineage: Eukaryota > Metazoa > Chordata > Mammalia > Rodentia > Cricetidae > Dicrostonyx > Dicrostonyx torquatus. The sequence goes on along the minus strand of JAQHUG010000025.1, from coordinate 4,303,832 downwards.
GAAGGGCGGCAAGAAGCAGATCCAGAAACTGGAGGCCAGGGTGAGTTTCCTGGTCAATATGTATTCTTTTCTTTCTACTCCAAAATGTGACTTTCAATACCTAAGACCTAGACATTGTAGGGCATCCTGAGGTGAAGGGCGGATAAGCCCCTTGCCTGACAGTTTAGGCCGGAGCACTTTGATTAAGACATCAACAACTGTAAATAAAACAGTGGGCAACTTGAAAAAATAGACACCCACTAACTGTTTAGATAATAGAAAACATTTTTTTAAAATCTGCCTTTGGGGGCTGGAGAGATGGCTCAGTGGTCAAGAATACTTGCTGCTCGTGCCTAGGGCCCCGGATCAGTTCCCAGCACCCACATAGTGACTACAACTGTCTGTAACTCCAATTCCAGGGCAGCTGATGCCCACTTCTGACCTCTGTGGCGTACTTACACATACAGGCAAACAACACTCATAAACAAATAAAACAACAAATCTTAAAAAAAAATTTAAATCCACTGTTTTGTGCAGGTCCGTGAACTTGAGGGAGAAGTTGAAAATGAACAGAAGCGCAATGTTGAAGCAATCAAGGGTCTGCGCAAACACGAGAGAAGAGTGAAGGAGCTCACTTACCAGGTGAGGGAACCTCTCTGTGTTCCCGCCCCTGTCTTCAAGACATTAAAAACTGTAGGTACAGAAAAGTGAGGTGATATTTATACTCTCAAGAAGCTTAATACTTTAAAATCTTTTAGACTGAGGAAGATCGCAAGAACGTTCTCAGGCTCCAGGACCTTGTGGACAAACTGCAATCAAAGGTGAAAGCCTACAAGAGACAAGCCGAGGAAGCGGTGAGTTCGGAACCCCTGACAGGAGTGGGTGGCCTCCCGCTCACAGGCACCAGGAGGCCAAAGTAGTTAAAGGAATGAAATGAAAAGATTGGAGAAACAAGGAAAGATCAAAGGGAAATGACCTAGCAAGGGTCTAAGGAGGTGATGCAACTGGCCACTTTATAAGCCAGAGAAAACACATCCTAGGGAGAATGAGGAGGGGGGTGTGGCTCAGTGGTAAAACATGGACTTGGCACCCCTGAGGCCCTGAGTCCAGTTGTGATCATCAAACTCAACCAATCAACTACAGTCCCTATAGTATTCTAGAGAAGAGGAGGAGCAAGGTAAAGAATCTGATCCAAGAAACAGAAAGATTGAGGAAGAGAATGGGGTACCTGGGTTTACAGAACCAGGCAGAAGGCAGGTCACAAGGTCTTCTGTGCCTTGGTAAGAAGCCTGCATCTTAAAATAAATACAATCAGGCCATGGAAACAAGGCGGGGGTGGGGTGTTCCCATCCGGGCTTAATGTGGCCTGCTTTGTGCTTTTAAAAGAGTGTCCTTGCTACAATGTGGAGAAAAGATGGGTGGGAAACCCAAGGAAGTATAGGAAGATGTGTTGGGAAAGTTTTCAGGTGGGTCAGTGGCTTGCATTATGGCAAGAATAAAACAAAGGGAACTTATGAGATTCAGACCTGGTTCTGGAGACAGAGTAAGCTGCCCCTGGACTGTAAGGAAGCAAAGCAGGGATAACCTGTCCATCAAGTTGGGATGTGGGCGGCCAGGTGGGTGGTGGGAGCATTACTGAAATGGAAACCTAAGGGGACCAGATAATCCAGCGAGAAGGAAACAGGAATTCTACGAGAGAAGGAAACAGGAATTCTATATCAGTTACATTAAAGGCAAGATGTTGGAAAATGTTGCTGTACACTCAGTGAAGAGATGCAGTGAGCAGCAGATGTCTCATAGTAATGGAGGCCACAGGTCTCAGTGTTGTTTCAGCCAGTAGGTGACAGCAGCTCTGGTCATCACATTTACCCTTCTCTGACTCATTCCAAGGAGTAAAGGGTCCCTTGCTTCGCTGTGGCTCTATGAACCCACACATTGCACTGGTGACCTCTTAGCTCTGAGAGGAAGAGAAAGGCGGGGAAGGGGGACAGCAAAGGAAGATGAAGGAACAGATATGCCCACATGTGCACCTCGCACACACACCCCCTCTCCCCTGGCAAACCACTTTTTCCTCACTCCAGCTCCTACTTCCTTCTTCAGAGAGGGAGATGCTCTGAGCTCCCTGTTTAAAGTGATTCTAAGCTTCATAAAGGTTCTAAATCTGAATGTCACATTTTGCGAGGGTTCTTAATGAGATGTTTAAAAAGAGAATGGGTACTGGAGACCAAATTAAAGCTGGCCTTTCCAAATTCATTGCAGTATCTACAAGCATAATCAGAGACCACTCAGACTATTTTAGAGAATAATAAACATGTTTCATTTCTGAACTTTATTAAGTGGGGATAATTTAAAACCCAAGCGGCAGTAATTCATATTCAGTTTGGTGTCATAGAGATTACTTGTTTGGCTCTGGTTCATCCTCAGAAGCCTTAACAGCAAGGACAACAAAGCCTGGGAGCCTGGCATAGTTACAGTAGCTTCAGCTTTTCCGGAAGTTCAGAGACAGATAGTGTTACCTGTGTCTATCAGTGAGTTTGAGAAGCATAAGGGGAGTCGATAGAAGAAAAAAATTACACACTTCTCTAGCCTTCATTGGAAGTTGGTTTTAAGCAAAAATAAACCCAAGACGCACTGACACAAGAGTCTAGAAATGTGAACTTTTTCCCCCCTCATAAATGCGCTCCCATCCACAGGAGGAACAATCCAACGTCAACCTGGCCAAGTTCCGCAAGCTCCAGCATGAGCTGGAGGAGGCTGAGGAGCGGGCCGACATTGCCGAGTCCCAGGTCAACAAGCTGCGGGTGAAGAGCCGAGAGGTCCACACCAAAGTCATTAGTGAAGAGTAATGCATCCAAATGCAGAAAAGTGACCAAAGAGATGAGCAAAATGTGAAGATCTTTGTCACTCTGTTTTGTACTGATGATTTTGGGAGATAAAAAATTTATCTGCCAAGAGCTCGTGAGTCTCTTTGTTCTCTGTCTGCATGCCAGTTGGTGTTTTCTGTACACGAAGAAGAAAAAAGGAGAGAAAAACATTCTGCTTAAATTTATATGCAAGTGCTCCGTCACTGATGTTAAATACGACAGAGGGCAGCCAGGAAGCCCTGTATGTACTGCACGTACCTGTGGAAAGGGAGTGGAGCCTAGAGGTGTGCCAGGGCACGCTCAGGGGCCCTGCTTGGCCCATCTGCTGGCTTCAAAAGGTGGAGTAAAAACAGATTAAAATGGTAATTACACACATACAATCAGAGAAAAAAAATTAAATATCTTTAATTACTGTCAAAAATATTTAAAATGAAAATCCTTCACAATAATGGCATGGATCAGTAAGCTGGGATTAGGATTCCTGGAAGTAACAGATTCTCCACTTCATGGTCATCTTTATGTAGAGATGTGAGGCCTTTGTTATCTACAGGTGTTCAGACACTCGTTTATTGTACCTGCTCCCAGCACCGAGTCAAATAGCATATATATGTTGTATTTTTAACAGTTACATATATACTGCATGTCACTTTTCTGCTCCCACTAATACACACACACACACACACACACACACACACACACACACACACACACACACACTTCTGTAATGGGAAACAGATCTAACATTAGTTTCTCCAGCTATGGTCTGGCATTGCACAAAGCATCTTAATGATCGCATAGTTGAAAAGAGTTGTATAATTTGAAGGTATCAACCTTTGACTCTAAATATTTTAATTGTCATAATTTGTTTTAAAATACACCTTAAATGCATGTTGGGCACTCTAAAAGAACCCTAGTATCACAAAATACATATAATATGCTGTACAGATGTGGGGAATCTGGTTAGCACATAGCACTTCACTGACCATCAACAGCTCATTGTGTGAAGTGCACATAGTGACTTAGAAATCCTAGCTGTTGAGGCCCAAAGCACCTCTGACATTTACTGTATTGCAACAAACAAAATCACAGTAAATAATGGAAATTTTGGTTGAAAGTCTCAAATACCTAAATATTGCAGAAAAAAAGAAATGTTTTCACGGCGCAATGACAGTTGCTATTGTCGCTACTGTAACCACCACAACTCTACCTGTGCTGAGATAAGCACAGGCCTTCTATTTAGGCCAATTTTAGCAGATAGTGAACAAACAAAGTAGCAAATGCCTTCATTAGAAATATACCTAAGATCTTTTGAGAACAATATATAACCAGTTAAAAAGGAACAGTGTACAATTAAATATCTTTAACCTTATTACCCAGCCGGCTCTAGACCTCGGCTCCTAGAAGACTCTCTCTAGGTGGATGTAAACCTCTGTTTGGAGCCAATGGATAATTATAATGCTAAATATTAAGCTAGGGCTTAAAGTAATTCACAAAGCAGTTTTAACAGTCCTTGCCATCCAGTTCTCTGCCAAAGGTTAATACTTAATGTCATAATCGCATTGCCACTCCATCTAGTTCTTGACTTACTGGGGCAAAAAAAAAAAAAAAATGAATGGGTAAGTGGGCAGATGTTACCAGAGAGGCAGGAAGGGAGCAAAGGACCTGGCTGTGCTGGCAAAGGTTAGCTGAACCTTCACCTAATCCTGACAGTGTAGGAAAACACAGGATGTCTCCATACTGTTGACACTATACCCTACCCACAAGCACGTGAAATCCGCACGTGTTCTCTCCCCACTTCCATCTCTCTCTGTGTGTTTCTCCCCATGCCTCTCTCCCTTTTCCTCCCTCCACCCCCTCTTCTCTTCCCCTCTCCAGTCTTCTCCTTTGTCTTTAGCTAGAAATGACAGCTCTATCAACATACTAGTGCTATGTTTTGGGTTGGAGGACTACTGTCTTAAGAATGCATTCTGTATTATTTTCAAAAATCTAATTCATGGCCTCTGCTCTTAAATTGCTATTGTTACACAAACATATAAATACAACTTCCCCGTGCAGCAGCTTCCCCTCTAGCTCTTCCTTCCCTGAGACTCATGCTGGTTACCCATTCCACAGTTCCATTGATGCCATCCACTGTAAATCGCAGTCAACATTGGCACTTGCCTTCCCACCCCACTCGATTCTTGGCACATCCCCATGAGACTCCAGGGTCTGATGGGTAAGCCACCCAGCACACCGACTCCTACTTCTGTTACCTCCTCCTCCAGTCTCCCCTCCCACAGTCTCACTCTAGACAGGCAGGCAAAACTTCTCAGTCTTCAAAGTCACCAATCAAGCATCTTCACCCCGGACCCCACAGCTTGTAGCATAGCTGATCTTCACCTCCATTGGTCTCTCTGGCATTTATACTTTCCCATGTCTCCCATAGCCACTAAATGTCTTTTCATCTTTATTTGTCTCCCCGAGTAAGCAAAAATTCATAACTCATCTTTATGGTCACTTTGCTGGCATGTGCCTAAACTCCTTTGTCATTCTCTAGCCCTCTCCCGATTATGCCCAGGTAGAAAGACAGCTATTGTGCTAACTCGTGTGGTTGCCTTCTCCACAGTCGAGAGAAAATGGTACCATTTTAAACTCACGAAGACCATCCCCTCAGTGCTAGTGTTATATAGTAAGCTTGTTAGATCCCTTTCAATATTTATTCTTATTTAAAATCCCCAGCCTCCTTCAAACTCTGTTTTTCTCTTTGACCTCAACAAATAATCTCCAAGTCTGTGTAAAAGGAAAAAAATAGATCAGGATGCCAGAAAACAGAAGTGACCCAGTCTTATCTCCACACAGCAATTAATGTCCTGGAGATGCTATGGAATGCCTGTAAGAAGTGAAACCCTAACCGAATCTAAATCTAAGAGAGCTAGTTCAAAAGGGGGGACATCCAGCAGCAGGATCACTACCATTGCCATAAGCCCAGAACCATTTCTAGCCAAATGCTGGAAGCATTTATATCCCCTCTGTACTGGGCTATAGCTTCATTTGACTTTGGTCCTGATATATATATATATCAGGATATATATATCCTTAGGGATGCAGTCAAGACAGCCTTGATACCATAAGTTCTAGCCATGGATGCTGGAATACCACTGCAATTCGGCACCAGCACCTCTGAGCTACAGTCTAAGCATCCAGTAATCCATAGAAGCTATGCCTACCTTTGCTTGTAGAAGCAGGCATATAGGTCCCATCTTCTGCTATGAACCCCAAAGCGACCTTGATTCAGTTGCAGACCTTCTATGCTATATCTAGTGCTGGTACTGCATTCTTAGGAAACTAACTACTCAGTGGCTCAGAAGAGCCATTATAAGGACCCCCAAAACATATCTGCTAGCAACAAGTCTATTATCTGTGAACTCTGAAGTATCAGTCCTGTTTACCAAGGTTCCTGGAGTCTAGTCAGTCTACCGAGAGACAGCACTCACATCTCCTTGAAACCTTGTTAATAGAACTGTCAACTACAGATTACATTACAGACCCCAAAGCAATCATGGAATCCAGCACAAACCCCATTCAAGCACAAACCCAGAGGCAAACCTAATGAGCCCTGGGGTACAACAGGGTAAGGTCTTGTCCATGTGTAAAGATTTAAACTTACGCTTGTTCTTTTATGTGTGCAGACACTAATGTTTATATTATGTAGATAATGACCAGGCAAGGGCAACAGCAGGAAAGGAATGCAACCAGAGAAATGGAGGTCAATGAACACCCTGAAAAAGAATTCAAATAATCACCTTAAAGAAACTTTTAAAATCCAGAGACAGGCAACTAAATAAAATCGGAACAATAATTTATAAATAAACATCTTAGTAAAGAAAAAGGAAGAATGAAAAAGAACAAAAGAAAAATCCAGAGGCTGAGCATACAAATGTAACCAGCTCCACATCTTAGCATAACTGATGCCATATTAGAGGCACCAATCTGACCTTCAAACCCAGCATATAGGCCCCAATACCTGAAAAAATGGGAACAAAGACTTAATCCATCAAAGACTGGTCCATAATCCCAGGATCTAGGAGAGTACTAACCTTGCTTTTTGACTTCTGTAGTTTTGATTCTCTTTAAGTATTGTTACTAACCAAATTGTGTCAACCGAAATGTGTTTTTGTGCATAAAATACAAAGAACCGTGAGGATAGGGGCTTGCATGATTTGGGCAGGTTCCCCATGAAGCCACTGGTCAGTGATAAAGACTTTCTTTTTTCAGTTTCATGAATGTTTGTGTGTGTTCTCTGGTAGACTTATCTCAAAACACAAGGACAGAATTGAAAGACCTAATCCCAACATCAAACTCAGTCACACAAAAGAAAAACTGGTGAGCTCTAAGACCAGCATTTGAAAGGATCCACTTATAAGATAAAAAGGGGAAAGTAATAAAGAAAGCATAAGGAATTATGGAACACCATCAAGAATATAAATGTGTGAGTCATAGGAGTGCCAGAAAGAGAAGAATGAGAAAAGGGAACAGAAAGCTATTGTTCTGTTCCCTCGCTTCTGCTCACTTGCACACCCCAGCTTACTGCCCGGCTTTAGTGTGATGGCTTGCTGTCTTCTCTCTCTTCCTCGTCTATGCTACTGTCTTACACTTTACTTCAGCCCTCCCACCCCATCTCATCTTCCTGTTCACTTTGGTCTTCTCTCATCTATTGAGTTGTTGTCCTGTGTTTTTCTCCGTGGTCCAGTCATTCCATCTGGCCTCTCCTACTCACCTTCTGCACTGTTTCATCTCTCACCCCCACTTATCACACCATCTTCTCTCAAGCACTCACTCCCTCTTTCTCTTTCCCTAAATTACCACGTCTTCTCTCATTCCTTTATAACCTGTCTTTTCTCTCCTGTTCTGCCTTAATTCTCCTCTCCGCTTCAGTTATTACATCCATTTTCTCTGTCCTGTTACTCCAGGCAAGTCCAAATTTTAGATTGATGTCTGTTTTACTTGTTTAAATAAAAATAGCTGCATTTAGTCATATTCTGATTCTGAATTTTCTCTAATTGCAACATATATTTAAGAAAATTGCTTTTTTCTTTCATATTGTCTTCATTTCAACATTGTTAACCAATTGGCTATCATTTATCCAGTAAAAATTTTAGAATCCCAACATACCCACAAAAAGCTGGTACATGAAAACTAAAATAATCCTGGCTCCATTTCTCCTCTCAGTGCATCCTGTCTTTTCACAGACAGTTTGCATGGGTGACCGGCCACTGGGGACAGAGTGCAATCTTCCTCCAATTCTGTAATGGAAGCCAGTAGCCAACAGTTGTGGCAGTGGCAATATGTTGGGTTTGTTGTTGTTGTTGTTTGTTTGTTTTTGTTTTTTTTGTATTAAAGGTATCCTAGTGCCCTACCCAAACTTTAAAGAGAAAAATAAATCCTAAACATTGCTGTGACTTTTAACCTCCAAGGCCTTCTCCTGGAGCAAAACAGCAAAGAGAACCAACCTTGGTGTCTCACTAGCAAAAACCAGGTGAGGATTTAAAGGGCCGTCAGCCGTAAATCATCTGCTGACTTATTGTCATTACAGTCCATCACTACAAGGAAATTAGATTCTCAAACACTAATTGTCAGTGTTTACTTGAAGAGTGGGGACAACGTATGATTCCTCGAGTCTGAAATATCAGACAATGAGGAAGGAAATAAGATTAAAGTCTTTTAGATACCATACCCCCAGAAATCAGCGGGGCCCTAAAGAATGAAACAGACCAGGGTCGTCACAGAAAGTTGAAGCATTCCATTCCTCCCCTTCTGAGACTTGTTTTCCTCCGCTCTGTGCCTCGGAGTTAATTATAACACCCAGCAGGTGCTTCTCCTGCTTCCCATGGTGGAAGAAGAAGGGTGGAGAGAAGCGAGGAAGGGAAGGGCTGAGTGAGCGGAACTACTGCACGGGTTGGAGCCAGATGATGCTCTGCCACCAAGATAGAATTTTCCCATTTCTATCCAGCAACACAAGAACGCAAGTCCTGACAGATTTCTGTCTTTTAGACTCATGCATTTCTCATACTTCTGTGTGCCATAGTTTTAGTTTATTTACTGCTTCCTGGTTTTAGAAATGTCAACTTCTGGAATGTGCAAGAGGACATTGTAGCAATGTATCAAGTTGAGTGACGGGGAAGGGGGAGGAGAGGGATCGGGGAAGGTTCATCAAAACGGAGCGTGTGTGAAGAATTATGAGAGCCTATGATCTTGCAACTCAGATTTAAAAAACATAATATGATCGCAGAGCCCACCTAACATGGAAGAACGGAGAAGGGGGCAGCAAACTGAAAGCTAAGGCAAGATACCATGTGTTGGAAGAAGTATGTTGACTGAAATTCATGACTGACGTAAGAACGAATCTATAACTCTTCCCAGCAGTGATGGTGGTGGTAGTGGGCTCTCAGAGTAATTCAAAAGGAAACAAATACCAATTGGATTTTCTGGATTTTAAGACATTTTATTGATGTGCTGTCATGGCTAGAGACTACAGAAATTAGGCTATGGATATCTCCAGTCTAGGTTTCACCTCTTACAAAATTTAAAACAAAAACAGAAAATAAGCTGTATACTGGACATTTCCTAAGCACCTAAAGTCCTTTAGAACCGCTCTAACTCCTTTGGAGAGTCAGGAGTCCCAATGCAACTGTAACCTGAACCCCTAATGGAGGAATGTGTGCCTCAGCGCCCCCTAGTGACACCGTCCTGAGCATTTGCTACAGAAGTACGAGCAGGAATGGGACTGTATTCCAATTCACACATAATAATATAATTTAACACAATAATATACAATATAATTAACTTTTATGACCATGTAAGGTTAAAACAGTGTTAACTTTCTCCCAGATTTGTTTGCAATAGATAAAGTACAAAGTTCAGAAACTTGTATTTCCTTGTTTGTGAGGATAAAGAGAGAAAAATTGCCAGCAAAAGGTGTTTATTGGGCTGTTGAACAGTGCATCCATAATATACTCCACTTTGCATTAAGGCAGTCCTTCCTACATATATGTAGTCATAAAGAACCACGGGAGTACAAGGGAGCTCGTTCTCTGCTTAGGCACCCCTTAGACAAGCAAGCTTAAAGGAGTAGTCTCCACCATCCTCCAGCATTTCACCCTGGCCATGCTCCATGGTGTTCTCTGGTGTCTACTATTGTGGTCCCGGTTGGTTGCCATTATTGTGCCATTGCCGTGTTTCAGAGTTCTCCAGACCATAACTGATTAAAGGTCTGGTGCTTAGGCACACAGTCAGTCTCTTTAGCTACTAATGTACTCTCTGCGTTGGTCGCATTCAAATTTTCTTCTTTCATCTTCCATCTCCAAATAGATTTAATAAATAGCTATTATATCTCTAACAATGATGAAAACTTCCAAGAGAGGTGGAAAAATGATTTGTGAAAATCTTAGACGATCTGAACAATTTTCCTGGTGGCACAGAGCCTAAAACTTAGGATAAACCACTCATTTGTGTGGGTCGCTGCCATGAAGGTTAAAAAAAAAAAAGAATAACTTGATCATCTATTTTATAGCATTGCATGCAAAAGGCAATTTAAAAGTATAAAAGATTTAGCCTCCTGGCATGCGAAAGACAAGTTCTGCATAATAGGATTATAAAATGGCCAACTCCTGAATTAGCAATTTAAGTCCAGAGACAGACAGCAGTTGAAAACACCTCACCAGATCACAGGGACAACCAGAGGGAGTAGATTTCCTGTCATATTCGGCAACGGCTGTGCCTGTATCAAGTTGGCCAAATCCAATTTCTGTCTTTCAAGGGCACTTGTGGGGGCCATGCACCTTCTCTGTCCACAGGGAGAGCTTGACGGACAGCATGCCTTTCCTCCCACCTTCAGTAAAAGTGTGTGGTACCCACCTCATTGGAGCTACAGCTAGCCTGGAGCGTTTGCCCATGCCCTAGGAACTCCTTCCGTGATGGGTAGAAATATGCCTGAGGTATCATCACACAGCAGCTGTTGCCCATGAGAGGGAGACATCCATGCAAATCCTCCAGAAAGGGAGTAGAGGTTTTGTCCATTCTAAAGCCGCCTTGCCTCGCTCACTGTCCTATCACCACCGCCTAACCTAAGACTTCACTTTCTCCTTCATGTTTAGACTTTCAGACTTCAAAAGAATCTATCACCCGTCTTTCTAAAACCTGGGTCTTGACTAGGAATTTTCTTTTAATATCTGTCACTCAGTGCTTCCAACCACGGTGTCAGATCTAAAGCTCAATCCAGACTCCTTCACGGCTCTAAGCACCAACGGATCAATTAGCCTGACTCTCCTCACGTCAGGCTCATCCTGTCAAAACAGCTTTGTAGGCACGAGAGTACGTAGGAACCTGGCTTTGAATTCTGTGATGAATGATAGAACAACCAAGCCAGAGCAGCAGCGTCCGAAGCCCTGGATCCCCATCCCCTATCAAATGCCTATAAAGAACCCTAGATCATCCTCTGTCAAATTATTTATAGGTGACAAGAAATATTTCTAATTATATCCATTCACAGCCACAGTCAGTGAATATTGTGCAAAGAGATTGCCAAAAATGGTTTTGCCAAGTAGGTCCCAGCTAGGACAGCTGAGGTGGCTGCTGTGTTTGCAGAACGGGTCTCTATAAAAGTGGAGCCTGGGTGCCTCTGTCCCGTCCTTCCTCAAATCCTTAAAGGTATGTATTCGTGGCAGAACACATGGCTAGTTGTGCACCCCTGATGTGAGGGAATTTTCATTTAAGGGAGATCGTTATGCCTACCCAAGCTTTACTGTCAACATCCCCGAGAAAGACATTACATACAGTGTAGTTCTAGTATTTTGCAATTAAATAGAAAAGAGAAGAAAATGCCCAGCATCTTTGTTTTTTCTTTCAACAGTGCTTGCTGCCTCAATCCTGTCTCCTTCTTCATCTGGTAACACAAGAGGTAAGAGAAATTTCTTATTACCCTCCAAAGAACAAAGGGCTCTCTCTAGTATTACATTTTAATGAGTGACTATTTTATTTTCTAGTTTATTTTTGGGTATAGGAGCAACTGGTCTTTTAAAAACAGCTTCTCATAAAACTTTGACTTTTTAAGCCTTTACTCAAACAGAATTTTATACAATTTCTCTTTTACATTTTTTCTGGGACTTCATTAGGAAGGCAACCCTCATTCATATTTAATGTGAACTGCTATACAATTTAACCAATAAAAGAGGCTACAAGGTAAAACAAAAAAGTGTTGTTCCAGAAGTCAAAACTTCTGGATGCCAATCCAGGATTTTCACTGATTTCAGCTCCCTGGGTCAAGCCAGCTAGCTTTTACATGTCTTCAAACACATGTGCTGCAAGGGAATTAACACCAGACCTGGATTTAGATAGCTGGGCTCCTAGCTCTCCACTGCCTCTTACCACCTCGGTGATCCTGGATGACCCTTTACCTTGCTGAACCTTAGTTTCCTCATCAGTAAATCAGAAGGGCAGACTCAAGTCAGCTGCTAAGGACCCTCTGGCTCTTGCTGTCTAGAATCTTAAGCCAGTGGCTGCCAAGGACTCTTCCACCAAATCAAAGTACTCCATGGGTCCCCTCACATATGCAAGAGCAGATAGATGTATGGTTAAAATCATGTGAAGAACATATAGAATAAAGAAAACCTACTATGTATTAGATAATTGATTTAAGTGAGTTTATATTTAACATAGTAGGTAATAACAATATAGAAAAAAAGGTAGAGACTACATTGCTTCCAAGGAAATAAATGCTACTTGTTGACACTGGAGGCAATTGCTACTGTGTGGACAGATCCCAACACCACACACCAAATCAGAGGCTCCTTGAAGGCTTGTGATGTAGAGGTGACCAAGGACTGCTGAGACATGAGTAGAGGGATGATGTCCTTTCTGTGTTCCAGAACCTACTGCCGAACAGCAACCATTAGGGCACAGTGTGTAGCTGATTCAAAAATTCTTCATGTAAAAACACAGAAATGATGTTGTAGAATAGTGTTTGAAGAGGAAAAGCTAACTAACATCCTCTGCTTCAGCATCTGTCCCCTGAAAATGTATCTCAGCTTCCATGTCTCACCATAAGCCTTTACTGATTCTAAGTTACTGTATGTGGGGAATTTCATATCTGACTTCAGACTGAGAGGAAGTTCACTGCGCATAACAAAAACCCAAGACTCTTTCTGGAAAGTCTACAAAAGATTGAGGTTGGTGTCATCATTGACCCTAGCAACCAACATGTTGCTCTCTGTACCACCTCCTCCTCCATTCCACAGAGGTTTTCATCTGGTTAGAAAGAGAGTTTTGTTTTATTTAACCAGGAATTGTCAGTTGATTTTTTTTTTTTTTTTAAAGTGTGTTGGTTTTGGCTTGAAGCTGCATCCTGGCTATCCGTCTCAGAGAGAAATAAGAAACGTGATGTTTTCAACAGGAGAAGGCAGGAGAAAGAGAGAGAGGCCATAAGCCTAACACACTAAGGGTCAGGCAGAAACACGTGGGATGCTGAAACCCTGCAGACTCAGGGCAGTGCAGACAAATATGCGACCACCGGGAGGCTTATTAACATCTGGGGCCTGTTTTTCTCAGCTAATCCTTTGAAGTTGGTTTTGCTTGGGTAACTATGACAACTTGTGCAGAATTTAAAAATGGAGAGAAGGGACTTGATGTTGACCTGGAACAAGATGGTTTTTGTTATTTGCTGCTTTCCTTGGGCTAATATTTTATTAACATCCATCATGCTTATTTTTTTCCTTTACTTACTTAACAGTTGTTAGTTAGCTGGGAGTTTGTGTATTAAATATTCAACCTGAATTTAGATGTTTCTTCTTTCATACAAACAATAGTTTTTATACTATGTTTTAATGGCTTGTGATAGAGGAAAATGATTATTTTATTTATTTATTTTTTTGAGACAGAATCTCTCCATTATGTAGCTCTGTCTGTCCTGGAAGTATGTAGACCAGGCTGGTGTCAAAGAGGTGTACCTGCCTCTGCCTCCTACGTGCTGGGGTTAAAGTACCACCACACTCAGCAATAGTTGGATTTTTAAAAGCAGATTCATTAAGATGATAAGGTTAGAAAAATTATTTTCCATTTCTTTCTATCACCCAATGGAAAGCAAACAAATGGAACTGATGGGTAGGAAAAGGAAATGGGGTAAAAACAAACAAACAAGCACAGAAGTAAAGATTCTGAACACACTTGTGTAGTGGCAGGCTGCTTGTTCCTCCCCGGCTGCTCAGACTAGAAATAACCACACCGAAACTGTATTCATTAAATCACTGGTTGGCCAATCACTTAAGCATATTGTTAGCTAGCTCCTACATCTAGAATTAACCCATTCCCATTATTTTATATTTTACCATGAGATTCGTGGCCTACTGGCAAGGTTCCAGCTGGAGCTCGCATCTTTCCCCTCTAGTGGCTACATGGTGTCTCTCTGATTCTGCCTTCTTTCTTCCAGCATTCAGTTTAGTGCCCCTCCCCCCACCTAGCTCTACTCTGTCCTTTCATAGGTCAAGGCAGTTTCTTTATTCATTAACCAATAAAAGTAACATATATACAGAGGGACCTCCCACACTACACTCACAGTCTGACAAATGTGGTTGGATGGGTATCCATTCCTCCACATCTCTCCACTGTGGTTCACAATAGAGAAGAAAGAGCAAAGGCTTAAAATATCACTAAAATTAAACTGCCAACACAGGGCTATTAGGTACTCTTGCCTTTTCTTAATTCCCTGGCACAGTCCACAGGAGGAAGAAGAGAGCTTGCAAGCAAAGCCTGTTAAGGTGAAACCCACAGGCCAGGGTTGTCATTCACGTCCATATCTTTCCCTAGGCGCACCTGGCCCTGAGCTGCCACCAATAGCCCGCAGCCATGAGTTCGGACTCCGAGATGGCCGTTTTCGGGGAGGCTGCTCCTTACCTCCGAAAGTCTGAAAAGGAGCGAATTGAGGCCCAGAACAAGCCTTTTGATGCCAAGTCATCGGTGTTCGTGGTGGACCCGAAGGAGTCCTATGTGAAAGCAACAGTGCAGAGCAGGGAAGGGGGCAAGGTGACAGCCAAGACCGAAGGTGGAGCTGTAAGTAAAACCAAGAGGCTGAAAGGGAAGGAAGCAGAAATGATCTCTTTCTCCTACTTAGGGGATATTAACTGGATCCTTCCATTCTTAAAAGACTGTCACAGTCAAGGAAGACCAAGTCTTCTCCATGAACCCTCCCAAGTACGACAAGATCGAGGACATGGCCATGATGACCCACCTGCACGAGCCTGCTGTGCTGTACAACCTCAAAGAGCGTTATGCAGCCTGGATGATCTACGTGAGTGTCCCTGTCATATTTAATCAAACCCATATACTTTTTCTTATTGAAATGACTCATTATGTCAGAGGTTCAAATTAGGGTGTCTTTGCCAATGCACATGCAGAGACCTCTCTGGTTAACTGCACTCGTTGGCTATCTGGAGCGTTGCTGCTGCATCGGATAGCTGGATAGCCAGGGAAGCAACCATTGAATGAGGATCAGCACTTCTTTAATTCCTCTCCCCTTGCTCACACAGCATTATTTCCAAGTTGGAGCAATGAGGTGCTTTCTAATTGAGCACCTTTGTCTTTGTCCACAGACCTACTCTGGCCTCTTCTGTGTCACCGTCAACCCCTACAAATGGCTGCCGGTGTACAACCCCGAGGTGGTGGCAGCCTACCGAGGCAAAAAGCGACAAGAGGCCCCGCCCCACATCTTCTCCATCTCTGATAATGCCTACCAGTTCATGCTGACGGGTGAGTGTATCCATAATCCCAACATGTACAAGCGCTAGAGAGCACGTGCCGAGGCAACAAATGGCCAGCACCTTGAGGAGGAAATGCTTTGCATACATGTGATCATAGCAATGAACAAAGCAGAAAATTTGATTTAGAACATCATGCACTAGTTACAAAAGCATAGGGAAATTTGCTTATACCTCTGTGCTAGAAATCTCAATTTGTTGATGCTAATTCCAGCTCAAAGTTAATCAAAACTGGGTATCAACTCCATGTCTTAATTACACCTATTGCTTCATCTCATTTAAAAAGGAAGCTTTTAAATTTCGCAAGCACTATAAGAAAAGCAGCCTGGACATTTAAAACATGACAGGATTTTGAACTATGAAGCAGGTGAATGAAGGGGCCATGAAACTGCGAAGCCAACTGCTTCTTGGCTGATTCTCCTGATAAAAGAGTGAACTGATGCATTGCATAATCCATAGTCCTTCACATTAATGATAACACCAGTGTGATAATTAACACAGCTTTTACACTTAGTTCCTAAGACTTGTGAAAAGACGAGCACAAATTTAGTAGCGTCAGTGCTTTCGCTTATTTGACATGTCTGCGGTTTCCCTTCACAGATCGTGAGAACCAGTCCATCCTGATTACGTACGTAAACATCATGCTTTTCTTTCTGCTGAATTTTGATTGCTCGGGCTGTGCCTCCTGCCTTATATTCTGGTTTCTCGTTTGGTCCTCACAGTGGAGAATCCGGGGCCGGGAAGACTGTGAACACGAAGCGTGTCATCCAGTACTTTGCCACCATTGCAGTCACTGGAGAGAAAAAGAAGGAAGAGGCACCCTCTGGCAAAATGCAGGTGGGCATGAACCTCTGAGGGAGGGTGGGGGAAGACAGGCTTTTCACAGCGTGGCTGTGGTGTGTCAAGACTGCAGTAACCAGAGGCCCATGATGCTGGAGTTTAGAAAATGAACCTTGGGAGGGCTTTGTGAGGAGGGGATGAACAAGATGATATGTTAGCAAGTTACAGGGCTGAAGCCATTTCTCTGAAGCAAAAGTGGGGCCTGAGAGGCACTAAATGAAATCAAACCATGTCACAGGCATGTCCCCCTCACCAATAAATGGTGAAAGAGGTTCCCTCCCTCTTTCTAAAGCCTTTTCTAGCGATAGGATGTGACTAAGGGAAGGCAGAGAATAGATAGAAAATTGTTTTAGTATATACAACTCAGATAATTCAAGCTGTATCTTCCTCTTTCATTTGTCTTAAGGGGACCCTGGAAGATCAAATCATCAGCGCTAATCCCCTGCTGGAGGCCTTTGGCAACGCCAAGACCGTGAGGAATGACAACTCTTCCCGCTTTGTAAGTCTCTTGGTCACCCTGTTCATGTGAGACTCACCCCCACACTTCTATATACACTGTGCTAACGTATTTTCCACTTATTTGGTCCATAGTTAATGAAATAATTTCTAGCTTTAATCAATCCTCCTTTGCCTTCTTAAGGGTAAATTCATCAGGATCCATTTTGGTGCCACAGGCAAACTGGCTTCTGCAGATATTGAAACTTGTGAGTTAATAAACACTGGTGACTGGGAATCCTTTGGGGGCACTCATTGGAAAAAGCTTGCCCTTGATTCCTTTGTGTGAATTTCAAAGCTTAATTTTCTACTTTTGGCTTTTATTCGTGTAAACATATGCTTCCTATGCCTTTCCAGATCTGCTGGAGAAGTCCCGAGTCACCTTCCAGCTCAAGGCTGAGAGGAGCTACCACATCTTCTACCAAATCATGTCCAATAAGAAGCCAGAGCTCATTGGTAAGGAGCATCTTGGTTTATTCCCATCGAGAAAGCCACCATCCTGCCTATGCTATCCCTCTGAAGCGCGGTGATGACCAAAGTAACTCTTCACTCTCTTCCGCACACGCCCAGAAATGCTCCTTATCACCACCAACCCATACGACTTCACTTACGTCAGCCAGGGCGAAATCACAGTGCCCAGCATCGACGACCAGGAGGAACTGATGGCCACAGACGTAAGTGACAGGGAAGAGGCTAGCAAGGCCCTTGTTAGCACACAGCGCTCTCCTCCCATCAGCGCGAGAAGGACCAGCAGCGAGTGGGCCAGACAGTGTTATCTTTCAGGCTTTCTTACACTTGGAAAAGAAATCACAGAATATTTAAATGCCATCCTACACATGTGTTCACATTTCAAATATCTGCAATAAATGTTAGGTACCTGGCATCCCTCATGAAGCTAGCTCTATTTTTTTACTCTTTATGGTGTTGGTCACTTTTTGCTCAATACTTGCACATGTCAGCCCCTGTACCCAGGAATCAGTCTCAAGTTCTTCATAGTTAGCTATAGGCCAACTTCGTTTTGAATAAATGCCTACAAGCAGTACTCCCCTTATTAATCACTAGGAAAAATGAGTTGACTACCTCAAAAAACACTCTTCTGGGTATTCCATGAACTTTTACAATTATTTCTGAAACTATAGAATCTTTCCTTCTCTGCTTCTTTAAAGATTATCATGTTTTGAGCTTATTTTCTTCATACATAAATTTGATACATGTTATACTTTCTTTTAATTTCTGCATAATCTTTAATTATTCTTAACTTTAACATTTTCAACACTGGTAATCCAATCCCATCAAGATAGGGCTGAAGGGTACTTAAAACATACTTTTTCTTTTAAAAAAGTTAATATTTATGTGTATGCCTTTATCTTATAGATATATACTTTATCCACTGTAACATATTGTTATGTTTATATTTCCAAAAAGGGCATGGAATTGAGACACATCCCATTTTCTAGTCTGGAAAGTTTTTTTAAAAAATGTAGTGACCTCACTCGAGGGCCTTGTTAATAATTTGTAGTTCCAAGACTGGGTATTCTAGAAGAAAGTGAGCTAGACCTAGAAGAAAGGAGGAAGGTTCAGGAGAGACACACTTCATGTCCCTACACTGCTGCTTGCTCCCTCTATAAGACACATCAGTGTTTAGCATGGCTAACATGCTAAGAAAGTAACCGAAACCCAGTGGGAGTGGGAGGCAGAAAGCATTTCAATTAAATAACAAACTTATCTTCAGAAATATTTCTTCACTGAATGAGTAGACAATGGTCAGTAAAGTTCATGCCCAGCAACCCCAGGGCCAGCCAAGCCATGACCTGGCTATCAGAGAAACCTGTGGAGAAACTGGGAGCCATTGCCGTTCTCATGATTCCTTCCACTGGACTGTCCATAACAACCGCGGTGGAAGGGTAGGCTGGGGCTGCATACTAAGTTAGGACAACATAGGAATAGAAGACATGTCCTGGGAGACTAGACAAGAAAGTGTGTGGCTAACTCACATGCCATCCTTAGCGCCCGCATTACTCAAATGATGTTTCTATTGGCTCAGAGGGGAAGAACTTGACTTCTGAGCCATCAAGGTATTCGTCAAATATAAGGCAAAGTGGGACTGGGAAGCAGGGAGCTAGTGTCCTGAGCAAGCTGGCCACTGTGATAACTGTTACTAATTCAATTCTTTCAACAGACTGCTGTGGACATCTTGGGATTTAGTTCGGATGAAAAGGTGGCCATTTACAAGCTCACAGGTGCCGTGATGCACTATGGGAACATGAAATTCAAGCAAAAGCAAAGGGAAGAGCAAGCTGAGCCAGATGGCACAGAAGGTAACAACCCTGTTGTCACCTTCCCTCTTATCAAACCATTGACATGAGCCTTTTCAGAGGTGGGGACCTGCTTGTGTTGCCTTTCTAATGAAAGACAGAAGTTTTAGGGAAAGGAAATAACACATTGATA
Organism: Dicrostonyx torquatus; assembly: GCA_028555095.1. Taxonomy (NCBI): domain Eukaryota; kingdom Metazoa; phylum Chordata; class Mammalia; order Rodentia; family Cricetidae; genus Dicrostonyx; species Dicrostonyx torquatus. The sequence goes on along the minus strand of JAQHUG010000025.1, from coordinate 4,284,424 downwards.
CATTGGTAGTTTACATAATTGAGCAAATATATAGGAGCTTTATTATTTCTGCTCATTTTACTGTTCTGTTTTTCCTGTGGTGTGTGTGTGTGTGTGTGTGTGTGTGTGTGTGTGTGTGTGAGAGAGAGAGAGAGAGAGAGAGAGAGAGAGAGAGAGATCGGAGTGAGTGCTTGTTATGGTGCTGATACTGAACCCAGGGCCTTGTCCTGAGTTACATCTTCATCCCCTAGTCATTCTTCATTCACTTTTTTTATAAGAAAATACTTGCTTTTTTGATGAAAGCACATTTTATTCCAGTGAATAATCAGAATTTCCTTCCTATCCCCTTCATACCCCCTGGGATAGAGTTTCTCAAATTTTTAGCTATGGGGTACCTTTGCTGTATTTTAAATATCACACAGAGCATGGGCTCTCCAAGCTTCAGCTTATCATTATAAGAATAACTAAAGTTGAGTCAGGCACACCTTTAATCCCAGTACTCTGGAGGCAGAGGCAGGTGAATCTCTGTGAGTTCGAGGTCAGCCTGGTTTGCAAGAGCTAGTTCCAGGACAGGCCTAAATCTATAGAGAAACCCTATCTCGAAAAACCAAAAATAAAATAAAATAAAATAAAATAAAGTTAATATGAAGAGTGGCCATGCTTTTCAGACACAAACAAATGGGCAGAATTCACAACCTTCACACCTTACTGTTTGTGTAAATCCATTGTCACCAACACCATCATTTGCAATGAAGCTGTGCAAGTCGCTGTCAGTTCCACTGTTCTTGGTTCTTTCCTGCAGTGGCTGACAAGGCCGCCTATCTGACAAGTCTGAACTCTGCTGACCTTCTCAAAGCCCTGTGCTACCCCAGGGTCAAGGTCGGCAATGAGTACGTCACCAAGGGCCAGACGGTGCAGCAGGTGAGTATGATCTAAGCCCCTGATTCACTTGAACCACTGGGACTCAAAAGGTCATCCCTGTATCCAGCTCCAACAACTCAACCAACCACACTTTCCCTGAAGGTGTACAACTCTGTGGGTGCCCTGGCCAAAGCCATCTATGAGAAGATGTTCCTGTGGATGGTCACCCGCATCAACCAGCAGCTGGACACCAAGCAGCCCAGGCAGTACTTCATTGGGGTCTTGGACATCGCTGGCTTTGAGATCTTTGATGTGAGTAATGAACTGGTTATCAAACACACATTGGCAGTCACTTGACTGATCTTGCTGGAGCCCTGGAAACGCTCTTCACAAAATACGATCTACAAAACATACAAATTCCTGCTGAAGTGGGTCAGCGGAGGGATCTGAACACAAGTCAATGAGTGCCAACGGAACAGAGAGAATGCTATATTTTCAGGACTAGTCTCAAAGAATGACCATGAATGCTTGCTCAAAACTGATCTTGGATTCAAGCCCATCAGCATAGAAACACTTGTTTAGGCTACCCTCAATGAGTATTTCAAAGATCTCCTATTTAGCGACATTTTGCCCAATATGTAAAATTTCATATTGTTCCTTGGAAAAACATTTGAGGATTTAACTCTTGATTTAGAATTATAACATCCTTTAAGAGATTACCTGAAGACCTAAATCTTCAAAATCTGAGACCCTAAATGTTTCAAACTTTGAAGAAAATGTATTAGCTGCCTTATGGATACAAATAGGAAATTTATGACCAATTTCCTACATTATCCTCTTCCCATAGTTCAACACCTTGGAGCAGCTGTGCATCAACTTCACCAACGAGAAGCTGCAGCAGTTCTTCAACCACCACATGTTCGTGCTGGAGCAGGAGGAGTACAAGAAGGAAGGCATCGAGTGGGAGTTCATCGACTTCGGGATGGACCTGGCCGCCTGCATCGAGCTCATCGAGAAGGTTTGTGTGACTTTTCAAACTTTAAAGCAGGAACAACAAGTTGTCTCTCTTACTATGTTTACTAACAATCCCAGTTCTCAAAGAGTAATTAGTGATATCTCATGATATGCCTGTGTGTCATCGGGGTTCCCAGAATGTCATAGGTGATCTGCTACTAACAACCCTAACACACATACACATGTAAAACACACAGATTCATATTCTCTCTCTCTCTCTCTCTCTCTCTCTCTCTCTCGTTTTTCAAGACAGTATTTGCCTGTGCTGCCCTGGCTGTCCTAGAACTTGTTCTGTAGACAAGGCTGGCTTTAAACTCACAGAGCTCTGCCTGCCTCTGCCTCCTGAGTGCTGGGATTAAAAGTGTACCCCAGCACTGCTCAATCAATTCACATTTTCAACTTTTATAATCTCATGCTTCCTGAGTTTTTTTTAAATGACATAGGGTATCACCATGTAAGCCTTGCTGACCTTGGAACTCACTATGTAAAATTAGACCAGCCTCGAACTCACAGAGATTCTCCTCCTCCACCTGTTTCCTGAGTGCTAGGATTAAAGGCACATACCATGAGCTTCTTTCTTTCTCATTTTTATTCCTATGTGATTTAATTGGTACAGGAGAAAGGGATGAAAGTACAGCTAGTCCTTTGAATAGTCAATTAATGCTGGTGTGGCTATGATGTATCTTCCCGTGTGTACTGTATAACAAGGCAGTGCATAGATGGTTAAGATTGGACAGTAATGTGTTGTATTCATCAATTCATTCCTTACTTGTGATTGCTACCAAGTAAATTCACTAAACTTCTATTTGACCTTACCCTGGGAATGAGCTATGATTTTCCCATTAAGTAATTAAGGGAATTAGTAATTAAGGGAATCAATCTAATTAGGTTAGAGCAACAGATGTATCATATTTATCTAGAACTCATTAAGCAATTTCATTGTTCAAAACTGTTGGATTCTTGGGACTAGAGAGATGACTCAGTGGTTAAGTGCACTTGTTACTTTATCATTAAGTTTGAAGGTTTGATTTTTATCTCAAGTGGTCCACAGACACCTGTAACTCCAAATTAAGATCCTACATCTTTTCATCTTTTTCTGGTCTCCATAGGCCTCCAAGCATATACATCTCTCTCTCTCTCTCTCTCTCTCTCTCTCTCTCTCTCTCTCTCTCTCTCTCTCTCACTCTCACACACACACACACACACACACACACACACCACACTGGGATCTTGTCATGGTACCAATAAAGAAGCTATGTGAAACTCCTGAAGGAATGATAAAGTATAAATAAAATGTAATTGCCTGCTAGGAAATTTTCAAATATTCAGATCAAAACTCATAAAATTTTGAAAAAAAACTAGAATGCACAAGTTAAGAAAATGTCTTAATTTGGTGATGTACTAGCTCCACTGTTTACCAAAACTATAAAACTATACAGTCTCTAAAAACAACTATTTCCTTCACTAGTATTTCAACTTCTGGATAATCAAAACGATTTTTGAGAATTCATATAATCACCAATGCTGAATTTGCTTTCAGTCTTTCATATCAAATTTGTCTCAGAAAAATCATACTGCTTTGTGAGCAAAATCATTATTTTATTAATGCTTAACTCCATAGAGATGGGAGGCGGGGCTGGAAGTACAAAGAGTTTTCATGAGGCAACAGGAGATGTGCTTTCTTCTTGGTGAAGTTGCATTTTTGGTCATCAGAACATAGTCTCTCCTTTTCACATCTTTCCCATGTCTAGAGTTGTGGTGAAGGATGTTACCATGAGAAAGAAGTTTTCAGAACACATATGAGTATATATAGTCATAGGACAAAAACTTAGCTTTGAGATGGTACTTTTGGAATTTAATTTTACTCATTGAACACATTTGCCAGATGGTACAGATGAACTTTTAAACCAAGTGTTTCAGCAACATATTTCTTATTCATTCTTCAGAAGATGACTGTCATATTTTGTTAGGAGATGGGAGTAATAAGGTAGGATCTCATCTGTTTAATACATAATTCCAAGTTCTTCTTTTGGAATGCCTTCTTTTCAGGTTTGTGCCAAACACACAAGCTATTGGGGCACTCTTTTCTAAAAGATTCATGACTATCTTCTCCCTTTTTAATACTTAGCCAATGGGCATCTTCTCCATCCTGGAAGAGGAGTGCATGTTCCCTAAGGCGACAGACACCTCCTTCAAGAACAAGCTGTATGAACAGCACCTAGGAAAGTCCAACAACTTCCAGAAGCCCAAGCCAACCAAAGGCAAAGCTGAAGCCCACTTCTCGCTGGTGCACTATGCCGGCACTGTAGACTACAACATTATTGGCTGGCTGGACAAGAACAAGGACCCCTTGAATGAGACTGTGGTGGGGCTGTACCAGAAATCTGGCTTGAAGACTCTGGCTTTCCTATTTTCTGGAGGACAAGCTGCTGAAGCAGGTAATTTTTTTTATACTATCAACTCATTCTAAGGATTACATGACAGAAATACACCATCTATCAGAAACAATATAGGTCAGTGATTCTCACTCTGTGAAAGGGTCAAAAGAACATTTTACAGGGATCAACTAAGACCACCACAGAACACAAATATTTACATTACAATCTATGACAGCAGCAAAATTTCACTTATGAAGTAGAAATGAAAACAATTTTATGGTTGGGGGTCACCAAAACATGAGGAACTGTTTTAAAGGGTCACAGCATTAGGAAAGTTGAGAGCCACTAATACAAATGTCGCAAAATCTACTCTGAAAGTTCAGGCCAATGTGCGTGAAATGAAAGAAAGTGTATTAACAACTGTGATGCATAGGCATCAAGAACTGTTGGGTCCACAGCCTTGCTTATCAGTGAGAAAGTGGATTTAGAAGGTTCAGTGATCTGCTGCTGATTGTACCAGCCATCTTCCACATCAATACTACTGCTTCCATCAAGGGTCCAGCTAAATTGGAGATAAGGAAACCCTTCATCAGGACCACAGCACTAGGTGAACAGAATGAGGTTGTATTTTTTTTTTCCTTAAGTATCTGAATCCAGATGTGCAAGTGACAACATGGAGACCTAGGAAAATAAAAATTACAAGTCCCTGCTGATGAGCCAAGTTCAACTTCCTAGAGCAAGCATGCAGCTCTGCCTGTTGTGTGCACTGACAGGACCTTACTCCCCTGTCTTCTGGGCGTATCCTGAAGGAAGGGAAGCAGACACTGCTGATCTGGATGGAGTCAGGGAGTCCCATCACCTATCTGTATCTTCCAAGTTGTGCACAATTTTTTGTTCTTCCCTGTGTCTCTATAACCATGCCAGTGACTACTGTCTCTTCATCTAGAATGAAGGTAGAAGAGCTCTGGAAGGCAGAAAGGGAATGAGTGCCACAGACTCCGGAGGAAACATGGCCATTGTGTCACTGGTACACACAAGAGGACTCAAAGGCTGCAGCAAGTAATCTCCATTTTTCCTTTCTGTTTTTCAGAGGGTGGTGGCGGTGGAAAGAAAGGTGGCAAGAAGAAGGGTTCATCTTTCCAGACAGTGTCTGCTCTTTTCAGGGTACAGTATAATCTTACACTTAGAAGATAATTAAACTGTAGTTAATGAGAGATTTTAAAGGATGTTCATGGTAAAAGTGGAGGAAAAGTAGTATTATATTTTTTCAATCTGAAAAACACTTCAGGAAATTTTTTTTTGTTTTGTTTTTTGAGACAGGGTTTCTCTGTGGCTTTGGAGCCTGTACTGGAACTAGCTCTTGTAGACCAGGCTGGTCTCGAACTCACAAAGATCCGCCTGCCTCTGCCTCCTGAGTGCTGGGATTAAAGGCATGTGCCACCACTGGCCAGCTCACTTCAGGAAATTTTTAACAAAATGAAGGCGTGAGATATTTCCCCACATTTCAAATATAAGAGATTTGGTAGTAAAGAGATTTTACATAAACTCAAGCCCTCATTAAAAAGCACCCACTGTGTTCGAGAGATCTACTCCACATGATCAAAGTCTCAATAACAAAAGTTTTCCGATTGGCAGGGTTTGAGAAAAACAAACTGAAATGGACTATTTTTGTATAATCAGGAGTGTCCTAGAAATCCACCTTCCAGACATAGGCTTCCTCTTGGTCATCATGATTTGATGATAGCTCATTAGAATGTGATAGAGGAAAGATACAGCTACAAGTTATTCTAAATCTCTCCATACGGTTTTATAGGAGAATTTAAATAAGCTGATGACCAACTTGAGGAGCACCCACCCCCACTTTGTCCGCTGCCTCATTCCCAATGAAACTAAGACTCCTGGTAAGACACTTCTCATGCACAGAGCAACCTCAGTGTGGCTTCTCTTTAGATGGCTGTAGAGTTGTATTCCCCTTTTCAGGTGCCATGGAGCACGAACTGGTCCTGCACCAGCTGAGGTGTAACGGTGTGCTGGAAGGCATCCGCATCTGTAGGAAGGGCTTCCCCAGCAGGATCCTCTACGCAGACTTCAAGCAGAGGTTTGTTTCACATCTTCCGATGTCATATATAGAGCAGTGTTAAATTTTAAAAGTCATTTGGTTTGCCATTTTTTGATTGACCCATCTTTTCAAAAGTAGCTACTACTTTTCTATCTTTTATTTCTTGATGAAGAAGAGTCATGTTTTAAATTTGCTTTTCATTTCAACAGATACAAAGTTCTGAATGCAAGTGCTATCCCAGAAGGTCAATTCATAGACAGCAAGAAGGCTTCCGAGAAGCTTCTAGGCTCTATTGACATCGACCACACCCAGTACAAATTTGGTCACACCAAGGTACCACCAGTCCAAATTGCTGACATACATTTAGTAATTTCAGAGTTTCTGCTTGAGTGGCCATAACAAGTCTAACTGTTCTCTTCCAAGGTTTTCTTTAAAGCTGGCCTGTTGGGAACTCTAGAGGAGATGCGAGATGATAAGTTGGCTCAGCTCATCACCCGCACTCAAGCCATGTGCAGAGGGTATTTGATGAGGGTGGAGTTCAAAAAGATGGTGGAGAGGAGGTGAGGGACAAAGCTTGTTTGCCTTTTCTGCCTCTTTCGTCATTGAACTCAGTGCAATTGTGAGGGTCACTTGTCACATTTTTGCCCGTGTGGATCTATTTTTCTCCTTCCACAGAGATTCCATCTTCTGCATCCAGTACAACGTCCGCGCCTTCATGAATGTGAAGCACTGGCCCTGGATGAAGCTCTTCTTCAAGATCAAACCCCTGCTGAAGAGCGCAGAGACCGAGAAGGAGATGGCCACCATGAAGGAGGATTTCGAGAAGGCCAAAGAGGATCTGGCTAAGTCAGAGGCCAAAAGGAAGGAACTGGAAGAAAAGATGGTAGCTCTGATGCAAGAAAAAAATGACCTGCAGCTCCAGGTTCAAGCTGTGAGTACCAGATGTGGCACAGAGCCCTTTCATATCGCCTAAGCAGGATGTGGCTGAATATAAGCAATTCCAGGCTTCAGAGTAAATGATTTCTATCCAGGAATCTGCTGTGATTTCCTGCTTTTCAAAAACACTAAGATTCATATGTGCATCCTACACACAAACATCCATGATGCTTATGTTCATATGTGCATCCTACATAGAAACATCTATGATGCTTTTGTTCATTTGTGCATCCTACACATATACATCCATGATGCTGATGTTCCTATGTGCTTCCTACACATGCACATTCATGATGTTTATGTTTATATGTGCATTCTACACACACACACACATACACACATGATACTTACGTTCATATGTGTATCCTATATACACATTCATGATGCTTATGTTCATTTGTGTTTCTTCCACAGTCTGGTCACTAGTGAATAAAGTCAAGAAAATATATTTAGGCATTTTCCTTTCTGTATGGAGCATCTCTTATACTAGAATATTCTCTTTCATAAATATTGTTGAATACTAACTACAAAATGCACTATTTTTATCAGAGCAGAAAAAAAAGGCTAATTTAAGCCCTTAGTTGAATGTGGAAAAAAAACTGAATCCAAAAACTAGGAAATTGCCTTTCCAAAAGGACTAAGGGCTAGTAGATTACATATTGTTGCAACAAAACTACTTTTTCCTGATTTTACCTGGATACTTATGGACTGTGTTACTCTGTTTGATCAACAGATAAAGATATTTGTATTTTGTCTATTTAATTGTTTTTCTAAAAAGTTGACAAATTAATGGCCTATCCATTGACCAGCTGGTAGTCATCCATTCCCAACTTTTAACACATGAGTGTGTATTTGCAGATAGAGCCCATATAAATGAAAATTCACTATTTCTCCCCTTAGGAAGCAGATGGTTTGGCTGATGCAGAAGAAAGGTGCGACCAGCTGATCAAAACCAAAATTCAGCTGGAGGCCAAAATCAAAGAGCTAACTGAGAGAGCTGAGGATGAGGAGGAGATCAATGCCGAGCTGACGGCCAAGAAGAGGAAGCTGGAGGATGAGTGCTCAGAGCTGAAGAAAGACATTGATGACCTTGAGTTGACACTGGCCAAGGTGGAGAAGGAGAAGCATGCCACAGAGAACAAGGTACAATTATTATTCACTTTGAAGCATTTATAAGTATTCATTTAGTACTGAACTTTAAATCTTAGAATTCCTGAACTTGAAAGATAAAGTTACCACCATAACATGTTTTTGCGTTCACCTTTATCCCCATTGTATTCAGTCATGCCACCTACATTGGTTTCTGGCTGCTATTCTCCATGTCAGGCTAATGTTGTCCTAAGAAGTTACATTATCATGTACTTTATCAAGACGACACATTTTCATCAGCATTCCTACCATCTCTTCAAATCTAAAGGTGAAAAACCTCACGGAGGAGATGGCGGGCCTGGACGAAAATATTGCCAAGCTGACCAAGGAGAAGAAGGCCCTCCAAGAGGCCCACCAGCAGACCCTGGATGACCTGCAGGCAGAGGAGGACAAAGTCAACACTCTGACCAAAGCC
>JAQHUG010000025.1:4228522-4274618 GCA_028555095.1 Dicrostonyx torquatus | reverse complement strand
CGAGGAGCTGGAGGAGGAAATCGAGGCAGAGAGGGCCTCCAGGGCCAAAGCAGAGAAGCAGCGCTCTGACCTCTCCCGGGAACTGGAGGAGATCAGCGAGAGGCTGGAAGAAGCTGGCGGGGCCACTTCTGCCCAGATCGAGATGAACAAGAAGAGGGAGGCTGAGTTCCAGAAGATGCGCAGGGACCTGGAGGAGGCCACCCTGCAGCATGAAGCCACAGCAGCTGCTCTTCGGAAGAAGCACGCGGACAGCGTGGCTGAGCTTGGGGAGCAGATTGACAACCTGCAGCGGGTCAAGCAGAAGCTGGAGAAGGAGAAGAGCGAGCTAAAGATGGAGATTGATGACCTCGCTAGTAACATGGAGACTGTCTCCAAAGCTAAGGTCTTTCCTAACTTCTTGATTTATCTGAAATACTTGAAAGTGATTATATACTGTATGTGACTCTAGCTAGCCACACTGTTTGTAATCTGAGATTTTCTGATTGACATCACTGTATTGAATGGAATCAAGTGTACACATCTTATTTTTTTTCAAAATCACCTTAAACTTTGTTGCTATGGCCACAACAGTAACAATGCAATGACAAGGAAAAGTCCTCTCCTCATGATGTGGGCCGTAAATAATGTTCATGTTTCCCCCAAAGGGAGGAGCCCAGTTCTGATGCGCACGTATTCACTTAGTCAGTAACCTGAGCTCCTCCGCTGCTTCCCCAACACTGTGTGAGGCTCTGACAGCAGCATAAACAAGATTCTGTGCCTGTCATAAACAGTTGCAGATCTCTAAATCTCAGCCTTCTGAGTAGACATGTGTCACCTTGCCCTGCTTCCCGCCACAGGGGAACCTTGAGAAGATGTGCCGCACCCTGGAGGATCAGCTGAGCGAAGTGAAGACGAAAGAGGAGGAGCAGCAGCGCTTGATCAACGAGCTGTCGACCCAGAAGGCGCGCTTACACACAGAGTCAGGTCAGTCCGCGAGCATTGCTGCCTTTGGAGTAGCAAGCAGGGAAGGTCAGGCCCCTTTGGGAAGCAAGACTCATGCCTTGTGCAGTGTGTGCACATTTATGACTTCTTACTCCTTTACCTTTAGGGTGTAAGATGGTTACAAAGCAATGACTTGAAGCTCTAACCAAAGGGGCAAAATTTATCTCTTGGGTTTAGAAGAGTTTTGTTCCCCCAATCCTAAAATACCAAAAAGAGCAGTGTGCTAACACTCTGGAGACATTGTTTCCACTGTGTGAAATAAGGAGGGTCCAATGCTATCCCGCCTCACTCATGGCTGAGACGAAAGAATTCATCCATGTTTTCTCTCTCAGGTGAATATTCCCGACAGCTGGACGAAAAAGATGCTATGGTTTCCCAGCTCTCCAGAGGCAAACAAGCATTCACACAACAAATCGAGGAACTAAAGAGGCAGCTAGAGGAGGAGACAAAGGTGAGAGCCCTGAGTTGATGCTTTCATTCATGGGACTGGGCAACCTGACACACTACTAACTCCACAAAGAGACTATCAGCGACCAGAACACAAACCCACACCATACAATTTGGGGTTTTTTTTTTTAGGCCAAGAACGCGCTGGCCCATGCCCTGCAGTCAGCCCGCCATGACTGTGACCTGCTGCGGGAACAGTATGAGGAGGAACAGGAGGCCAAGGCTGAGCTGCAGAGGGCCATGTCCAAGGCCAACAGCGAGGTGGCCCAGTGGAGGACAAAATACGAGACGGACGCCATCCAGCGCACGGAGGAGCTGGAGGAGGCCAAGTATGGGTTTCAATGAGTTAGACAGAAAGAAACCAAAGCAAAGGAAAAGTGAAGGAAAAATAGGAAAGAATATTCATGACACAAAGCATCATCAAATAATTTCACAATTTCCATATCTGTATAATTAAGAGGACCATCTTTATAATGTCTAGGCTCCCATTCAATCACAACATTATTGAGCAAATGTATCCTCTACTGAGCTGTCCGGGTTAATTCAGCTTCAGAGCCCTCCCCTTTCCTCCTTCTCTCTGCTTTTGTAGATACGTTTGATAACACTTGAGATGGAAAAGAACTCACCTGGGAAATCAGAGTTCTGAAAGGGATGAAATGGACTCTAAGAAGTAATTCTGGGAAAACCTGTGGGCACACAGAAATAAAAGATCTTAGGGAAAAACATACTTTCCTAACCAGCAGCTAGGCAGAGTTTATTGTGGTAATTGATTCTTCTCTTGGTCACTCACACTGACCACCTCCTCAGGAAAAAGCTGGCTCAGCGTCTGCAGGATGCAGAGGAACACGTAGAAGCCGTGAATTCCAAATGTGCTTCTCTTGAAAAGACGAAGCAGCGGCTCCAGAATGAAGTGGAGGACCTCATGATTGATGTGGATCGGTCTAATGCTGCCTGCGCTGCCCTTGATAAGAAGCAAAGGAACTTCGACAAGGTGGTCCACGTGATCCGTGAAGTGTCCCCTCTGGAGGAAGGGTGTTATGGCTGGGTTCAGAGTTTAACTAATGTTGTGCATGTAGATCCTAGCTGAATGGAAACAGAAGTATGAGGAAACTCAGGCTGAGCTTGAAGCCTCCCAGAAGGAGTCTCGCTCTCTCAGCACTGAGCTGTTCAAGGTGAAGAACGCCTACGAGGAGTCTCTGGATCAACTTGAGACTCTGAAGAGAGAAAACAAGAATCTGCAACGTGAGTCCCAACGTTCCCGATCCCCCTTAGCCCTGGCTGGACCCTCCCATGTTGCCCACCTTCCCAATCCTCCTTATCCCTGGCTGGACCCTCCCATGTTGCCACCATTCCCATCTCTTCCTCTCGTCTGTTCTTCCACAGAGGAGATTTCTGACCTCACTGAGCAGATCGCAGAGGGAGGGAAGCATATCCATGAGCTGGAGAAGATAAAGAAGCAGATTGATCAGGAAAAGAGTGAACTACAGGCTTCTCTAGAGGAAGCAGAGGTACACACCTTGTTTGCTCAGCTATCCATTATAAACAGACTAAAAAGAGAATGACAGCTGAGGCCTACCATTTTGTGGGCTTTAGGGGGACAATGCTCGTCACCAAGGAAAAATCTGGCATATATACGTCACAGGTGCAGAATCAGTGCTCTAAGCAGAGATGTGTGAAAGTCTGAGGAGGGGGGCCCAATGGCTCTTTGAGAAATCACCGTAGTGAGATCACCAAAATGTCACTTTTATTAAGGCATCTCTTGAACATGAAGAGGGCAAAATTCTACGCATCCAGCTTGAGTTGAATCAGGTGAAATCCGAGATTGACCGCAAAATTGCTGAAAAAGATGAAGAAATAGACCAGCTGAAGAGAAACCACCTCAGAGTCGTGGAGTCCATGCAGAGCACACTGGATGCGGAGATCAGGAGCAGGAACGATGCCCTGAGGATTAAGAAGAAGATGGAGGGAGACCTGAATGAGATGGAAATTCAGTTGAACCATGCCAACCGCCAGGCTGCGGAGGCGATCAGGAACCTCCGGAACACACAAGGAATGCTGAAGGTACCTTGGGGGTGAACCCACACTGTGCTGGCACGGTACCTTGGGGGTGAACCCACACTGTGCTGGCACGCAAGATGTTACTGTAGAGCTCAAGCCTTAAAATTTTAGGAAAATTACAGGTCATAAATCATCAAAGCAATGTGGTATCAAGATAAAAAACTTATGTTGGGAAGAAGCTAAACTCTGAAAGGTCCAAGAGAGAATTTGCTTTGTCCTCTGAGACAAAATGAGTGGTAAACATGAGGAGACAGAGTGATGACAGTTTAGCCTTCCAAGTAGGAGGACCGTCGGCATGACCCACCAACTCTGGCTCCTGGACTCCCTTCTTAAATATATAGAATAATGTAAGCAGCTTAACTAATTTTTAAGGATACTTTCCTGATACAAAATTTCATAGCTTTATCCATGATTGTTTTTATGTTTTGGGATCTGAAATAAAACATCATGTCATTAATGGTACTTGTAGATGTTCCTATTTAATCAGACTCTGACTTAGTAAGATCCAGGTGGGAGCATGATATTAAATCTGAGTCCACTTTAACTGGAACACAAGTCAGAGCTTCTCTTATTTCGGTGCAGGACACTCAGCTGCACCTGGATGATGCTCTTAGAGGCCAGGATGACCTTAAAGAGCAGCTGGCCATGGTTGAGCGCAGAGCGAACCTAATGCAGGCTGAGATCGAGGAGCTGCGGGCATCCCTGGAACAGACAGAGAGGAGCAGGAGAGTGGCTGAGCAGGAGCTTCTGGACGCCAGTGAGCGTGTACAGCTGCTGCACACTCAGGTGAGCTTTAGGCCCAGGCTTAACAAGTGCATTCACTAAAGCTAAAGGCAGGCTACGGGGATGTTCACGATGTACAAGTAATGTTGGCCATTGTAGCACAGATAATAAAAACCCAGAGGCAGATATTGGGGTTCAAGCTGAAGATCAGAGAAGTAAAGCAATCAACCACTAGAAAGCACTTCCCTCTACAAAATCTTCAGACTGAAAAAAGATCGAGTTCCTGTCTCATCCCATTTTATATTCCTTTCTAGTGCTGGGATTAAAGGTATACACCACCACAGCCCGGCCTCTGTGGCTAACTAGAATGGCTGCTGGGATTAAAGGTGTGTGCCACCACTGCCTGGCTTGTATCATTGACTAGTGTGGCTGGCTTTTCACTCTGATCTTCAGGCAAGCTTAATTTGTTAAATGATAAACAAAATAATCCCTATAGGCAGGGATACCTTCCCAGGGCTTGGGAAAATGCACAGAATGATTTAAGTATGTACTGAGACATAGACAGTTCACAAGTCCACTCAAGGGCTGGCGTATTTGTGGATTTGGAGGATCTGGAGTTTAAAGCTTATATAAAGAAGCACAGAAGACCACCCATGAGGAGTAACATGTACAAAACTGGTGGCTGTCTTTATCCTTCAAAACTCTACACCGCAAATAAATAGTCAAAAAAAATGTGAAACTAATAACTCATCACGATACTTATTATCATGTGTGTACCTAAAATTAACCTCCCAGGATCTATAAAGAGATCTTGGGTTCAAATTCCTGGAGCCGTATTAGTGCTAGCTACCACTCGTGTTCTACATTGCATTTGTTAAGTAAATGGCAGTATACCCTTGCAACGGCCACATGAATCGTTCACTGCCTCTGAAAGCCAGCCACAAAACAGTAAAAGAAGAAAGCAAATTAAGATGAGGGATCCCTAGGTTTTTTTTTTTTTTCAAAAAGTATACAAAAACCATTCAAAAGGTTAAGCAAAAGTGTCATTAATGTCTGTCTCTGGTTACTGAGCATATATTACTTTTGTCTTTTGCTAATTTGCATGCCCTCTACATTTTAAATAATAAACCTATGTAACAGAGTATTTTGAACATTGCAATTATTTAAAATCAGCAACTATGGAAATGTTCAAATCAATATTGTAATTTTTAAAATCAAATTAATTAATATGTAACACTTTCCTTACTAATTATGAATATCCAGAATTAGCTATTTCAAATACTTTTAACTTTCCAAAAGCACAGGTATTCATGATTGGCCCATCTTTTGTACCAATAAGGATGCTATTTATGAACTTATGACACAGAGTCAACCAATATGGATGAGCAGCTAAAACTGATAAGTTATTTTCGTCAGCTGTGTGCTACACAGCAGTCTAGAACTGGAAGATTTTACTCTGTGTTTACAGGTATCCATGGATAACAAGGAAATCCCTTTGGCACTAGAGATTCAATTTTACATGGAATCATTTATCTTTTAGGACCAGGGATATAGGTAGAAAAAGCCACAAACTTGGAAATAACTTCTAATTTCACTTCTATTCTGAACATTTCTAATTATCAGCAATTTAGGTATTAATACACTAGTTATAAATGTTATTAAATGTATATTTCTTTTTTTAAATTTGCAACAGAATACTAGCCTCATCAACACCAAGAAGAAGCTGGAGACAGACATTTCCCAAATCCAGGGAGAGATGGAGGACATCGTCCAGGAAGCTCGCAATGCAGAAGAGAAGGCCAAGAAAGCCATCACTGATGTGAGCAGAGGGCAAGAAGGAGGTGACGAACCTGAATCCCGCTGGGTCTTGTCAGCCCTTACTCAACTCTGTTTTATCACTCACCAGGCGGCCATGATGGCGGAGGAGCTGAAGAAGGAGCAGGACACCAGCGCCCACCTGGAGCGGATGAAGAAGAACCTGGAGCAGACGGTGAAGGACCTGCAGCACCGTCTAGACGAGGCTGAGCAGCTGGCGCTGAAGGGCGGCAAGAAGCAGATCCAGAAACTGGAGGCCAGGGTGGGTGCCGGCCTGCTCTCAGCTCCCAGCCTGAGCGTGGGAACAGTCGCGAGCAAACTGTTACCCATGCTCTTCTCTTCCAGGTGAGGGAGCTTGAAAACGAGGTTGAAAACGAGCAGAAGCGCAACGTTGAAGCCGTCAAGGGGCTTCGCAAGCACGAGAGAAGAGTGAAGGAGCTCACTTACCAGGTGACTGGCCTTCCCTTCTCTGCTAGGTCCCCAGTGTTTGGGAAAATAAAGATGGCAGGCTAGCGTCAGCTGACAATGCTCTCTGTTTGCTGGGTCTTTCAGACGGAGGAGGACCGCAAGAATGTGCTCAGGCTGCAGGACTTGGTGGACAAGCTACAGACTAAAGTGAAAGCCTACAAGAGACAAGCTGAGGAGGCGGTGAGTGTCTCCACAGAAATGGGATGCTCCAGGACCATGTCCGGTTCTGTGAAGGACCCAAGTCCCTCTCATTCAAGGGACTTTCTTCTAAGGCAATGAACAGGCCAGGAGCCCAGATTAGGTGGGAAAATGAATATTTATTTGGAAAACCAAGGTTTTGCTACAAATTATTAGAGCTTTAGGCAGTCTAGTTCATTTCTCTGAGATTGCATCAAATAACACTTCAAACGAGTTAACACAGAAATGCTTCGCTACTGCCCTATTCTTACTATCTAGAACATTCCAAATTCCCAGCATTCCTAGGGACTATGCAAATGAGGACCTGAATTATTCTAAGCCTTCTCTAACATTAGGATTAAATCCAGTTCTGAACTTTAAAAAGCATTCATCTTTCTCATTCAGTAAGTGCTTCACTCTTCCTTGGGGCTCTCTGTACCCAATATTACTACTGTCAAGACTGAACAGCATCCCTGCTTCTGTGGCCTCTGTATAGTCACTCCTAGCATCCCCAGCTTGCCAGGAAAGGCACCAAGTGAAAGAGACTAAGGAAGGAGGTTGCAAGCATACTCATTCATGTAGTCAAATCCATGGGATGTTCTGCCCCAAATAAGACCACCACCTTTTACTTTCCCTTCATGAAGCAAATCCTGTAGCTTCTTTTAGCAACAAGGAAAATTAGCAAGCAGGAAATGTCAAATCTTGTTCTTTCCACTATGCTCCCATCCACAGGAGGAACAATCCAACGTCAACCTGGCCAAGTTCCGCAAGCTCCAGCATGAGCTGGAGGAGGCTGAGGAGCGGGCCGACATCGCCGAGTCCCAGGTCAACAAGCTGCGGGTGAAGAGCCGAGAGGTCCACACCAAAGTCATAAGTGAAGAATGATCCGTTCTTCTGTTGAAAGGTGACAGAAGAAATCACAAAATGTGACGTTCTTTGTCACTATCCTGTATATCAACTAAATAAAATCTGCAAATAATTTTGCAATCTAAAGGTTCATTTGTCTTTTAATTATAAACTCCAGGATGTTTTGGAGACTAACTTATTTCTTAAACATTTGTTGTGTACCTACTATGTGCAGAGACAGGAATGCCACTCAACCAACTTTACTGAACATTGAGTATGTGTCTGGTACAAAAATGGTCCCAAAGGAACTGAGTTATTCCTGTCTTTGAGGAACTCAGATGAGAGGGTGGGGGTCAAATACTTCACACAGATGTGGAAGGGTATACATACGCAGACAGAAGACTAAAGATAACGTATGGTGAGGATATAAGGTGATACCCAGGAGTCCACAGAGACTTCTCAGAGGAGACTGTGAGCTCCTTCCTCAGAGACAAGAGCCAGTTATCAGGTATAGGGGAAAGGAGACGACCACTGTAAGGGAAAAACAAATATGAGATCCACAGTATTTTAGCATAGACATCATGGGCAAAGGGCGGCAGATGAAGCCAGGCACAGGAAGGGAGGGGCTGACAGTGAATGGTATGGTCCCTCACACAGCACTGAAGAATAAGGGCATGCATCAAAGGGCTCTGATTTCACAAGGAAGACAGTTGGCCAGCTCTGGTCATGGTGCTGGGGGAGGAATGAGCAGGCTAGAAAAGACAGAGCCTGTGAAGGCAGTTCAGAAGGTGGTCCTAACTCGAGGCAACCGAGGTGGAATGAACGAGAAAGCGGAGCAAATGCAGGTTCTCACGCTGACAAAGGTGAGGCAGGGAAGTGCGAGAGAAGTCAGTTTCACAATGTTCAAAACAGCAGGTTACTTTGCGATTATCCACTTTATTTCATCTCAGGAGAAACCCTTTGCCTTAGAACCCTTTCCCTTCCAAGAAGAATGGATAGGACACTTAGTTGAATTCTCGTGTTGAACTTTGGACATAAATGGACTTTTCTTAATAGCTTACACATTTTAAGGAGGAAGGATAAAGAGAATTCATTTCATACTCTCAAATAAAAGAGCATTTTATCATAGCCATTGAGTGACTTTTTTCTTTAATACTTTTTTGAAATCTCAATTTTTTTATTTTATTGGGTGAATGTTGAAAAAATAAGGCAGGAAAAGGCCAATTTCTCTTTTTTTTCCCCCAGTGGCAGCTATCCCTTTCTAATGAGGAGGCCACTTTGAGAAATCATCTTCCCTTGCCTGGGAAACCTAATTAGCAATGAGGAGCTTGCTTCAGCAGAAGAGAATTTTGAAAGCCTAGAAAATAATTATGACGAATATCTCACCTCAGCCATGATGAAGACTAATGAAATGTCTTATGTAGAGTAGGCATTTATTATCAAATTTTAATTAAGCTCTGTAGAGTTAACCTATTGACCCCCAAGCCCTAGGCAACTGCCGTATTATTCTGTCTCCCGACTTTGTGATTGCTTAAGCTTGAGAGTGGGTGCTGTTATCTGTAGGTCGATTTTTCTGCCTCGCCTTAAAGCAGCAAGCTTAGAGATCACAGTTGTTCTGGTTACATTTTTTTCCTCAACTTCCTCACAGACTGGGTGGGCTTCAGCCTCCTTTCTGTGTCTACTAGAATAAAGCCACACCCTATCACCTCAGACTGCTAGCACGATACTCTACCTTTTCTTTCATTGCTCTGGGGCATCACGAAATCGCTACACCTTCCTGAACCAAGACTGCATGCATGCAAAGCACAGGCGGTATTGAAATCTCAGTGTATACAAATGTTCTCATTGCAATTAACGCTCCATCTGATGTGACTGGCTAACCAGCTCAGAAGATCTCGGGGCTGGAGAGATGCTCCGAGCCTCCACTGCTCTTGCAGAGGACCTGAGTTCAGTTCCCCGCACTCAGGTCAGGCACCTCACAATGGTCTGCAACTCCAGGAGAATCTGGCACCTCTACCTTAGCTTCCGTACTTCTTATCTCCTTGATTTGCTTCATTTCTGTCCTGCTGCAAGATTAATTCCTGATCTAACCCCTGCTAAATAGGAGCTCTACAACGACAAACAATGCATTTGGTTTACTATCAAGTATGTAATAAGTCAGGTGTTGCCTGGCACATAAATGTTTAAGAAATGTTTGTAGAATGAATGAGAAAGCTTACTAAGAACTTCCTCTGTTCTGTGTGCAGTGCTATCGTATACATGTATCACCTAAAAATGAGCCTAAAAGCAGAGAACACTTTAACTCTCTTGCATACACTTAGTAAGGAAACTTTCCCTTCTGAGGAGATGGACTTATTTGTTTCTTTACCTGCTTTTCCCAGTAAGTACAGCTAACACCCCCAGATAATCTGCTTCACACTAACGGAGATTCTAGCAGATGGAGCAAAGACGGAGCTTAAAGGTCCTTAGCTCTGGGATCAGCACGGTGGTGAGGTCTGGCTTTTCTGCCTTTCATCTCATGCCTAGCCTTGCTGTTAAAGGAGCATACAACCAATGGGTCCTGAAAAAAGGGGGTAGAGAAAGCAAAGCGGGGAATAAACCCCAAGAGAAGTTATTTTCTATAGGAAGAAGACAAAGGAATGGGCAGCCTAGCAAAGCAAAAAACTTTTTTAACCAAGAACTATTCTGTGCAAATGAAATGAAGCAAAAACATGACCTCATCCACTCCCACGAAAGCTCAAGGCGAAACCTGTATTTCACCTTATGGAATTGGAAAAAAAGTGCTTCTATACCAGTGGAGTGCTGTCAATGTGGCCAGCTGGCAAGATGGGGTCATCATCCCTGGTTAGTAACAGGTCACGTGGCATCAGTAGCAATAAGATTGTGACCCTTCCTGCCCATCACCTGAGAGCAACAAGCTTCTTACCTCCCATCGGAAGTCGCCTAGAGGAAGATTATGACTATTGTTTGAGCCACTCCCCAGCAGTAAGAAAACTACCAGTGTCCAAAAGGAAATGAGTGGCCCCCTTGGTGTCAGCAGAAGGGAATGAAGACTTGATCCTCCACCCTGGAAACAGCCAGTGGCACCACCCTCTTTCTCTCACCACAGCACAGTCCCAAAGATCCAGCTTAAGGTTTAAATAAGTTCCAGAGACCCAAAGCATAATGGAAAACTTCCCAGTGTCAGCAGGAATCAACCACCAGACCAGGAAAATCTCAAACGGAATAGAGAAAAGGTAACTCACACCCACAAATAAAAAACCTATAATGACTAAGGGAGATGGTTTAGGGGGGGAAAACACTTGCTGTGTAAGCATGAGGAGCTGAGTTCAAATCCCCAGTACCCATGTAAAAAGCATGGCTGTATGTACCTGTAACCCCAGGGCTGTGTGGGTCACAGGCAGGAAGATCACTGGGGCTTCCTGACCTGCAACCTACCTCTATATCCAATGAAATATTCTGTTTCTACAGAATAAGACAGAGATTGACAAAGCAGGACATCAGGCATTTTCCTTTGGCCTCCAAATGTGTGAATATCCCTACCCCCACAACCACTCCTACATACTCCCTAAAAAACAATATATATATGATACTTACTTCCTCTTTCTTACCTGTAAAAAACTATAATAGACTACCCATGTAATGTATTATTAAGCCTGTAATTATAAATGGGTATCATAAATGCATGCAACATAAATAAATGTAATGCATTTGGCAATATAGCACAAAAGAGGCTTATAGGAGCAAAGCTGTGTTGAGCAAGGAAATGAATGCAGATAGTAAAATAATAATTCTAACAATGTATTTCTGAGTTTGTAACATTAAGCGATATATTACATATAAACATAAAATGACAAAATGGGGGAAAGGGAATAAAGCAGTATGAGAAACACTCTTAAACATTATTATAAGAACTGAACTAATAAAAATCTAAAGCCAATAAGTTAAGGCACATATCATAAAACATAAAGCAATCATTAACATTTAACTCAAAGAATAAAAAAGTCATTAAATAAGTTAAAATATTATATTACAAACTATAGTTGTAGCTCAATGACAGAATATTTTCCTTCATGTATAGGATTGTTGATCAAGGTTTCTGTCCTGCCCAGTCCCACAGCCGTTCATCCCAAAGAAATACACAGCAGTCTACATTAATTATAAACTGATTGGCCTATTAGCTCAGGCTTCTTATTAACTCTTATAACTTATATTAGCCCATAATTCTTGTCTGTGTTAGCCACATGGCTTGGTACCTTTTTTTTGTCAAGGCAGTCACATCTGGCTTGCTCTGTGCCTGGCTTCCTCTCTGTCTGGGTGATGACTGCAGACTGAAACTTCCCTCTTCCCAGAATTTTTGTTACCCTGCCTGTACTTCCTGCCTGGCTACTGATTAATCAGAATTTATTTAAAATACAAGTGATAGGGTACAGACCATTGTCCCACTGCACATCCCCCCCCTTTTTAAACAAGAACTCTGAATCTAATCTCCTTTGTTAGCTTTTCTACTGACCATTATCCATAACATCTTGTAACCAACATTCTAAACCAAGGCAAACATCCATAATCCATTTTTTGGTAATGTGGGCATAGTTTTTAGGCTACTTCCTGCTGATTGGGGGTGCTGATAATCTTATGGGGACCTAAAAATATTTAGAATTATGATCAAGTCCTGACTAGAGTATCCTTGATCATCTCAGGCCGCAGTCTTTGTACTGTTATGAATGTAGAACTCAGACATCTGAGCCATTTCTCCTATAGAAGGTTTCTCAGGGGGTCTTCCTTGGTCAAACCTGATTTTTCTTAATGCAGAATGAATACACAGTCCCTCATTTCCTGTGGAAACAAAAGCAAAACCTCTTCTCCAAAGTAACATATCTTTTGACTTAAATTTTAAATTCAAAGCATTTTCAATATATATATTTCAATATATATTTATATACATTCAATATGTATTTATATATATATTTCAATTATATATATATTGGATTAATCCAGCAGCATTTATAATCAAGTGTCTTTTAGCAGCTCTTGCTCCTTCCTCAGTCATCAATTTAAAGACCACACAATAACATACAGTATCCAGATTCTTTGTGTATTTTCATCTTTATGTGGCTTTATTTTAACCTCTATTTGTTTTATTTTTAATTTTTAGCTTTTTGAGACAGGGTTTCTCTGTGTATCTTTGGCTGTGCTGGAATTCACTCTATAGACTAGGTTGTCCTTGAACTCACAAAGATCTACCTGCCCCTGCCTCCAAGTGTTGGGATTAAAGGTGTGTGTCACCACACCCAACTACTCTCTTTTTTTCTTTTTTACTTTAAGGACTTTATCTGTTTTTTTCTCCCAAGTCTACATATATTTTTAAACACAAAGTAAACTGTTCAGAGTTTTTCTTTGTCTTTGAATCTCTCTTTATTGTATCTCTCTTTTTCTGACCACATGAGTCTTTAATTTGCTACGCAATATGGCTAGAATTAAAGCCATGGCTTTGATGGCTGAGGCCCATTCTTTAGCTTTTTTTCTGAGAGTCTAGCCTTATGGCAAAGGTACTGGCCAGAGCCATGTTTATTGCCACAACTCTATGGCATTTCAAAATCCCTGCCACCACCAAAAAGTATGCAGTCAGCTTTTCATCAACACCATTTAAGTGTTCCATAGAAGGACCTCTTAAAAGAGCTGCAAGGTTTTGCAGCTAAAGCTGAATCAGGAAGCTTCTCTTAAATGAGAGTACTTGCCTCTAGTGAGCAGAGCCCACCCCAAAATGTGCTGCTATCAAGAAGCCATGCTTAACTCTATTCTTTTCAATCTAGAATAACTTCCCAAGCTCTCTCAGGCTTTTAAGTGGATTTGGTCAGCCCCACGTTGGCATGCCATTCTGTTGACCTAGGTTTCTGTCCTGCCTGGTCCCACAGCCATTCATCCCAAAGAAATACACAGAGGTCTGCATTAATTATAAACTGGTTGGTCTATTAGCATTAGCTCAGGCTTCTCATTAACTCTTATATCTTATATTAGCCCATAATTCTTGTCTGTGTTAGCCACGCAGCTTGGTACCTTTTTTTGTCAAGGCAGTCACATCTGGCTTCCTCTCTGTCTGGGTGATGACTGCGGACTAAAACTTCCCTCTTCCCAGAATTCTCATTGCCCCACTCCTACTTCCTGCCTGGTTGCCCTGCCGATACTTCCTGCCTGGCTACTGGCCAATTGGCTTTTATTTAAAATGCAAGTGACAGGGTACACACTATTATCCCACAGCGTAGTATCCTTGTTTAATCCACATTATCACACACACACAAAAATATTAGAAGACAGTGCAAGAAAAAGCCAAAAAAAAGAGAAACAAAAATGTTATGAATCACTCAAGAAAAAAAGCATTAAATAATACATTAAATGTGAGTGGATTAAACAATCAATTAAGAGATAGAGGTTGTCTGGCTGGATTTAAAAAACATGATCCAAATAAAGGTGATTTGTGCCAAAAAACAAATAGGTTGAACATAAAAGAATGGGGAAATAGAAATATAATAAAGAGCAACCACAAGATAAATACAAATAGCTCTGCAGATAGATGATAAGATGGCCTTTAAAAATTATCTACCATAAGAAATAAAGATGACATTTTGTAATTTTTTTTTTGGTTTTTTTGAGACAAGGTTGCTCTGTAGCTTTGGTGCCTATCCTGGAACTAGCTCTTGTAGACCAGGCTGGCCTCAAACTCACAGAGATCCTCCTGCCTCTGCCTCTCGAGTGCTAAGATTAAAGGCGTGCACCACCACTGCCTGGCATGACATTTTGTAATAATTACATGATAAATTTGTAATTATACATCAAGGCACATACTGACAGAAAAAAACACTAAAATTAAAAAAACCAAATTCAGCAAAATAGAGAGCTTATAAATATATCCAATATCAATATAGTCAAATGATACTTTACTAAATTTCTGATTCAACTCACTCAAGAAGGAAAAATCTTTACAAAAAGTAAAACTGAATCAATTCCCATATACGAACTATTTCAAGATAGATAATAGGTTTAGCACAAATCTTAAAAAAAAAATCAAACCACCTAGTAGAAACACAGTTGCACATCTCTCTGTTGACAGGCAAAAGCTCCAAAATAACACACCACGCACAACTATAAAATACAAAAATATGATTAATTAAAGCTATCACTGGGATGGAGCTCAGTGGTGGAGTACTTCCCCAGTGTGTGAAAGGTCCTGCATTTGATCCCTGTCACATTAAAAGAAAATTTAAAGCTAGTTGAATGGATTATCCAGGCACTGTTGGAAAAACAAAAATGGCATGCCACAGGCTGGGAGAAAATATATTATACATGTATTCAACAGATGACTTGCAGATGAAGAATCCATAGAAAACAATGAAAAGAACACAATCCAACAAAACTTGGCAAATGAGAGAATTCATGAAGAAGATATTGTAAGGTCTAATAACTATATTAAAAGACATGAAGTATCATTGATGCAGGAAAACAAAATCCTTAGGAGACTCCATCACAAACCTGTGGGAATGACTAATTTAAAAAGACTAACCCTGGCAGATGCTGGACTGGCTTCTGAGCTTCTACAGCCTGCAGACACTGCTTGCTAGGAAGGTGGGAAACTTTATTTTTTAAAAAAGAAAGTTTGCTTATTCCTTACAAAAACACTCCTAGCTCTTTTATCTAGAAATCTCACTTCTTGTTATTTAAGCAAGAGAAACAAAAGTTGTATCTACAGAAAGGTAATAGAAACATTCAGCAGCAAAGGGTTATGATCATGGTAGTACACGCATATAGTCCCAGCTACTGGGGAGACTAAGATCACTTAAGTCTACAAGTTTTGAGTTCAGGTCTATCCTGGGCAATATATAAGACTGTATTGCAGCTAAAACAAAACAATCAACAACAAGCAACGTTTGACAGAAAAGATGACAAGCTGTTGTACATCCTCACAATGGAATATTACTCACCAATCCCAAAAAACAAGCTAATGGCACATTCGTGAACACAGATGGAGCTAAGTAACTTATGTGTGCCAAGGAGGCCTTTGAAAAGCAGGTTGTTTCCTTTGGTGGAGGACAAGCTAATGTCCCATTTCCGTCCCAGAACACGTACAGATGTCTGAACGGTAGTAATCCCTCTACTTTTACTCGCTGGATGGAGAAAAACAGAAGAACTCTTGGGGCCGAGGGAATCTTAGGAATTGCAAGCTGATGTCTGGTGTGCCTCTCAGAGAGAGCATCAGGATCATTAGAGACAGTAACTTGACGCTTACCCTGGGCTTAATTGTAAGTGGATACTAGCAAGAATAGCAAGGACAGGGACGTGTGCCAGACCTTGGAAGAGTTTCTGACTTAAAAGAGCTGCCACATAGGACCTATGTAGGAGTTGTTTGTGCACTGGAGAAGGGCTAGATATACAACAATTATTCTGTAACAAGGCACATCTCGGGATGTAGTTTTCTCATAGAGACCCAGTAGAGCTCCTTCATGGTTCACGACCCTCTACAGGGCTTTTAGTTTTCAGTGCTGTAGCTCAGAGAACCAGTGGAAAATGTGCTGTGGCGGTCCAAATCTCAGATTAAAATGAGTGTCAAGTTCCAACCTCTGACCACATCATCAGCGCCATCACTTAACAGGTGGTCACCTAATTAAACGTGCAAAGTCACTGAAGAGATATTTGTCTCCCAAAGTTTGCTGTTTGGAAGAAACACACAGCCGGAACCGTGATGTCCTTTCCCGAGACAATGAGAAGTAAACTTATATAACTTAAGATTTCAGAGATGCAACCAATTGCCCCGGAAGTCTTATTCCGCCTTGGTTTCCAGCAGATGGGAACTTCACCCCTCCACACACCACCATTTGCTACATTATTTTTATTTTGTCAACTTGATTGGTCAAATACCCTTGTGTTCTAGAATCCATTCCATCTTGCATCTCTTGAGGTTGATACGTTTTACTTTCCCAGTCATTAGCTTCTCCCGTTTAGAGAACCGTCTTTTCTATCCTATACCTCGGCTTCCTATTTACATGACTCTCCCTTTCTTCTTGATTTGTTTCTGAATATGAGTGCACACATATTCCATTTGATAAGCATTGCCAATAGTTTCCCCAACAGGCTTCCATTTATCTTTCAATTTGTTGATGAATCCTTTTTTTTACTCAATGAGAAGCTTTAGTTTTTGAGAGTGTCAGTTTCATAAATAAAGTGTCCTTTTGCCCTATTAAAGACCTTCCTGAGCTAGGTATGTAGTGGTCACAGCTTGCCTGCCATGTGAAAAAACCTAGCTTGATCCTTAGCCCTGAAGGAAAAGGGGTCTCTTTCCTCTAGAGGCATGAGCCATACACCCTCTCATCTGCTCTGATCACTTTTCTCTTTGTTTTCAGGTCTGAGAGTTCAAACCTTTTACAGCTGACTTTTAGAAACCGTAACAAGCAAGGGAGAAGCTGTTCTCCTTTCGTTGGTAAATCTCAACCCTGCTTACTAAATTGTCCTTTCATTCCCCTCAGTGACACAAATGGCCGCTCTCGTCACATACTAACTTAACATACATACAAGAAACCATGTTCTAATGATCAACCTGCCTTCAGTAATTTCATATTGTTTAAACCCCACATTGTTTTTAAAAAAATCTATTTTGACATGGCAAAATCTTATTCCTGGAATTTTGTGTTCTTTGGGGGAAACTTACTATTGCAATTTTCCATCCAGAAAATTCTCTACATTTTGTCTGCTACTTCAGGTCTGTTTTCTTCCCATGGGAAGTATTTCTTTTGACTCAAGGAAATTTCATTTATTTCTACTTATCTTCAAGCAGAACCAATTCAAATCGTTTCTGAAAACCTAGAATTATTTTTATTCCTCCAGCAGAGAGGTCAGTCACGTCTACAACTTGAACATTGCATCTCTCTCTTCTTCCCCAGAAATCTGATGGTTTGGTTTGGGTCCTCAACTCTTTGCCTGAAATAGCACAGCTGCTTAAGTCGATCCTCCATCTCTGTTTCGGTCCTCTGATCCATCTTCCGTGCTGCTAGCACGCCTGTGACTAAAACAAACCTTAAGTCAGTTCCTTATTTAAAACATGGCAGCAATACTTCATCATCGCTCACAGGATACACCCCCTCCTCTACATAGCTTTAAATACACTACTTAGTAAGTACACTCAGCGCTGCAGAGTACTATTTAAAATACTTTACATGTATTACTAAATAAATTGATATTGAAATGGGGTGGAAAAGCAAAAATAATTCCTTTTTTAAAAGATAAACAGCCGCAGGTTTACAAAGGTTTGGTGGCCTGAATAAAGTTATAGGAAATGACACCTGTTCAGTTACATTGGTTTTTAACTAACCACTTAACAAATCATAAAAACACACAAGCCAACCTGATTCCTAAAATTGACCAACTAGGATCTCATGGTGGATTTTCTAACTCACTTCTTGGCTATCTCGTTTATTTATTGTTGAGACAGGGATTCACTGTGTAGCCCTGGGTGACTTAGAGGTCTCTGTGGATCAGGCTGGCCTCAAACTCACAGACACCCACCCAGCTCTGCCTCCCAAGTGCTGCGATTAAAAGAGAGTGTCACCACACCTAGCAGTTTCTATTTTTATCTGTATACTAATTATTCAGGTTGGGTCATTTATTATGATCCAACCATACTAGCTAGTTGGATTTTTAAAAGTTAGATTCAGGATAAAGTAACTCCGGAAGGTTAAAAGTATGGATAGGAAAAAAACCAATTTGTATATATGCTACCAAAGTGTAAAGACAAAGAAAGCACTGTTGACATCAGAGCAAACAGAATTCAAGGCCAAGCAGTACAAAACAAGTGCAGTTTATACTTGAGTTTTAAAGGATTCAATCTACCAAGCAGAGGTAACAAACAGAAATTTCTACAAGATTAATATACCTTTTAGATAAACAAACCAATCTAATACATTTGTCAATAACATACGGCGGATTTTAAACTTATGTCCACTAGAAAATAACACATCAGCTACCTCCAAATGAAGACATGTATAATTTCAGTAAGACAATTAACAATTTTAAAAGTAAATGCAGGTCAGGCGGTGGTGGCACATGCCTTTAACCCCAGCAACTTGGGAGTTCAAGACCAGCCTAGTCTACAAGAGCTAGTTCCAGGATAGGCTCCAAAGCTAGAGAGAAACCATGCCTGGAAAAACAAAACAAAACAAAAACAAAGCAAAAGAAATAAAAAAGAAAAAGAAATGCAGGGGCTTGGGAGGTGGCTGAGGTATTAGAGGACTAGGGTTCAGATCCCCAGAACTCATGTCACGCAGCTGGCTCTTCTGCCTGTAACTGCAGCTTTGGGGTCACTAGTGCCCTCTACTGAACCCCACAGACACCCTCACACACTTGTGCAGACACTCACACAATACAATAAATCTTTCAAAAGGTAAATATAAAGCTTCACAGCACTAATAAGGGAAATTATATGCTCTCCACATAGCTAATATACATAATTTCACAGGGAATGATATTGACCTTATGAAAGAATATGGAAATTGGTTCTTAAAAGAATAAAAATAATCTCAAATATTTTAATAGTTTGTCTTCTGCCCTACTTCCTAAGTCCAACTGCCTGGAAACTTTTATTAGTTAGCATTTAATTTCTATCTACAAAGATAGTTTAAATTCAAATGAATATAATTAAATCTTAACCCTTAGTATTTAATTTCTTTTTGTAAATGGAAATTAAACTTAATTAAAGCTAATTAGGTTTTAATTATTTTTGTTAATTTAATTAGGATTTTTTCCTTCTCAGTGGATAATCATCAAAAAAATTGAAGCACCATCTAAAGCTCTTACAAAATATTATTCATATGTTCAAAGTGTGGGGGGAGAATACGTGTGTTGTTTATTTACCTACAACACTTCTTGCAAGACACAAAAGCTGACACCTATTCGGTGCTTCTGAGGACTGGCTGTCGGGCAAGCACAAGGTTAGTGTCCACTGTGTATTCTGTGCTTCTGGAGCTTAAAAATATATACAGGTTTTCACTTAAGAAGCAGATCATTAGCTCTGGGGAGTTGGCTCAGTGCTTAAGTACTGATGATGGCTACAGTGGAGACCCCTGTTCAATTCCCACGTGGTGGCTCAGAATCACCTGAAATCCCAGTTCCAGGGCACCAGGCACACACATGGCTCACAGACATACGTGCAGGCCAATCAAACACATAAAACAAAATACATAAAATTTAAAAATTAAGGAAGCAGATCATTTCCGTTTTGAAATAAGAAAACATACATCAAACACTTAACAGATACCAAGGCACATCAGCTGAGGGAGGATGGACATTTCAACAAACGGCACCAACCATTAGATATCACTGGTGTAATAAACTAAGCTATAACCCCATAAGCAGAAGTTAACTCGAAAGAAGATGCAGTTGCAAATGAAAGAACTTTAAGTACAAAACAGCTAGAAGAAAAAAAAAGATGAAAGACCTTTATGACTTTGCATTACATAAATTTGGAAAATCTGATTCCAAAAATATAAAAGAAAATATTAACAAGTTGAGCTTCATTGAAAAACTTAGAAATTAAAACATTTTCACAGATAGGAAGGGACTATCGATTAATCATCTGTCAGATAAATGACTCATAGATAAAGCACATATAAAGAACCAGTAACTGATAAGAAGATGACAAACAGGCTAACTATGTAGCGACCGCAAATACATATACATGTAAATTAGGAAATGGACACATGATTTAAAAAAAACCATTCAAATCATTGTCCATTAGGGAAATGCAGACCCGAGCCACTGTGAGAGGTCACTTTACACCCAGTAGGTTGGACGCCACCAAAGGAAGCACAGCACAAGGACAAGTGACAGGGAATGAAATCAGAACCCTGTTCACTGCTGGCGGAAACGGCAAATGTACAGCCACCGTGGGAAAGAATTTGGCAGCTTCCTGAAATGTTAAAGACACAGAAATTCAGCTCCCAGGTAGCTACCCAAGAGAAATGAAAACAAATGGCCATCAATCAACTTGGAGTGTATTCATGGTGCTGGGAAGAATCCACAGAAGGCAAGGTGGGGCTTTTCTATTCCACTACCCAGCAATGAAGAGAGATGCACCAGCAGTACACGGAGGAGCATGGACAGAGGAGCCAGACACAAACAGCTCCATTGCAGGATCTCATTTATGTGAATTTCCAGAAAAGGTAAAACTGTAAAGACAAAGAGCTAAGTGTTGAAGATCTTAAATTAGCATTAAGAGCTTCTAAAGGACAGTTGTTTAAGATTGTTACAGAAAGGGGATACAACTGTTTAAGTCTGCCAAATTCTATACATTCTTACAATGGATCCCATTCAATGCATGCGAAAGTTCACTAAGGATATTAAGGGGTGGATCTCAACTAATTTTGAGCATCACACAAGTGGAAATCACTATTTGTCACATAATAAATTCAAACAAATTAAATCAAAATTGAAGTTCTAGCAAAAACGTCCTAATAGCCAAAAATTTATCCACAGTTGAATCATATAATACTGTAAGGCAATAAAAGCAAAATATAGTTACATTTAACTTTATGGGAAAATCTTACAATATTTTTTGAGGCAAAATAATAAAGAGGAGCTGGAGAGATAG
This sequence comes from Dicrostonyx torquatus, assembly GCA_028555095.1. Lineage (NCBI taxonomy): Eukaryota > Metazoa > Chordata > Mammalia > Rodentia > Cricetidae > Dicrostonyx > Dicrostonyx torquatus. The sequence continues at coordinate 4,253,473 of JAQHUG010000025.1, read as the reverse complement.
CTCAGCAGCTAAGGGCACTTCTTGCCTTTCCAGGACCTGGGTTCAGTTCCTAGAACTCACACTAGCAGGTTTACCCCTGCCTGCTACTCTGGCTCCAGGGGATGAGCACCTTCTGTCTCCACAGGCATTGCACTCCGTGGTGCACAGTCACACAGACACACACTGATACATATAAATAAAAATGCCTTTTAAAAAAGAATAAATGTAGTAAGAGGTGCAGGTTATGCTTCCAGCACCTGATAGGAGGCAGCCCCCTTGGTTTCGCCCGGCTTCCAGCCACTGGGCTAGCTTACATTTGAAATAATTACACACAAACTGGATTCATTTAACACACTGCCTGGCCATTAGTTGTAGCCTCTATTGGCTAACTCTCACATCTGATTTCAACCCATTTTTAATAGTCTGTAAGTCACCATGAGGTAGTGGGTCAGCATGTCTGACCCTGGCAGCTTCATGGCGGCTCTCTCTGAGCCAGTCTTCTTCCCAGCATACTGTTCTCTTTTCCCCACCTATCTAAGTCCTGCCCTATCAAAAGACCAAGGCAGCTTCTTTATTAACCAATGAAAGCAACACAAAATACAGAAGAACCCTCCCACACCAAATAAAGATGGCAGTATTCCTATGTTGCATTTTATGTAAATAGAATCATTAAATATGAAACCTTTGTGTCTAGCTCTATTCACTTACTGTAGAACCTTGAGGTTCATCTACATTGCAGCACCTACCACTACTGCATCTCTTTCTACAGATCCAACATCGCATCAAATACATATACCAGAGTTTATTCATACACCTGCTAGGTGATGGGTACTTGATCATTTCCACTGTGGGCCATGATGGATAGTGTTTTTGTGATCTTCAAGCATAAACCTTTTATAAACTTATATTCAAGGGAAGGAGAGATGGCTCAGAATTTAAGAGCATGTACTTCTCTTGAAGAGAACCTGAGTTTGGTTTCCAGAACCAACACTGGGTGACGCAAAACTGTCCATAACTCTAGGCCCAGGACAGTCAGCATTCTCTTCTGGCTTCCTTGAGTACCCTGTATTCACATGCACATATAGATACACACACACAGACACACACACACACACACACACACATATAATTTAAAATAAAATAAATATTTAAAAACATGCATCCAATTTTCTTGGGTAAATACCTAAAGTTGAATTATTTTATTAATTTTGTTATTAAAATTTTTATGAAACTAACTATAAAATATAAAACAAATATTATACTAGATAAGATCAAATATGCAATAAATGAACATCCATGCATCAAGATATATTATTTCACATGAAAGTTTACAACTATTATTATGTCAGTCAAAAATAAAACTTATAAAATAAAATATTTTATAAATATGAAGCCAAGAGCAAGGTAAAGATACTCTTATACATCCTCTTATATGTCACAAGTTTGAATAAACAATATAGTAATAGTGTATTGCTACAATATATGTTAATAATACTCAACATTTTTCTTAATGTCACAAAAATACAATAAGAGAAGGAGGAAATAATGCATAAATTAACAGAGGAATAAAACAAAAATTGTGATTATATTTGTAAGGATGCACTGAATACCCAAAAGAATAATTTTAAAAAATGTTATAATCGATTAAGAGCAAAATCTAGGTACGTGTTCATAATCCCAGCCAGCACTCAGGAGGTGGAGGTAGCAGAATTAGGAGTTCAAGGCTAGCCTTGGCTACAATCAAGTCTGGGGACAGCCTTTGTATACAAGAGATCCTGTCACAAGACCAACCAACCAAAGAAGCCTTAAGGAAATTCGCCAAGGGGTGTAAAAGATACGAAAGCATAACAGAAGAAATTCGTGACTTTCTGGAGCAGTTAAGCTCAGGACTATCACGGCTAAGCTCTCTGAAATTCTTTTGATTCTTCTAGTTTCATTGGCCGGCCTGTGCTCTAAGCAGGAAACAGGGCACTGGGAAAAGAAAAGGTGCTACATTGCCAGTCGCCATGCCCGAGGAGCAGCAGGTGGCAACTGACATTCCAGGTGTCAGCCCACCAGGAGGAAGTTCTCTGATGGGCTAATCTTGTGTAGACAAGGCCAGGGAACTGCACACTTGGAATGTCTTTTGCTTCTGCTGTGCCCTTACATGTTTGCTACAGCTCTCTTTCTCTGGTGCTCGTGGAAGTGGGGAGAGCGCCACTGCCTGTGACATAATGTGTTAGTCTCTTGGGGAAACATCCTGTTTCTCTGGGCATTTTTATATGTGGATTGTCAAGAAGATGACCCCTCCCTAAACTGTACTGTATAAAGCGATAATAATAACAATAGCTTATACAAAGTTTTGATGAATAAAAATAAATTCAAGTATGTTTCACAGTCTGGGTCTGTGAATTTCACCTAAGGAGCTGCATAGATTATAACTCAAGTTAATAATTAAGAAAAAAAAACATTTGAGTCCCAGTAGCCCAGCTAGTTTAAATTCTTCTAACCTTAATGTTGGGAAATGTGTTTACAGGTTCCAGAGTGCATCATAGCTGAAACAAAGCTTTGAAAAATAACAAAGTTAGACTAAGATGTTTTGGTTAAATAGTGTTAAGATTAAAAAAAAAAACCAAGAAGATAATCTGAAGTTTTAGAAAAGCACAGATTTGAATGTGAATCTCATTAAGGTCAGGGACAAGAACAAAGCAGCCCAATTATCATTTATTGCTAGGATTTGTTGATGACCAAAGGTGATGATTAATTCCTTATACACATTTCTCCCCTCAATCTCCTGATATAAAAAACTATTGATGAATGGGTATATACCCATTTTTAAATCTTTAAATATTAAAGATTTAAAGTAGAGCGGGCTGATTCTCTTTCATACACGAATGTTTAGGCTTGTGGTTTCTTTAAAACTCCTTATAAGATTACCTTTCAAGCTAAGTAAAAAAGTAATTGGTCTTTTTTTTTGTAACTGCAACATGCAGCCTGCCAGTAAATGACCTGACAAGAACGCCTTCTTTGCCCACGTGGCTACTCTATAACAAGTTGCTTGGGTATGAATGTATGTGGGTTCTTGTGATAATTTGTTTTTCACCTGTAGTATGCAAAATGTTTAACCTGGTAAGGGGTATGGAAGGCATGCTCGTTTCTACTGCTTTTTTTTTTTTTTAAAAATTCATTGTCATCATTCACTTGAAGAACAGACTGTAACCACATTGCAATTCCTATGTTGCCTGAAAAACTTTTGGGGGATATATTACCTGCAGGAAAAAAGTATACAGTAGAAAGGACAGAGAAAGAACATAGAAAGAACACACGAGAACAAAGACTAAAGGAGGAAGCCATCGAAAGAGTGTGTGAGTGTTGCTTCTAAAGCCCCCTCAGGTGCTAGAGAAGCCTAGTTTACGATGACTCCGTGAAATCCTCTCAAAGCCCTGTGCTGCTGGAAGTTGGCACCCCCAGAGAGTGGTACTATATGGAGTCTGCCCTTTTTTATAATAAGCCATTCTGGAAGCCCCGCACAACAACTTCTGCTGGCATCTTGTTATCTCAGACAGTGTCATCTGCCTACCCTGTGTGCAAAGGATTCTGAAACATACTTTAGTTGGGCAAACTTCTCTCACAGACAAAATGCTAGTTCCAAGTATGTAAACATGTCTGATACATATTAGTAACCAACAAGCAAAAAGTGTCCAAGGAAAAATAGAACTATTCAGCAGCAACAACAAAAATCAGCAAAAATAGCTAAGACCTGGAAAAGAGCTAGAGAAGAGATGTAAACACTTGGAATCAACAGAAAATACATTACACTCAGGGAAGGACAAGCTCACTACTCTATTGATTCTTGCCCGAGGAACCTACTAAATCAGCTTAATCCAAATTGAAATCCAACGGGATTTTTCAGGTCTAAAAACTGATTCTAAAGCTTATATATAGAGTCTAAAAGCCACCAAAATGACATTGAAATAAAGAAGAAAAAAAATTGTCCAAATAGGCATCAAAGACTGTGTTATTTGCCTGGGAATATGGGAGAAAGTATGGAATCTCTCTCTCTCTCTCTCTCTCTCTCTCTCTCTCTCTCTCTCTCTCACACACACACACACACACACACACACACACATGTTCAGGCTTCAAAATTAAGATTTTCTTAATATCATTAGTTTGAAAACGTAAAATAATATACATATGACCCTGTGTCCCTGAGTTTTAGGAATCCTTTACCAATATATACAGAAGAGCAAAGACATAAAGGAAATCCTTTCATGACTTTGTCTGAAAATTTAGGTCTTGTAGAAGATCTGCATTCTAGAAGCCGGAGATGCGACAGCAGGGTTAAGACCATTATTAAACTACAAGAAATTGTCCACACCTTGAAAATTCAAATTGCATCTCAAGTATATGGAATTTTACTCAAATTTTATAGAAAGTAACATCAAAATAATCTAGCAATCAGGGGATGGACAATGCTGCAAATGAAGGGGGGGGGTGGACCATGAATTGCCTATCAGAAATACAATGGGCTCGTTAGGCTAATATCCTTTTGTATATCATGAAATGTTTCCACATTGTTTATGTAGTAATGAGAGAAATGAATCAAGATCACAAAAACGTAACTTGGCAAATACATAAGCTATGATGTTACCTAAAGTTAATTTTAAAAATTTATAGTGTCTGTTTTCTATGAGTCTATTTTCTTAGGCCAATTTTACTAGTTTATTTTTTTCCCAGGAAATACATAAGAAAATTTACCCCTAAAAATTGTCTGAGCTATTACAAACCAAACTAGAATTGAGAAAAGAAAATTATCAAAAGGGAAATTTAGCCTAGTCCATAAGATGCTGAGTTTACATCATTAAAATATACGAGGCTATAGAATTGCATACACTTAGCAAAGCTCTTGGAACTTTAGCTGCTCCGCAGCCTGTGGTTAGGTGGATATGTGCATAAACAGGACAAAGGAAGTGAATTCTACTTTGAAGTTTAAAATTCATAATTTTCACCTATAAAGGATAAGCTAGACTATATATAACTCATATCTCAATACAAATGACTTCAAAAAGAAAGATTTTAATTTTAAAAGCATAGCCCCAAAATAATTTCTTTAAAGAATAAGGATCTGAATTATACCAATAGCATGAAAATCAGCTACATTAATGTTAAGGCAGGTGTCGGGGACCGTCGCCCCAACATAGAAACTGGTGCTTTGTCCTAAGTGTGTTCTCGGAGGCGCGTGGAAGAATCAGACTCTTTCACACCATCATCGTTCAAAGGCAGCTCCTTACAGCATGACCTGTGTTTATTCTCCTCCCCCAAGCTTTGAATCTCTTCCAACCTGAATACTCCTCCACCCTCAGGAATTCTCTATTCACCTTCTTTTTCCAGGGACACCACCTCTCAGCCACACACCTGCATATCTCACCAGCTTTGGAGCCAGCAACTTCTTCCTGGGCAATCTACAAGTCAAAGAAGGCCAGAGCCAAGCCTTTCACCTTTTGTCTTTCTAAATTGCTAGCTTTCCAGCTACCAAGCTGTATCCAAGCCATGGCTATCACCAGGCTGGCTGATATTAGAGCCCACAGGCAGGCTGTAAGACAAAAGCATACATAGAACAAGAACCCACTTACATCCCCCATCTTATCTCTGCAGCCTGGAGTCTAGATGTATTTTCTCTTTCCTTGCCTATATTTTTCCCTACGACAAACACACTAACTTCTAATAATAATCTCTTTGCATGCTGGCTGGGTGGGCATTGGCCCAATGATGGAGACTCAGCATAAAGGCTCTTCTCAATTTGGCTCTGCTGCCCCAGTCAGCCTCCAAGGATGAGCCCTGGCGCTAACCCAAGGGAATGCAGTGTGGGGGCTCCTGTGGGAACAAATAAGGAAAGTGCATTGCTTGGCATCTGATCGTTTGGCAGCACAGGACAGGCGTGCATGACAGTGTGCCAAATTGAATATAGCTCTTAAGAACTAACTTATGAGGAGTCCCACCAGGCACTGTCAAAGATCCCCCTCCCAGCACACTAGAAAGCATTTTCAGAGGGCAGAGTGGTCCTTGTCAAATTATTTATAGGAGATTGGTTCACATACTCTGAATGATATGAATACTTCTAATTATATCTGAACATGCCAAATGTCACTACAAACCATGCCGAGGGTTCCTGTTGCCAAATGCCTTGTCCTGACAAAGGGGAGGTAGCTGCAGCATCAGCACTTCAGTTCCTATATAAGCCAGGCTGCCCCGCAAGCCCTATCTCCGCCAAGAGCCCAGAGGTGAGTGATGGGAGACTTGGGACACTAAGGACCCTGGGACAAACAGCAAGGACCCTGTGGTTGTTTGAGCATGAACCAATTCCTCTTAAGCTTGAAGTTTTAAGGCAGGGGACTTCAGCATTGCTAACCGGAAACTTCATGTTTTACAGTGTGGGTAGTGGAGATTTTGCACTTTCATCCAAAACCCTAAAGGTGAGACTTGAATTTCTTCATTTATTGATGACAGAAGGGATTTGACCTAAGGGAACTGTGAATAGTTCTTAATTATGTACAGTTTCCTTGTTTTTAGAGCAGAACACATTTTGGGGTGACTGGTTACACGTGTTGGAAATCATTTTTCCATGAGGCTTTATTCTCAGAGACCACTTAGCCTCACTGAAGCCCAAAGTTAAAGGGGCATTTGGAACAGGATGAGTTTTGACAGTGAGTTAGCAGCTGTAACTGCCCAGTGGCAATAAACTCGTGTGTGCCAAGGCCTCTACTGCAAAGCATCCAACACGCACACACTTTATAGACAGCGTCTTAACACTCCAGGGAACCTTACTTCAAACTGGAAACAAACATCTCACTGAAAACATATTTGAGTTATTTTTAAGGATTCACTTAATTTTTATGAGGAAATAAAAACCCACTGTTTTTCTTTTCTTTAAGCTGCAGGTATTCCAACCTCGGAGTGCTAAATGCCATGCACAGTTTAGAAGCCATTCTGCTGCACCCTAAGGAAGTTACTACCTGACAATAAAGCAAAAAGTCCACCAGTTTACAGGCCTCTGCAGCAGAGGCTCCTGGTCGATCGATCCTAAGTCAATAGCTGTTGTGCATGCGACAAACTCTTAATGCTTTTCTTTTCCTGGGCAGAAAGAAAAGAACCCCATGGAATTTTCATGGGAAGAAAAGTCTCCACACAGAAGCACTCATTTCTCTGTGGTTAAGTCGTTAAACTGGAAGCTGAAAACTCTTGTGTCAAAAGAGATTTGGGGGGCAGGGCAGTGCTAAGTCTCCTGCTCCCAAGCCGAAGGATGAAAACCCAGAGCAGGAGTTGGTTAGGAAGTTCTGACAGTCCATCAGGAGATCTAACGCAAATGCCAACCAAAGGAAAACTATGATTTGGTTTTGAGCAACAGTGATCATCTAAAACCTCAGAAAGTGTCTCTGATAGCTGGGAAAATACTGACTTCCATTTGCACAAAATAACGCTTCCTTCCTAACTAGGTGGCTGTCCTGGCTTGCGGCAGATGCAGACATTCTGCAGGAGACAAGGGGATTAAGCAAGACAGTTGCTGTAAAACAATCCCTCAACAGCTTTAACCACAGAGATCTTTATAGTTCGGAGAGGGAAAGTAGGGGGAAAGGTTTCTATGGCAATTGGAGATGTAGGTACCTACTCTTGGGACTCAAGATGCTGGAAAGGAACCCTGCCAAATCCTAAAACTGGGTCCTCAAATTACATTTTCACTCCTAACTAGCCCTTCACACGATGTTAGAGTGTGGGACAAGATGCCAAACTGAAGAGAGGGTCTCAGCCTGTGCTGAAGACTGCACTTCAAACCTTCACCCATCCGCTTGACCTCTGCTTTCTATTTCTCCCTCTCCTTGTTCCTCAAGGCAGATACCTCGGCTGAATTAATAGCAGCCATGAGTGGGGGTTCGGATGCCGAGATGGCTATTTTTGGCGAAGCTGCTCCGTACCTTCGAAAATCGGAGAAGGAGCGGATTGAGGCCCAGAACAAGCCTTTTGATGCAAAAACATCTGTCTTTGTGGCGGAGCCCAAGGAATCCTATGTGAAAAGCACCATACAGAGCAAGGAAGGAGGGAAAGTAACCGTCAAGACGGAAAGTGGAGCAGTAAGTGAGAATGCTCTGACCTCATTTTTCTGGCTCAATCCAGAGTCGAGGTCTCCCTTGCTAGGGCTGCCTGAGCCTACAGCCACCCTGGGATCCTCCTCCTAGTGTGTGGTCCTAAGATCTGGGAGCCAAAGGAATTCAGACTACAGGATCTCCCCTTCCCAAGCTCCCTCGGGAATCAGCCCATTACGGCCTCCACCATCTCCAGTTCCCTACTTCCAGGTCTAAATCTCCAAGTCTGAAAAAAAATAAATAAAACCACCCCCTTCTGTTACAAAAATTCCTGAGTTACTTACTTAGTTCCATAAAATATTGATACATTTAAAGAAGTTTCTTGTAATGAGTGGGATGAAAAATTAAAAATGCTCAGCCTGAGTGTAAAAGGGAAGGAAAAAATGTTTAGAACATGGGTTGTGCTGCAGTCAGCAGGGGTTTCTGGGCCTCTCTACCGTGTACTAATTTCATTTCCTCTGGCTATACAACCCGGGAAGTAATGGTAGCTGGATCATGGAGGGATGGGCAGATTCAATCAACCCAGGCTGCATGAGGATATGAAAAGCAAGCATGCTAAACCTTCTGAATTTGTACAACCAAAATATGCTCACAAAAGTATCAACTCCTACATTATCACAAGAAACCGTCTTTCTCGGCATCAGACCTGAAAACTAATACGTTCATGGCTTTAAAGGCACTGAATAATTATGTAATGGAAAGTATATTCCATTGCAGTTTTATAACCAAATCAAACAAGCAGATGCAAACCCTATCTCAGACTGGCCTGCTTTCTTGCCAGACTCTCACGGTCAAGGAGGATCAAGTCTTCCCGATGAATCCACCCAAATACGACAAGATCGAGGACATGGCCATGATGACCCACCTGCACGAGCCCGGAGTGCTGTACAACCTCAAAGAGCGTTATGCGGCCTGGATGATCTACGTGAGAGCTCTTGTTAGATCATTTATCTCTCTTTAAAACAAAGCCAGAGGCACTATATTGAATTTTCTGATTTCTTTCCCAGACCTACTCGGGCCTCTTCTGTGTCACCGTCAACCCCTACAAGTGGCTGCCGGTGTACAACCCCGAGGTGGTGGCGGCCTACCGAGGCAAAAAGCGCCAGGAGGCCCCGCCCCACATCTTCTCCATCTCTGACAACGCCTACCAGTTCATGCTGACGGGTGAGTGAGGCATCTGTTTATAGGAATTGTGCGTACACAATCGGAGGGACAAACAGAACTCACCCCAGTTTTATTATAAGACACCGCTGCCTCAGGGGACTTGCCATTTCCAAAGAACAACACAGTCATGACATTGACTCTTTCTGGCAGCCATCTCCACTTTAGGATGGGAACAGTGACACTCCGGAATTCACTGACCTGCCCAAGCCAACAAGGCTAGCAAACACAAGCTCAGAGGGAGCCAAGAGCAGGTCTCTGAAAACAGATTAGTTACCTCTCATGGTTTTTTTCTGGTTTGGATACAAAAGTACAAATAGATCTGGGGGAAAACAATTACCTCCTCAGCAGTCCAAGGAAAGAGTTCTCAGCCATATCCAGAGAACTCAGAATTCTTCTGTGGATATTGCCAACCTTGGGGAGTGAGTGAGGGAATTGGAGGTGGGATGTGGATACAGATGGACCTATAGAATTTCTCCCACCGGCGCTGAAACATTCTCCTGTCAAAGTCTGTGAGTCCCACTTAGCAAAGCATACTCAGGATGGGCCCCAGAACAGCACTGAAAACTTCTGCCTTCCCACACCAAATGTGCTGTCCCTGTCCCTGGGTATAGCCTTAATTCCCCCCATTTCCTGTTTTTCTGTGGAGTTTTTGGTGGCTGGGGGATATTTTTTTCCTGTTAGTTTTGCCGCATTTGTCTGTAAATTGTCTTTTAAAATGGGAAAGAGGAGAACGTGGCACAACAGGGACCCCTATGGCAAACTGGAACTTTCCCTAGGATTCCGTGCTCAGTATTCTGGTGGTCCACAGAACCTAGCTACCTCTCACAAAGTTACCCAGGACAGGCTCCCATCAGAGGCTTCAATTCTCAGTGCTGCGATGTATGCACACACACAGAATGACTCTCCAGCTTTGGGGCTACCCTAAATCTAAAGTCACCAGCCTTCCAAACACACTTTTCCTACAAAACTATGCAATAACACTGGCCTGCTTAGTGTTATTTGAGCATCACCTGAAAGGTCAAGAAATTGTTTTCTGGTCTGTTCTCCCACTAGGTGCAATCTGATTGCCTATGATTTTATTCATACTAGGGGAAAACGCCTATTATTAATCAAATTCCGTATCCATTTCCTTGAGTAGAAGCCTAAGATATTTTAAAGTCTAAGTTTGTATATACATCTAAATAACATCTAGACTTTTATTGATTTTCTCTGGAAATACTTGAAGATTTAGAATTCTCAAAAATGCACACTCTATCAATATGGAATTGCAGAGTTAATGGATTAGAAAAGTGATACAACTATATTATTAATATATAGATAACTATCTATAATATTAAAAGGAAAATAAAAATAAACAAAAGCAAACATGTACCACTTTCAGACCATTTCTTATTTGGCATCACCAGAAGTCAAATGAGGGACATCAAAGGCTGGGCAGAGAGCAAGAAGTTGAGCAAATGTCTCCTGGAGCCAAAAGGCCTGATTACCTGCAGCCTTATCTAGGGCTGCAATTCATATTTAAAAAGCTACTTCCTCCTCTCTGAGTCTCAGCCTTCCTGTCTGGTAAGCAGAAGACTTCACCTAAGCAACACCTGATGTTCCTAATGACCTCACAGTCCCAGGACTCATATTCCTCACAACAAAAATCACCTGGTGCCTGAGGTTTCTTTAGGATAATCCAGTGAGGTTGGAATAACATAGAGAGGATATAAAACTGGCCGAATACTGATGACCATTCCTCTATTATAAGACGGGCCACCCCAGGGTCTCATTATCATAGTCTCTGTTCTTAAGTGTGTTTACATTTTCTAATAACATCATTTAAAAATAGTAATGAAGTATAACCCCCCCACACACATTTGGATGGCTATGACTAAAAAAAAGAAAGAAAATAGGAGGTATTAGAAAGGATGTGGAGAAATGAGGAAGCCGTCCCCTGTAGTGAGGTGTAAAAATGGCACAATTGCTACAGAAAACACTGACGTGGTTCTCAAGCAACTGGACTAGAATTAGGGTCTGATCCATGGTCCCTACTTCTGGGAAGATAGCCAAAAGAACTGAACCAGGCACTCGGAGAGCACTTTGTAGGCCATAGTCACGGCAGCATCATTTACAACAGCAAAAATATGCAAGGTCCCCACACACACCGCCAGCAGACGGGCAGTTAAGCCAAGGGTGGGATATTCATACAATGGAATAGTACTCTTCTTTTTAGAAGAGTCATTCCGACAGTGCCACAACACAGACGACCCCTGAGGATGTGTTAAGTGAAAAAGCCACCAAGACAAACCCTGTGTGATTCTGCTTGGATGAGAGCTTGATAGTAGTCACATTTGTCAACCTCTGCTGAAGAGGGGTTGCCAGCTCCTGAGGAATGGGACAAACAAGGGATCCACTATGTAATGGCTACAGAGGGCGGGTTCTACAAGATGAAAAGAGGTCTGGAAGTGGAAGGGACTGACGGCTGCACAGGAGAGAACGTAATACCACACAACTACATACTTAAAATGTTGTGAATGTAACCGGGAAGACAGCTCCCAGATGAGAGTGCTTGACACATAAGTCTGAGGAACAGACTATGGATCCCTAACACCCAAGAAAATGCAGCCTGGACCCAGGCCTGCATGTAATGACAGTGCTGGGGAGTCGTGGGTGGGATTCCCCAAACATGTCGGCTAGCTAGACTAGTTGTACCTGTGAGGTTTAGGTCTAACTGAGAGATCCTGCCTCAGTGGATAAAGTGCAGGGCGATCAAGGAAGGCTCTGTGTATATACACACACAGGTGTACATGCACTTACATACATACACACGCGTGTCCACACACAGGCACACCACAGACACATGCAAAAATGAAAAGGTGGTAGATTTCATGTTATATGTATTTTACCAAAAAATAATAATAAAGCGGGAAAAAAAAGAAATAGATGATTGCTTGACTCTCATTTTCACGAATTTTACTCTACTACACCCAAAGTTGAAATCACAGGAGCCATCTTTGAAGGGATCAAGTCTGGGTTCACCTGACTTCATTGCTTTATGTTGAATACACATAGCTTTCTTCTTTGTTTTGTTTTGTTTTAACTGGTGGTCTTTATTCCCTCCACAGATCGCGAGAATCAGTCCATCCTGATCACGTATGTGACTTTCTTCTTCTTTCTGGTAGGCAGTGTCTGTCTCAACCATTGCAGGTTTGTGCCACAGTTCTGATTTCCATTTCCTTGTGTTTGACAGTGGAGAATCCGGGGCCGGGAAGACTGTGAACACCAAGCGGGTCATCCAGTACTTTGCCACCATTGCAGTCACTGGGGAGAAGAAGAAGGAGGAGCCTGGCAAAATGCAGGTGGGTCTAGTAGCTAGAACAAGGATCCAGACTCTGCTGGGGTGCCTGGAAGTCTGGATACCCAGATGCAAGGATTGATCTTTCCCTTGCAGGGGACTCTGGAGGATCAAATCATCAGCGCCAACCCCCTGCTGGAGGCCTTTGGCAATGCCAAGACCGTGAGGAATGACAACTCCTCTCGCTTTGTAAGTCTCTTGGTCACAAAGGGATTCTTTCTGTCTTTACTTGCTATGGTCATCATATCTAAATATTTCAGGTGCTTCTCTCTGTGTGCTTCAGTGTTTAATGGTAAACACATCATTATCTTTTCCAGGGCAAATTTATTAGAATCCACTTTGGTACCACCGGGAAACTGGCATCAGCAGATATTGAAACATGTGAGTAACAGACCTGCTGAAAAATCTAAATGGGGAAACAAGCCAAATTGGTTGCAGGGGTGTTCTGCAACACTTCCTATGCAAAGAGCCTGCGGAGCAGCTGTCTACCACCAGAGTTGTCTGTGAGCCAATGCCAGACTCCCTCACAGTTCACTCTCTGTCCCCTGTATCTCAATCTCAGGCTGGTGGTACCCTCTCATCTTTCAGAGAACTTCCAAACCTCAAGATCAACTCCAATTTCTACCCCCATGTTTACCTATGGGTCAGCTCTGATTTGGTAAATATATCTCTCCAAGGTAGACTTTCACCACAGATGGTATGAGGTGATCAGGGGACACTAGAGGTCAGCTAACACACAGAGGTCATGGATTCCCATTCAAAACTTGTCCCAGGAACGTGTACTTCAGTGGCTGCCCCTACATGGAAAGGTGCACGCCAGCTGTCGTGTGCGTTTCGGTTCTAATATGCAACCACAGGATGAGAATCGTGACGAAACCTCACTGGAGCCAAATGCAGCATCTCCAGTTTGGGAGACTAAAGTTTACAACATGTTGAAAGAATAGGTTGTTTTTCTAGTTCAATCTCTTTCTTTCCAGATCTTCTGGAGAAGTCTAGAGTCACTTTCCAGCTAAAAGCTGAGAGGAGCTACCACATTTTCTATCAGATCACGTCCAATAAGAAGCCAGAACTAATTGGTGAGAACTTATATTTGTGGATGGAAGTTCAAGTTTATATTACCAGTTTCTCATGTTAAAACCCATACCCTTCATTCTGTGTACCAAGAAATGCTCCTGATCACCACCAACCCATATGACTACGCCTTTGTCAGTCAGGGGGAGATCACAGTGCCCAGCATTGATGACCAAGAAGAGTTGATGGCCACAGATGTAAGTCATAACATATATAAACATTTTTTTAAAAAAGTCAGTTATGTATGGGAATGGCAGCAGCAAACTCTACACAGGTGTGCTCACCTCAGTGTATATCATAAATTCTCATAAATAGTGTCTTCCATGCTAACCTCTACCTTTTCCTCTTTCCTGGTAGAGTGCCATTGACATCCTGGGCTTCTCATCCGAAGAGAAAGTGTCCATCTATAAACTCACAGGGGCCGTGATGCATTATGGGAACATGAAGTTCAAGCAAAAGCAGCGGGAGGAGCAAGCTGAGCCAGACGGCACCGAAGGTACCCAAAGACCCTCTAACTAGGTTTGAATAGCAGAATGTTCGAACTGAAACACTTTGACGTCCACCCTGAACTCACGTCTCCTTGTGACTGCACTTCTGAAGACGACTGCACATTTGTTTATGCACACGCCTTCCTCACCCACCTCATTTCTCATTCTCCATCACCTCATCATCACTGCCCATTCAAATAAGCCATAACAAACCCCGATGACCACATAGACGCTCAACCCAGGGCCAGGGAACTAGAGACAGAATGAGGTGGAATAACATCCCTGCTTTGTCTTAGCAAAGGTGGGTAGGTATACACAGCAGATTTACATATTGTTTTAGCATTGGCTATGAAAGCCTAGGAGCTAGCAGTAGAGGCTCTTTGCATAGGGTGAGAGGTGAAGGGTGCTCCTAGGCACATCTGTATGTATGTAGGTGCTGTCTGTATGTAAATCCCTCAAGGGCAGCAAGCAAGAAAGATACAAAGTGAATTGACAAAGAAAAATCATGTGCTCTAAGAATGAAAAAGCATTCAGTACATAGGAACCACCACCCAGTTATTCCCCTGCCCCTAAACCTTCCCCAACCAACTTAGCCTGACATTCTTCTCCCTCTCCTTCTTTCCTTCTCCCTCGGTTTTCTCCTGACTTTACCTCTGAGACTAACATATAGCATTACACATACTTTTAGAGACGATCATCCAGTTTAATTAACCCCCACTTTTTCAAATAAAAAAAAAAAAGTAAGGACCTTTGGTCCAGTCAGGTTAAATGGAGAGAGGTAAGAGCTGCATAAGAGCCCACGGACTCGGCCTTTTCCCCTCCCTAACAGTGAGTGTCATGGTATGTTTATCTCACTCTTCTGGCAATACCTGAAGTCTCAGAGGGAGGGACCATGTCACAGACCTTGAACACCACAATAAACACTGTTTACAAGTTTATAGTTAATGAAAGAGTTCTCAAATCCTACTTGCAACAAGTCGCTATGATCAACCATTCAGTGGCTACTAGGTGCCTTAATATATATATATATATATATACAAAGACTCTTATTTGACTTTATCTGAAACTATTTAAAGTATTTTACCTAAGAAGCAGAGTAATTAGATAGGAGAAAGATGAAGGGATGAGGATAAATGTTAAATGTTAAACATTTCTTGGTTTGTGTCATCACAGTGGCTGACAAGGCTGCCTATCTCCAGAACCTGAACTCTGCTGACCTGCTCAAAGCCCTGTGCTACCCCAGAGTCAAGGTCGGCAATGAGTACGTCACCAAAGGCCAGACGGTGCAGCAGGTAAATGCATGCCCTCTGTGAAGCACACACCGAGGCCTACATGGCACAGCTTAATAACACTAACAAATATTACTGTATCTACAAAGGTATACAATGCAGTGGGTGCCCTGGCCAAAGCCATCTATGAGAAGATGTTCCTGTGGATGGTCACCCGCATCAACCAGCAGCTGGACACCAAGCAGCCCAGGCAGTACTTCATCGGGGTCTTAGACATTGCTGGCTTTGAGATCTTTGATGTAAGTTATCCTCACATTAATAAAAACTAAGGGACACAATATTGAATTTTGATGTACTAAGTGATAATCATTTATACTATACATATTATTTGCTTCAACACTGTGCCTAGTATAAGAGTTAGCCCCAAAATATCTAAGAGATAATAGAAAATAATAACAATAATAGATAAATTTATTGAAAAGTCAATATATTTTTGATATTATTCTAGGGATTTAAAAATGTTGCTTCATTAAACCTTTAATAAAGAGAAGTTAATGATACCATCATTATTACAACAGATTGGATATACAATGAAAATCAAACGTGCTAAAGATTCCATGGGCATGTAACACAAAGCCAAGATAGGATCTGTCTGCAGCAATTGGTACCTATGCAAGGCATCTTGCACTGAATCCTGGGCATGGAAGGGATAAAGTCCAGAGACAGGAGCCCAGCCATAGGTGCTGGCCTCTTGTCTTCCAGGTTTACCTCATATAAACTATTTCATGTCCAGGCTTCAGCTTTATCCTGGACAAAGAGAGTAAGTGGTTGCAAAGACTCTCATATCTTCAACTGCTATTCTGCACCAGATCTCTACTTTCATAGATCAGACAAGGGGGGTACTTGATGTCAACAGAAAAGAAACCAAACTGTCCATTCCATTTTACACATCAATTAAATGTCTTAACATAAGTTTTCTTTAATAACATGACAGCCAAAGATAAGAGTGTTAACACTCCTAGAATTACAGAATAGAGGGCTCCACCTCTGCTACCAAGCTTTTCTATAAATCATTTTCCCATTCTTTCTTTTGCATCAGAATCATAAAGCACGGAACCATGCTTGTACCTTGATATACATTCTTGTCTTTGCATTTTCACAGGTGAAAAGAAAGTAGATTCTGTTAGAACTGTAGTGTAATAGATAGACAGACAGACAGATGATAAATAAAATGTGGAAGGTAGATTCTCTGGGTATGGTGGTGTGCACCTGCAATCTCAGTACTTGGGAGGCAGAAACAGACAAATAGATCTCCGTGAGTTCCAGGTCAGCTTGGTTTATATAGTGAGGTGAAGGGCAGCCAGAGTTATTTAGTGAGAATCTGTCTCAAAAAAGAAAGGAAGATAAAGGGGAGGTAGGAAATAAGGGAAGAAGGGAGGGAGGAGAAGGAAGAACGAAAAGAAGGAAGAATGGAAGGAAGGAAGAAAAGAAGGAGGGAAGGAAGAAGAATTAATGAAGGAAGGAAGAAAAGAAGGAGGGAAGGAAAGTTGTAGTGTAATTGATACCTGAGTACCTAAAGAATGTCCAGCATTCATGAGAAAGGTATTTATTCCTGGGAATGTTGAACCAACAGCAATTAGTATAAATATTTAAGTTTAACCTCATCACTCTGTTCAGATTATTTCCCATAAAGAATATTTCCATTAACAGATTTTGCTCCTATAAATAACCACTTAACCTGAGAACTCTCTGCTTCTCCGTGTAGTTCAACAGCCTGGAGCAGCTGTGCATCAACTTCACCAACGAGAAGCTGCAGCAGTTCTTCAACCACCACATGTTCGTGCTGGAGCAGGAGGAGTACAAGAAGGAAGGCATCGAGTGGGAGTTCATCGACTTCGGGATGGACCTGGCCGCCTGCATTGAGCTCATCGAGAAGGTTCGTATGGCTTTCATGGAAGGGTCTGTCTGTGAGGATGACTCTCAGATGTCTTAAGAAATCCTGCAAAGCATTACCGTCGCCTGAGATCCGAACAAACTGGAAGAGCACTATTTAGAAATCACTTCCTCTTCACAACTTCTATATGTGGAGGGTTTGGAAGGTGTTAGCTTCATTTAGCTCCTCCCCCATTGTGTCCTAATCCTGAGCCATATCCAGCATAAAGGCAGCTGTAAACACTCCGTGTGTGACCATCATCTTTACTAGAACCACGCTCGCTAGCTCCCATCTGCTTCCATCATAGTCCATGATGTCATTCACAGTAATAAATGCTTTTCTAAATAAAAACTGATGCAGAGACAATACAGTCAGCACACCAGAAATCAAGAGGTCAAATTGCTTGTACTCCTTAATAATCTATATTTAAGAAGACTAAACATCTAAAATATCTTAAGTCATGTTTGGGTTATTTATACTATCTTTCTTTTTACTGTGCATGGAATCAAATATTATTCTCAGACAGAATACACATTCTCTCTCTCTCTCTCTCTCTCTCTCTCACACACACACACACACACACACACACACACACACACACCACTCAAACACGTGCACGTACATCTGTGCACATGTAGATACCAGAGAAGGATGTTAGGCATCTTATTCTATCACATTCTGCCGTATTCTCTTGAGACCAGGCCTCTACTAGATTGGTGACTTTCTACCTGCCCTACAGCAATGGGGCTACAGGGAGAGACGTGACCACGTCTAGCTTTTATGTGGGCTCTTACACAGTGAGCACTCTTACCCACTGAGCTAGTTTCCCAGTTCCAGTACATCCTTTTTGAAGCAAAATAAAACGTTGACGACAACAAATCTTTTCATTTAACAGGGGGAAGTATGATAATAAAAAGCATTTAACAAATTACCTACAAATTCCTTGGGATTTGTGTCCAGCTATTCTTTTAACTGACCCTAATGCTACAGACTGAATGAGAGATGAGATGGTGGGAAAGTCATTCTAGGAATGACAAAGGGACTGTTTGAGCACGAAGTCTGACTTACTCTGCATTTATAATTAATTGGGGATGCTTTTAAATCAAATGTCTGCATCCATTGAGAAAAGTGAGGTTGACATAGGAGACCTTTTTTGAATTCAGCCACTGGGCATCTTCTCCATCCTGGAAGAGGAGTGCATGTTTCCCAAGGCAACAGATACCTCCTTCAAGAACAAGCTGTACGACCAGCATCTTGGAAAGTCCAACAACTTCCAGAAGCCCAAGCCAGCCAAAGGCAAGGCGGAAGCCCACTTCTCCCTCGTTCACTATGCGGGCACCGTGGACTACAACATCACTGGTTGGTTGGACAAGAACAAGGACCCTTTGAATGACACCGTGGTGGGGTTGTACCAGAAGTCAGCCATGAAAACTCTGGCCAGTCTCTTCTCCACCTATGCCAGTGCTGAAGCAGGTACTCTCTGTGTCCTTCATCTAATCAAACTAGTCCCTCAGAATGGTCCTGCACTGCTCTGGTCTCTGGGAGTCTACTCTATTGATGGGTTTTCTTTTTATCTCAGATGGTGGTGCGAAAAAAGGGGCTAAGAAGAAGGGCTCTTCTTTCCAAACCGTGTCAGCCCTCTTCAGGGTAAAGTATAAATTTAAACTGTCAAAACATATTCAGTTTCTATGGATTGTAAGTATAGGATTTAGAATAAATCAGGAGGGAATGGCAGGGTGATAGGAATCACTTTAGATATTCACTCTCATCGGGATAGATCTAAAGCCATGCTTGGGTAGGAATGGGTGCTTTATTCTTTATTCCTTATTATGATTATCTGAAGCATTCGAGAATGTCAACATGTCATTAGAAGCTTCTTGGGTATAACATACACACATACACCCCACACACACACACACACACACACACACACACACACACCATGTTAAATGCCAATGATGAGGATGCTTTGAAAGGAAGCATCTCTGACCCTCAATGTTATCCCTGTGATGGCTGCATTCCTATCTCACTGACAGTGTCATTTGAGGATGTTCTTGAGTTTCCCTTTGTTTTCTTTGGGATAGGCTCTTCCCAGGTGGGCCAGGCTGACCTTGAATTGGTGAACTTGTTACCTCAGGCTCTTGAGTACAGGATTCCGGGCATGTGCCACCTTGCCAGGGTTCAAATTTCCTTTGAAAATGAACAAGAGATACATTCTTTAGAAAATTCTCTCACCAAAACACCTTTCACCCTGAGATGTATTGGACATCTTTAGATAAGATGAAAGCCACCTAAAACCAAGTCTAGTGACTGATGGTTAACTACAAAAGAATAAGACTTCTGTTTACAAAATAGTTTGGCTTTTCCATTATATCCATGCACATCTCCATAATACAATTATAATATTCTTCTGCAGCAAAGCTCTTCTTGAGGAGAACATGTAAGATGTCTACTCTGGGGACTGCTTGTGAGGATTTTCATGCCTCATTGCTTTTAACTAAAATGCAGGTGTGACCTCTATGACCTTTGACCTACCAAGGAAATTTGTTCCTATTCTTTTCCCATCTCACGCTGATCTGCATTATCCAGCAAGACAGATGGTTGCTTTGTAAACTTGTCTGGAAAGGTCTTTTCAGGCATAGCTATCCAGGTTATTCGTTTTGATTTCCTAGTGACTGAGATGTGAAAAAAAAGCGTAAGTGAGAGACATGTGTGTTCTCTATGGATAAGTGAAGCATTCTCTGCCATAATCAATTACTTCATTTCTAGAATAACCCCTCCCCCGTGTACATTAGATGGAGAATGTTTTCAGGCACCCAAGATCCTCCCACACAAAATCGTATCACCTCACATTTCTACACTCTCCAAACAACAAACCAAGAAATTAAAAGACTCTGTGAATGATTAAAAAAAAAAAAAAGAAGGAAGGAAGGAACAGCACAGGTTGGCATGACTGCTAACCCAGGTTTCCACTGAGAATTGCTAGCTATAGTGAGCATTATGAGTGCTGGAAAACGAAAGAGGCCACAGAGATCATCTTCATCATTTTCAGATGAGGCCCAGGGAGACATGGAAGGGCACAGCATCAGCTGACTCCCTAGGGAGCCTGTAGTCTTTGTTTTCTGGTGCTGATGAGAATTCTGTCTGTGTGTGGAGGCTACTGGCATTGCTGTCTGGACCTAGGTGTTACAATGGATACCTTGGTAATCTGCATTTATTTCCAATACTTTGACCTTCTGGCGGTTTAGCAGTTTAAATACTGAAGCCTTCCAAATACGCAGCAACTAAAGCCTTATATGCTTATGTCCAGTAGCCAAGAGTGTGCTGGGTAATTTTTACCTGCCCCTGCCAAGAAAAAGACAAAGAAACTCAAAACACAAGTTTCTCAAGACCCTTCTGTCTCACTTTCTAGGAAAACTTAAACAAACTGATGACCAACCTGAGAAGCACACACCCTCACTTTGTACGGTGTATCATCCCCAATGAAACCAAGACCCCCGGTAAGACTCGGGAAACTTATCACCAACGAGGCTCGATCTGAAAGCTCAGCATCCAGGACTTAACTCCTTTCTCTATTTGCAGGTGCCATGGAGCACGAACTGGTCCTGCACCAGCTGAGGTGTAACGGTGTGCTGGAAGGCATCCGCATCTGCCGGAAGGGCTTCCCCAGCAGGATCCTGTACGGGGACTTCAAGCAGAGGTCAGTCCCCTTGGCTGGACGACACGGAATGCTCTGAGTAGTCATCATGCTAGTTATGCTTTGCTCATTGCAGTGTGCGTCTCCCACTTAGCATCATTACGCAAATGAGAAGTCAAATAATTCAGTCCTGTGATAGAGAATAGGATAACAGGCTGGGTAGCAACCTGATCTTAGAGAACTGTTAGATCGATACTTCCATTTTTGTTCTGGGATTTAAACAGGTACATGTTTTTTTCTGGTGGCCACTGGGCTAGTGATTGCCCCTTTCTGACCATTCCTTCTGTGTTTGATGAAACAGATACAAAGTTTTAAATGCAAGCGCCATTCCAGAGGGACAGTTCATCGACAGCAAGAAGGCTTCGGAGAAGCTCCTGGGCTCTATTGATATCGACCACACCCAGTATAAATTTGGACATACCAAGGTATAGCTGTGACTCCTGTACGCCTGACCCACGTGCCCACAGTCCTTCCTGTGCCTGCTGAAGTGTGGGGATGACTCGTGACTTTCCGCCTCCCCAGGTTTTCTTCAAAGCTGGCCTCCTGGGTCTCCTGGAAGAAATGAGAGATGAAAAGCTGGCCCAGATCATAACCAGAACCCAAGCAGTCTGTAGGGGATACCTAATGAGAGTCGAGTATCAGAAGATGCTGCAGAGGAGGTAACAGCGAGGTGCAGCTGTGGGATACAGGGGTGCCTGGGGACTCTCTGTCAGCCTTCCCCATGCACTGAGCCTTTCATTCTTCAATTAGCATGAGCTTTCACCCCTAAAACATGACAACTTTAGTGTCGCCCTTCAGGCTTGACTTCCCTGAGCTCCTCTCCTGCCCCACTCCCCACCCATCTCACACAGAAACAGTCTGCAGCAAGCAGCTTTCATCACCCTCGTCCTTGTTCCCAGCTCCCCATGGAATCCCACACCAAATCCAAGCTGCTTGGCTTGGCTGTCAAGGCCTTCTAGTCTATCATATCTTTCATGATATCATATCGTAGCAAAGATATTCTATCGTATCTTTCATGTCTAACCACACAGCCTTTCCCAGTCACGCTAGACAACTCGCTCACCTTCTATTCTCTTGTCTGTGCAGACCTTGTCCATCATTTATATCTACCTAGCACAAGTCCCTTCCTTCTTTCCCAAATTAACTTCAAATAATTTATTTACACAACATTTTTACACATTGCTCTAGCTACTAGCCATGCCCACGTTTTGCTCATTTTGTTCAGCTGTATTTTTCAGGTTAGCATTACAAAAGTTTTGGTTTGTTTTCCCCATCCATCTTTATCATAGTTTGGCCATGGTATCTGCCTTCTCAGAGTCAGAATTCCTAGAAACTGAGCTAATAGAAATAAAACCTGCATGCTAATTAACTTAAAGATGCCTACTTGTTCTTATAGGCCAGCCAAACCTTGCCGGCCCATTGCTACCATTTGAAAACCTGCACCAATATTACTCTTTCAACTTTTTATTTAAATGGAACAATTTTGGAGCTTAATCATTGCTAAAAATGCCTTCCGACATTAATGAACTTACTGACCTGACAGGACTAGGTCACTCTAAAAATTTAGAAAAGCCAGTATGTTATCTGGAGACACTAAGAAAAGAAGTGTGATTAATCCAGAGGGAATGGAAAGAGGGAAGATTTGAAGGAAAGAGTGGCCGAACCGAGAGGAGGCAAATCATTCAACACATGG
Organism: Dicrostonyx torquatus; assembly: GCA_028555095.1. Taxonomy (NCBI): domain Eukaryota; kingdom Metazoa; phylum Chordata; class Mammalia; order Rodentia; family Cricetidae; genus Dicrostonyx; species Dicrostonyx torquatus. Next base: position 4,230,765 of record JAQHUG010000025.1, on the reverse strand, counting down.
CTCCTCGGCCGGCAGCTCGCAGCTGTGTGACAACAGCAGGACAGCACAATCCAATTACAATGGCCATGCCCTCCTAGCCACTACTCTCATATGTGTGAGCTCTCTCTGCAGCAGGGGTCGCTCAGACAGTACAATCTGTGCCCTCCAGACTCAGGCTGTCTTTGACAGCTCACCAGGGGCTGAGCACACTCAAGTGCTCCTTATGAATACCACTCATATTAGCAAAGTAGCTGACACTGAGGACTACAGACTAACTCTGCGAGAATGAACATGTGTCAGTAGAGGAAAAGCCTGTTGTCTGCGATAAACGTCAATCCCATTGTTGCCAATGGAACAATTACACCACCGTTTCCCACATTCCAGAGAAGCCATCTTCTGCATCCAGTACAACGTCCGCGCCTTCATGAATGTGAAGCACTGGCCCTGGATGAAGCTCTTCTTCAAGATCAAACCCCTGCTGAAGAGCGCAGAGACCGAGAAGGAGATGGCCACCATGAAGGAGGAGTTCGAGAAAACCAAAGATGAGCTCGCCAAGTCAGAGGCAAAGAGGAAGGAGCTGGAGGAAAAGATGGTCACTCTCCTCAAAGAGAAAAATGACCTGCAACTCCAGGTTCAATCGGTAAGAGCTCTGAGGTAAACATGTCACACCACCGGGCTCTAGGACACTGCCTGGCCTTCCAGAGACTGTCACTTACAACATGGGACTTTTCTTGAGGAAAAAATTCTTTGGGGGGCAATGGTGGCTTTTTTTTGTTAGTAGCTTGTTTACCTTTCAAAATTGTTTTGAGAAGGAAAGCTACAATTACTTCCACGTTACACAGGAGAAAGGGAAGATTCAGCAACATCACAAAACTGAACAACTTTCAAGCAAGCAGCTTAAAGCTAAATCCTCAAATCTTACTCAAATATTTTACCTCTTTGGCTTTAGCTGCCTTGTCCCAGCCTTAGAAACATAATTCTGAGCTGAGCCTACCTGTACAGGTCTTTAATGACAGCTACTCCAGAGGCCAAGTCAGGAGGATCCCAAGTCAGGGCCTGATTAGGGGATAAAATAAGTTCAAAGCCAGCCTCAGCAATGGAGTAAGATTTTTGTCTCAATAAAAAGTAAAAAAACAAACAAAAATAAAAGGACTAGAGACACAGCCCACTGATACGGCATTTTGCCATCTGCTCAAAATTCTGGGATTAGTCCTTAGCACAACACAAGAAAGCAAAGCAAACAAACAAAACAACAATAAAATCTTCCAGGAAAGAAATAAGAAATCCAAGTGCTGGCTGGGGAATGGCGGTGCACACCTTTAATCCCAGCCCTCGGGAGGCAGAGTCAAGAGAATCTCTGTGAATTTGAGATCAGCCTGGTCTACATAGTGATTTCCAGGACAGGCGCCAAACTACAGAGAAATCCTGTCTCAAAAAAAAAAAAAAAAAAAAAACCTAATGACAACAAAAAAACAACCAAAACCCAAACCCAAGTACAAGTGCTTAAGACCATCTTATAAGTCAAGATAATCAGCACTTGAGAGGCAGAGGCAGGCGCGACTCTATGAGCTTAAGACCAGTAGGTCTACATAGTGAGTTCCAGGACAGCCAGATTATGTAGAGAGACCCTGTTTGAAAAAGCGAATAAAAGAAGTCAAGATAATCATCCCTCCTTTCCTCAACCCTCGAGATTTAACTACCCTGGAAGACAGTGCAGGGCATCCTCCCCAACTCTTCCAATAGGATAAAGGAGTCTCTTAATGCCACTGGTGATGAGTTTAGGAAGAAGTTGTAGCCACAGTGGGGAGTGAGCTTAGCAACAGCACTTCGGCCAGACATAACCTCCCATTTCCTTGGTCAACAACCCAATGGTGTTAGGAAGACATTGCAAAATGGATGATTTTCCAAATGCTTAGGACCAGATCCTCTCTGTCCCCTTTCCTGGTGGACAAGTAAGACTAAATATGTACTGAATCTATCATTATAATAGGTCCAAACAAGAACTGGACATCTTTGGCCTCAGTCCCTCCAAAGACTAAGATGGAACAACCACTGCAGGAGGTAGAGAAAGGCCCAGGGCAGAGCCATCTAGTACATTCCTGGCTGAAATTTTGAGTTCTCTAATTAGTTACTTGTAGAATTTTATGGGGTGGTATAATTTCTCAGAATTACTTGTTCTTATAGATTCTGAAATTCATTTTGAGGCTAATAGGTCACCTTTTAAATAGAAATGGAAACTTCTAGCCATTATAGTATTGTTATGG
>JAQHUG010000025.1:4214662-4227267 GCA_028555095.1 Dicrostonyx torquatus | reverse complement strand
CAGCAAGTGGATGATGTAAGCACGTTTTAAATGGCTTTTTGAAAATTTTTTTTTTTTTTTTGGTTTTTCGAGACAGGGTTTCTCTGTGGCTTTGGAGCCTGTCCTGGAACTAGCCCTTGTAGACCAGGTTGGTCTCGAACTCACAGAGATCCGCCTACCTCTGCCTCCCGAGTGCTGGGATTAAAGGCGTGCACCACCACCGCCCGGCTTGAAATATTTCTTTAAATGCATTACAGTTTTAGTGGAGTTCTCTTTCCCATCAGCTTGAAGGATCGCTAGAGCAAGAAAAGAAGCTTCGGATGGACCTAGAAAGAGCGAAGAGAAAGCTGGAGGGGGACCTCAAGCTGGCCCAAGAATCCACAATGGACATAGAAAATGACAAACAGCAACTTGATGAGAAGCTTAAAAAGTAGGAGCTCCAGAAGGAATTCTATATGATGCCATCTTTCAAATAATTCACATATTAATATGTCTGCTATTCTGTCTAAAGGAAGGAGTTTGAAATCAGCAATTTGATAAGCAAAATTGAAGATGAGCAAGCTGTGGAAACCCAGCTGCAGAAGAAGATCAAGGAGCTGCAGGTGAATTGTCTCACTTTTTTTTAGGTGTTTTGTGACTATGTAGTCTAGTCCAGGTTGATCTCACACTAACAATCCTTCTGACTCAGCATCCTGAGTTCTGAGATAAAAGGCCTGGACAATCCTATCCAGGCCCTCATCTTTGTTTTGTTTTTTTTTTTAACATACCCCAAAACACTAAAACTGAAATGAATATGAGATGGGTTAGTGTACTTGTTTGATTTCCAGGCCCGCATTGAGGAGCTGGAGGAGGAAATCGAGGCAGAGAGGGCCTCCAGGGCCAAAGCAGAGAAGCAGCGCTCTGACCTCTCCCGGGAACTGGAGGAGATCAGCGAGAGGCTGGAAGAAGCTGGCGGGGCCACTTCTGCCCAGATCGAGATGAACAAGAAGAGAGAGGCTGAGTTCCAGAAGCTTCGCAGGGACCTGGAGGAGGCCACCCTGCAGCATGAAGCCACATCAGCCGCACTTCGGAAGAAGCACGCGGACAGTATGGCGGAGCTTGGGGAGCAGATCGACAACCTGCAGCGGGTCAAGCAGAAGCTGGAGAAGGAGAAGAGCGAGCTGAAGATGGAGATCGACGACCTTAGCAGTAATGCGGAAGCAATCTCCAAAGCCAAGGTACTGAATGCTGTCTCTAGACGAGGGCAATGAGCCAGAAAAACACAACCATTGTTCGTGGCATCAAATGTGATTTTCGGGCATTTTGTTCCATTTATTCAAATATTTTCTGCCTAATATATTCCTGAAGTTTCGTTTTCTAAAAGTACTAACTATACCCCACTAAGACGACTTTGAAATCCACTTCGGTGAATGTCAACATCATTGGCTATATGGGTGGTTTCCAATAATAAATGTAACATGTATGTTGAATTCTGGCATATGCCAAAGCACCAGCGTCATAACTTTCTACTCATAGCTCACATATTTTTAAAAATATATTTCATTCTTTTAATATTAAAACATCTTAATACTTTAGAAATCAGGGTTTATCTTTTCTTTCCCTGCCTGTATTCAGTGTTTGGTTCTTCCTTGTCACATGATCCGTAGGGAACCCTTGAAAAGATGTGCCGCACACTGGAGGACCAGGTGAGCGAGCTGAAGAGCAAGGAGGAGGAACAGCAGCGGCTGGTCAACGAGCTGACGGCCCAGAGGGCACGCCTGCAGACAGAAGCAGGTAGGGACACCTCTGGCTCCGCACAACCGGCACTGCATGAATGTGAGTCTTCCTATCCAGCAAAACTCTCATTTTTAGAGGGAAATCAACAAACTATCAGGATTTTTCAAGGCAGACCACAAAGGTGTGGGGAAGCAAAAATAAGTATACAGGTTTGCTAGGAGCCTGTGGCAATCCTGCCTGCAAATCTGCATTTTTTATTATTTTCCATTTCTATGACAGTATTTTAAAATGAGTTAAAAAATGCATACACCTGCACACCACTTATTGTTATACCCTGCGTTCTCCACTTTTACTGTTCTTAGGTGAGTATTCCCGACAGTTAGATGAGAAAGACGCCTTAGTCTCTCAGCTGTCAAGAAGCAAGCAGGCATTTACCCAGCAGATTGAGGAGCTGAAGCGTCAGCTTGAGGAAGAAACCAAGGTGAGTTTTACCAGAGATCTTGATGAACCCAACCTGAGAATGCCCAGTTCTATTCGACTTGAGGTATGTAAGTATTACAGGATACATGAAGTGAAATCACTGGACTGTCACTTCTGCAGGCCAAGAACGCACTGGCCCACGCCCTGCAGTCCTCCCGCCATGACTGTGACCTGCTGCGGGAACAGTACGAGGAGGAGCAGGAAGGCAAAGCTGAGCTGCAGAGAGCCATGTCCAAGGCCAACAGCGAGGTGGCCCAGTGGAGGACCAAATATGAGACGGACGCCATCCAGCGCACGGAGGAGCTGGAGGAGGCTAAGTACGTGACACGAATTTAAGAGGACAAATTTATGGTCTCCGGCGCTGCTTAACTCAGCAACCCCCACGAGAAGCGATGGTGGTCTTGTGATGCTGATGTGAAAATATCAGTAGCTAACATTTGAGTGCAGTTTCTTCTGATCACATGTGTTTCAGTTCAGGAGCTGGAGCAAAAGCAAGTTTTGCCTCTCCTAGTCGTCTCCATTCCTGTGTCAAGTGCTTCACGTTCAGCCACTCATTTAGCTTGCATAGCAGTGTTAGGTAGCGGTCACTGTTCTTCTAAATAGACTTATTAATAGAGGAACAGCTGGCACTGCAACCAGATGTTCTGATTCCAGCGGTCATCTTCTTAAGCTCTGAATGGATAGACATTCCTCTTAAAATGCACAATCAAGTTCCCTAAACTGTACAAAGTGTCGAGAATTGGTCTAAATAAGATATGGTTTTAGTCTTGGTAGACAGAGGGCACCTTCAATTGTATTTTCTTGGGTGTCAATTTTAAAGGGGTTTTCTGTGTCTTAAGGATGTGGCCTTGGCACACCACTGGGAATAAAGAAAGAATATAGAACACTCAAATAAAAGTCAAACTCGCCTTTGCTTCTGCTGCATAAATTGTCCAAATTATCTTTCAACTGTGTTCTCCAGTTAAACTGTCCAAACATACATGGTTTAAACAAATTAGCTATTCTCTGAGGCCAGGAGTCATAAAAGGAATCAGAAAGTCTGAGAAAACAAGCATATTTGGTATATTTTTGCCCAATAAGAGTATCTAGTTAGCTTCAATTTCTTTTTGACTTAAGGGCTGAATAAACCAATCCACAATATTGTACTAGGTAATCGTTTTCACAGTCATCAGAATTCCTATAAGTTCCAATTCACTGAGTGTATTAAGGCACCTAGCACTGACAGCAGCCTGTGGGAATCCAGTAACAATCCAAGATTCCAAATTTGGACTTCACTGAGTGCAAATAGCTACCACCTTGGCATTCTCCAGTTTGTTACTGTAGAATACAAGCCTGGTGACCACTGCTTCAAAAAGCAGACATTTTTTGCCAGTATAGGACAGGACAGCGAGAAGGAGCCACAGCCGTTATCACTTTGTTCCTGGCTCTGGCCAGGTCTTGACAGTCTGGCTAACTTCTCAGGAAGAAGCTGGCTCAGCGTCTGCAGGCGGCTGAGGAGCACGTGGAAGCCGTGAACGCCAAGTGTGCTTCCCTGGAGAAGACGAAGCAGAGACTGCAGAACGAGGTGGAGGACCTCATGCTGGACGTGGAGAGGACCAATGCAGCCTGCGCCGCCCTGGACAAGAAGCAGAGGAACTTTGACAAGGTGGTCTAACCTACTTAAACTTTACAAAAACTTTATTTGGTCTTCCTTCTCCCTGTGCCAGCTGATAATCTGTGGCTTTTTAGGTTCTCTCAGAATGGAGACAGAAGTATGAGGAAACTCAGGCTGAGCTGGAGTCCTCCCAGAAGGAGTCTCGCTCTCTCAGCACTGAGCTGTTCAAGGTGAAGAACGCCTACGAGGAGTCTCTGGATCAACTCGAGACTCTGAAGAGAGAAAACAAGAATCTGCAACGTGAGTCCCAACGTTCCCGATCCCCCTTAGCCCTGGCTGGACCCTCCCATGTTGTCCACCTTCCCAATCCTCCTTAGCCCTGGCTGGACCCTCCCATGTTGCCACCATTCCCATCTCTTCCTCTCGTCTGTTCTTCCACAGAGGAGATTTCTGACCTCACTGAGCAGATCGCAGAGGGAGGGAAGCATATCCATGAGCTGGAGAAAGTAAAGAAACAAGTGGAACAAGAGAAATGTGAGATCCAGGCTGCCTTAGAGGAAGCAGAGGTACATGTCACTATGTTCTTGGGGTGTGGGGATCAAAGACAAACACTAGCAAAAGTATCAAGCTGAGTAATGGCACCATGAACTGAATACATTACTGTAGAGCAGAGACAATTTAAATATGGCACCTTTGCACAGGACAATTAAGTGGTTAGCTATGCCAACACTGAGGCTGGAGTGATGTCTCAGCTGGTGAGAGCTCTTACTGCCCTCCCAGAGGACTTGAGTACAGTTCCCAGGGCCCACATCTGTGGCTCACAACCACCTGTAACTTCAGCCCAAGAGGATCAGACACCATCTCCTGGCCGCCCTGAGCTCCTGCATACACATGACACACACCCACACAAACATGTATGCACATAAATAAAAATACAAATACTCTAACCCATCAATTCAGTTTCTTAGGATTTATCACAAGAAACTAATCTCTTTGTTTGTAAGACTGGGTTTCTCTGTGTAACAGCCCTAGCTGTCCTAGAACTCACTCTGTAAACCAGGCTGGGCTTGGAGTCACAGAGACCTGCATGCCTCTGCCTCCCAAGTGTTGAGATTAAAGGTGTGCACCACAACCACCTGGCAAGAAACTAGTCGTAAAAGAGGTAAAACTTGGCTGAGTGGTGGTGGCACATGCCTTTAACCCCAGCACTCAGGAAGCAGAAGCAGGAGGATTTCTGTAAATTTGGTCTACAGAGCAAGTTCCAGGTCAGCCAGAGCTGTTACACAGAAAAACTTTATAACTCTACCTCAAAAAACCAAAAAAAAAGGAAAAGAAAAGAAAAGAAAAAAAGAAAGAAAAGAAAGGGGCAAAACTTTGAGACAAAGATGCTCAGTGTACTGCAGGACTTTCCACCAAATATTATACCCTCTGTTCAGTAGAAGGAGAGGAGCAACTCTCACAAATTTATCTCTAACCTTTGAGTTCTCTCTCTCTCTCTCTCTCTCAATTATTTATCAAATAAATAAGTGGGAAAAAGGCAAAAAGTAAGATTAATGTGGGGAAAGATTTATGATAGACAAAAATATTTGCTTTTAACATACATGCAAGACATATTTACATATACAACTTCGATTAGATAGAAAATAGATAGAAATGGGTGAATCAAAAGGCTCATAAATGAGGAAAAGGCCAGCCTGAAACAGCAAGTATGTACTATATAATCAGGAAAAAAGTATTTTGAAACCAATTGTTTCTAGGCCAGATTAGTATTGCACACATGAAGATTGTAATTTACAAAACATTATACTACATGTAAAATTAATCAGATAATTCTATTAGTTCCATCATAAATCTTTAGATAGTGCACAGTATCTTTCTTACAGAGCAGACCGATATAAACCATAATCAGATAAACAAAAAATGATTTGCCTCATAGGTTCTGGGGACAATTACTTTAACTTTAAAGTTCACCAAGATGACAGCAATAGGAGCATGCCTAACAAACTCACAGTAGATGCTGAGGAATTCTCTTCCTCTCAGTGCTGACTGATCCTATGTCTTTAAGGCATCTCTAGAGCACGAAGAGGGAAAGATCCTGCGCATTCAGCTGGAGCTGAACCAAGTCAAGTCTGAGATCGACAGGAAGATTGCCGAGAAGGACGAGGAGATCGACCAGCTGAAGAGAAACCACATTAGAGTCATGGAGTCCATGCAGAGCACGCTGGACGCTGAGATCAGGAGCAGGAACGATGCTCTGAGAGTCAAGAAGAAGATGGAGGGAGATCTGAACGAGATGGAAATCCAGCTGAACCACGCCAACCGCTTGGCTGCTGAGAGCCTGAGGAACTACAGGAACACCCAAGGCATGCTGAAGGTAGACATCCATAGGCCTCTCAGATGAGTCAAAGAACACCTACCTGTCTGCTGTTCTCACAATTAAGCCATCTTTTTAAATTACTTTCCCTACTGCTGTGATAAAAACACCCTGGCAAAAAGCAGCTTAAAGGAATAAGTGTTTATTCCAGCTTGCAGGTCATCTGTCCAGTCCACCACAGCAGGGACGACAAGGCAGGGGGAAGGTGAAGCAGCTGGTCACATTGCACCCACCATCAGAAACAGACAAAAATGAGCTCAAACTAGCACTTGGCTGGCTTTCCCCATTTTATACAGTCCAAGATCCCCTGCTGGCAGAATGGTCCTGCCCGCAATTACAGTCGGCTTCTTATATCAATTAACACAGTCATGATAATCAGCAGTCCCCCTGTGGCATGCCCATTGTCCTCTCCCAGGTCATTCTAGAGTCTGTCAAGTTGACAATTAACACTGGCTATCATAGATACTCCCCTACTTGCCAAATTATACAGCTGAATGCACCAAGGAAGCCAAATGACAGTGTTTAAAACATAATTGTTTCCAGAAAGTATATGTAGAAGAACAAACAGAGGCCAAAAGATGAAGAAATGACAAGAGAGAAACTACCCAGGCTTTCCACAAAACAGGCCTGAGGATGAATCTTAGTTTTGTCATCCTCTGACTTCAGGCAAGTTATTTAACCTCTGGGGCCTGTTACTTCTTCTACATAATAAGAGTAAGTTTCCTACCTCCAGGATGTCAGTCAGGATCATATGAGATGGCAGATATAATGCATGATGTGAAGTTTGTAGAAAATGTTCTATAAATGATAGAGAATAGTGACATGCATGGGACAGACAACAAGATAAAGGCAGAGACAGAGCAAGAATCTGTCTCTCGATGATTTGCTCACACACTAAACAAATGTCACCATCATTTTTAAAATCACACAAATGACAGGAAAATGACCTCCTGTTCCTAGCACCAGTACACTGCTGCAGCTCATTTCCTAGGTATCCATCTCCTCTTTAGAACAAAATATATTTTTTTTAACTTACAGGACACTCAGCTGCACCTCGATGATGCTCTCCGGGGCCAGGAGGACCTGAAGGAGCAACTGGCGATTGTGGAGCGCAGAGCCAACTTGCTGCAGGCTGAGATGGAAGAGCTGCGGGCCACACTGGAGCAGACAGAGAGGGGCAGGAAGATTGCAGAGCAGGAGCTGCTGGATGCCAGTGAGCGGGTGCAGCTGCTGCACACCCAGGTGAGCCAAGTGCTGGGGCACCGCTAAGTCTAGAGCGAGTACATACATAAAACCAAGGATGGGCCCGCATCTAAACCACCACCGCAGTGACGACAAGGTGACAGGTGACTTTGTTGAGCATTCCTATTTCTTTTCCAGATTTTCCACCAAAAAGTGTTTGCAAATTTAGAAATAAGGTTGGGCATTGGGAGTTATTTAAAGCCATGAAGAATAATACTGAGTAAACATGCCTTTGACTCCAAACTAAAACACATTTCATGAAACACTTATCGGTGGCACGGTGGAGTTCAGCTGCTCCATGCTTCCTGACTTAGCATCCCTTCTTGCTCAGGCGTTAAATGTAGCAGCCCCTGGTAGGATCTCTGGGACACTAAAATATCCACACTCACTCCAGTATTTCCAAATAGTCCCCTTCAAGAATACTAGGTTGGAATTTTAAGAATATGTTTTCATAATACAAGTTCAGAATCCTCCCAAAGGACAAACTCTCCCTTGTCCCCACCCCACACACACACACACAACACACACACATACACACACACATACACAATTCTTTTGAGAGACTCCCAGTGCCATTCACTCACTCACACACACACTCACACACACACACATTAAAAAAAACTTTTAAATGGAGAATACTATAAATAAAACAAATGAAAGAATAAGTAACAGACGACCACTCCTATGGGCAACCACTGTTCTTGTCTTGAGACAAGGTCTTCCCAGATAACACAGGCTAGCCCCAAATTCATGACCCACGTGCCTTAGCTTCCAGACTACTGGGATTAAAAGCATCTGCCATCACACCCTGTCAATACAGGGACTCCTAAAACTTCAGAGGTCCTCCTATATAAGGCAGACAGGCAGTAAAGGACTGAGTACCGGGAAGGAGATTTCAACTATGCAAATGATTACGAGTTTGCATCAAACAGAATACTTCACGGTAGTAAATGTTGGCATTGGGTTTCCTGAGTTAGACAAAAATAGAACATTTGTAAATCCCAATTGGAAAACCTGAAAAATCTTATAAATTTCCATTTTTTCCACAGAACACAAGCCTCATCAACACCAAAAAGAAGCTGGAAAATGATGTTTCACAGCTCCAGAGTGAAGTGGAAGAAGTGATTCAAGAGTCACGCAACGCAGAAGAGAAGGCCAAGAAAGCCATCACTGACGTGAGGGACACACGTGTATTCTCCTCACACCTGCGCTGCCTGCCGCCACTGGGCTCACTGTTTTCTTCATTTATTGGCTTTTCAGGCAGCCATGATGGCGGAGGAGCTGAAGAAGGAGCAGGACACCAGCGCCCACCTGGAGCGGATGAAGAAGAACATGGAGCAGACGGTGAAGGACCTACAGCATCGTCTAGACGAGGCTGAGCAGCTGGCGCTGAAGGGCGGCAAGAAGCAGATCCAGAAACTGGAGGCTAGGGTGGGTGTCTTCAACTCTAAATCTGGGAAGGGCAGGGGAACACACTCTTCTTGTCGTGGGGTCAGGAACACCCTGGCCATTCATACCTGCAGTAGATCCTAGGGAATTAACATTCCCCAGCACTGACTGGAGGGGCGGAGCTACATCTTTCTCTTGGTTACAGGTCCGTGAACTTGAAGGAGAGGTTGAGAATGAACAGAAACGTAACACTGAGGCTGTGAAAGGGCTACGGAAACACGAGAGAAGAGTAAAGGAACTTACCTACCAGGTGAGAGCAATGCTCTCCAGAATGCACAGATATTGTGCCCTAGGGAAAAGGAAAACCCCGGTGACTGCTTGGGTGGCACTTGCAGACGTGCATGTTAACTCCATGCATGTCAAGGATAAAGAGAGAGTTGCTAATCATAGGCATACTACAAGCTAGGATGGTGAGGGAGGTCTTGACCAAACAACACAGATGGGGGCATGCAGGTCAGTGGTAGACAATATGTATTTCACACAGGCTTGATCTGCAGTAAGAGGAAGGTGGGAGGGAGGGAAGGAGAGAATAAAAGGAGGAAGAGAAGAAAGAAAGGGAGGAAAAGTAGCATAAGGGAGAAAAGAATATAGGCATTAAAGCAAAGAAAACTAGATGTCAGTCCTAGTGTGGCCTCGCCCAGCATACCTGGGAGAGGATTGGACAAGGTACATAGAATTTTATAGTACAGGGGGCTGGAGAGATGGCTCAGAGGTTGAGAGCACTGCCTGCTCTTCCAGAGGTCCTGAGCTCAATTCCCAGCAACCACATGGTGGCTCACCGCCATCTATAAAGAGATCTGGTGCCCTCTTCTGGTCTGCAAGCATACATGGAAGGAATGTTGTATACATAATAAATAAATAAATCTTTAAAAAAAAGAATTTTATAGTACAGAGGCTGGCGCACATTTACCGAGTATAACTATAGCACAGGCTGGTCAAGCTTACCCTCAGGTGGTAGACTAGTTCTCAGGACTGAAAGGACATCTTTTTTTTTTTTTAATCAAACTTTCAGACGGAGGAGGACCGCAAGAATGTGCTCAGGCTGCAGGACTTGGTGGATAAGTTACAGGCGAAGGTGAAATCCTACAAGAGACAAGCTGAGGAGGCCGTAAGTGTCTTTGAGGTTTCATAAAACAAAACAAACTTCTGTTCAGGGAAAAAAATGTGTTAAAAAAAAACCAACCAGAAACAAAACCCCTTTGGTGAGGAAGAAGGGCACAGTGTAAAAATCTGCCATTCATGTGTTTTCTGGAGGCTGCGACACTCCCATGCTAGTTGTAGACTAAGCCTCAAGAGGAGATGTTGTTAGGCAGAACGGCTGGGGAAAGAAAAAGCTCCAAATACCCAACCTTAACTGATAGCAATACACACAACAGAATCACTAACGCCAGGATGAACAATTCCTGTCTCTCAACATACACAAAATCAAATGTTCCCCAAAGTGAAATATGGATCCCCCCCACACACACCCAACTGAGTTGTTGACTCACTGTATAGGTAAGGCTTTCCTCCCTGTATCCATCCTAGCAACTGGGAGAACGTGATGAAAGATCTAGAGGTACAGCTAACCGTGTGAGGCCCTGCTGCACTTTCCCTGTTGTGCCCACCCCAGTCTTCCAGATATATGTGAGAGGAAGGAAGAAAGGGCACACAAAAAAGGAAACTTTTATCTTAGTCCCACACTTTTCCTTCTTCTGTATTAGTCTTAAATACAGGGGGAAACAATGGCTAGTGGGATTTCCAAAGCTATTTGTTAACATTTGAGGGTACCTGGGTCCCTTCTTCCTTCCCACCCAAGAGACACATCAGAAAAAGGGAAGCAAGGGGCTGGAGAGATGCTCAGTTGTTAAGAGCACTGGCTGCTCTCTCCCATAAGCCAGGTTCAATTCCCAGCATCCACTTGGTGGCTCATAACCATCTGTAACTACATTCCCATGTCTTTTTCCAGTCTCCTTGGGCACTGCATGAATATGTCGCACAGACATACATGCAGGCCTAACACCTACACACATAAAGTAAAATTAAAATAAATCCTTTCAAAAAGCAGGGAAGTGGTAAGCAGATTTGACAAAAGGCTGGTCTCTTCCACCTGAAAACAATTTCTTCTTTCCTTGCTTTAAGTCAAAATTGTCACTAGAGGTACAAATGGGGTCGAGGTTAGATAGAGGTCAGACACGACCGACAGCGCATGACGAGGGAATACAATTGTAGATGGCCTGGCAACGCAGATAGCGAGACCCCCAGCGTCCCCAGCGTCCCCAGCGTCCCCAGCGTCTAACTGCCCAAACTCTTGTCTGTGCTCAGGAGGAACAATCCAACACCAACCTGGCCAAGTTCCGCAAGCTCCAGCATGAGCTGGAGGAGGCTGAGGAGCGGGCCGACATCGCCGAGTCCCAGGTCAACAAGCTGCGGGTGAAGAGCCGAGAGGTCCACACCAAAGTCATTAGTGAAGAGTAGGCGCACCTTCCCGAGGTTGCCGAGTGGCTGCGAACATGCACAGAATGTGCTGCTTCCGGTCACTGGCTCCACTGCGTTTACTTTTCACCTACTGCTGACTAAATAAAAACTACAGCATGTTTATAAACCAAACCAGGCTATCTTTTTATTTGCAAAACTGTTTGCTGGCCAAGCCAGTTCTCACCTATCTGTTGCGAACTGTTATCAAGTATGGTTCACTTCCTGTTGCCATGTTAAAACAACACCAAAAACAAGTTGGGGAAGAAAGGGTTTGTTTGGCTTTTAGGTCACAGTCCATCAGTGAGTGAAACCAGGAAAGGAAGTCAAGACAGGAATGCAAGAACTAAAGCAGAGACCACAGAGGAACCCTGCTAACTGGCTTGTTCCCCATGGTTTACTCCCTCAACTTTCTTAAACAACCCAGAACCACCCACAGACATGCCTTCAAGCCAATCGGATGGAGGCAATTGTCCAGTTGAGGGTCCTTCTTCCCAGGTGACTCTGTTTTGTTTCAAGTTGACCAACACTAATGGGCAGAAGAAGCTGTCTGCCAACCAGAAGCCTTTTCTTAACTTCAACCTTGGATGCTCCCACACAGTATTGGTCATGTAGGGCCTTTTGTTGGAGAGAGGGTCTCCCTCTGCTGCCCAGGCTGAATTCAGACTTAAGATTCCTTTGCCTAAACCTCCCTACTGCTGAGACTACAGGAGTGCGGGACTATGCTTGGCCAGAACTTGTTTTAATAAATATCTCTGGATTGCTACAAAGGATTAAGGAAATCTGTCTCTGAGGGAGCCTCTTTGAGGGAATCTTTCCAGAAAGATTCATTCATTTACTCACTCTCTAGATATAGGGCATCTACCCTGTGCCAAGCACTGTCTAAATTCTGAGGGTGTCCCCGAGAATGAACAGCCCTCAGGGAGTTTACACGTATCAAGTCAGTACAAGCGGAAAATCTAGACATTAAGGGAAATTTTGATAGTTTAACAGTGGAAGGCGATCTTAGCAGGTTGAAGCCAAGGGGAGTGGGAAGTTTATTGGGGAGAGGTTCAGAGGCAGCCTCTCAGTGAGAGAAGAGGCGGCGGGGGGGATGAGAAGGGTTTGCATTTCATAAAGGAACATAGTACATGCACATAGGGACAGTGCTTTACGTAGTGGCTGAGGTAGCTACAGAGTCACATCTCGGCAGCTGCTGCTGCTGTGTCCTGCTGGGTCCCTGAGAGCGGGCCAGTGTAAATGCTGAAATGCCAACATTCCTCCCTTTTGTTTATTATAAAAAAGATGAGGGAATAGGAAGGGGTAGCTGGTGAGGTG
>JAQHUG010000025.1:4092572-4203852 GCA_028555095.1 Dicrostonyx torquatus | reverse complement strand
CTCATAAAAAGAGTTTGGCAATGTTCTTTCTGTTTCTATTGTGTGGAACAATTTCAGGAGTATTAGTATTAGTTCTTCTTTGCAAATCTTGTAGAATTCTGCACTGAAACCAACTGGCCCTGGGCTCTTTTTGGTTGCAAGATTTGATGATTGCTTCTTTTTCTTTAGCATAAACTGAAAATTTTAAGATCTCAAGCAAACCAAGATGGGAGATCACCCTACCCCCAGCATAAGTTTGCAATCTTCCCCTCTTCCTTGTTGTTTCATATAGTTGTATAGCAGATTAAAATGGCCAGGGATGTGGGAACAAAATAAATAGCTATATGCAGTGAGTAGGTCTGGAGAATTGAGAGACCGTGGAAAGGCTGGGTCATCTGGTTGACCCACTAGACAGCAGCGTGAAAGACATGAAGACAGATAATGCCAACAAGGCTTCCAGAGGCCTCTACCACAGGCAGTGGCTGTCACATTCTTCTGAGCTCATCATTCCCAAACGCAGGTTCTTCTGTTGCCATGGCAGCAGTACCTCTTCATTTCCTAAACTGTCACATCACTTCCAGGGAGTACCCTCCCATGCATTCATCAACTCACTTAATTGCCACAAGAACTTCATGAGTTAGGCATTGCTGTACAGCCTCATTTTAATGAGGACGCAACAGAGACTCCGAAAGGTTGTTACTACCTAATCCCTATACCTTAAATGGTAAGAATTTGATGGACTTGAATTCTACCTCTTAAGATTTACTCTAGCTTACTACATAATCATGCAGACTTTAATTCTCTAAACCCATATTTTGACTGTGTTCACCAAAGACAATTTTAAAAAAAAGATACATTACAACTCCAGTAGCAGTAACTAAAATCAATGTATTATGCTGACCTTAGTTCTGATAAGGCTTTAATGAGCTAAAGTACCAAATCATAGCTGATAGACAAAACAAAGGCAAATGGAAGAAGACTCTAACCTCAGGCTTGAAGCCATGCTGAAAGCCTCCAGTTTACAAAACAGACCTAGCTGGCTAGATTTCTTCTCTGAACAGAATGTTTTCATGCCACACTATCTCCCTCATTGTCTTCAGAGAGTTACCTGGTTTGTTTGTGATTCTGAAAAATGTGTATAATCCTTAAGCATTGGTGTCTAAGAGGATCTTGCAAAGTCAGAAGCAGTTACTTTGTAGCAAAAAAGGCAAAACAAAGCTGGAGTCAAAGGGTAGTTGTTTGAGTTCTCACTATGCCACTCACTGCCTATAAATGACTGCTAACCTCATCCAGCTTGTTTCCCACTTGAGAAACTATGATGTCTATGTGTCCAGCTGGATTGGTGGCTCATAACTCTCAGCATTTAGGTGGCTGAGCAGCATTAGCGCCATGGGATTAAAGCTTTCATGAACTGCAATTTGAGGTGCTGACTCAGAAAAAGGAGGGGGAAGGGAGAAAAGAAAAGAAGAGAGAAGGAAAGAAAAGAGGGAAAATAAAATTTCTGTCTTGCAAAATTGCAGTAAGTAAATAGCTGCATGATTGCCTTGAGGAAGGCTATGTGTTACATTTGAAAGGTCTGATCTTTGTATTCTTGAATTTCAGTAGGGTGAAGAGGGGTAAGATTTTACCTTTAGCACGAATTAGATAACTTACACAAAACCTCAATGTCTGATTCTGTAAGATGAGAGACGAACTAGAAAATATTCCAGGCTCTCTTTACTATCCAAAAGTGTCATTCAGTTTTTTAATTGGGCAACTCAAATATGAATTAGTGTTGTTCACTAACTTACCTGTCCTAAGACATTCATCCAGAGACTTCTGTTCCTGTTTGAGAAACTCCCTGCCACTCTTTGAAATTCCATCCAGCAACACGCTCTTAGATAGCCCAAGTCGTGAAGAGTGAAGCATGATCCCGCTATCAGCACAGTTAATTGCCCTTTCTTCTCAAGTATCCTTGTAAGGCTGACCTTGACCACGCTTCTTCCCTAGTCCTCTCCCTCCGGCCTTGCTCCTGTCCTCCTAACCTTCCTAGTGCACTATCTGAATCTACATTTCCTCCAACTGTGTCTTCCATTGTACTTGGTGCCCAGCCTCTCCTAGGAAAATCAGGGAAATGCTTTCTTCCTCCTCAACACCTGTTTGCTCATGAATCCCCAGCCTAAGCTGCCACCCTCAGCATCCTGCTAATGTCACTGTCAGGTCACCCTCCTCCCTGATACAATGACCTATCTATCCCTGATCCTCTCTCGGCTTCTTTAAATAGTCTTATTCATATACTCCCTCTTGAATATGTTACTGCTTGACTTTTTTGTTGACTCCAATAATAAAGTTACTTATACCATAGAGTGAGAAAAGATTTTGTAAGGAAATTAGACAAAAACAAAATCTTCCTTCCCAGAGCTCCTCTCAGATGTGAGAGAGAAGAGGAGCCACATGATGAGGAAGCTATAAGCTACAGAGCATAGTGATGGGATAAAGAGAAGACCTCCTACCCAGTGAGACACTTGGAGGTGATGGATTTTTATTACCTCGATTGTGGCAATAAGATAGTAGCTGTATCTATAGATCCAACTCATGAGTGTAGACATTAAGCATATGTAGGTTTTTATATATTGATCAAATTCTCATACAACTGTAAAAGGAAAGAAAGGAGGGAGGGAAGGAGGGGTGGAGAAAGAAAGACAAGAAAGTAGGAAGACACCCTTGAAATCTAATCCTCTCCTGTGAGACCAAACTCACTCTGATAGACCAATATTAATCTCTTCACATAGGTGGCCATGACTCAGTTACCACCCAATGGGCTCACCTCTCCAAGACCCACCACCTTTCAGTCCTGTTACACTGGGGCCATGCCTCCAACACATGCAACCTTGAGGCACAAACCATAGCAGATGAAGACGCATTTGGGTCTTCTGATTCCATACATAACAAGGGATACATACTACTTGTTATTTTGGTGTTTGCTTCCTTGTAGATGATCTTTATTTGTATTTCTCTCTTCTCCCCGGTTTTATTTCTTCTTCTGCATCCTCAGCACAGCCTCCCCATGAGTGCACATAATAGCTTCAGCTATCCCCTCCGTGCTAATAACACTGCCTAACACAGACCCTTCACCTCCAGCCTGCACTTACGTAAGGTATGGCCCAGTCTCTACCTACCAGCTATGTTTTCAATCTAAACTCGTTTTCCTGCCTACAAGTTCTCCCTTAGGCTAGTGTCAGGGACTTAGATTGCTAGGCTGAAACGGAGGTTGTATGAAAAGCCAGATTCTTTGATTCTACCTCCTGCCTCCAACACTGCAGTTATCAAAGTTCTGTGAGTCCTACCTTTGGGGTAGCCCTCTGGTGCTCTTTCCTTTTAAACCTCTTAATTAAGGCCCTCTTAATTTTACACCATGATTTTTGTATTCAATGCAAGTAACATGTACGACACAGATTTTAATATATTGACATAATGAAGGTAAGACATCAAAACATAAGCCTAAAGCTCATAAGGATATTAATTATTCCCAAACATACTTCATTTATCGCATGACTGCTTGTGGGGAATTAGTCTCTTTTCTTATTATATCTAAGTGGAATACCATGGCAACCACAACCTATGATGACACACAATACTCTTCTCTTTGAATCTGCAGCTGGACTTGGGGCCACTAAGGGCACAAAGACTATAAAGACCACCCTACTGCTCTGGAAATGTTTAACACAGATCTGAACTCTTTGGGGAATCTAAGGCTCTCCTCTCCGGTTCTTTTTCCTTTATATTCTATTGCCAGTTCTAGATTCATCTTCAAAAAAGATAGGTAACACTTGTTGTGTGTGTAATATATGTATCAAAATGTGCCCCTGTGATCTCCTAACAATGCCCTGGCTCCATTGTTGGGCATTAGAAGTCCATCGTAAGCCAGTCCAACCTTTATCCCCAGTCTTCGCCTGCATGCTAACCCTGTCCGTCCCATCCTGCTCTTCACTCAGCCTCACTTGGTTGATCTGCTAAAATATGTCTTGGGAAGTCTGACTCCAAGCTGTGACTCTTCAGTTCTCGGCCGCCTAGCCTCATCCTCATTCTTCCAGCCTGTATAAAGTCTGTCTCCTTTGGACTGGAAAGTGACTTTTAATGACAGAGCACTTGCTCTGAATACACGAGGATCTGAGTTTAATCCATGACACTGAGAAGATAATGAAGTTCTCCTCCTTTGGAGGGTAAGATTGAGGACAGAATAAAAGTGTCACTCTGGGATCAGAAACTCTGGATCTCCACTATCTAGGAACAATTACCTTCCCCCCTCCCAGGTCTCATTTTTTCCATTTGAATAAGGATGTTAATAAGAATATAAACAGTGTAACTCTCTCATGATAGCAAAACATAACAAAACAGACATTTTATGTGAATGGCACAAAGGTAATTACCCATCCACAGTTATCACTACTCCACTCTAATTATAATTAGTGGTATGTGTGTGTGTGTGTGTGTGTGTAAACCACAAGGTAATAATCAGGTATCTTATCAATTGTTTTCTACATTGTATTGTTTTATTGTTGTAGACAGGGTCTCTCACTGATTGCTGGTGCTTGCTGATTCAGCCAGGCTGTCAGAGCAGCAGTCTCCTGAGATCCTTTTGTCTCTGCCTCCATGGCACCAGGATAACAGGTGTGCAACACTGTGCTCAGCCTCGCTCCTCTTCATTTTTACAAGGATGCTGGAGATTAAACTTAGGTCCTTATGCTTGCATGCCAAACACTTTACTAACTGAGCTACTTCTCCAGCCCTATTAATAAGAATTCTGATAATCTGATTGTATCTATGTATATATGTGTGTGTATTTATAATATATATGTATGCCTCATATGTACATGAGACACTTCATGGTTTTCAAATACTTACAAACAAATCTGATCCACTCTGCATCCTACTTGTCGGGTACTTAATCTTTGGAGAATGACTTAACCTGTCTATGTCTATGTACCCTGTTCCCATTTCCACTGTCAAGTACTTTAGGACAGTGACCCTACCTCATATCCCTCTCCCATCCCAACACAGAGACCTTCATCACATGTGCACTTAGCAGTGCCTTGCTGGCACGTCGAGAATTTAGAAACATGGATTCTAGATCCAGAGAAGATTTGAGTACCATTCCTGTTGCTTACTAGTTCTATGGCCTTGGAGGAGCTACTTCAACTCTCAGAGACTGGGTTTCCTAATTCTAAATTAGGGATGATACAAGCACATACCTAATAGAACAGGTATGAGGTTCCAAAGAGCCAGAGTGGAGAAAGCCTGGAATGTGATAAGTCTTTAATAATTATTAACTAAATGAGGTTGGAGGTCTAATCCTTTCCTTTCTGCCTTATCATTCCAGGTCTCTTTCAGCCCACATTCTCTTATCAATCACTTGGGCTGCTCACTCACAGAATGCCCACTGAGCACCCAGCTACTCACAACATGGTAGCTTGAATAAGAACAGCTGCAAAAGCCAGCTAGTTCTCTACCGCTTGGTGCTGGGCCAGTATTTTTATTTGTGTTGCATCCCTCAGCATCCCCTCTCTAGTTTCATAAAACAGGAAACAAATAAAATGCTGACTCAACATTCAGTCACTGTACCAAATGCCATGTCCCTCAGGAAGTTATTCAGGGCTGATCTTTGTGCCTTAGTGGAAGAGTGTTGGCCTGGTGTACACAAGGCCCTGGGTTCTCAGCACAGAAAGCCAAAATAAAACTCAAAGGTGTTCATATTTCTTTACTGAAGGCCTTCTAGGGTCCTTAACAGACTAAAACATGTGACTCTCTGGCGGGAGCAAGTCGAGTTTGCCACACCTCCTAAGTTGTTTGCCTGTGGAATAGTTTATTTCTGCCAGATCTACTTTAAAAAAATGTTGTGTGGTTTTACTCTTCTCTCCTACCCCTTCTCTGCTCACTAATGTGTCCTCTGTCCTCTGGAAGTGGTTTACCGAAGCATCTGGAGGCGCTGATACTGAATCTTCCGTGCATTCAGTAAATACTGGTTGCAACCAGACTGCATTACTGTGAATAATTCTAACTTCTACATATATTTAAAATCACTTTTCTTTCAGCACCACCACCAACCCTCCAAAAACTCCCGTGTGACCACAGGGCTTATCATATATTTTCATCAGAATCTACAACATCACTCAAAACTCTTTTATTCCTGTTTTAACTTGAGGCTAGTTTTGCAATCCATTTCTCAATCTATAGCAGATTTTAAAGAGCAAAACAAAGACAAAAGAGGCAAACTTAAAATTATACATGAGAGTCCGGTTATGAAGGTCACCCCACATCATGCTGAAAAAATGAGGTGTGGTCCTTGCCCGTGCCATTGATCATCAACTGCACAACAAATGACCAGGAGAAGTTTTCTGCCCTTCCCTGACCTTCTTAGCACACTCTGCCCCAGTTCCACTCAGCCCCTAGGACTCTCTAAGTCTCAAAGATCTGTGTCCAACGTCAAAATCCCTATGCAGCTGACTTGGCATAATAAAGCCACCGCTGGTCATTTATCCAAGTAATTCAACAAGAGTGAGAGATCAGGACTACGACGCATTTACATCTAAACGAGTAAATGGCGATCCCCCAAACAGAGCCAAGTTAGAATGCTGGGCTGGCAGATTTGGGAGTATAAAGAAAGCTGGGGACCACACTCCTGAAATTGCTCCGACAGCAGCATCTAAGGTAAGCGCTCAGAAGTGCCCACTTTTTTCCCATATAGTGATGATTAACCTCATTGAGTTACCAGTAAGAGCAATACAGTTGCCCTTACTAATGAGATGGGCGACATGACCAAAGTCCTTGCACTTCAAGAAGATTTTGCAAGGGGAAAATAAACAAAAATTCATATAATTAGGAGACCAAAGATGAAAACTCACCTGCAAAGTAAAAGCTGATTTTTAAAGATAGATTCATTAATTCAGTGAATTAATGAATTAATTCATGCAGTTAATAGATTAACAGCATGTCAGTGTGTGGTAACTATGTAACTTTTGTAATTACCTTAAACAGTTTGAAGGTTTTAAGATGATTTAAATCTCAGATAGCAGGACAAGAATTCTCATACTACTGTTTGACTCTTAATCCATTTTGAACTGCATTTTAACCTAATTATTATTGAGTAGTTCGTACGTTGGTCTTGCATGGGGAACCGTGTGGATTTGGCACTGGGTATAGTCTGACAGTACAGCAGCAGCTGTCATGGCAACTCTAGCTTTTGGGAGCCTTTGTCATCAGACATCATCTCTGCTTGAGAACTTCCTGTCTTGGAACTCATAGGCCTGAAAGGAGTCTTGAGGCCTTTCTAGTACATCTGTATCATTTTATAGAAAGGAGTGAAAATCCAAAGAGTTTTCAGAAGCTACTTGACAGAACAGGCTTTGCCTCCGAGTCTTACATCTCTTGAGCCAAGGACTCAGATACGAGTCAGTGTTTCTGAAAATTTTCTGTGAACTTCAGGATATAACGGAGGCTTAGCAAAGACTTGAAAGCAAAGGAAGCAGCCAGCGTATCAAACCCTGACTGCCTGCTCCTGCCACGAGACATCCCATGAATGGATGCACTGAGGCAGTGTTCGATAACTGGGAAGTGTGTTGAAATCAAGTTTAATATTTACAATTTTGCAGAGAACTCCTTGGGATGGTAATGTGCTTCATAAATTCAGGATTGTCTAGCCTTCGATGACTTTCAGGATGTCCCATCTCCACTTTCCCCAGGACACTTGAGAGTGTGCACAAGCTCCCTGCTGAGATGGTCTCCATCATCCAGTTTATAATCAGATCATTCCCCAGATGCCATTGCCCCTAGCCAGCTGCCAGTCTCCACAACAGTCTGTCTAGACTCATGGGCTTGTCTCACTCTTTCTTGTTTAAGATTTGTTTGAGCATTTTTCTTGACCCTCACTAAATTTTGAACTCTCATATGTCAGAGACAGTCTATCTTTGAGAAACCTCTGAAGGAACTTACGTGCCACATTCTGCATCCACAGGTTTCTTCCTGGAAAAAGAAAAGGTGGTGTGATTAAGAAATTATGGAGAATGACGCATTAACCCAAAAGAAAAACATACAAACTAGAAAAGTTCTTTTCATCTGCACTCCCCACTGTGTGTCCTTCTTCATGAACACAAATCAGAATAAACATGTTTTCTATATTTTTTTTTAAAAAAATTCTTTGTAGTCATATTTTGCTTTGTTTGTTTTTCCTCTGTCAAACCAGTCCTAAGAAGACGTCCCATTCCCAAAGGACACCGAGAGAGTCACTCTGGGAACAGAGAAGGTAAGGTCTACTTTCAGTTTGATCATAACGGCAGTCATTGAGTTTAGCAAATACCACCTTACACATTTTCTGTCTTGCCACATATGCGAGAAGCTGAAATCAGTGATCTGAGACTGACCACTAGAGTATTCTGAAAAGTGATGTTGAAAATTACAACTTTAACTGAAGGAAGGAGAGTTTCCCATGCCTGAACTGTGCTCAGAAATGTCTTGAACGCAAGAACAAGAGTTTCAGTGTGCAAGTTCTAGGTGCATATAACTTATCGGCCCCAAATCACCTGAGACTCACTCTTTACACACCTGGCTAATTGTGACTGACCCTTGGGCACAGTCTTAACCCTTGAATCAACACAACCATGTCTGTGTCACAAATAATAAATAAAGAACAAGGAGAGATCATTCAAACCTACTCAAAGGTGGCAATAAAACTCTCCTTATTCCAAACTTTGTGTTTACTAGAGACAATTCTAGCTGCTTTAGGAGCAAAACAGCTAAGGGTCACTGAGTTGTGACCACTCTATGGATGACAAGAAACTGGCTGAGAAATTTCTAAGAGAGGGCCAAGTCAAGGACAATGACAGGGAACACCCAAGGCAAACAGAGGAGCTCTCAGGGGTGGTGATGGAGATTGGCTTGGAGGGCAGATATCTCAGCTAGAAGGCCCTTGGAGACAGGAACAGAGCAGGTGACTGAAAGGGCACAGCTATGCAGTGTGGGAGCTGGCCATGCTGGAAGAACAGAAAAAGACTAATTAAGGGACCCTGTGAAGGGAGAGCTCAGGGGCCACTGTGAGTCATGCACTAAGAGAATGTGGTTGTATTTAAGGAGGGGATGCTCATCGGGTGAGAATGAATGGTTTTCTACATGGGTCTCAGCCCTTGGTTGTGTAAGTATGGGGAGAAGATTTGACTTAGCAACCGCATGCCCGGAGAGGATTGAGGGACTTTGCTGGACAGTGAATGGTGACTCAGCAGAGTGGCATGGCTGTCAATAAACAGTCCCGGCCTCAGGCATTACACCTAGGGCAAGAGAGGCAGGGGTGCTCTGGAGGAGGAAAGGAGGAGGACACTGGTTTGGATATCACCCTTGATGAGATTAACAGGAGTCCACTTGGGTACAGTGGCTGGGACAGTAAAGGAAAAACAGAAGTACATGATGGAAGAAGCAGATGAAGACGTAACCGGGGTCACATAGCACAGAGACAGTAAAGCTGCAGAGAACACAGGACAGCCAGGGACAAGGGCAGAGTAATCATGCAGAAGGACCTGGATTGGCAATTGATCATCCTAAAGTTATAGGCAGATTTTGGCTTGTATGTGAAGGTGTGCAGCCACATCTGTAAAAGGATATTGGTGAAACAGCTCATTTGGCCCCGGGTGATACTGTGAGGAGACACGGGACTGGAGCTGCAGTTAGATGACAGCCGGGAGAAGAGCTGGGGGACAGAATCTTTATCTGAAAACTAGCAATGATTTGAGGCCTAGAAGGGAAAGACTAACTATCATTCAGCCATCAGGCATTGTTCCCTTTTCCCACCTGCAGGCTCTAATTCATGCATGAGACAGAAAGAACAAACCCGCAAAATCTATTCAATAGAAATTAAGGGCAGGAAAGATTGCTTGGGGACAAAGCACTTGCCACACAGGCTTGAGGCTAGCCTGGGCTACTCTGCCTCAAAACAAAGTAAAATTAAATTAAAGTCCAAGCTAGACTAATGTATTGTAATGCAATCAAATAAAACTATTGATGTTTTCAGGCCCCACATTGCAAGAAGCCTTTGAGACTCTACCGTTTGTCAAGTTTAAAACAGTAAGTAGCTAAGAATAATAACTAGGCTATTAGAAAAGATAATTAAAAGAGGTTGACAGGCCCAAATGCTTGCTGGTCCCTTCCTTCTTTAAATCATACTATGGTCTAAGGAGCTGGTCTTAGAAAATTATATCTATATTTACTTTAACCAATCCGATGACAGACTTGGCAATTAAGCAGACATGGAAGAGATTGCAAAAATGAAAGAGAACACTGTTCTTTTCTACAATTTCTTGGTTTTGAAAAATACCATTTTCAAAAATATGCTATTTAGAAGAGATTTGATAGTTCCTTTGAAAGAATTCACACTTTTTCTCAATTCTCATTTCTCATCTGACACACATTGGAAGTATCGCCTCCTTGCAATTTTCATTTTAAGCATATGTAGGGGTCCGAAGACCACGACGTTGGAGAACCTACTGCCGTAATGCAAGTCACAACAATGGAGGCTTCCTTCGGGGAGAAGGGAGGAAAATTATGGATCTTTTTATTCTCCAGGAAATAACCAAGCCATTTTAAAGCAGCATGATGGCTAGGAGCCTGGGAGCCCTCTTTGTGGGTACTATATTAAATTCCAGTTTTTTTCCATTAAATCTTAACCATGAGCCACAGCTAGCTTAAAGGAGCCACTGGCCAAAACAAAACAGAAGCAAAGCTTCATCAGAATGAGGCCCAGAGCTAAGCAAATTCTTCACCCTGTAGAAGGATATCTCAACAGTGGCTAATGAAGAGCAGTTCCCAAAAGGCCAGATGGGACCAGAGAGCTGAATGGGCTTGTCTTCACTCTCAACAGAGTTGAAAAGATACGAAAACATTAGCGGTACAAGAGAAATCCAGGAAGATGTGTATGGGTGCTGCATGTGTGTAGTTTAATTCCATTTTATTTTAATTATTATTATTTTTTTTTACAGTCACGGGAGAATGAGAGAGGAAGGAAAAGAGGGGAAAAAAGGAAAGGGAGGTGGGAAACACAAGAGATACAAAGAGGGAATGAAGCAGATGGGAGGACCAGGGTCATGGGTCCAGGCTACACCTGAACGTAGTAGACAGGAGTTGCCTCTTCATTTTAAATAGGATGAGGCAGGAGCCCAGAGAACTTAAGTGGCTTGAACAAGGTCACAGCTGGGACGTGAAGATGAGTTTCCTAGCTTGAAAACAGAGAAAATACACACCTAGTGAGAAAAGACCAAAGGAATGAGATGACTGTAGGAAAGTATGACACACGGGACGGGGGTACCTTATGAGTGCCCCCCACATTATGCAGGTTCTGAGAAGAGTGCTAATTAAACATTGTCCCAGCCAGATAGTGCTTTACACTGTGAGCTTTAAGCAGCTGTTTCCAGCCCGGTATTTTTCTCTCTGTAAGTCTAGAACTCCCCTGAGAATCCTGCTACAATGCATGCTCTGCCTGAGTCGTCTCAACTGGGCCTGACATTGTGTGTTTTCTGATAAAGCCCTGATGGGATAACTTGAGGGCAGTGCTTAAACCAAGAAGACAAAGTGACAACGCCTCTCAGAGAGAGCATTCTGGACTAACAACAGCCACATCACTCCAAAATCTGCAGGGAACATCAGTTTTCAGCTCACTAAATCCTACAGGAGATAGTTGGGGCCCTGCTGTCTACTTTAACAGGTTCCTAGAGGGCCTGATACTTGTTGAAGTCTGGACTGCTTGCACTGGGCCATCATGATTTCTGTTAATTACCTTGTTACCTAAACAAGTGACACAACTCTTTACATTCTAATTAGTGTTAACGCTGAGCTGTACAAGTTCTCTATTAAGAATTACTGGCATTCCAAACACTATTCCCACATTTACATAAGGGCGTGGCACTCAGGTCACAGGGCTCAAGCAGGATGAATCATTTAGGAGGTGCTTGCTGGAGTCTTCCTTACCGAATACGTGACCGCCTCAAGTTTGCCCGCTTGATGCCCTTCCTAGGCCTGCCTGTAGATCTCTCAAAACATAGCTTTGTTCCAAGAGGGTTTGAATCTCCCTCCACCCCACTGAATAGCAATAACGGGGTGGAGGGTGGGCGGAGTACTTATCCAGACCCAATCCTCACCAGTCCCCCTATCTTCTCAGGCCCCAGCAGACATGAGTACAGATGCCGAGATGGCCATTTTTGGAGAAGCTGCTCCCTACCTCCGAAAACCAGAGAAGGAGAGGATTGAGGCTCAGAACCGCCCATTCGACTCTAAGAAAGCCTGCTTTGCTGTGGATGATAAAGAAATGTACGTGAAGGGCATGATCCAGAGCAGGGAAAACGACAAAGTCATTGTCAAGACCCTAGACGACCGGGTAAGTGTTGATCTTGAATAGTAGCATCCTCACTTTCCTTTGGAGCAGACTACAAGAGATTGCATGCTGGGCCATAACCATCTTATGCTTTGCCATCCTGTGGTGGGAGAGTAAGAGAAAGCTACCTGCCATCACCACACCTTGACTTCTGCTTCTACCCTTTAAGGAAGGGCTGGAAGGGTTTTGTGGTGTTTGCTTTAGTGGAAAAGAGATTGGTCTATTTAAAGAAGAAAGTGATACTGTCACCTGCTGGGCCAACTCCATACAAACTCTAGGCTGTAGGACTCCGACAGCACGGGCTCAGGGACCCTCATTGGTTTGGAGTTGGTCATCACAATGCACTCTTGAGTTCAACCCTTGTTGGACTTCTGTCAGATCTCTGCCATCATGCCAGTCTCTTGCAAATCTATGCCAGCTGTGGCACCCACTTGCCTGGTTTACCATCTGGTGTGAGGGATGTGTGTCAGGGAGGAACACCGCTTCAAGCGAAGGCACAGCAAACAGATCATGTTTACATGTTTACCATCAACCTTAACCTCTGATTCTAGCTCCTTTTCACTGAAATATAGGAAATAAAAACCCATCTTCAGTCATCCTCGGAGTCCCCCCACCTTCAGAACTGTGCCCCGTTTTCACAACCTTACAGAGAGTCACCCTAGACCCACTGCCATTCTGGTGAACCTACCAAGAAATGAGTGGCAGTTCCTAAAGCGTCAGAATGCAGAGACCTTCTCTTTCCCCGTGGGCTATCGTGGGTGTCTATAGGCTCAGGTGTTGAGATAGAAGGCCTTCCTTTCTTGTGAACTTTAGCCCCCACCAGCAAGTCTCCTTCCCTTAACCTCAAAGCTCTTCTGAGACTTCGGTTTTAGGAGAATCAAAGGTAGCAAACATTCGTGGGTCTTTCTTTTGCCCTACTTTCTGTGTCCCCTGAGAACGAAGCGGAAAACCAATTATATGCTTTAGGAGGAAGCAAAGGTGGAAGTAACATGGAGAGGTGAAATTCAATAATTACCTCCAAATACTTTTCAGCCACAAACCATCATACCTGTCCAAATGCTTTAGTATGACAGCAGGGAGAGAAGCAGTTATCAGAGCTCTGAAGAAACGGGAGAAAAGAAATGGGGCGTGAGATGGAGCACTGAGCAAGGCTCCAGGGGTTTCTTTCTAGAGACAACTTTAATGAAGACATTCCAAAGAAGCCTATATAAGCAGGGTATTGAGAAGGGAAAGTTCTTTCTAATCTTTGTCTCGTTACAGCAACAGGTCAAATCAAAGCAACTTGCCTTGCTTTTCAACTATCTTAAGCCCTATCTGGCAATTCTGAGGGCCAAACTGCTCTTTGGTTTTTATACATCTGATGCCCTTTTATGGCACACACAATGCCAGGATGCCTGGGGACCCAGACCAGAAACAGATTAACCAAGGAAAGTTACTGCCAGGTCATCTCTGGGCATGGAAATGATCCATTAAGTTGCTATGGCAATTCCATGACGACGCTGCAGTATCCCACTACGCCGCCTGCCCCAGGAGAGCACAGGTCATTGGCTTTGCATCCATCACTTGCTTTTCCTTGTTCTACCCAGGAACTCACTCTGAGCAGTGACCAGGTATTCCCCATGAACCCCCCTAAGTTTGACAAGATCGAGGACATGGCCATGATGACCCACCTGCACGAGCCTGCTGTGCTGTACAACCTCAAAGAGCGTTATGCAGCCTGGATGATCTACGTGAGAGCCTTTTGATCTCTTTCTATTTCACTTATTTTTCTGAGGAAACACAAGATCCAACATCTTTTGAATTTCCCACAGACCTATTCAGGCCTCTTCTGTGTCACCGTCAACCCCTACAAGTGGCTGCCCGTGTACAACCCCGAGGTGGTGGCAGCCTACAGAGGCAAAAAGCGCCAGGAGGCCCCGCCCCACATCTTCTCCATCTCTGACAATGCCTACCAGTTCATGCTGACGGGTGAGTGAGCCCTTGGATTCATACGATTGTAGGTCTTTTTGGCCACATACATGGGCCCTTTGGAGACCTCGTCCATATGAACAACACAGTGGTCGGTGTGAATTTGGGAGTGTCAAGTGACTTGGGGGTCACTGACCAAGGATGTGGCACCTTTCATCACAGTAGTCACTGTGCAGGGCAAAGCCAGGGGTCCTAGATGAGGCACTTCAAATTTGTGCTTCTTTGGGGGATTGTGGAAGGACACTTGCTATTTTATAACCCCCAATTTGCCACGCTATGGGTACACTTAAAAGATCCACTAACCACTTAAGGAATGCCAAGTTTGAGAGGTACAGCTCACTCCTCTGATCCTTCCCGAAATGTAGACACGTGGTAACACTGCCACACCACTAGGCCTCCCGGCACTGGTCTGCTCAATTTTCACCTAATTTACCACAGATACAGGAAGTGAGCAGTCACGATCAGAAAGCCCCTAGAGATCAAACACACCTTTACAGTCCTCGCCATTTCTTCAATTTCTTTCCTTTGTATTAATTGAATTTACATGTTTTGAAGGGAAGATTCATGTCACAGTTTGTATTAGCTTGCTAAGGCCACTGTGACAGAATGCCACAGGCTGGGCATCTTAGTGAAAAATTTATTTATAAGGATATGAGAGGCAATGTATTCGAGGGCTGTGGTTTGTAGGCAATCTTCGGTGTTGCGTGGCTCATAGGACATCTTCCTCTCTGCCTTCATCTTTCCCTGGTGTTCTCCCTACGTGCATGTCTTCACTTGTTCCTACACTACAGAGGCACGTGACATGGATCAGGCCTCAGCCTGTTCCAGTCTGATCTCATCTTTAAGACTATCCGAGTCTCATTTACATTTTATTTCCAAATGAGGTCACAGTC
The DNA here is from genome assembly GCA_028555095.1 of Dicrostonyx torquatus. Taxonomy (NCBI): domain Eukaryota; kingdom Metazoa; phylum Chordata; class Mammalia; order Rodentia; family Cricetidae; genus Dicrostonyx; species Dicrostonyx torquatus. The sequence continues at coordinate 4,188,627 of JAQHUG010000025.1, read as the reverse complement.
TGAGGTTAGGACTTCAATATATGGATTTTAGAGTGCCATAATTCTGTTCACACACTTTCATAAATGGGAAATCAGTCTTACTTTGTGCAAGTAGAAAATCAAGACCAAAAAATTGAGATGACATTCAATCAGCTAAAAGTTATGGCCTCCCAACAGTTCAGGACCCACAGCTTGCTTCCCTTGTTAGAAATATGAGAACATCCCAACAAGGATTTCAGATCTACAGACATAGATAGATAGCCTTTACACCATGGGGCTCACTGCTCAAGCTTCCCGCTTTCCGGGAATCTGCATGGACTCTCCCACAATGATTAGACAAGCCTACTCCACAGCCCCCAGCAAACGGCAAAGGCAGAGCTTGTGTTCTCAGAGTCCTCACAGGGTTGCTTGTTTTTAAACCCACCTAATACTTATGAGTTTGGTTTTGCTTGTTTCTGTGTTTCTAGATCGAGACAATCAGTCCATCCTGATCACGTGAGTAACCCATGTTCTTGTCACGATGGCTTTAAACCGGGTACCTTCTCTACCACTTTCCTTTATCTCATTTATTTTTTAATTGACAGTGGCGAATCCGGGGCCGGGAAGACTGTGAACACCAAGCGTGTCATCCAGTACTTTGCCACCATTGCAGTCACCGGAGACAAGAAGAAAGAGCAGCAGCCGGGCAAAATGCAGGTGAGGGGTACTGTGCACCAAAGGCTTGTTGGAATAAACACACCTCAAACATTAGGTGAATGCCAAGGATACGAAGAAGGTACACACAGCAGAGACAGCCCACCGGGATGGTCTTGTTTGTCCCCAGACATTTTTCCATAACTGGAGTATTGTGCAATTCGATGAAAAGGCCCACCAGAATCTGACAACTCAGTTTAATTCTGACACTAGCTTCAAGGACATAGCATCACACCTGACAAGTTAAGGGCTCAGGCTCACAAGCCCCAGTTCACACTTCCTGTATGCACATCTGACCAACTTCTTATAAGTAAAGAATCCCTGCGATCTCTTCTGCTGCTGGAGTGGCTCGCAGAACTCAGGGACTATGTCCCCTACATTTATTGATTGAGAGGAAAGAGGTGCACAGGGTACTGTACTGGAAGAGGAGTCTGGAGTCTCCATGCCCTTTCTGAGCATCCCTTCCCCCACACCGGGTTCACCAATCTAGAAGCCTTCCAAACTCCTTTGGTTAGGGGATTCTTACAGAGGTTCCATTAGTTAGCTATCAGTGGCCAGTTCAGTCTTCATACTTGCCCCCTAAATCCCCAACCCTCTAAACATACAAAACCCTCGAATGGAGCTGAGGTTTCAGCTCCCAGTCACCAGACACACCAGACCAGACCACATTACACCACTTCAGAGACCCCAAGAGTTGCAGAAGGTTTGTGCTAGGAAACTACATGAAGCTCAAGTTACATATCTCTGCCTAAATCACAGTCACATGGGGAACATGGCAAGGATTGGCACTGTCTATGTGGACCTGGGACGTGGGGGGGGGGGGACTAGAATCTGCCACAACCAGGTCACAGCAATGCTACCCGAGTAAAAGCCTCTCCAGGAGAGAACACTGAGACTCCCCAGGTGGGCTGTCTACACCCCAGTACTGACTACTAGTCGGGTGACATCCATCCCCAGACTCTGCCCAGGGCACCCACAGTCTCCATACTCCAGTGCTGACCACTAGTCAGGGGTGGTATCCCTTCACAGACTCTGCCTAGATCACCCACACTTTCCAGTCACAAAACACCTATCCAAAAAGAAAGCCTGAAGTCCTCAACTTCCTCTCTTCACTTGTTAACTAGGGAACTCTGGAGGATCAGATCATCCAAGCCAACCCCCTGCTGGAGGCCTTTGGAAATGCCAAGACTGTGAGGAATGACAACTCATCCAGATTTGTAAGACTCAGATCAGTTTTCAACTCTCTGCCCAATTGCACCCATCCCTTAGAATTCTAGACTCGAAAATTTGCTAGATATACCAAGCCTCAGTCTGCAATTCAGATCAATCGATGTAAGTACAATCAGGAAAGTGCTGGCAAAGAAAACATTTCGCTGTCTGTCCTTCACAGCACACTGAGTCACAGCGACAGGCTAGGAGAAATCGTTTAGGTGAAAGTGCTCTCTACAGGCAGAGGAACTTACTTTTTAATCTCTCTGTGTGTCGGACAACAGTAGGGTATTGTCTTCTCTATTGCCTTTCTTTCTTATTGCCTCAAAACAGGGTCTCTTACTGAACCAGAAGCTTTCCTTTTTAGCTAGGCTCCTGGCCAATAGTCTCTCTCTCAGAATCAGCCTGTCTCTGACCCTCAGTGCTTGGGTGATAGACAAGCAGAGTCACGCCTAGTATTCAGAAGCACTTTAAAAGCAAAAGTTGATTGGCTTAGCCACAGGAACCTTAATATAACCCAAATTAGCAAACTTGACCTCCTGCAAGTCAGGAGACCCTGGGAGGAGGGGCAGCTAGTGAAGTCAGGAGAGGAGATTAGAAACAGAGAACGGCTTGGTATTGTCAATACTGAAGGATAGATTCCATCCTCCAGAATTTTACTTAAGATCAGCTCAACCAAAGTGGTATTTACTTCCATGCTGACAAATAAGTAAACATTGGTTCCTCCATGTAACTTCTTTGCCCAGGGGAACAAGGGCTCAGAGGTAAAGCTGTGAAAACACACAAGTATCCCATGCACTTCCCTAGCTGGGCAGCCTCAAGCTCACATCCCATAATCTTCCCACAGAGACCAAATGGGTACTGATCAGAAAGTGGGTTGTAATGGAGGTTTCACTGTCCCGCCCCGTCCTACAGCTGCTTCTAAATAATCACTCAGAGGCTTAATATTAATTACAGAATGTTTGGTCTATAGTCAGGCTTATTACTAACTAGCCCTTACTTCTTAATTAACCCATTTCTATTCAACTAAGTATTGCCACATGGTCGTGGCTTTTACCAGTCTGCTGGCATTTTGCTTTTTGGGTGTCTGTTGGGGTCTCCCCCAACTCCACCCTCTCTCTCCCAGTATTCAGTTTGACTTTCCCACCTAGCTATATTCTGCCTTGCTTATTCTGCCTTGCTTTTATTGTCGACCAATGAGAGCAACATATATTCACAGCGTACAGAAGAGCTAGCCCACAAAAGTGGATGCATCTGTCAGAGACTGTGGCACTGATTCCTGACTCTTCCTTTTTTGGCTATACCCCTTGAACTCAGCTCACTGCCCCATGCACACCTGTCTTCCTGGGTACACAGCTAAGCCCCTGCCTTTCTGGTGCGGGATGTGGGTGTCTGTTATATGCGTTATACACACCTGGATCAAGTTAGCTGTTGTCTTGACCTTAAGTAAAGACACTGCCTTTGGGAACTCTGCCTGGGTACACCCTCTTAGCCATGAGGTCTCTCACTTGGTCCTGATGCAGACTCACAATCACATCTGTCTACTTTCTGCCATCCAGACATTTACAGGCTAAGTAGCGACTTATATTGTCCCCCAGAATACTGAAGAGTTCTCTAACTTTTCATAGACTAGTCAACATTCTTAGAAAATTTTGAGGACTGAACACATTCCACACTGTATAAGGAAGTAAATATGCCAAGACTTTTGCCCTCACATTCACTCACAGTGTGGTACAGGATCAATTAAGTAGATGATGCAAGAAAGAAGTATATACATTATGTGTACATGCTATCATTGTAAATTCATAAATTGTCATATAAATAATACATAAATACTTTGTTTATTTCACATTTGGTATAAACTGTTTGTGTGTGTGTGTGTGTGTGTGTGTGTGTGTGTGTGTGTGTGTGTGTGTGTGTGTGAGTGTGTGTGTGTGTGTGTGTGTGTGTGTGTGTGTGTGTGTGTGTGTGTGTGAGAGAGAGAGAGAGAGAGAGAGAGAGAGAGAGAGAGAGAGATCAAAAAAGGGGAATAACACAGATCCTGAGTTGTTCATTTGGGAGCCAGGGAAGCTAGTAGCCTGTGCCTCGGCGTGGAAGATAGATTTTCTGTTAGGTAATAGCATGTAAAACTGTGAGAAATCTTGGAATAGCCTCCAGAGGTAAAAAAGAAATCAGACAGACAACTACACATTCTAAGGTGTTAGGAAGAGTGTGAGAAGCCAGGTATGAGCAAGGAGGTAATCAAGACCGGTGTGATCCTAAGCAGGGAAGTCAGAAAGTGAGCCTGTGGGCTTCCCCAGAGAGGCAGGAACAGGATCAGCACTTTGGGAAAAATGCTCACAGCCTTGGAAGACCCAACCTGGGGACATGGGTGTCAGGGATGCAGAGGGCAAGGAAGCGGCTTTGCTTCTGGCATCAGTCCCAATCCCACACCTCTACCCACTTCCTACCCATCTCTCAGAGGATCAGAGGCAGCATAAATAAAATAACTTGTTTGTCAACCTGCTGTTGCACAGGGGAAGTTCATTCGGATACACTTTGGAGCCACAGGGAAGCTAGCATCAGCAGACATTGAAACCTGTGAGTCCACACAATGTACAAAAATAATGCTTAGCTAAAGGCATAACTTAGGAACCTGCAATCTCACGGTTTTTGCTGTTGTTGATGTTGTTACTTTAGATCTTCTGGAAAAATCCAGAGTGACATTCCAGTTATCCAGTGAAAGAAGTTACCACATTTTTTACCAAATCATGTCAAACAAGAAGCCAGAACTAATTGGTAAGCTCTGGAGATGCTGTTCATAGATTCTCGATCAGCAGTGCAAACAGTACCCAGACTGAGTGCTGCCTGACGAGTTCCATCACCTTCATCTTTCACAGACTTGCTTCTGATTTCAACCAACCCCTTCGACTTCCCCTTCGTGAGCCAAGGAGAGGTCACAGTAGCCAGCATTGATGACAGCGAGGAACTGTTGGCAACTGATGTAAGCATGAGTTTATTTGTTTGCATACAGCATTACGGAGTTCGTGAGCTAAGAGGCCTCTTAAGGTGCTCACGAGATAATGGAGATCAAATGAGGATCCAGAGATATGAGCTGATTAGACTTACAGATTGTCACATGCCACAATACTTCAAAATGGAAATCCACAAAGTTCTACAAAGCAGCCTCCCAGTTCTACTCTCTGCCATTTTGATACAAATCTCTTTTTTGTATTTATAATGCTTGTGAACCTTATTTGAAAAATTTCAGCCTTCAGAAAAGTATAAAACAGCAAAACAAAAGAAACCAAACCCCTCCACCCTGCAGTAACTGTTCCATTTTTCCTTCTGCCTTCGCCCCAGACTCACTACCTGCTCAGCACACAGGGCAGACAGGTAACCTTCTATCTCTGGGGATTCTCTGCAGATCTAACCATCATAACAGTAATAACTAAATGTGATGAGAACCGTCACATCACAAAGACAATGAACTTTGCTTTCATTATTGACTTAAGTATTAAAAGTGTCTTTGACATGGGTATCACTATTCCCCCATTTCATGGGTGCAGAAAACTGACTTTTAGAAGAATCTTTAAAGAAAAGACACAACTTTCCTGCAGATACAAGGTCTACCTGCAAATGCAAACATGTGTAGACCCAAGTGTACCCAACCAGGAGTGGGGTTCATCTCCATTTTTGCTGACCCCACCCTCACAGAAACTTCAAAAGCTATGGAAATGAGTTTTGTCTTTTATCAGGACACATCTAGCACCCATCACCTTTACCTTTTTTGTGATGTTTCCAGGTAACACTGATTGCCTAAGGCAAGTAGAAATGTTTTCATAATCAAGTAAACCAAAGGTGATGATTTCCCCAGTCTCCAGTTGGGAGAACACAGAGAAGAGGCAGGTTCACAACTAATGCTCCTACCCCAGAGGAAGGCTTTCTTACGCTGTCCCTCAGTGTCTGTGGCAAATTAGTTTCCTGACAATCCTTTCATCTCGAATCCTCTGACGCTCACATCCTTTCTATAGAGTGTCATGCTCTTAGCATTCATTTGCCCATGTACTTTAAGCGCTCGCTAGACTAAAAAAAAAAAAAAAAAGCATAAACTTACTCTTTTATTTATTTACACAGTATTCAGCTTCCATGTATGTCTGCAGGCCAGAAGAGGGCATCAGATATCATTACAGATGGTTGTGAGCCACCATGTGGTTGCTGGGAATTGAACTCAGGACCTCCAGAAGAGCAGCCAGTGCTCTGAACCTCTGAGCCATCTCTCCATTCCCCATAAACTTACTCTTAAAATTATATCTTACATTTTTAAAAATTTTGCAATTCTTGTAATTTTATAGATAACAATGTCGTGCCCAACATCAACACACCTGGAAAATGTGAAGGTGTATATAATATGCTTGGTACAGTGACTCCTTCCCAAATATTTTCAGTTCTTGGTGTTTGAATCCACAGATGAGGGCTCCTCACATCAAAAGAGTCACATGTCTACACCTTAGTTCTCCTACTGCTCTTCCTACTGGTGGCATTTCTTCTGGGTGTCAGTTAATGGTCTGAGAGAATGCCTTTTGGGGATTATGTTCCCTACAAGGTTCCCCAAACAGTTATGCTTTCTCTTTGTCCCTTCTAGAATTTAGTGAAAGGTCTTTTAATGTAATGTAACCTCTCCATGGGACATAAATATGCACCATTGAGATAGGATATGGACTCAAGGATGACTATCATGGCTGTCTCTTTTCTGATCACGAGCCCTTCATCCTTTGCTAGATCCTTGGAAGGGTTCTTCTTGCCTACATAGGCATGCCATCCCAGAGTACCTCACTCTTCATTATTACCCTCTGACCCACTGGGTCTATCCTACTAATTCAGATATGTGCAGGCATGTTTCAGTCCTATCAAAGGACAATGTGTGGACTGCAAACCTGTAACAAAATCAAGGCCCAGAAAAGGCCTTCTTGATCTTCTGGTTTTTTCATTTGAAGACTTTATGAGCAAAATGGTTTTGAAATCAAATCAGCAAACACTAGATCCAGACTAGATCTTGCCTCCATCCCATGACATCCTCTCTATAGGACTCTGGACAAGTTCTTACCCTCAGAGGATCTTACTTCTTCACCCACAAGTCTGTATATCTATAATATCTGTGAACATGAGGAGGTATACACACACACACACACTTATACTTACATAAGAAGATCTATAAACCTACAAGGTATTATGTGTACTTAATAAGATAGTATGTGGATAGTGTCTCATCCAATACTTTATATAAAAGAGGAGCTCTACAAAAATGTGCTCTTTGCTCATCTGAAAATTGGTAATACCTCTGCTGACCTTCCCTCCCAGGTCCAATACTGCACTTACTAAATGATGTACGACTCTGTGAATCACATGTTACAATGAAAACTGAAACTTTTAGGCACTATTTCTCCATCACTATCTATGCAATTTTCTTCCTGCAGTATCATAGAGTGGTTTTCAAAACCTTCATTCAGAAAATAACCCATTTACATGTAGTGGGAAAGATCATAGCCAGTTCTTATCTGATGAAAGAAAATAAATACTTTCTTTTCTTTCTTTAATCTCCATCACTTAAACAGACATATTTAAAACTGGGTTTTAGCCTTTAACTTGACACATCACATATTCATATGCTTATGTAATTCACACACAAATGGTGTTTTATATGATACACAAAATGGATCCCTGAGTCTCTTTTCTTCCTTCTAGAATGCCATTGACATCCTGGGTTTTAGTCCAGAGGAGAAAGTTGGGATCTACAAGCTGACGGGGGCCGTGATGCATTATGGGAACATGAAGTTCAAACAGAAGCAAAGAGAGGAACAAGCAGAGCCAGATGGCACTGAAGGTAACTGGACCTGAGGAGGAGAATGGGGGTTGATTCTCCCACCATGATGTTCATGTGTGGTTCGCGCTTATGTGAAATAAGCTTTTCTGCTCTTCCAATATTATATGCCTTGAATTTGAGTTGTTCAAGGCTTATTGCTCATGTCTTAAACAAGTTCACTCATTTCACTAAGACTTAGAGTGTCAAATCATCACCTACTCTCACCATCGAAGTGTGCCCGATTTTTAAGGTGGACTTGAATGAGTGCACTATTAGACTATTGCTAAGTGAACTTCACTTTCTCTCTCTGCATACTAACATCAATGCCCAGGATACTGTCCTGATAATTTGGACTGAAAATGAAAACCTCTAATAAAAAAGGGAGTCAGGTTTTCTTCTTCCTGTCATTCCCACCCTGACATCTTCTGAACTTGACTCTGAACCAAAGACTGGTGAACAACTCTTTCCCTTTTGAAATCCTCACCTGGCTGGTGAAAGCCACGCTCTGCCTTACCTGGAGAAATCCTAGAAGCAAAGCTGAGGGAGGTAGGAAGAGAGGAAAGGCAACAGAACCCACACCACCCCATGTGGCCTATTCTCTCGCCCTGACTTCTTTCATGTGTATCCTAAAAATTCTTTGAATAAAGGGGTGAGTAATTGTGGGTTACCCCTAATAATTCTGCCTAATGGTTCCATCCCTGCAGTGTATGAATATGGTTGGTTAAACCTGGAGGCATCAAGAGGGTTCTTTAGGTAAGACTTAAAGGTTAGGAAGATCTAAATGACCTTATCAGTGTGCTGTTGAGGCTCTCATGATTTGTTTTTTTCTGCCTGGATTAATCTCCCTTTTGCCGACTTAAAGTCATCTGATCAGTAGCATTACCATGGGTATGATAGCCTACCACACTCATAGACCCCACCCATGCTCAGGGGAAGATTATACAAGATGTGCACTGGGGGGGGGCTTCTTGGAGTAGAGGACAGTGAATTGGACTGCAAAGGATGCTTAGGATTCTGAAGGCTATGGGGAGAGGCAGATACACTGTGGTAAGCAAGGAGACAAGAGAGATGGTACGGTGGGGACTGAGGAAGGGAGGAGATCCACTCTGGCTACAGAGAAAAGGATCTGTGGCAAATTTGCATTTGGGAAGCTATGTATACCATGGACAAGTAGCAGGGGTGTAAATCAGTCCACAGTCAGCCTATTTCAAACATGGAACCTTGGAGAAAATGCACCAGGATCCTCAACAAGTGTGGATTGTATAGAAACACATTTTGGTAGAGTCCCTGGACGTGGTCCTGCCCTAGCAATCATGTGCCCCATGTTTACAGCAGAAAGAACCCCAACAAAAGAGACAGTGGGGAGCTATAGTCAGGCACGAGCACCTATGATGATCATGCCAAACTGTGTATGAAAAGTAGTCATCCACCAAATACTAGGCGTGCCCCCCAAGACTCTGAAACCCCAACACTGTCACTAGCCTCCAATCTTGCAAACAGCAAAACTAAAACCTGGAGAAGCAAAAGAAAAATCTGGAGTCAGGCAGTCCAGACTGGAGCCAGGCAGTCCAGACTGGAGCCAGGCAGTCTAGACTGGAGCCAGGCAGTCTGATCCTCTTTGCTGCTGTACTGTTGCACAGCTGCTGAAAGCTAGGGAAAGGCCAGTGATTGGAGGACATGAACATGGGTTTATCAAGTATAAGAGTGATGAATGATGACTAGCTGGTCCCATCCACTTACGTGAGCACAGCAAGAAGAAGTGATAGTTTGAGCAGAATAAAGTGTGCTTCTCTGACTGTTGATGAAGTACTTAACAAACACTACCCTGGAATTTAGTGAACCTGTCTCCATTACCAGCAACAAGATGAGAGTCCCAGTCAGGGACGGGTCTGCTTGGGAAGAGGCATTTCTCTGCCTTCTTGATGGGCTCAGCTGATGTCAGTAAATTTCCACAGATTACACAAACTATCTTCGGTCGTCATTTGCATTTTCCAGGCTTTGATATTGAGGAATTCCTACAATCACCATGTCCTGGTTTGCCTTCCTTTGCTCTGATAAAAGCCATGATCAAAAGCAATCCAGGGGAGGAGGGGGTTTATTTGGCTTACAGGTTGGTTGCCAGCTAGGGAAGCCAAAGCAGGAACCAGAGACAGGAACTAAAGCAGAGACCATGGGGGTAAGCCACTTCCTGGTGTTATTCCAGACTCATGGTCAACTACCTTTCTTAGGCAACCCAGGACCACCTGCATAGCAGTGGCATCACCTGCAGTAAGCTCTGCCCTCCTCATCAATTTGCAATCAAGAAAACAATTGCCCACAAGACACACCCACAGACCAGTCTGATGAAGGCAATGCCTCGTTTGTTGCTGCTTCCAGCGTCTTTAATTTGTGTCAAGCAGACGGAAATTAGCCAGCATATACTAAAGCCCTGAACTCCCCTGTACAAACTGTGGTAGTATTTGTGTACAACTCATGCACAGCATCCAATGTTCTGTAAATCATCTCTAGATGACTTTAACATCTGATACAATGTAAATAGCCAAGCTATATTGCTCAGCACAGAGGCAGTTTTTTGTTTGTGTTTGTGCTTTTTTTTTTTTTTTGAGACAGGATCTCACTAAGTAGCCCTGGCTAGTCTCAAACTCACTATATAGATCAGGCTAGCCTGAAATTCTCAGAGCTCCACTTGGTTCTGATTAAAGATGTGAGCCACCATGACTGGCAAAACAATTATTTTTTTTAAACACTTCTTATATTTTGGGGGATGTGGGGGAGTTACACACTAGGGTCCATGTGTTGATGTCTGAGGATAACTTGAAGGATTTAGTTCTCATCTTCCATTGCACGAGTCCTAGAGATCAAACCCAGGTCATTAGGCTGGGCAGAAAGCACCCTTACCTGCCGAGCCATCTAGCCAGTCTAGCTGTAATTCTTTTTCTCAGCATTTTCAACTCATGGTTGGTGGACCCACAGGTGTAACCAATATGGTTTGGGGACTTTCAGTTTGGGGATTTTTGTTGTTGTTGTTGCTTGAATTGTTGTTGTTGTTGTTGTTTTGAGACAGGGTCTCTTTATGTAGTCCTGATGGTACTGGAACTTGCATATAGACGAGGCTAGTGGAACTTGCATATAGACGAGGCTAGCCTAACCACACAGAGTTCTGCCTCCCAAGAGAACTGACTCCCAAGTTCTGTGACAAAAAGAGTACGCCATCATGCCCAGCCGACTAACATGTTAATGAAGCTGAAATATTAGTAGGTCAAAAATAAGTTAAGAAGCATATTGTCTGTGCATGTACTCAGTAGGTGGTAGAGCGCTTGCAAGCCAAAAGCCCTGGATGATATCCTCAATACCTAGAAAAAGGAAGGAAAACACAAGCTTACTGTGTGTAAAGCTTGCACCTAGGAGACGGATTGGGAGTGATTGAGAACAAAAGTTCCCTGGACTATGGGTTAAAGCTTCACAGGCAAGTCCATGCCTGGCCACACAAGACAGAGACTTCACAAAGAACTAACGGACGTGTTTCTGGGAGGCCCCTGGGCTAACTGGGTAGCCCAGTGACTTCTGCTTCTGTACAGTCCCGTGTCTCCTCTTTCTTCAGTGGCTGACAAAGCCGGGTACCTGATGGGACTGAATTCTGCAGAGATGCTGAAGGGCCTGTGCTGTCCGAGGGTGAAGGTCGGAAATGAGTATGTCACCAAAGGACAGAACGTCCAGCAGGTACCAGAGACTCTCAGAATCCGGCTGACTTAGCTGGCTTGCTATCTGAATTGTGCCAGTGGCATTCTTCCAGTGACATCTGGGAAGTTGTACGAAACTGACTTCAACATCAGGAATTACCCTTAGATCTCAGGGGTGACCCAAGGGATGCCAATACAGGCATGCTCACTAGGTACTGTGAGGGCTAGTACCCAGGAAATGAAGGCTGGGCAGCCTCTCTCTCACTCCTCTGGGGGTTCCACATATATCAACTCTCTGCTCTAGTGTGTCTTTGTTATATAAGTTCTCTCCATTCCCCCCAACTGGGACCTCCCTTAGACCTTTCAAATTTACACCTCCATGTTTCCACTTTCCACCTGAAATTCAGACCACTATCTTTTGATCCCAATTCCAACTTTTATCAAGAAATACTAATTCATCCAACCTATAGCAAGGCTTCTCCTCTGGATGAAGCACGGCCAGGGCTGTTGTGTGCTATAACCATGGCTGTTAAGAAACTATGTTCTTAGCCTGGCAGTGGTAGCACACGCCTTTAATCCCAGCAGAGGCAGGCAGATCTTTGTGAGTTCAAGGACAGCCTGGTCTCCAAGAGCTAGTTCCAGGACAGGCTCCAAAGCTACAGAGAAACCTTGTCTCGAAGAATAAAAAATAAAAACAAACAAAAAAAACAATAAAACTATGTTATTAGTGGAATTGTTCATGAGAATATCATGAGCTAGACAGATGTCTTAAAGGAATATTTAATAAGATACTGAATGATGTGAAATTGTCTACATTCAACTACTCTTGACTATCATGATGTCAGTTTCATGCTTCAACTTAATGTAACCAATGAGTGTAGAATAATGACCTAACATGGATGTTAAATGGATGGTCCTTTCTCAAGGTGACCAACTCAGTGGGTGCCCTGGCCAAAGCCATCTATGAGAAGATGTTCCTGTGGATGGTCACCCGCATCAACCAGCAGCTGGACACCAAGCAGCCCAGGCAGTACTTCATCGGGGTCTTGGACATCGCTGGCTTTGAGATCTTTGATGTGAGCTATTTAGACAAATGACTGGCTTACTGATGAGCTCTGCTTCCAAATTCACTCACAGGGATTTTTCAGACTTAAATTCTTTCGTTTTGTACCCAGTTCAACAGCCTGGAGCAGCTGTGCATCAACTTCACCAACGAGAAGCTGCAGCAGTTCTTCAACCACCACATGTTCGTGCTGGAGCAGGAGGAGTACAAGAAGGAAGGCATCGAGTGGGAGTTCATCGACTTCGGGATGGACCTGGCCGCCTGCATCGAGCTCATTGAGAAGGTAGGGATAGACTTTCTTTCTTTCTTTCTTTCTTTCTTTCTTTCTTTCTTTCTTTCTTTCTTTCTTTCTTTCTTTCTTTTTTCCTTCCTTCCCTCCTTTCTTTCCTCCCTCCTTTCTTCCCTGTCTCTCTCCTTCCCTTTCTCCCCCTTCCTCCATGGTGGACACCCCACTTTGCTCCTCTTCCCTTTCAGATAGCATCCCCCTTTGCAGAGAGAGTAAGCTTAGAAAGAGGGAGACTCAGAAAGCACTCAGAACTGTTGTCACACCTAAGGAGGCACCTGAGTAGTTAAAATACAAGACTACAAGCATGCCAGTGGAATCCCAACATGCATTGTGGCATCTCTTACCTACTGACATGGTCTTAAATTCAAAGAGGACAGGCCAGGGACAGTGTCATTCTTAGTGGGAAGCTACTGTGAAAACAAAGGATGACATTAACTTTTAACAAAGGACTTCCATGCTGGATCTGCTGGTACATTCCTGTTATTCCAATCACCTGGGAATCTGAAATGGGGGGATTATTAGTTGCAGACTAATCTATCCAGCAAGACTCCATTCTTGGTATCTACCACTGTTCTGTGGCTGGATCAAACACACCAGGAGCCTTGCTATGGCAGCTCACATTCCAGTACTCTTAGCACCACAATAATGGCACCAAAGGATTTCTCTTCGCTTTCTCCAACCATGGAGTCACTAGGATGGCCTCTTAACTGTAAAGACATCATCTCTGTCATCCTCCTCCTAGCCGATGGGCATCTTCTCCATCCTGGAAGAGGAGTGCATGTTCCCCAAGGCGACAGACACCTCCTTCAAGAACAAGCTGTACGACCAGCATCTTGGAAAGTCCAACAACTTCCAGAAGCCCAAGCCAGCCAAAGGCAAGGCAGAAGCCCACTTCTCGCTGGTGCACTATGCCGGCACTGTAGACTACAACATCGCTGGCTGGCTGGACAAGAACAAGGACCCCCTGAATGAGACCGTGGTGGGGCTCTACCAGAAGTCTTCCCTGAAGCTGTTATCCTTCCTCTTTTCCAACTACGCTGGTGCAGAAGCAGGTGAGATTCTTTCTCCCTCATGGAAAGCTCTATGTAATTTTTCACACCCTAAAGCCACTCATAGATAAAACAGCCCAACGTGAGCTTCAAGTTCTCACCTCCATTTTTCTTCCTCATAGTTCCCATGTTTCTCCTAAAACAGTGAGCTCCATGGAGGTAAACTGGGCTCTAAACTGGGTAAACTGGATGGGGTAGTCAATACTTCACTGTTTAATAATTTTAAAAAAACTAAGGCATAATAGAAATGCAATGAAATTCGTTCTTAAAGAGTTCAGTAGGATTTTTTTTTGTATGTTTATAATGTTAGGCAATCGTCACTACTATCTAATTTAAGAATATCTTAATCACCTCTATAATCTATGTGTAATCTCTCATCATTCCTGCTCCTCCGTCCTGGGAATCTCTGTTCTACCCTCTGCCTCTACGGATTATTTTCGCAAAGTTGGTCAGGGTATCTGTCATCTCACTTAGGGATAATACCAAGACATTAGTACAAGGACCTGTGCGGTTATGAACTTTGGAACTCCCTTCTATGGCCAAGGATAGTTGAACTTGTGGTTAGCCTTGGCAATTTCATAGAAGTGGAGTAAGATGTGATGAAGTCCTTTCACTCGGGTTTATTGTTTTCAAGGCTGGTGCATGCCAGAGCAGGTATTATGTCTGGATTCCTTTCTACAGACAACACTATCTCACTGCACAGCTGTCTTCACTCCGTCTCTGCCTTCACTAGTCAGTGGCTGGCTGGGCCATCTCCACTTTCTGACTACACTTCTATAAATGCAAATTTCTCTGTTGTCAGCTCCATGAGGGTACACTAGGAATAAAACTTCAGGCTTACATGGTCTCTTCATGTCTTTTCCAGTTGGTGCCATTGACATGAGGTAACTATGCTCGTTTGAGACAGGGTCTCACTTTGTAGTTCAAGCTAGCCCATAATTCAGTATGTATCCCAGAATGCCCCAAGCTTGCACTCCTCCTGTCTCAAACTCCCAAGTACTAGGATGCAGGAGTGTATTGTCACAACCAGGTGCTATGTGCAATCATTTGGGAAAGCTGCAGAAGTTGTTCCCAGCATAGCCACAGCGCAGCTGGCACCGATTGTCAAGGTTCCCAGTCCACTCACACTCAGTGTGCTAATAGGTGTGACACACTAAACAACTGCCCAAGATCTAGTTATAAAGTATTGACCATTTAAATGCATACATTTATTAGTTAAACTCTTTGATTTAAAATGCAGGCAAGATTCAGTAGATAATGACATAATTTTAAAAAGTTAATGTCTAGTCATTCTTTGGACAGAGAATTATAATAAATTAGCACAATTTAAACTCGAATGATGAAATGGTTTTCTTTGGTACCTCTGTCTCATCGGGTAGCCTCACTTAGGGACAATGTCAAGACATTAGTAGAAGAATCTGTGGGTCTGACAAAAGGCCTTCTGGCCTTTCCTCCCTGACCCAAATATACATTCCTGCCAGTCACTGTGGACAGAGAGGGACAAAAGACAGGAGTGCAAGGAAAAAAGAGGGAATATTTTCCCCCAAGCT
This sequence comes from Dicrostonyx torquatus, assembly GCA_028555095.1. Classification (NCBI taxonomy): domain Eukaryota; kingdom Metazoa; phylum Chordata; class Mammalia; order Rodentia; family Cricetidae; genus Dicrostonyx; species Dicrostonyx torquatus. The sequence continues at coordinate 4,173,276 of JAQHUG010000025.1, read as the reverse complement.
GAAATGTGATTAAATTTCAGAGGCTAAATGGAAAAGAGAGCCCTTCTGTAAAACCATACCAAACACCACTGATTTCAAGCTGAGATAATGAATTAGGTTGTTTCTCCTAGAAAAGAAAATAGGCTATAGAATTTTCTTGAAAAAATATATAGTTTTGTTATTTTCATTTTCTTCCTTATGAAGGCAGATTCCAGGATGTTAAGGCCTATTCTTATGATCCCAGCCCTGGGGTTGTTGAGGCAGAAGGATTGGGTGCAAGTTCAAAGCCAGCCTGTGCTATAGAGCAAGACCTGGTCTCAAAAACCAAAAGTAATTAATTAATAATAAAAGGAATGAACATATGAGACTCCAATCATGGAGAAGGATGTCTCAACCCATTTGATTAAATGTCAGACTCCCCTAGGAAAGAATTGTTCCTCTACACCAAGAATGTGTACTAAGCTCCCAGCTAAACGTCACCACATCCCATTCCAGCCCATTCGCACAGTGTTAAAGTTGAGTGTCCCCAAATCTGGGCGACTTAGGTGTATGCTGAGAACAATCCAACGAAACTTTGGCTCCTTGGGCCAAGGCAGCCAACACTCCTGTGGTGGAGCAGGGATGAGGCACTCCTGAACCCTTCTCTGGGCCCCCTGCGCTGTTCCTGACCCCAGGTCTGTGTCGCTCTGCTCTGCAGGTGACTCGGCAGGAAGCAAGAAGGGAGGGAAGAAGAAGGGTTCCTCTTTCCAGACAGTGTCAGCTGTGTTCAGGGTATGTGGCTTCAGTCTTGGTACCTTCCTCATTGGCTGGTTTCTCTCCCCAGTGAGACGGTATGTGCTAAGAGAAATGTGCTTGCTTTGGTCTGCATCCTAGGAAAATTTAAACAAACTGATGACCAACTTGAGGAGCACCCATCCTCATTTTGTCCGATGCCTGATTCCCAACGAGACCAAGACTCCTGGTGAGTAACAACCCAAGCTAGCATCATTCAAAAGAGAACAGGACTTCTGTGAATGTATAGCCTTGTCCTAACAGGGGTCCATGGGGCTCCTTACCACATGCTAGGGTTTTAATCCAGTTATCGGCTTCAACTCAATCCTACACCTTATGAAGTATAAGCAACTGTTTTCCATATTTTACAAATAAAGAAATCAGAAATCGAGGCATGTTAGGTCTCAAAAAATTTCTTTTCCCAAAGTCCAGCATTTAGACAAAAGCCAGCATAGCCTGGCCTTTAAGAAGATAGTTCCTGGGAAGGGAGAGGAGCAGAGAAAAATGTGTAGCTCAATAAAAACAATTCTTTTAAAAAAGGTTCCTAGCTAAAAGGAACCTCCGGATTTTCCATTAATTTCAAAGTGGACCACTGGCTACCAGTCCCTCTCAGCCTTGACCCACACCTGTGACACAGAGTCCTGCCCCCCCCCGCAACACATCTCACCCCACCCGAGTCCCTCAACCTCTCCAGCACCTGAGCCTCTCTCCCCTCCCCCCAGCCTCCCGGCTCCTATAGAACTCAGCTACCTGTCCTCTTGGTCTCTGGGTTCCCAGATATTCTCTTTTCTTCCTCTCTTGCTCTTCCCCTCTCTTCTCATGGCCTGGTTCAGTCTGCCAGTCGTGTTCAGTCTGGACCATTCCAGATGCCTGGTGCTATGCTCTTCCTCATATCTACAGTAAATCTCCTCAGCTCACACCTGGGAGCATCATGCCCTCATTTTTTCATTTTCCAAGGCACACAAGTTCCTCCTTTCACGCAGTTGGTAAATAACACAGTTAGGTTTGAACTGGTAGGAATCTCATTCATGTATTGAAATATCTTGGGCTTCATTAATCTATATAGTCATTATGTTTTGTGTATCTGCTGAAATTAAAAATCAGTGCATACTAAGAGGAAATGTGAAAAATGAGAAACATAAACCAAAAGTAATGCATATTATAAAATCAAGAGAAATGAATGCCAATATGGTTTTTAAAGAGATAAGAAAGTTTATTTGTATATTTAAATTTTTTTCTCTAATATAACCAAGAAGTAGAAATGTTGAAAGTTTTCCAAAAAGAATATTTTATCTTGTGATAAAGCTGGAAGAGAAATTTTAACAGCACTCTTGGATTATGAGAGTCTTAAGAACCATTTAAATCTGTTTTTCTATTCAAAATATCAGTAAAATGAAGTCATTACCATCAAAAGGGAAAGGAACAGAAGTGGGAGGAGACAGAGGGGAAGCAGACCAGATGCCTAAGGTTTCCTTCACAAATCCTCCTGGGATTCTGATAGAGGTATTTCCTCCTCTGGCTTCACCAATCTTTCTGCAGGAAATCCCCAGCCGGGGGGCCTTTGGGCAACCACTGCAGGGCTTTATGTCATTGGCACCGTCTGATGACATAGTTGCCAGCAGCACAGAGTTTGGCTTAAGGCAGCTGAGAGGAACCCTTCTTGTTAATGAATTTAAGTGTGAAAGGTCAGGCATAAATAATTTTAGTGGGAAGGGCTACAGCTCTCGTCACGATCTGAAAACTGGTATAAGGATCTGTCTTTGGAGTAAGCCTGTAGGCATTCTAGACTAAAAGTCCAAGACAGCCTGAGGCAGCATCCCTCCCCCACAACTTGAGCCTTACAATGAGAAATCACCATAACCCTGGTATCTCTCCTTTAACCCTCTGGCCAGGCTGGTTACCAAGGGTGGCCATGACATCTCTGCCATAGGTCTCTCTTGTCCCACTGGCCCCAGCCTTTCTACTCAACCCCCGTTTCTTGAGGCAGGTACTGAGCACATGGCCACCAGCCCCACACTGAGCCTCCACTCCCTACTGTGGCTTTCTTCTCCCGGATTTTGTTTCTTATATGCAGGCTCTACATATTTGACATTTTCAGCCCAGCAGAGATGGGAAGGAAGGCTCTCCAGGCTGTCTAACAAGGAGCCCCAGGGCCTTTCCACACACCCGTGCCTTTTCTTGGAGTCAGTTAAAAATGGAGCTTCTGGCAGGATAAAGATTTCTCCCTATGGCCTTGGGGTGCTGAAATCTCCCCAAGACTGACATCTTCTTTGTGATACTTCTTAGACAAGTTGTGGTCACCCTACTTAGTGCTAATATCAACACACTCAAATCTAAGTTCATGGCATCTCAGTTCATCAAAGACAAGTGATGAAAAGCCACCCCCACACTTTCCCCCAGGTGTGATGGACCACTACTTGGTCATGCATCAGCTACGCTGTAACGGGGTCCTGGAGGGCATCCGGATCTGCAGGAAAGGATTCCCCAGCCGAATCCTCTATGCTGACTTCAAACAGCGGTAGGTTACCTCTTCCATGTATCTATCCCCTTTGAGGACAACTTTTGCACCCACACCCCATCCAAAGCACTGTTAGCCTCAGCAGTTGATAAAGAAACAAGCCTTTCAGGGTTTCTGGATTTCATTGTGCCAGAGGAGAGACCCATGTCCACAGAGAGTCTTGGAATGGCCCTAGCTGATCTATTAGTCATTGTCAGAACTAGCCTGACTGTCACTTTAAAGAAGGGTATCTCACGTGATGGACTTCTGGAACCATATGAGTCTTTGTATAGAGGTGCTCTTATACATTAGAGTATCCTAGCCACATCTCTAGCCACTACCCAAAGATGCTCATAGCAAACCACACACCACATTCCTGCCTTGTGACCATCAAAAGTACCAAAGGTCAGGCCGGTCATTTAATCCTAGTGCTAGGGAAGAGGCAGAGGCAGGCGGATCTCTGTGAGTTTGAGGCCAGGCTGGTCTACAAGAGCTAGTTCCAGGACAGGTTCCAAACCTACAGATAAACCCTAATCTGCCAGTTGAAGCTCACTGCTCTAGAACACATCTTTCCTTCTGGAAATCCAAACCCTTGAGAGGTAGGAAGAACAAAGTCTCCAAGTCACAGTTAAATCCAAAGCTCTTCCAGGTCAGATAAGAGCTGTTTCCTCTGAAGGCAAATTTTCTAAGACATGTGCATCTTCCTTCATGCTTCTTTCCCTCCACCACACCCTCGAGCCCACCCCTGAACTCCCCCCTCTCCCAGACTAGCAGTACAGCATTCACCATCTTAAGAACGGAGCAGAAGGTTCTAGAAGGTCTGGTCTCAGGTACAAGGCCATCCTGAGATGTCAAAACCATTGTCTCTTCTCCCTAGGTACCGGATCCTTAATGCCAGTGCCATCCCAGAAGGGCAGTTCATTGACAGCAAGAATGCCTCTGAGAAACTTCTGAACTCCATCGATGTGGACCGGGAGCAGTTCCGGTTCGGTCATACCAAGGTGAGAACAGATGACCTAGAGACTTCCCAACCCTGGCCACTAGTCAGCTGGTCAGAGGGAAGGGTCTTGCTTCTGGTCAACTTGACCAACCTTGTCTCATAGCTCAGGCAGAAGAGCCCTAAGACTATGGCTGAGGACTCTGGCTCTGTGTTGATCTTTAAGAGACAAAGATCATAAGTTAGAAAACGGAGCATCAAGCAGGGGATACCTGGTGTCCTAGGGAGAGATTCTCAAAGTAGAATAAAGAGCCACAGAGTGTATAGAACGTAGGACAGACTCCAGAATGAGTGATGACTTGAGAGGGGTCATTACAACCATTGGAAGGACCAAAGTCACTGTGTGCATGTGTGTGCCCTGTGCACAGCCATCAAGAAGGGTAATTACAACCATTGGAAGGACCAAAGTCACTGTGTGTGTGTGTGTGCATTGTGCCCAGCCATCGAGAAGGGTAATTATAACCATTGGAAGGACCAAAGTCATTGTGTGTGTGCCCTGTGCACAGCCATCCAGACACATTTCACTGCCTCCTCACAATAACTGTCATGGGAGTTGATAAGGAGGAGTGCAGTGCTTAATTCATTGAGTTCTTGGGAGGCCAGAGAAGCAGAGGCCCCAGGAGGAGGCCTAGGGCCACTCAATACTCAAGGCCACTTGGACAGATAACTCAGATAAGAAGTGCTGGGTGCCAAAGGGCTGTTTCCATCATAGCCTAACTCTGGGGCTCTGCTCCTGTGAAAGAAGTCTGGGCTCCCAGCTGGTCCAGAGAGTGCTCCTTCAGAGACACTGGAGGCAATGGGTCTGAGGGAGGGACAGAGAGCCCAGAAGGTGGGAGACAGATGCATCTGTGACTATCTCCAAATCTGGGCATAACTGAGACCCGTGGTCATCTTGACTGCCTTGATGTGGGTTCTGAAGAACTAGACAAGGGGGTTGATGGGCCTGGGACCACCGTCTTGCCAGTAGCCCAAAAGGTGCAAATACAGAGACCAAAACCACTGAAAAGTGAGCCCTGGAAGCACTCAGGGTGTCAAGGCTGGAACTGGGAAGAAACAGGTTCTACCATGAGGCTGATTGGACACTTGCAGAGGATGAAGTGGGCTCGTCCCTCTTTTAACACAGGTGTTTTTCAAAGCCGGGCTCCTGGGGCTTCTGGAGGAGATGAGAGATGAGAAGCTGGTGACCCTGATGACGCGTACGCAGGCCGTGTGCAGGGGCTACCTGATGAGGGTGGAGTTCAAGAAGATGATGGAGAGGAGGTAAGGCAGAGTCTCACCCTTCTTACCCACCCTCCCTCTGCAGCAGCAAGCCATCACTTCTGGCTTTGGGTCACTCCTTCATTGATTCATTCAACCAATCCTTTGTTCAGCATTGACTGCGCAGCCACCCTGTGCACTGGGGATATGGAAATGAACCCCGCCTGTTAGCAGTTCACAGAGGCATGGAAAACAGACCCATGCAAGGGAAGCTCCGATACTCACACAAGGTTATCATTAGAGCTATAGGCAGACGAAGAGGGACCTGGTGTTAATAGACCTCTAGCCTGGTTGAGATACTGGAGTTGGCATGAAGGGCTCAACCTTCCTCCTCCTTTTCATGCTGTGTCCAAGGCCCCCCACCCACAGACCTACTCTGTCTGGTTCCAGATCCCCAAAACCTAGGTGTACCCTCCTTCTACCCAGCTGAGAAGGATGCAGACTCTGGGACCTGCGAGGGAGGGCTGCTAGAGAGTACTGTGGGTAATTAATCCGAGATCTGTGGATGCCCAGGGAGTCCATCTTCTGCATCCAGTACAATGTCCGCTCCTTCATGAATGTGAAGCACTGGCCCTGGATGAACCTGTTCTTCAAGATCAAACCTCTCCTGAAGAGCGCGGAGGCTGAGAAGGAGATGGCCACCATGAAGGAGGACTTCGAACGGGCCAAGGAGGAACTGGCTAGATCTGAGGCTCGCCGGAAGGAGCTGGAGGAGAAAATGGTCTCCCTGCTGCAGGAAAAGAATGACCTCCAGTTGCAAGTCCAGTCTGTAAGTTTCTTCTACCTGACTGTGTAAAACACAGATTCCCATGACAGTGGAGGAGCCCGGAGGGCCCCATGAACTGTCTATTTAAGAGGCAGTGGTGCCACCCAGTGGTCAGATGAGTATTGCACCACTACCCTGTCTGTCACCCGACAGAGTGAACTTGTCATACTGTCACTTGACAGAGTGAACTTATGCTTTCTCTGCTCTCTTCTTTGTCTTCCACAACAGATTTTGACATATTTTACCATGAACATGAAGGATAAGAGTGTGGCATTATAACAAAAAATTGTCAGATCTAGGTATGATATAACTCATGCCTACTCAGAAGACAGGAGGATTGCCGTGAGTTCAAGGCTAGCCTGGGCTACACAGTGAAAACTAAGATGCCTAGGCAACAAAGTCAGATCCTGTCTTAACAAAACAATACAAAAAAAGTCTGTCAAAAGTGCAGGCCTTGCCAGGCAGTGGTGGCACACACCTTTAATCCCAGCACTCGGGAGGCAGAGGCAGGTGGATCTCTGTGAGTTTGAGGTCAGCCTGGTCTACAGAGCGAGTTCCAGGACAGGCACCAAAGCTACACATAGAAACCCTGTCTTGAAAAAAAAAACAAAAAGAAAAAGAAAAATAAATAAATAAGTAAAGTACAGGCCTTAACTCAGTGGGGGTGACATAGGCTTTTAATTCCAGCACTCAGGAGGTAGAGACAGGCAAATCTCTAAGTTTGAGGCCAGCCTGGCCTACAGAGTGAGTTCCAGGATAGCTAGGGATACACAGAGAAACCCTGTCTTAGGGTTTCTTGGGCTGGAGAGGTGGCTCAGTGGATAAGAACACTTGTTGTTCTTGCGGAAGAGCTGGGTTGAGTTCCTAGCACCCACATGGTGGGTCACAGCCACCTATAACTCCAATTCTAAGGGACCCAACTCCCTCCTCGTACACTAGGTGTGCATGTGGTGCACATACATGTATGCAGACAAAACACTCACTCAGACACACAAAATATATTTTAAAATTTTAAATGCATGCTTTTTTAAAAAAATCAATAACACAAATCATTAAAATTAAATAACCCAACTGAAAGCAGAAAGTAATTTTCCACATATGATTTTCAATAATGTGATTATGCTCCAAACAGTGCTTTAGAGAATTCATTTTTATCAAAGAAATGGGAAGAAGCAGAGTCACATCTGCAGGCTCCAACACTCTGGTAGATTAATTGTCTTTTTAAAATTTATAGTTTTTCTCTTAATAAACCCTCAGAGACTTCCTTTAGGTCTGTGGACTGAGAGAGCCACGTGCCCTTATTTGCACTTGCCTGGTGGGAGTGAACTTGTACTTCATGGGCGCATCACCTCTCAGGCTCGGAGGACAGGGGGCCCTAGAACCTGCAGGGTTGAACCCCCAGATTCCCCATTTGTTAGCAGTGTGGCCTCAGTCCAGCTCGTTCTCCTTCTGCCTTCATTTTCCCACCTAAAGATGAGCATCACAGCAGTACTCATGGCGGCTGGTTGTGGAATCCGAGAGCTTGATGCCATGCCTGGTGCCCAGTGTGTGCTTGGGCGTAGAGACGTTCAGAAAGCACAGTGAGGGTTCTTCCCAGGCCCTTCCTCTCCATTTCCTTGCACTGTGTGCGAGTGCTTAGCTTCTCTACAATGGGAACATAAGTTACCTTGGGAACATAACTAGCCAATCTCATCTACCTCCACAAAACTTGCTACAGTCTTCTGGGACATGGACTTACTCTGTCACCTGTCCATGTGTGTTTCTCATTTTCTATTCTGTTGTTGGAAGAAGCACAGATTAGGGCACATGGACAGGCCCCTTCTGTTGAAAGTTAACACGTAGCAGAGTTGTGAAAACATTAGTATATGTACAGCATGGAATACATGGGTCACGTGGGTTTGGACCAGTGGGAGAAAAAAATACTCAGACACCACATTCATCAAAAGTTAGAGACTTTCTTGTTTACAATAAACGTGTGACTCCATGAACACCTCCATGTTGGCTGTCGAGTGATGTCCTCAGTGGTTAAGAGAGCACATAACTGACATGTATGTAAGACATGGTGCTTGTGTGCGCCCCACCCACTCTTCAGTTCAGCTTAGGTGTGGGCTTTCAGAGGGTCAGGCCCTTTCTTCCCAGGGTTTATAAAGCGACAGATCAGAACTTGCGGTGATCCGGCTCTTCCAGGAAACAGAAAATCTGATGGATGCTGAGGAGCGGTGCGAGGGGCTCATCAAAAGCAAGATCCAACTGGAGGCAAAAGTCAAGGAGCTGAATGAGAGGCTGGAGGAGGAAGAGGAGATAAACTCGGAGCTGGTTGCCAAGAAGAGGAATCTGGAAGACAAATGCTCTTCTCTCAAGAGAGACATTGATGACCTGGAGTTGACCCTGACCAAGGTTGAGAAGGAGAAGCACGCCACAGAGAACAAGGTGAGTCACTGAAGGTGCCTCACAGGCTCTCAGCCAATCCTCACTCATGGCCTAGGAGTGGGATGCAGGACCTGGGGTCAGCCTGGTCTATATAACCAACAACTGGCAGGTTTGGTCCCTCCTCCTTGGCCTCTACTCCATAGCCTCTCCTCAACTCTTCCTGGGGGTGTTGCTTTTACGTATTTCCTTAACAGCAAGGAATGTGTCATGCTCGCCTTTATCTCTCACATACCAAGTACAGGGAAAGCCAGCAAAAATGCCAACAGAGTCAGGGGATGAAGGAGGCAGAAAACTGGATAATGGTGAGGGTTGGGCAAAAGTAGAATACAAGGATGCTCATGTGTTATTGGAAGGATGTAGAGGAAGCCGGTTGGCATTACTTAGTCCAGTTAAGAATCTAGAGGCTGAAGAGTGGTTAAGAGTACTGTGGTTAAGAGGACTGGCTGCTCTTCCAAAGGTGGTTTACAAGTCTGTAACTTCAGTCCCAGAAGATTTGACTCTGGATTCTGTGGGCATGGTATACACAGATACATACATGCAAGCAAAACCACCCATATATGCAAAACAAAACTTTCTAGTACTGCTGGTGCACACCTTTAGTAGCAGGACTCAGGAGGCAGAGGCAAGCAGATTTCTATCGGTCTGGGTTCAGCCTGGTCTACATAACAAGTTCCAGGAGAGCCAGAGCTACATAAAAACCCTGTATTTTAAAAATAATGAAAGGAAGGAAAAAAGGAAGGAATGAAGAGGAGAGAGGAGGAATGAAAGAAGGGAGGAATTTACATATCCTATGAACCCATGATTGTGTTCTGGATGTAATCCAAGGAAGTCTCCCATTGTGGCTTGGGGAATACACATAAAGGTGCTTGCATATATAGGGACGCTTGCAGCAGCTCTGCTTGGGACAGAGCTGGGGACCATGTCATAGGATGGAGAGGCAGACTGTGGTGGAGTCACACAGAGAGCACAGTACACCATTGGGGCACCAGAGCTGGGTGAATCTGGTAACCAAGATGAATATGAAGCACCCAGTTCTCACTGGGGCGAAGTGTGAGGGACACGAGCAGCATGGTGACGTTTTACACACAGGAAAAGTCTGTACGCACAGCACCAAAAAGCATATGCTTGGCAAGGATTCTGAAAAGCTTGGCATGATTCACCTAATAATGGCTACCTGTGAGGCGAGGCAAAGGGGAGACCTGCTGGGTGTGATCTGTGACAATGACAATGACAGGGAACACTCAGTCAGTGATGGATAAACAAGAGTGATGGGAATAGACAAAAGGGAGGGTGGAGACTGAGGCAAATACCTGCGCTTCTCACCCACAGGTCTGCCCTTCTCAAGGGTGGCAGCCATGACTCAGCCCCAGCAAAAGGTTGTCAGATAGGAATGTGAAGCCAGCACAGCTGGAGGTTTGGACTTTCACGAGAAGCCAAAAATCCAGATTTTGTGTAGACTCTTATTTTCCAATATTGATAGCATTTCAAAAAATTTTATATATTAAATATACCTGTGATTGGATTTAGGCCACAGGTAGGAGTTAACAACCTTTCATCTGGAAGACTGCTGTTCAATGAAGTTTCTTTTTAATGCCCAGAAGCTCCATGCATGGTGTCCAGGTCCCATCCTCTCAGCACATCTGGATTTTCTTGCCTCACACCTTGGGCCTCTCCCTCCCCTTCCTGCTTCATCCTGAACCCCCCATCCGCCTGCCGACTAAATGCTTGGATGTGTAGAAGAGTAAACACAGATTGATGTGTTGCCCTTCACACCCAGTGGATCTGCATTTTAATAGTGTCCTCCCTAATGAAGTATAGCGTGCTCTGAAAGGAGCAGTCCTACTAGAAGAATCTGAGACACCATGATAGGCCAGGGGGCAGGGGGAAGACTAGAAGTGGAAAGGCTGGGCTGTAGATCACTTGGTGAAACCTTTACTTAGCATGGACAAAGCCCTGCGTTTGATCCCAGAATCACATACAACTAAACGTGTGGCTTTTGCCTGTATTTCAGTATTTGGAAGGGAGAGTCAGGGAGCTTGGGAGTCTGTGATCAGCCTGACTGATATCAAGTTTGATGTCACTTTAGGCCACATGAGGGCTTGTCTCATAAAACCCTGCAAGGCAGGATAGCTCGTACAGTGATGCTTGCCTTGTCTCGACTTTGCAGGAGGTCAAAGCAAGATCTCTTAAACCTGGGTGTTTGGAACCAGCCTGGAAACTGTACAAAGACCTTTCCCCAAAACAGGATGAAATAAAATTAAAATGATAAAAAAGAAATTTTAAAAAATAACTGAGAAGCTACCTGTCCCTGAATGTTATGAAGCTAGAGAGACAGGAGGCCACCACAGTTCTTGCTGCTGGGAGTTGCTGGATTAACTGTGTCAGTATTAAATAAGTGACTCTTGATCTGCTCCCAGGTGAAGAATCTCTCTGAAGAAATGACGGCGCTTGAAGAAAACATTTCCAAACTGACGAAGGAGAAGAAGTCTCTTCAGGAGGCCCATCAGCAGACGCTAGATGACCTACAGGCTGAAGAAGATAAAGTTAACAGTCTCATCAAGACCAATGTCAAGCTGGAACAACAGACAGATGACGTGAGAACACGTGACCTCTGTGCTTTGTAAAGAAGGGGCTGCGTAGGAACCAGTCCAGAGAGCTCACATGCTGGAATCAGAGCCCGGGGCCAGATTCCAGCTGTGCCCTGACCCCAGACGTACACATCTGAGGTGACCAGTAGGTCACGTGACCTTGGGAGGCCTCAGTTCTCACTTATGAATTAGGGATACATACAAAGAGCTAGACTTCAGGGGACATCTCAGGAAAGTGCTCAACATAGCATTTTCAGTAAAGCAGAAACTGCTGCTGTCAATGGCATCCACTTGTAGACAGTTTGGGTTTAGAAACTTCCAATTCTACTCTACAGTGTTTAAAGCCTCATTCTAGGCAGAGGTGTAGCTCAGTGGTACAGAATGCACGAGGCCCTGACTTCCACCTGTAATACCTCAAAAACAAAACAAAACTTGCATTTATGGCCAGAAAAAATGAATATTTTTGTTCATGATGTAAGAGCCAGGTTTCAAGCTAGCTGGTCTTTCCATAGGTCTCTAACAAGACCAGGGTAGGTATGTTCCCTGCTACACCCTTCTTTTCCTGAGCCCAATCTACACACACACACACACACACACACAGAGAGAGAGAGAGAGAGAGAGAGAGAGAGAGAGAGAGAGTTCCTTGCTGACTGCCCTCAGGGCTGGGTGGTGTAAGTGGGGTGAGGAGTGACAGACCTCTACAGCCTCTTGCCCACTACTTGGTCCTTTGGGAGATATAGCCTGGAACAGGCCAAGTGGGAATGGTCTGGAAAGAGGTACCAGGAGGGCCCCAAGATGTCCACTCTCTAAGATACAGAACAGAGACAGAGAAATGGGGGGCGGAAGACTTCCTTCCGGGGCTGGAGGTCACAGGGCCTCCAGGTAGAACAATGTTGACTGATACGGTTCAGCCTGCTTCCTCAGCCATGTCCCAGGCTCTCTTTCTACCTGTGTCTTCCCAGCTCGAGGGCAGTTTAGAGCAGGAGAAGAAACTGCGGGCTGACCTGGAGAGAGTGAAGAGGAAGCTGGAAGGAGACTTGAAAATGTCCCAGGAGTCCATCATGGATCTGGAGAATGACAAGCAACAAATAGAAGAGAAACTGAAGAAGTAGATGATTCGTGTTCTGTCCCCTCCCCTGCCCCATTTGAGACCTAAAGCCAAGTGCGCCTCCCCTCAACGGCCTTGGTCTCATGCTGCTTTGTTCGTTTGTTCTGTCTGCTTGCAGGAAGGAGTTTGAAATGAGCCAGTTACAGACCCGAATCGATGACGAAGAAGTCCTCAGTCTGCAGCAGCAGAAGAAGATTAAAGAACTGCAGGTGAAGGCATGGAGCTTGTCTGCAAGTGCCCGGCTTGCCCTCCCCCTTTTTTCTTCTCTAGTTGTAGCAGAGCTGTTCTTTCTTTTCTTTCTCCTCCATGCCTCAGCAGCAGGCCACCACCATGGGCCTTTTTCTGTAGTTTCTGAAATAAATATTCAAACTTTTCTAAGTGACATTTAAGTCTATACTTCCTGGGAAAGAATCGGACTGTGATGTAAGGGCCAGTTGTTGCTGGTCAAGGTGCACTGACCACTGTCCCTAAGTCCATGGCCCCTCAGTCTCCTGAGAAGGAACTTTCAGTTTCAGGTGGATATGGATCATTCGGGATCCTTTTGGTATGTGTTTATGGATATGTTGAAGACCCAGAGAAAAGATATGGTATATGTGTGAAATTTTATTCACACTTCTTCATGTTTTCACCATAAATCTTTTCATCCTAAGCATGCAACTTATTTCTTTCAAACATCAGCAGGTTCTGTAGGGCTTTCCATGGCGGACTTGCTGCAGCGTTGCATTGCCGCTTGGCTTCAGGACAAGACCTCATCACAACTGGCTGATCTTTCCCCTGCTGATGGACACTTAGGCTGCTTCCCAACAACTGCTGTTGGTCCTTTGCCCCCCACTCAATGATAACATATCCTCAACTTGGTGCTGCCTACCCCAATTCCTCTAGCACCTAGTCACTCCTGAAACAAATTGGTCTCTACCCGGCAACCTTTAACTCCACTGACTCTTTCAGGCCCGCACAGAAGAGCTGGAAGAAGAAATCGAAGCAGAGCATGCAGTCAGAGCCAAAATTGAGAAGCAGCGTTCAGACCTAGCCAGGGAACTGGAGGAGATCAGCGAGAGGCTGGAAGAAGCCAGTGGAGCCACTTCCGCCCAGATCGAGATGAACAAGAAGAGAGAAGCTGAGTTCCAGAAACTTCGCAGGGACCTGGAGGAGGCCACCCTGCAGCATGAAGCCACATCAGCTGCACTTCGGAAGAAGCACACAGATACTGTGGCGGAGCTCGGGGAGCAGATTGACAACCTGCAGCGGGTCAAGCAGAAGCTGGAGAAGGAGAAGAGCGAGCTGAAGATGGAGATTGACGACATGGCCAGCAACATTGAGACAGTCTCCAAGTCCAAGGTATGACTAACCCTTCTGGTCTCGGCAGTCATGTCTTCCCACCCTGTGAGCAAGTGGGATTGATCTGATGCGCCAAACTCACTGTGTTCTCTTCACTGTTAGCCTTCTTCCCTATAGAGTTTTCCAACTCCTAAAATTCATTCAAGCCAAATGTCCTAAATGCCTGAAGCTACCACAGCAAAATTACCTTAGACTGGGCAATTTTATAAACAGAAGTGTTGCTTACAGTTTGGGAGCTGCGAAGTCTGAGATCAAGTGACCAGTAGATTCAGTGTCTGACTGGGGCTCATTCTCTGCTTCTAAGATGGTGCCTTCTCTCCATGTCCTCCCATGTCAGAGGGAGCATCTCTTTATTTGTCTACTTAATTTTAAAACAGGATCTAACCATGCAGCCCTGGATAGCCTGGAAACTATATAGATGAGGCTAGCCTCAGACTCAGAGATCTGCCTGCCTGTGACTTCAGAATCCTGGGATTAAAAGTGTGCGTGAACACACCCATCTTCTCCCCCTCTATGATGGTGGGGACCTAATTACCATCCACCCCCAGAGGTCTTACCTCTCAATTGATGGAGATTTAGTTTCAACATAGGAATTTGGGGAAAATCACAAAAATGCAGGGCAGTTTTTCCAGCTTGGTTGAATGATTGGTCACCAAAGTCAGTATCCTTCCTGACTCTTCCCGTTCATCTGCTGTGTTCTAGAACTGAACCAGTCTACGGCTGAGCTAACACGCAGACTTCGTGGGCATGTTTTCCTCCATGTCATATCACACAAGATTTGCCACTGGGTGATACAGTCAGTGTAAAATTAGCATTTGGGGTCACCGGTAGATGCAGGCCCTGGAGAGAGAAGAAACGGTGGACCTGGAGGTCTTGAAGATAAAGCATAAGAAGCTGGAGAGATGGCTCAGGGTTAAGAGCATGTATTGTTCTTTTAGAGGATCTGAGTTCCTTTCCCAGCACCCAAGTCTGGTGACTCACAACTGCGTATGAGCCTGGCTCCAGGAAATCTAGTGGCTCTGGCCTCAGATGGCATCTACACATCTGTGCACACATCCTGAACAGACACATAAGTAAAATAAAATAAACAATATTTCTACAGAGAAAGAGAGCACAGGTTAAACATGGTGGTGCCTACCTGCAATCCCAGCATTTGAGAGGCGGAGACAGGGTCACGAGTTCAAAGTCAAACCGGCATGGTAGCGCACACCTTTAATCCCAGCATTCAGAAGGCAGAAGCAGATGGATCTCTGTGAGTTGGAGGCTAGCCTGGTCTACATTGTGAGTTCCAGTACACAAGAACTACATAGACCTAATCTAGGAAGAAAGAGTGTTCAAAGTTAACTTCAATTACATAATGAGGTCATCCTGGGCTATATGACACCTTGTCTCAAAAAGAGGAGGAAGGAGAGTATAGGGAGGAATAGTCACTCCTAGTATGTGCAGTGGATTGGTTCCCATGTTTCTGTGGAAACCCACGGTGCAGGACGGCATGAGAATGTAATCACACTCTCTCCTTTACACCCTTTTCAGCTCACACCTCCTCGGATGATGTAAATGCCATGCACTCCATAATGCTTTGTTGTTCAGGGAATAATGCCGGGAAGGAAAAGTCTAGGGTGTGGTCACCTGGAGTCCCACCACTTGGGAGGCAGAGAAGGAGGGCTGCCATGGGTTCAAGTTCAGCCTTCTTCACAGCGAGTTCTAGGCCAGCCCAGTCTACACAGGGAGACCCTGTCTCAGAAACCCCTAAAACTGAACCGAACTAAAACTAAAGTCATCAGTGCATGCTAAGCACGGGTCCTTTTACTCTAGTATTTTATTTCTTTGGGCTTTTAAAAACAAATTTTTCCTAGGCAGCTCAGGTTGGTCCTGAACTTGGGCAATCTCCTGCCTCGGTCCCCAAGTGCAAGTGCTTGGATTTACAAGCGTGTGCCGCCACACACAGTTGTTTTGGTTGTTTGGATCTGCCCTGAGTTCCGTCTGAGGATGTGGGTACCCAGAATACTGAGGACTATATGTACACATTAGGGAAATGGAGCCTAAAATGAGCATTTATTAAGTTGCTTGTTTCGTTTTCATTTTTCTTGCTTAGAGATGATGGGACAAGCCTAGGACCTCATACATGCTGGGCAAGCATTCTGTCATTGGTCAGACCCCCTAGCCAGCACGTTAATACAGAAGTAAAATTAAGTGAGAAAAGACACAGATGGCTGAAGCCGGAAGACATGGCCTCCTTTTCTTTAAGGCCTCGTTAAGCCATTTCTCAGAAATGCTTATCCAGCAATATATTCTGTCTCCCCTCTCTGCATGGAACTTTCTAGGGCTCTTTATGCTCTCTGGGACTCATGCTAATGAGGGTTCTGACACTTAAACCCAACCATCTTCACAGCTAAGCTGCCTCCTTGTGACTTCACACAAAATTCCCCTCAGAGAGCAATCATGGCCTCCTTGATGTAAGAGCTGCCTTTATATCAGGATGCTCCAAGATGTACTTGGAACTGTTTGGCTGGCTGGGCTGGGAGAAGGACCACTACTGACCCCAGTGGGGATGTGAGCCTCTCAAGGGTATCACTAGAAGGCCAGGGAGTATATCTAAAGAGGAGCAGATGGTGAGGTCAGGGAAGAAAAGTGAACCCTGTGGAAAGAACATCTTGCTGTCTGTGTGTGTGTGCACGCGTCCATGCATGGGCATGTATGTATGTTGCTTGAATTGAACACAAGACCTTACACATGCTAGGCAAGAGCCCTACCCCTGAGCTACCACCAGAGTCCCCTTTGCTGTCTGTTTTCAGGGTCTGTTTCACCTAGCATTGATTTTTTTTCCTTCTGTTCTTTAACATTTATTTTATTGGGGGAGGGCATGTGTGTGCAGGTGCCCACAGAGACGAGTAGAAGCATTGGATTCCCTGGAGCTGTGCTTACAAGTGGTTATGAGCTGCCTGACAGGTGGTAGGACTCAAACTCTGGTCCCTAGCTTAGTTCATGTCCTATTTGTCACGGTAATTAATGAAGTAATTAACCTAAGCCAGCTATCTCTAGAATATATATATATTAATGCATGAAAGAATATAAACAAACTCACAATACCAGATCCAGGATCCCACGCTTCCGAGGGAGAGCGCGAGACAGAGAGGGCGAGCACACGTGGCCCGTCCCTTTTATTCATCAGGGGGTCCTGATGGTTCAATCCAAATAATTAGCTAATGGCAGGCATGGCTATTAGCTTCATTATCTTGATTGGCTAAAACCTTTCCCCATCACCTATTGCTGTAGTAAAATGCCTGAGGTTCAATACATGATAAAAAAAAAAACAGAGTTCTGTTTAGCCCATAGTTTTGAAGATGTGACAGCATCTATTTAGCTCAAGTAAGGACCTCCCAACAAATGACTGCACAGAGGTAGGAGCTTTGCCAGAGGATCATAGATGCCAGCCAATTTTACAGCAGCTCATTTCCACACAACAAGCATTAATCCCTTCAGAGACGTCCCCAGTGTCCTAGTTACCTCTCACGAGGTCACACCTTCTACAAAGCTTCACCACCCCTTGACACCACCACACGAGGGACCAAGTTTCACCTCATAGCCTCCTGCTTCTGAAATGACTTTGTATTATTCTGTGCTCTCAGTTTTAAAGTCCAGCGCTTGTATTTGCCATACACTTTTTAAAAAAGTTATTGTATTGTATCCTTTGAGTTTCTATTTGAGAGTTATCTTCCCTCACAGACCCAGCCCCTGCCAGAGTTTTTCCACCTGCATCATCCTCAAATAGGTCCTGAGCTCCTTGAGGATGCTTCTTGATCTAACACCTCTGCTTCTGCCACTTCTGTCTCACACCTTCCAGTCTAAGGAAAGCATATGCTCACTTTATTCTATATTTTATGGGGAGGGAAGAGAAGCAAAGTCTTAAACATATACAGGGGTTTTGAACAAACCTCATAACCAGAGGTAGACCAGAGGCTGGGTTAGTGACACTCTCATCTCAATAACCCAGGAACCATTGTGGTGCTAAAAGAAACACTGAAACATGAACACAGACAGGGCTTGGGAACAGTATCCATCTGGCAATAGACTTGCTTCTCTTCCAGCATGATCCCAGGATTCCTGTGAATGGCATCGTATCAGAAATTGGTTTACAATCACCAGATACATGCCTACCAAAGCTGACATTCTACATTATTGTTCATTAAAGAACCATCACACACAAAAATAAGGCAAATCTAAAATGATGATGATTCTTAAAACCAACCTTTATATGCTCTGTGTTTTCATTTGGCCCAACAAGAAGCCAGCCTATCAAAGCGTCCAGTTTCAGTGCTGGACACCAGGAACCCACTTCCACATTCCCACTGGCCTTTTCATTCCTCAGAGTAACATGGAAAGAATGTGCCGGTCTGTGGAAGACCAGTTTAATGAGATCAAAGCCAAGGATGACCAACAGACCCAATTAATCCATGATCTGAACATGCAGAAGGCAAGGCTGCAGACCCAGAATGGTGAGGAAGGCTTGCCTCCAGGGCCCAGCGGGGACATGGTGCTTGGCACCCGGCAATGCTTAAGTGGAGCCACATCTGTTTGGCAGGGGAGCTGAGCCACCAAGTAGAAGAGAAGGAGTCTCTGGTTTCACAACTAACCAAAAGCAAGCAGGCCCTCACCCAGCAGCTGGAGGAGCTCAAGAGACAGCTGGAGGAAGAAACCAAGGTAAGGTGGATTCTTCGGGGAACGGTTGCAGGGTAGAACCTGAGAAGCCAAGTATTGCAACCCTCGCATGAGGCTGACAGGAGGTGGGTGGCAACCCTTGGGTGTGGCTGATGGGAGGTGGGCTGTGACCCTCAGGTGAGGGGGATGGGAGGTGGGTGGCCTGGAGGGAAGACAAGCTGGAGGCTGTAGAGTATCAAGGATGGTTCATCCCTCTGCTGTGGAGCGTCATAATAACCTGTCCCTGAAGGATAGAGGACCTTGGCATTAGATCTCTTCCCTCAGGACCAGAAAACCCTGTCTCTTTTATACCACCAGCTCCCATAGGGTGGCCTGATGAGTTTCCCCTCCAGCCAGGAATGTCCCTTCCCACTACCACACTAGTTAGACCATCTCATGCAGAAATTCACCCAAGATGCTTAAAATGCTGCCCTCTTTGTGGGCCTCCTCCTGTGCCATCTGTCCTTAAGTACCCTTTCTCCCAAAGGACTACATGGCTTGGGGAGGACCTTTGGGTGCTTTAATAGAAGCATCATCCTAATGCCAACTCAGTATCTAGATATGGTCTATAATAAATATAATCCAGTCTACCCAATAATCAATAAATTGCTATCAGTGATCCCCCCCCACTGTGGTTGTGGACAGTAAGTAAACTCTCAGTAGAACAGTGCACACAGTAAGTGCTACTGATGCCAGTGTTTCGGGCATGAAAATAGGAAACTGGACATTTGAAAAACCCACATGAAGGGAATTTACTTTGATCTGGTTACGAGTGTTGTGATCTGGGAGAGATTTACAAGGCAATCTTTTGAAATTCTCTATCTTTCATTTTTGGCAAAGAACAGTACCATATTTATCTCTCGTCTTTCTTTTCTGAGGGAAGGCTTTTGGTGGGCTAGGGAGCAAGGGAGGCGGGGTGAGAACCAGAGACTGAACAAGCAGTGCAGGTCACTGGAGACCAGAGGCCACCCCATCTTGTCTCACTGCAGCTGTGAGACTCCTTCCTCAAACAAAGCTCTGCCTTTTCTTGTCTTTTCTACAAATGATGAAAATTCAGAAATCATTGTCAATAGAACTTTTTTCTTTGGTGGTGGCACCTGAAGATTTGTTTCAACTGTTAAATCTAGAGGCAAACATTTGTCATGTTCAGAAGGACATGAGGGAGGGAGGAGACGCTGGACATCAATTCACACTGGTGGTCCCCAGTGTGGAGATACTAGTTTCTGGAGACACCAGATGATGCTGTCGTCGTTTCGTGGTCACAGCATCCCATCATACTGCATGACGTAGTAAGGAGATGATTTTCTTTTCAGCTGTTTTAATTCTTGCCATTACAGCCCTGGGAAGGTCTCAATGTGAACAACAGCCCTTCAGCAGTTGCTATTACTTTATTAAGAAACAAAGCACAGAGCCACAGCGTGTAACTGTCTAGATAAATGCTGATGTTGTTGCTTTATGTCCATTGTATATATTTCCAATGTTTCCTATGGCAATTGGGAGGGGTTGAGAGAGGATTTTACTATTTAGCTCAGGATGTCCTAGACCTCACCATGTGCCTCAGATAGTCCTCAAATTCCCCATCCTCCTGCCTCAGCTTCCTAAGTACCGGGATTATAGATATGTGCTACTATGCACAGCTGGTTAAATATTAATGACTTTCTCTTTTATGGTGTAATGCTTTCTTTTAGAAATAAATATATTGTAATTATGGAAAGAATTTTTAACAATCAAACATTAGGTATGCTAATATGACCAAAGTTGTGAGGCAACATAGAAATGATTCAAATTCAGAACAGCTATTTAAGCGAACACACTTCCACTGGGAAGAAGGCCATGTGGTTTTGTAATTGATGACCGCTGTAATCCCCAGGCCAAGAACGCGCTGGCCCATGCCTTGCAGTCCTCCCGCCATGACTGTGACCTGCTGCGGGAACAGTACGAGGAGGAGCAGGAAGGCAAAGCTGAGCTGCAGAGGGCGCTGTCCAAGGCCAACAGCGAGGTGGCCCAGTGGAGGACCAAATATGAGACGGACGCCATCCAGCGCACGGAGGAGCTGGAGGAGGCCAAGTATAGCCCAAGTTCCCCATGGGAGAGGTCCTAGAAAAGGCTCAGAAGGAGAACAGTCCTCCAGCTGGAGAAGCTCTTTCTCTCCCTTGCAGTTTCTTAAGCTTTCAGAGTGTCCCCCTCTTCTAGAGACTGTCTTTCTTTCCAGATCAATTGGTGACTCTTTATAGGCTGTGCTACCAAGCATTTTGGGATTACTCTGGTGACATAGACACGCAGTTCAACAATGGGGATGTGTTCTGTGAAATGTGTCATTAGGGACTTCATCATCATGAGAATCTTCTAGAGTGAGTCCGCAAACCAAATTGGTGTGAAAGTCAATCCTCCATAAGGCCTCTTGCTCAAGTCAAGAGACTCACTATTCCTGACACGTGTGAACTGCTGCCAGCCTAACAAAGGATGGCACTTTATAGTAAACTTCTCTTTCCAAAGTAAAACAAAAAGTGCAGCATAGCAAACACACACCCCAGTGCCCCCCCGTTGCTCACTGTCGCTAAGGAGTAAGAACCTACACAATGCTGCCTGTACCATGCTTTCTGGTGATCAGCAGCACAGTAGCTTTGCCTATTCCAGCATCCCACAAACAGAGAATATGTGGTACTGCAAGATTAGGATGGCTGCTGTGTTGCTAGGTGATGGGAGTTTTGCATTTCTGTCATAATCGGATGGTAGCACGGTTAGTTCTGTAGTCCATGGCTCCCCACTCACATGTCAGGTCTCAGTCAGCCTCCTTCAGACTGTCCATTCTCCTTCAATGTGATAGCTACTTGCTAAAATATCCCATTCTGCGGAGACAAAGCAACGTCTGGTTCTCCTAGGAAAAAGCTGGCCCAGAGGCTCCAGGAGGCAGAGGAAAACACCGAGGCCGCCAACTCCAAGTGCGCTTCTTTGGAGAAAACCAAGCAGAGGCTTCAGGGAGAAGTGGATGACCTGATGCTGGACCTGGAGCGAGCCAACACAGCCTGTGCCACCCTGGACAAGAAGCAGAGGAACTTCGACAAGGTCATTCCTCTGCTGCTTCACAGGCATGGTGGTCTCAGTGGTAGACTTTCAGACATGCATTTCATGAGCCTCGATTCCTGGTTGGAAGATTCTTCGCAGATTTTCTTTACTTCTCTAATAGTTCCTTCGAGGGAAATGTAATTTCAGTCAAAGCTAATTCAGATTCTGATGAGCATGTCATGTAGACTGAATATCCTTAATCCCCCACATCCCAAGTCTGAAAGTTTTGAGCACCATGATGCTACAAAGGGAAAAAAATTTCGTGTCTGATTTCATGTGACAGGTGGTAGTTAAAACATGGATATGTTGAGCTGGGGAAATGGCTCAGTGGGTAAAAATAATTGCCACCCAAGCATGAGAATCTGAGTTCAAGTCTCCGGAACCCACATGAAAGCTGAATACAAACCATGTGCATCTGTAATCCCAGCACTTCTACTGGAAGATGGGAGACAGAGACAGGGCAATCCCAGGGAGCCCACAAGCCAGCTAGTCTGGCAAAATCTCCCTCAAGGTGGAAGGACAAAAACAGTATCTGAGGTCGTCTTCTGACCTTCACAAGCACATTGTGACATGTGTATACCTACATTCACACACAAATACTCTCACACACATATCATATATTCACAAATGTCATGTACACACACATGTGTGTCATATACACCCCATACACACAAGCATGCTGAAAGTGCTGTACAAAATTCCTTACATCCATAATGTAGCATATGAAACATACTTGTGTGGAGCATGGGTCTCATCTTCAAGGTATCTCATGTCTATACAAATATTCCAAATTCTGTGGGAAATATTCTGAGATCTGAAAAACTACCTGTCAACTCAGTGATACTCATTCTGAATTTTAAGAACCCAGCAGGGCATGTGTAGAGGCATCAGACTTTGGAGTCTCTGGTCTAGAGTAGAGCCCACCTTCTTCCTTTGGTCCCCAGGGATGGAAGGATGAGTGAAGCCTTGGCACTGCTCACAGTCTTTCTTTGAATGCTATCTATCTATCTATCTATCTATCTATCTATCTATCTATCTATCTATCATCTATCTATCTATCTATCTATCTATCTATCTATCTATCTATCTCTATCTCTCGTCCCCCAGGGTCTTTCTGTTTCTCATCTTTCCTACTCCCTCATCGTAGGTCCTTGCAGAGTGGAAGCAAAAACTGGATGAAAGTCAAGCTGAGCTGGAAGCTGCCCAGAAAGAGTCCAGGTCTCTCAGCACTGAAATCTTCAAGATGAGGAACGCCTATGAGGAGGTGGTGGACCAGTTAGAGACGCTGAAGCGAGAGAATAAAAATCTGCAAGGTGAGCTCCCTCCAGAGCACAGCCAGGTTAGACTGCCCATCTCCTGCCAACTCCAGTCCCATTCAGCCACAGCTTCCTCCTCCCTATGATTCTACAAGATCCCCATCCATCAAATCTCCCAGTTACTGGTGTTCCCCAAGGCTCAAACCCTCTTCATGGAAGGTGCAATGGCAGCTGATTATCAGCTTGAGGACTGGAGCTACCCAGTGAGCTGCTAAGTACATCACTATTAGAGAACAAAAGACTTCAGGGGTTCTAGCCTTCATGTGGCTTCACATCCTTGTGCCTGTGGCTAAAACTCTTGATGACTTCAGACTTCTGCAGTAATTAGACAGCATCCATGTTTCCCTAAGTTTGACTGAGTTCTGGAAGACTGAGAGTCTAAAGTTTCTGGTCCTTCATGGTGGTTCTGTATATGTAGGGTCAAAGAGAATCTTCTTCTTGTCCCTCATTTGTAGGTAGACTTTTCTGTCCTATCAGCTCACTCCCAAATAACCAACATGGAGACTCAATATTAATTATAGATTTTGGTCAATAGCTCAGGCTTGTTACTAGCTAACTCTTATAGCTTATATTAACCCATGTATAGTCATCTACATTCTGTCACATGGCGTTATCTCTGTTTCATCACAGATCATTCACCTTTGCTTCTCTTTGCATCTCTCACGACTCCTCAGACTCCTCCCTTCTCTTTCCTAGCGTCCTCCTTGTCTGGCTTTCCTGCCCAATCTCTTCCTTCCCAGTTACAGGCCAGTCAGCTCTTTATTAACCAATGAGAGTCAGGTATATTTACAGTGTACAAAGATTGTTCCAGAGCATTTATTCTCTACACGGTTGAGGTGAGGTAACATTCCTGTGTCTGGCCTACCGTCCACCAGAACAGCATCCCATATTCTCTATGTAAAAGCCTCACTTCCCTAGCAAACACCTA
Organism: Dicrostonyx torquatus; assembly: GCA_028555095.1. Lineage (NCBI taxonomy): Eukaryota > Metazoa > Chordata > Mammalia > Rodentia > Cricetidae > Dicrostonyx > Dicrostonyx torquatus. Next base: position 4,149,537 of record JAQHUG010000025.1, on the reverse strand, counting down.
GGCTGAGAGCTGGAGCCCGCTGAAAGCCTAAACCAAGACTGTCTCTTGCAGAAGAGATTTCTGACTTAACTGAGCAGATTGCAGAAATGGGCAAGAACCTCCAGGAAGTGGAAAAGACAAAGAAGCAAGTGGAACAGGAGAAGTCCGAGCTCCAGGCTGCCTTAGAAGAGGTGGAGGCAAGTGTCTTGTCTGGAATCATGGGAAACGGAAAGAAACAATGCTCATTCGCCCACATGGGGCCTGGAACATGGAATCCCCACTGGGAAGAACAGTCAGCCAGCCCTAGATCTCAAAAGCCTGGGTTGAGCCACTTTATCCCCTGGTGTTATTTATCCTGTGTCCCCTTTTGAGAATAAATAAATGTGTTCTTTATGTCCTCAATAGCTTCCTCTCAAGAAGGAAACTGTCCATCACCAAGCATCCCCAGAGCCCCCTCAAAAATCCCTCAGTGCCTGTTTCATACAGAGGCATCTTTGGCTACCAGGAATCCCGCATTATCAAAAGAGACCCAGAGTCTCCTGGTGTCATGATCAGTTTTATTATAGTTACAATTATGTACCTGATTTTAGTCACTATTAAGCACACCGTTTAGACAATATTTACCAGCTAAAGAGATGCTCTCCCATTTCAAGGTATGAGATTGTTAATCGCAGATACAAAGTTTGAATCTGACTTCCATTACTCTTCGGGTTATTCAGGAGCCCATCAAATGCTCAAGCCTCAGAGCATTGCTCCCATGTGTATAAAGTAAGCATCACTGTGCCATATTTATCATAATTTGAAGGAAAATGCTTGCTTAGGGGGTGCTACCAGATGTAACGACCCACACCTATAATCCCAGCATCCAGGAAGATCATGAGTTTAAGAACAGCTGAGGTTACATAGTGAGTTCTAGGCTAGCAGGCTAACCTGGGATATATGGCACTATCGCAAAAAGGGAGAGAGGTTGAGAGAGAGAGAGAGAGAGAGAGAGAGAGAGAGAAAGAGAGAGAGAGAAAGAAAGGGAGAGAGACAGACAGACAGAGAGATGATGCAGTGCTACTCATGAAATTCTCGTTGCTCCTTAGGGTTCCCTGGAACACGAGGAGAGCAAGATCTTGCGTGTCCAGCTAGAATTAAGCCAGGTAAAATCTGAGCTTGACCGCAAGGTCACGGAAAAGGATGAGGAAATTGAACAAATAAAAAGAAACAGCCAGCGTGCTGTGGAGGCCATGCAGAGTGTGTTAGATGCGGAAATCCGCAGCCGCAATGACTCCCTGAGGTTGAAGAAGAAGATGGAGGGCGATCTCAATGAGATGGAGATTCAGCTGAGCCATGCCAACCGTCAGGTGGCAGAAACCCAAAAACACTTGCGCACAGTCCAGGGACAGCTTAAGGTGAGCTCCAGCTGGTTTGGCAGACCTGTGAGCCCAGAGCCCACCCTGACTCTGCTCTCACTCCTGGTTTCCCTTGAAGGATTCTCAGCTGCACCTGGACGATGCCCTGAGAAGCAATGAGGACCTCAAGGAACAGCTGGCCATCGTGGAGCGCAGGAATGGCCTCCTGCAGGAGGAGCTAGAGGAGATGAAGGTGGCACTGGAGCAGACAGAGCGGACCCGCCGGCTGTCGGAGCAGGAGCTCCTGGACTCCAGCGACCGTGTCCAGCTGTTGCACTCCCAGGTATGTTGTCTCCTCAATCAGGTCCACCCTGGGCAGTAGGGCAGTGGCTCTGCCAGGTGCTTCCTCCTCCACCCATCTGGGACATAGAGCATCCCAGGTGTCTCAGCAAGGAGTTTCCCATTTCTCCCAGACTAGCGGTCAAGACCAAGTCAGAAAAACCTTGATTCTTGAGCTCTGAGATCAGAAATAAAGATGAAAGATCTTGCAGGCTGTGTGCATTGGAGCAAGGGAGTAGGGAGAATTCACAGAAGAAATACAGATTTAAAAAAAAAAAAACAAAAACAAAAACAAAAAAAAACCTTATCCAAAATACACATGACAGGAATTTACTTGGAGCCAGAAGTGTTTCTGGTTTGGGGAGATTTGCATGTGTGAATATTTGCATATACATAATGAGAGATACTGGGGTTGAATGCAAGCCTAAACCTGAAACTCATTTCTTTATACACACACGCTGAAGATGATTTAACTATGGCCCATTATGTGAAGTTGGGTGTAGAATTTTGCACTTATGCTATCCTGTTGCTACTCAATGTTTTGGATTTTGAATTTATCTGGATTTCAAAATTTCAAATGAAAATGAATGTTCAGTCCATAATTTAAGCTGAAATCTTAGGATATAATTTTACAATATTTTTAAAGATACTTGGTCTAAAACATATAAATCATAAGCAAACACGTAGAAGAAAAAAATCAATTAAATAGTTAACATGTTATGTCCTCTCATTCTTAGGTCTTTGTGAATTACATAAATACCACACTGTTGTATTTGACCAATATTTTGCAGCTTCTAATTTCCATTTAACACTGTGTCCAAAATGTATTTCTAACTCTTTAAATAATTTTCAATGCTATGGGTTTCAATAGCAAAAAAAAGAAGCAACAAAAGTTGAATATTATGACTGTAATTAGTCCTCTATGGTTGGCTATTTTAGATTGTTACCAATAAAATTCTTTACTATTACAAAGACTAATTAATATTGCCATAACTAAATTTTTTCATTCATCTGTGATTACTATTTTCAATATATCTGGAAGAAAATAAACTCAGGGTCAAAACAGTAAAGACATTTGTATACAACACATGTAAATTTCTACTTAACAAGGCTGTCCCGATTTTTATTCCCATTTATTACCATGTGAGGACTCTTCTACAAATTCCAAAAGACACTAGCTGTTAAATCATCACGAACTTTATTGTTGAAGCATATGTCATTAATTTATTATAATAATAAATAGTTTCAGTTAGGAAGAGATAGAACATATCACCAATTGGGTAGCCATCATACTTTCTGTGTGTTTTAACTATTTATTCTTCTTGCCCCTTTTTCTTGTTAATATATCTTATTTATATATGGACAGGAGTGTTTTCATATATAGATAATGTTTTCTTGTTTGTCATTACCGTTCCAGTTTCAATTCCATGCATGGCATATTTTAATTAGTAGAAATATTTTTCATTTTACATAAATGTGTCTATCAATCATGTTCTTGTTTCGATGCCTTTTACTGAAAAATCTATCCATCTTCAAATGTTTGAAATTCCCCTTTATCATTGACTCCATTTTCTGATGTACAGCTGTTGGCTCTGTCCCAGATCTTTCTGTTCAGTCAGGAATAATATTGTACCCAGCGGACCACTCATGTGGAAAATAAGAAGTGGAAGATGACTATGATTCACTTCCCTCCCCACCCACTGCCCTCCCTTCCCATTGTTTTAAGTGCCCATATGAAACCGTCACCCTCAAAATCTAATTTTTCTTGCAGAACACGAGCCTGATAAATACCAAGAAAAAACTAGAGGCTGACTTGGCTCAGTGCCAGGCGGAGGTGGAGAACTCCATTCAGGAGTCCAGAAATGCAGAAGAGAAAGCCAAGAAGGCCATCACTGATGTGAGCATCATCTTCTTCCGACATGGTAGTGGGAGCTGAGAAAGGGGGATTTCAGATCCAGGGGACACGGCAAAGGGCTATCATCTCTTCTGAGCACAGCCAGTCTGTGGTGGCTTCCTGGAGAGATGCCAAGAAAGAATGTCATTGGAGAGGCAAAATGGGACACGATGACTGGGAGGAGAGGCTCAGCATGAGACACAAGATGACAGCATTGTCTATGTACTCTGAGTAGTGCTGGATGGTTAGCCTACAGATATGTTCTGTGCACTTACCCAGGCGGCCATGATGGCAGAAGAGCTGAAGAAGGAGCAGGACACCAGCGCCCACCTGGAGCGGATGAAGAAGAACCTGGAGCAGACGGTGAAGGACCTGCAGCACCGTCTAGACGAGGCTGAGCAGCTGGCGCTGAAGGGCGGCAAGAAGCAGATCCAGAAACTGGAGGCCAGGGTGGGTGATTTGAGAAGGCACTGGCTTTCCAAGTAGCCTTGTTTCAGCCATCGTGGGCAGAACCCATGAACCAGAAATTTAGATTTAGGTGTTGGGAAAGTGCCGCCACCACACCCGGACAGGTTCTCGCTGTGTAGAACTCACTATACAGACCAGGCTGGTCTCTTAACTCCCAGAGATCTGCTTGCCTCTGTCTCCCAAGCGCTTGGGTTTAACAATGTGCACCAACACACTTGGCAAAGATGACATCTTTTAATATTCACTTCCTGCTACCCATGTAGATTCACAATTATACACATATATAGGGAAAAGTACTCTATGGCCAAAAAATTCCACACTTGGACATGGTTTTTATCATTTTGATAGGCTCCTTCTGTACAACGTCTCTAGTTCCTCTGTCTCCTACTCTCAAGTTATTCTCTTTCCAGCTTTCCTAATCTCTATATGCGGTAGCAGTTTTAGGGTATATCCTGCCCCATCCCCAAAGGAGCTTGATTGACACTTCTTCCTCCAAGTTCATGCAACAGAGACACTATCTCTCCGGTGCCGGAAGTCCTGGACTTGCTCTCGGAGCCTACTTCACAGTCGTTCATTTCCTTTGCCGAGCTGTACTGTTTCCTTGGCCTCTTGATTTTTCCCTTCAGATCTGTGTTGTATTATTTCAATCATTTTTGAAATGGGCTGCATGCACAATTGACATTTCAGAGAAGGGCTGCATGGAGGAGGCTATTAGAATATCTCTTTTGTCCTAGGAAGAGAGAAAATGGAAGAGTGGGCAGGAATGAGGAGGAGGAAGGAGGAGGAGAGAATTTTTCCAACAGGAAGTCTCCAGTACAATTGTTCTTTATTTGAGCATCCCTAGAACCATGTGGTCGCTAGGCACATGGTTCCTTTTAAATATGCAAAGTTTTTGCTTTTTTTTTTTACTTCCCATAAAAAATTCTTCCCTTCTGTTTCAATAAAAAGGAGCATAGCCCCATCCTTCTCATAGACCCCTTCCAGAAAGCAAGGATCAAGTCCCATAATACTTTGTGTTTTTTCCTAGCTTGGTTGGGAGCCTACAGTCACCTCCCCTTTGCACAGTCAGTCAGTCACTTTGAGTGTCCTCTGATCCCAGCTGTCCAGTTTCACGCATCCGAGAAAGCTTCCAGAGGCCTGGAGAGCAAGTGTGGGGTGGGGAGATTTGTTGTAAGACCTGATAAAAGATGGTGGAACTCCACTTGCAATAGAACCCAAATGATTCCCACCACTCTCCCCTGGGAGCTTTCAAAGTTGATGTAATGAGTCCTCTAGCTGTCCTCTCTTTCTGATGCTGTTGGAATACCCAGGGAGAGGGGCATGTGTTTGATTGGGACCCCAACACCCAGTTGAATATCTCTGGGTTGTGGCATTGGGATACTGGCACCACAGTTGGCGATCTGCCCTCTCAGGGGCTCCCTTCTTCCCTCAAGACTTCAGAAAAGGCAAAAGGAAAGTATGGCATTGAGGTGAATTCTTCACTCGCTTTTCCGTACTTTGTCTCCCACCCACCCACCTTTGAGGTGGGTTGGGCAGCACCATTGGCAGCCATGCCCAGTGGTAGCAACTCGCTTGCTTTAGATCTACCAAATGGCCTTGGGCTTGGACATAGTTTGGTCTGCCTACGTTTAATGCCTTGCCTAATTGGAATCAAGACATCCATTAAGAGTCCAGCAGGTTTTATCAATGAAGATAAACAGGGCCAACTCCCAACCTGTGGTGTTCTTCCCAAAGTACACAGCGCCAGAGGAAGGGACCTCTTTGCCAAGCCTGAGCCAGGAGCCAAGCGCTATGCACCAGTGGCTGACTCTATCCCAAGAATGCATATTGCTATAATCTGTACAAAGCCACTACATGGACTGGGCCTGGGAGGAGATGCCTCTCTAAAACACAACAAGGTCTTAAGGTCACTTTAGGATGACTAGCATGTGAGTCCGCTAGAGAAAGCTAGTAGCCTTGACCTCACTTCTGATGCTCTTCACCCCACACAGGTGCGGGAGTTGGAAAATGAGCTGGATGCTGAGCAGAAGAGAGGAGCTGAAGCTCTGAAGGGGGCCCACAAATATGAACGTAAAGTCAAAGAGATGACTTACCAGGTAGCAAGCTGCAAGCCCTCAAGGGCTGCTATGTGGGGCAGACCCCAACAAAAGGAGTCGGGGACTGGAGGTCATTGTTATGGATGTTCTTTTTGCAGGCTGAGGAGGACCGCAAGAACATTCTCCGGCTTCAGGACTTGGTGGACAAGCTGCAGGCCAAAGTGAAGTCCTACAAGAGGCAGGCAGAGGAGGCTGTGAGTACTGGAGGATCCTGGGCGTCGTGTCACCCACTGGGGCATCCTCATGAAGCCTGAGTGGGAACCAATGCCTGATTAGGACCATTCAAAGAGCCCCAGGCCTGACTTTGCATCTATTGGTCACACACAGAAACACCTCCCTTACATGCTCATTTGGTCTGTGTTCATTGACTCTTCTCCACCTCCTATCTTCCTGTACTCTCATAGCTCCCCAACTCCTCCCAGCCACCTCCATCCCCAACCTACATCTCTCCCTGGTTCATTCCATCTACCCCAGAGCATCTTAGTTCACTCTGCTGACCTTGCCTCATCCCAGCTCTCCCTAACCAGACCAGACCACTACCAGCACTGCCTCCTGGCCTCCTGCCCTAAAACACCTCATCCTAATGTTTGTCATCCCACCACACTCTACTCCCCTGGTCCCCTACCTCCAGACTTCTATAGCAACAGGCTCATGCTCCTTTCCATCCCTGTTTCCCTGCCTCCTGATCAAATAGGTCATATCAACAGGAAAGACAGTAGATGAGCCAAAACCAGTGCTTTGAGAGATGTCTTCCAGTGGCTTTGGGTCTGAGGGCTACAAATAGCAAAATGCTGGGGCCAAGATGGGAGGTAGCCTTTGCTTTGTAGAAAATAAATTATGCAGGGTGTTGACATTGGCCTGTGATCTCCAGTATTCCAGAAATGGAACAGGAAGATTGTAAGTCTGAGACCTGTCTTTATAAAAGAAATGAAAAGAAAATTTTTAGTCTAATAAGGTTAAATGTGTTGCCTTCAAGGATTTCGCAGATTTTATAGCTAATATGTGATTCACTCTCAGAAGTAAAGGGCCCTCTAGAACAGTTCCTTCACTGTACTTGCTTGACTTGGCATGCCTGCAGAGCATCTCCCAAGGCCAATGTCTGAAGCAAGAAATGAATTTGTATATGGCCTCTCCCTTTGCCCTCTTTCTTCCCTGCTCAGTAGGGAAGAAGTCTTGAAGAAGTATCCTGGAACCAGTTAAGAGTTGGGGGATTGAGCACATCAAATTAGTATGGTCTCCACAAGACTACACAGAACCATAGAATAGTCTGTCCTAGCTACACGGCAATTATCAAAAGCATCAAACAAAGGGATTTGGACCATTGATCTGATACCTTCAGATGCCATGAGAGAACTCTGGACCTGGGTCATCTCCAGGTTGTATAAGAGTTGTTTGGGAGAGCTGTTGTAGAGAGGGAGCTCAGGGTACGTGTTGGCCCTTTGGAGAAGAGGAAGAGGAGGAGCCCCTAGCTAGCACACCACATCATGAGCTCACAAGAAGCCCCTAGTTAGCAAAGCACATCATGAGCTCACAAGGAGCCCCTAGCTAGCACACCACATCATGAGCAGGACACCATTCTCTGGAGAGCTCAACTCATCTCCCCTTGCTGCTGTCTGTGAATACAAGGCTCACATTTTCCCCCAACTCCACAGAGCCCCAGTGCCTCAGAGAGGTCCCACAACTATATATCCTCTGACTTCTTCCCATGCAGGAGGAGCAAGCCAACACACAGCTGTCCAGGTGCCGGAGGGTCCAGCATGAGCTGGAGGAGGCTGAGGAGAGGGCAGACATTGCAGAGTCTCAAGTCAACAAGCTAAGGGCCAAGAGCCGTGATGTGGGAGGCCAGGTAAGAGCAGACACCTGAGGATGGTGTCTTCCCAAAAGGTTATTCATACTGAAGGACCAACAGACAAAACAAAAAGAGCCTGGAAATGTCTTTTGGTGTCCTCATCCTTGCCACTGGTAATACATCCACAAATGCTCTTTTAGCATGGACTCCTATATACCAGGCTCTTACAAGAAGTACAGGGACCAAGCATGTCATCTCCCTCTGTCCCTATTGGTAGAGATGCAGTCCAGTGAGCCCCTGCTTTTGAGGTGACCTGTCCTGTCCCTAGTAGTTCAACTGGTTTCTTTGTCAACACAAAGTGAGACAAGGTCATTCCTTCCTGCCGTTTTCTGAAATGCCCAACTTTGCATCTGTTCCCCTTGAAGGGGGTGCTGTGCCTCCCGTGGAGCTTGACTCATTTCCTGGGTACAATTCCTTTTCTCCCACAGAAGATGGAAGAATGAGGCTCTCCTGAGGCTCGTTGCCATGGGCCACCTCCGAGAAAGTGGAGAGAGAATGTGGGAAAAATAAACTATCCAGAATCCTCAGAACCCAGACTCTGCTGTGTTTGTTATTGTGGGGTTGAGTTTTAGAGTCTTACCTACTTTGCTGTAAATAGCAAGAAAATCAGAAATGGGAAAATGTTTGTTCCTTGCCTCACATAGAAAAGGTGAAAACCCAGGCAGTTCCTAGGTAAACTTCTAGCTTCCATAAACATTTTCAAATAAAACCTCGCTAGGGGGTGTGTGGCTCAGTGGTGGAGTTTGCCTGAAATAGGCGGGGCTCTAGTTTCCATCTTCAGCATGACACACAGCAGAGGTAAACTGGAAGCACAGACCCTGTATCAGCCCACGGCTGACACCTGTTAAAATAGCTCTCACCAGAAAGATGAAGGCTAGCAAGATGACAGAGATGGGCACCCTTGTGCACTGTTGCCGAGAAAGTGAGTAGGCCTGCCATCATGGAAAACAGTGTGAAGGTGCTCCCGCAAACAAACGCAATGCAGTGGTGTGACCTGTAATCTTCTGTGTGTACTTTCAAAGGAAACAGGATTGGGATCTTGATAATGCTGTTGCTTGGCTGTCTGCTACAGAATTAGTCACAAAAGCCAAGACATGGAAACACCCTAAATGTCTGTACTGGATCAATGCGATCCAAAACAGTGGTGGCTAGGGCTGGGGACATGGCTTAGTAGGTAAAGGGCTTGCTATGAAGCATGAGGACTGAGTTCAGATTCAGCACTCACGCAGAAGCCCAAGAGAGGTAGCGTGCACCAGCAACCCTAGTGCTGAGAAGGCAGAAACAGGAGATCCCTGGGGCTTGTTAGCCAGCTAGTCTCCCCTCTAGCCAGCCGCTGTCCTCCATGTTCAATGAGAGACCCTGTCTCAAAAATAAGATGGAGAATCGTAGAAGAGGATGTCAAGATCTGCTCTCCACATGAGCACACACACACACACACACACACACACACACACACACACCACAAACTCACATAAAAATGATGTCTCGATATGTAACACAATTCTTCAGCCTTTAGGCGAAAGGAAATCCTGCTGTGTTGTGGCAATGTGGGTGAATTCCGAGGACACTGTGCTAAATGAAATAAGCCAGATACAGAAAGACAACACTTGAGGGATGTCACATCTGTCTGGAATTAAAACAATTACTCAGAGAGGCATAGTGGAAGCTGGAAAGGGCTAGAAATTGGGGGAAGTGAGAAAATATTGACCAAAAGAAAGTAAGTTTTGGGTGTACATAGTGGATAATTTCTGGAAGCGTGGCAATGTGCACAGCAACTCAAGTCAACATATGTGTGAGGTGTTGTGTTCAAGCCCATCACACGTGAAAGAAAAAGTTGTACATGTTAGCATATAAAACTCTTAGTTGTTAATTAATCCTCAGTAAATCTGAAAAATCAAGAAGGGGAAGAAGACCAGGTATGGTGACACACAAGCCTTTAATTCCAGCACGGGGGAGGCAGAGGCAGGTGGACCTCTGTGAGTCTGAAGCGAGCCTAGTGAGTTTCAGGACAGCCATAGCTACATAGACAGATCATGTCTCCAAAAGGGACGGGGAGAAAGAAGAAAAGGAGGGAGGGGGGGGAGAGAGAGAGGTACCCTTTTCTTCTTAGGAATATGGAATTCTCACAAATTGTGTTTTCTATCTTCTCCCCAAACCCACTGAGTGTTTAGTGGGCTCACAAGACTAAACACTCTATGTCCAGGGTGGAGGGGAGGGGAAGTTCGGCCCTGGAGATCAAACCCCCAGGCCAGTGCTCTCTCACTGAGCTACTCTGCTCTTTGCTCCCACACCCTTTGGGATCTGGGCTGTCCAGCTCTCTGTGCCCACTTACAGTATCTGAGCAAGCTGAGATACTGTCAAATCCATTCACTCACAGGAAGTCAGAGGCCCAGGTACAACCTTGATCTCACCGACTTGGGCAGCTCTTCTCCACCTGCCTGCATCCACTTCAGGATGCCCAAGGTCAGAGAGACCAGCTAGTCCTGGAGAACTTCTGACTTTCAAAGTCCAGGCTGTGACAGGGCCCACCCACCATTCCCTCTCCAACACACAAGAAGCTGGTTAGTCTCGAATCGCTCTTGGGTCCTAAAGGTCCTGCTGATTTTGATTATACTGATTGGCTGGCCCTGCAAGTGGGGTGGGATGAGGACCATTGTAGAAAGCTTAAGAGACAATATTTTACTAGCCTAGGCCTGACCACTCACAGGCTCTTGCCGTGTGGCCTTGGGGTGTATTCTCTAAACTTGAATTTCCACATTGGCTACCCAACCTGTGCGTTCAGGAGCGCAGGCTCTGGAGTCCAGCAAACCTAGATGGAATTCTGATATTGTCACATTAAGCTGTGTGGCCTTGGGCAAGTGTTCTCTCTTAACCTCAGTTTCCTAATTCTTTAGGGTAGAAAAAAACAATCATAGGTATGGGTCTTTATGCTTTAAAATTCATTTGATTTGATTTATGTATGTATGTATCTGTGCAGTGTATACATGCATGTGCAGGTGCCCATGGAGGCCAGGAAAGGCTGTTGAATCCTATGGAGATGGAATTGTGTTTGTGAGCCAGCCAATGTGGCTACAGGGATCAGAACTCCAGTCCTCATGACTGAGCAGCTCACACTTCCCAGCTGAGTCTCACCCTGCCAGCGTTCCATCCTTCCCAGCCTTACTAAAGTTGCTTCATGACTTAATTCTCGGTTTTCTCACATGCAAAATAGTTTTCTCACATACAAAAAAAAAAACCAAAAACATTATTTACTTTAGTAGTTTGTTTTGAGAGGCAAATAAGAACATGTAAGGAGTACACTTGGTCTGGAGCCTGACCTACAATAAACACTTCAATAATTTTATATTGTGATAGGAGGCATTGAGATTTCACCCTAGGAAGTGTGGGGGTATGTGTGCACAAGGTATGGGCCCAGATGGATAGCAGCCTAAGTCTTTGACTTTCTCTATGGGTCTCGTATGGTTTGAGAAGTTAACACGCTTGGAGTCTGTGAAATTGCTATGGAACAATACCTCTTTGGTGGTCTAAAAGAAGAGATCTGAGTTTCCTCTTCCTAGATATACTCAAGTTTATTTGGAGCTCCCCAGGAAAATATCACCCTTAAGCCCTGCCCTTACCCAGCCTTTGTTTCTGAGCTGCTGGCCCCTGCCTAGGTCTCTGAGTTAAAGGAAAAGCAAAGCCTATATTCTTCACAGAGCAGTCGCTTTATACTTAACCAATATTCTGATTACTGAATGAAAGGAAACAAGGACTGACTGACAGATGAAAGGATGGATAGACTGATGGATGGTTGGCAACCTCTCGTACCAAGCCACCAGGTATACCCTGTAAGAATCCAGTAACTCAATATAATTTCCTTTTCTGGGACTGAAAGAGAAAGAGTGAAGATGAGATACATGCCCTGAATTTTCCTCCTCCTCATCTACATGTTAAGGTCCAAACTGCAGCTGGGACCGGTCTTGAGCCCTCAGCTCTTTCTGGCTCCATGGCTGTCCTTCGAAATGCACCAGCTGCCTGGTAAAAGGTTCCTATGCAACAACATGCAAATGCTTCCCCAGCTGTGCGACCCTGCTCCACATAAAGGTGAGAGCACCACTGTTATCTGACTACCAATAATGATAATGACAGTTCTGCTGTTTATTATTATTATTTGGCATTGAAACCTAGGTATAGAACGTGAACTTTGAGCCCTACCAAGGGCCCTGAGGCCTCTTGCCCTGGTCTACAGCCCCTCCAAAACAGAACTTTGCTGCCACCTTCTGGCTATGGAAACATATGCTTTGAGTTATGCAAATGATCTGGAAATTAAATTCATGAATTTTTCCAAGAGACTTCGAGTGCTAGAGGTGTCCTTGAGAATCATGATAGTCTGTTCCTGGTCCCCGGTTTTGCAAACGAGAAAATTCAGATTAGTAATGGGACACCCACTCCAGGCCTCTTGGATCCCAGACCCAGGGCCCCTTGAAAATGACTATCCACAGAAAAGGACCTGCAAACATCAATGAGACTGGAATGGCTGAGTAGATAAAATGGTCCCTGTTTGAGGTCTTACTTTCAGGGGTAGGAGAGCACAAGACCGTCACACAGTCTGCTACCCCGACATCCTTTCTCATCCAAGGAGCCTCTGTCAGACCAGAAAGATGCCTTAGTTGTGCAGGGGAAGCCTCTGACCTCTAGCAAGGGTGAGCAGGTAACAAACAGCAGTTCCAAAATCAGGTTCTCTTTAGCTTTTCTCAAACCCAAGAGAAAAGACCAGCTAGCTGTTCACTCTGCAGGCTATACCATTTCCACCTCTTCATCCTGCTGGACCTGTAGTTTTCCATGCTTGGCTACACATTTGCAAAGAGGCTCTTCCTCATACATTCTTCCTAGTGGAGTAACTTGTATGTGCTAGCTACTTCCTATGAAAAATGGCTAATACAGGATTTCTATTCTATACATATATGTGATGGGCTGTGGGTTTTCCTACGGAGATGCCCATGCCAGTAAGTGTTCTTCCCAGCTATCAGTGGATCACAGGTCTAAGCAGATGGTGATAATGCATTCTGTTTCCTTACACACTATAATCTGTCATCAGTCTTCACTGAAAGTTGTTGAACCTATGTAGAGGCCACTCATCCCATCAAAGTGAAGTCTGCGTGAGCTAGAGCCACGTAGTTTGCAGAGCCAATTATAAAATGCAGGGATCCTGTGAGTCAGTTATTGAACTCAGCATTATTAAAATCTCAAACTTTATAAACTTATAGTTAAATGACTTGTATTTAAAACAAAGGCAAAATAGTCAAGGACAACCATTCTTAATGACCTATGGCATTTTATTACCTTTAATCTCTTGAGTTCATATACAATGAGGAAATCTATGTGGCGGAAATGCTATCTAATGATATACTTTTTCATCCCCCATTCAGTCACATGATGTTGCTTCCTTGAAACTGGCCATGGTGAGACTACTGTACCATGAAAATGGCAAACACAACAAAGTGCAGGTAGAGGCTTGTAAGCGTTTTATCAACATGTCACTAAGTGGAAACAATAAAATATAGACAAAAAAGAAACCTAAAACTCTGTCTATGAGAGATGTTGGACTATGGAGAGCCAACCCCAGACTGCCTAACCCCCTAACCTATGTCAGCTTAATCAAGGTAGCAAACTGAAAAGCTTTTAAGATGAGGGCTTCTATCTTGGTTAAGGAGGTTGGCGGGGTGGGGGTGGGGGGCTGAAAGGTCACTAGAGTCTCTGTGTGAGCTCTCTACCCTGCTGCTATGTGCCAGATGCATAAACCGATTCCACTGTTTTAAAAAGCCAGCTCCAAATACCTAAGTGAAAAGGAAATTTACTAGTTCGTCTAAATGAAATTTCAAGAGCAGTCAATCTTTAGATGGGCTGTATTCACAAAAACATCATACACATCATGGTCAGACATAGGCATTCAGATGACTCATTCTCTCTCTCTTTCTCTCCTCTCTAAACTAACTGTATTTCTAAAAATTTCTAAAATTTGTATTACGTTTGTGTGTGTGTGCATACCTGTAAGGGCATATGTGTGTATGTATGTGTGTGCCATAGCACACATATGGGGATCATAGGACAACTTCTGGCAGCCAGTTCGCTCTTCCAGTTTATGGGTTCTGGGGATAACATTCGGGTTGTAGGGCTTTAGTGACTTTGCCTGCTGATCCACCTCATCAGTCCTAAATCAACTGCACCATTGAAAGAAAAAACAACCAAAGCAAAACAAAAACAACTGTTTCTGTGGTTCCAAATGGATGAACTTATAGCTGATATTTTAAAATAGTAGCATAAAGGGAAAGAAAAAAAAACAGAACTGCTTGGCCTCAATTGCTGAATATGGCGCCATGACCATGGGCAAGTGGTGGTAGGAGGATGTGGAGCCTGACTGGTCAGGTTTGAGTTATGAGACCTAGAAGGTTTGAGTAGCATCAGCTCCAACCAAGCTCTATGAACTGAGAGAGAAGGTGTTTCTTACCCTCCCACCACATCAAGTTCCTGTTTCCCAAAGAAAGAGTGGGGGTGGGGACAATATGTTCCTTTTTGGGCTCATGTTGTGGCTGGAGACTATGCTGAATGAGTCTGTATTTCTTAAGGCTGGACAGACCCTGCCTTCCCACTGGGTCACTGGAAGGACAAAGTGATACAACCTGTAACCTCAGCAGCACAAGTGCCAGTGGGCTTTTTCCTTTCTCTCTCACTCACCCTCATATGTCTCTTTCCTGGGAATGACAATGCCGCTCTATAAGACTCTTACAGTGTGGGACATGCCTCTCTCCTGGCTCACTGTTGAATCAGCCAGCGCTCGGACCAGCAGACACCTCTCATCCTTCACAGTTCATCCCCAGACTCCAGCCTCTCCTAACAGCTCATCATTCCCTCCTCAGCTAATGCCTCCGACTGCACACAATGCCTCTGGATGCTGACAACAAGGGAGAGACTCTTGTTCAGAGTCAGTGCCCCACAGTCAGGAACTTCCTGTCCCATGAGTCAGGAAGGACAGATGTGGGTGGGGCCAGACAAAACATCTGGATCCAATCAGGACCTGGGGCCACCCACAGTGGGCTGCTGGCTTGGCTAGGAGAATTGCTCCTTCTGGAGGGCTGTCAGGCAACTCATCTGATTAACAGCGAATTAAATGAGGTTCCATGACATGCCAGGAGCTGTTCTGGCACTGGGAAACAAGCCATTGGTTAAACAGACAAGAATGACTAGTGTGTCCCTCTCAGAGACACAAGCTTGTCTCAGTTTCTCCAGTCCTCACATCACATCCCATACAACCCCTTGCTCCATTGGAATCACTAGTTCTCACTCTTCATCACTTTACATCCTGCATAACCAAGGCCCCTGCACAGAAAGGATGGTACCAGACAGGAAGGGCAGGCAGAGCTGCACTGTTAGAATTAAATGATTAAAACCTAAAATGCTCAGTAGCCAAGGTCTGCCTGAGTCGGATACGGCAATAAGCAGAGTAGTTGCAGCCAGACTTAACTGGGTGTATATTACGTGCTCAGTGCTGTTCCAAGGGCTTTCTGTGGATCGTCTCGTTTCTCACTACAGCCCTGTGCTGGGGGAATCTTACTTTATTTGACAGATGTGGCACAGACAGTTTAAAAAAAAATCTGTCAGTGTTACACGGTGAGTGTCAGAACCCGGGCTTGCAGCCACAATGCTACTCCAGGACTAAGGATTTTTGAAAAGGCAAAAGCACAAGTGGCACCCAGCTACATCAATATGTACACATTAATGCTTATACTGATAGATGCTAAACAAAAGCCCACTTCAGTATGTACATACAGGGCTTCATCACGTGAAAACCTACGGTTGTATCAGGAGAGCCCACCTCCAGGGGAGTGGAATGGAATTTCTACTGTACATGAACCTTCATTTCTTTGTAGTGGTGGGAAATAGCATTTATAAGTTAGCTAGCTGCCTGAGGGATTCTGTCCTCAGGGCTCAGCGAATGAGTCACTAATTTGATAGAAGAACCATGTTGAAATGTTTAGGAGAGACTGCCTCAATCCCTCTGCACACCACCAGGAGGCACTTCTACAGAACTTCTGGAGACAAGATTCTGGTTCTAGGCTGCCTTTGGAGGAGGACTGGCTGTGGCGGTCCTGAGAGGCTAAGAAGTGGTTAGTTATCAGAGGGACCCTTGAGAAAGGGATCACAAAGAGAAGCAGGGTCACAACATCTATTTCATCATGACCTTCTGCAAAGGAAGGCTCCCTCTCATTTCTCCCTTCTGTCCCCTTTGTTCAGCTGGAGCCTCTAACTTACCCCTGCATGATCCAGAAAGCTCCATTCCTTCCCCTTCCCCTTTCCAAACTCAGCCCTCTCAGAGAATTTGCAACAAAGAAAAGGCACAAAAAGTCCAGATCCCCATTCCTGGCAACTATTGCAATTTCCTCCCCTGTTGCCATGGGCAGCCCAAGTCCCTGCCTAAGCATTCCAACTTTTGACCATACCTGGGCACAAACCCAGCTTGGGGCAGACACGTCATTACACCTAGCCTACTGGCTATATAATCTCCCTGCTTCAGTTCAGGTGTGCAGCTTCTCTGACCTTGATCTCTGCCACAGAAGAACCTGCCCGCAAGTTGCTTTGCTCAAATAAACCTCTCGTTATGCTTTCAATTTGGTTTTATCTAGCTTACTACATAGGAGGAGAAAACTAGTATGGGGGCTCAGAAACCCTATTACCCTTCATCCTCATATTCTACAGGGTGTGTAAGGATGAATAAAGAAAGGAAAGCCCACGTTGGCCATGTTGAGTGAATGAGACTCTGGATAGGATAAAACAGGAAGGAACTTCCAAGAGGGTGAAGGGAGCAAGAAATCCAGCAGGGAAGACATCCAAGTTAAGCAGGTATACATTTCACCATCCAGCCCCGTGGTGGTTTTCTCCTTCCACCCTCTTGGGCTTCCCAAAATCAGCAATATGAAAATACCAATATCCATGCCCACAGCTGGAGCCATCCCAGGAAGTGTGAAATGAAATGCCCATTGTGCCCAAAGTAAGTGGGGGAAGAAATCCGGGAGAGGAGGGGTTGCCAGTTCAAGGGAGGAGTTTGCCTGGCATCCATTCTTGGCAGCCTGACTTGGGGCCAGAGATGTGGGAACCATGCATGAAGAACAGTTGAAGGAACTGGTCCTGTCTGGTCTCAAGATAAAGCCTGGGAAATGGGAGGTGATGGGAGCTTCACATCTTGACACAGATGTCCATGAGGAAAGTATTACATATTCTTCTAGTCTAGAGTCTGGCATGGTCCATGATCCAGCATCAATATCTGTGGGTACTTAGAAATGCAGAATCACAAGCCCTTCTCAGATTTAGTGAACACCAGGGTGGACCGTCACCCAATCCCCAGGTGATTTGTGGACACATTAGATGTAAGAGGCACAAATCTGGAGCACTGTCATTTCAAGCTATAGTCTAGGACCAGGGTCCATCCCTGAACTGTTCAGATTTGTTCTTCTACAAGACATGAGCTGAAACTGAGTGTTTGGAGGCTTTTTAAAACACTAGACATTGCTGTGGTATCCATGCCATGGTCTGGAGGCCCATCAATTGAGGGAGATGCATTTCTATCTGTTACTGCAGGATGAGGCATGGGCTATCCCTGTAGACTCACTGAGATTGGGGGAAAATCCTTCACTGCAGATGTTTGCGTTCAAACCAGTGACTCTCAACATCCGGCATGTCTCAGGATCCAGAAGAGAGTTGGTTAAAGGCCCAACTGTCCCACTCAGTTTTTGACTCTCTAGTTCTGAGGTGGAACCTGAGAAGAATTTACATTTCTAACAGTCTCCCTCTCCAGGCAATGCTGATATTACTGGTCAAGGGGCCACATAGGGGAGAACCAGGGATCTCAACCAGAAATCCAATCCCATATAAATGCTATCACACCCAGCCAAATATCTCCTATTTCAAATGAATTAATGTTGATGGAGGAAGGGCCTGCTTTTAGTTCCGGCCACCCAGCTAGCTTACACCCAAAATAATCACTCAGAAACTGTATTCATTTAAACCATTGCCTGGCCATTAGCTCTAGCCTCTTATAGGCTAACTCTCACATCTTGATTTAACCCATTTCTAATAATCTATATTTTACCACGAGGTCGTGGCTTACTGGGAAAGATTCAGCATGTCTGACCTGGCAGCTGGCTCCATGGTGGCTCTCTCTGTCTGTCCTTCTTCCCAGCATCCAGTTCTGTCTACTCCACCTACCTAATTGCTGCCCTTTCAAAAGGCCAAGGCAGTTTCTTTATTCAACCAATGAAAGCAACACAAATACAGAAAGACCTCCTACACCAAATTAATTTTTTAAAAATTTCTGTTTTGCTTCCTACTCAAGTAAATACCAACAATTAGGACCCATGTAAACCATAGGACCATAGGGTCTTCAATATCTTTCAACAGGACATTGAAGAAGCCTGCTGTGAGAAGAGCCTTGGGATGTAGGGCAGATGTCTCCTTCCTTTCGCTTCTTTTCTAACATTAGTTCGACCTGACCCAATGAGGGAAGCTTCCCAGGGTGCAGTTCAGGGAAGGGAATAAAAACCCTTCTCCATTCCTTTCTTGAAATATGAAGAGCCTACCCGTAAGTGTCAGGGGAAGTCTCATACCCTGTGGTCTGGAACAGATGGCCATGGAGGTTTCCATATCACTGAAGAGGCTGAGGATGTCAAGACTAAAGGGATAGGGAAATGGAGGAAGGTCCCTAACCACATGACAAGAAGCATTTGTTAGAACATGATGCTAATGTGGCTTTTCAAGGCTTCAGTTAATAGTTCTGTGGTAGATATGAATTTAGCTGCTACACTGAGTTGTGGGGATGCAAGCCCTTGGCTTTCTAAACAAGCTCAAGTCTCTCACTCATCACCAAGCACATAGAGAGGTATGTCCTCCATACTATATACTACAAGCTTAGAGAAACTAACTCTCCACCTACCTAAGAAACAACTGGTATACAGGATCTTATATATCCCCACTACCTCTAGCATTATGGAGCCCAGAGGTGAAAAGCCAGGCATATGCTCTGTTCAGCAGTCAGTCATTAAGGTTACCATGAAAGAACAGTTGGGGCTCTAGAAAAAAAAAAAAGACTATAAGATACCTTGAGAGGTTTAAGTTAGGATTGTCATATCCTGGAGCTGTGGATACTTGTGAGAGAAAAGTAATTAAGGAAAAAAATAATTCCAGTCTTAGCCAAGTGTTTCCAGAGAGCAATAGTGCCAACTGGGATCATTTCGTGAGGTTGGTAGCATCCTGATGTCAAAACAAAAATTACAGGTCCATCTCACTTATAAGCTCGGATGCAATAAAATTCTAGAAAGCATACAGGCCAGCACGATCCAGGACCATTTAAGATAATATATCCTGAGATGGACTGAGTCAGTTTCAGGGTTGTAGGTTTGACTCAGCATTAGAAAACTTATTAGTGGGCCTGGGGAGACATCTCAGTTGATACTGTATAAGGATTTGAGTTTGAGCCCCAGAGTCCATTTTTTGTTTTGTTTTGTTTTTTTAAAGACTGGACATGATGATGCTTGCTTGTAATCCCAGTGCTTGGAGAAACTGAGAGAGGCTGATCCGTGGGGTTTGTTGGTCAGCCAGCCAGTTTAATCTACTTAGGAAAATATTATTTGGTAAAAGTCAACAAGTAAGCCTGGTACAGGAAAGCATGGTTGCAATACCACAATACAGGAGACTTAAAGCAGGAGGGAGGAGGGACATTAGAGGCCAATCTAGCTACATATGCTATCTCAAAAACCCAAACATATAGTTCAACTACCACCCCACAGCAAAACACCTGACACAGAATGACCACAATCATGCTAATTCAGACTGGGTGTAGTGTCTCATGCCTATAACCCCCGCATTCTGGAGACTGCAGCAGGAGGATCACTGTGTGTTCAAGGCCAGCCTGCCTACATAGTGAGTTTCAGGACAGCCCGGACTACAGAGTGAGACCTTGTCTCAAACAGAACACCTCGCTTTTTGACCTTTAATTTTGTTTATTTTACTTGTTTTTAGTTTGAGGAGTTGGGATCACCTCTGTGAAGCCAATGAATAAGACTTCCAACTGTCATTTATGCACCCACAGAAATGCCAGTGTCCCTGAAGTTTCAAGACAATAGGCCCAGCTCCACTGGTCCTAAGGTAGGTTCAGCCATCTGATCCAATACATCAATTAAAGAATAATCAAAGACAGAAAAAGAAGATGTAACCAAAAAAAATGTATTCTTTGGGAAGAACACATAAGGGATCCAGTGGCTCTAAGTTCATCTTCAGGGTGCTGATGGGAGTGTTAGGTCTCACAGAGGAAGAACTGGTACAATACAAGAAGTATACATGGTGAGACCACTGTACCAGGTGAGGCCAGCAGGGTAGGCCAAGGTGTGCTCTCCTGAGCCACTGTCTCCTCTGTTTCTGCAAGGCAGTTTGAAGAAGTTCTATTTGCTTAAAGGATCCAGTCTGGTTCCATCCAGATAAGAGCTTCTGCGTGGGGGTGATTGCCTCATGTGGTGATACACTGGCAAGACTCCAAAGTTCCAGAGAACAGCTGTGAGAGCCATGCCACAGCCGAGGTCTGCAGTGGAGTCTCTCCTGCCCTGGGTCCACTCCATAGAGACTAGGACCCCTCTGAGCTGGACCCAAGGGGAACACTGGGATAAGTTGGAGCTCTTTTCAGGTTCGCATTAGCTCCAAGCAATGAGGAAGTTCAGAAGGTGCGAGTAGGAAGGACCAGTCACAGACGTCACAGACGGGTGAATGGGATGGAAACAAGTTCCAGAGGAGAAACTTTTCAGTGCATCCCCTTCTCACTTGGTGCCAGGGACAAACTGGAAATTCCCAGAATGTTTTTCCTCTTCAATATCTATGCCCTTCTCCAAACTCCTGGCATCTAACAAAAGCTACGAAAATCTGTTTTTAAATCATCTCCTTACTCCTGCCTTCTCTGGAAGATTCCAGAGAGAACAAAAGAGCAGGGAGCAGGTGTTGGGGGCAGGGAAGGCTCCGCCAGCATTCCAGTGTCTCTCCAGGAAAGGGGGGGGGTGGGCATCGGACATCCAGATTATCTCACTAGAGCCAGTTAGGGATTACAGTTTCTGGAAAGGAGTGTGGATATGAGCTTGTTTCCACATGGGACTCCTAGCCACAGTTAGCCCAAGGTCACCCCACTGCCCGAAGGCTTCCTGAACTCCCCCAGAACAGAGGAAGATCGCAAAAGGTCCCGGACTTCAGTTTCAAGGCTACTCTAAATTTCAGCCTACACTGAAAATTGTTGGCTACCTTTGGAACTAAGAAATGAGGAAAATGATATATTCTAAAGGGCTGTGCTTTTCCCATGCCAAACAACCTCAGGGCAGTAATCATAATAATAATAATGGGGCTGGAGAGATGAGTTCTTAAAGATGTTGTGGAGGACCCAAGTTCAGTTTCCAACACCCAAGTTGGGTAGTTTACAATCGTCTGTAATTCCAGCTCTAGGGTACCTGCACTCACATACGTATACACACACATACATACACACACACACACACACACACACACAGAAAAAGAGAGAGACGTATATAACTAAGTAATAAACTAAATCTTAATAATAATAGCCAAGAGTGGCAGTTTCAGCACATGTGAGGCAAAGGCACGCAGACATGTGTGAGTTCAAAGCCAGTCGGGTTTATATAGTGAATTTCAGAACAGCCAGAGGCTGCAAAGTATGACCCTATCTTAATAATAATAATAATAATGATAGTAATAAAACAATAAAGAGGTAATGATATGTTTACTGGGTCCTTGTATGTTCGTCCCTTCCTAAACTTCTTATCTGCCTACAGCCTTACACGGCAGATATGATGGAGCCCACTCTGTAGATGCAGGAACAGGTTAGAATTTGTTCAAAGCCAATTCTGTGGAAGGGATGAGAGCCTGTACTTGCCCCTCAGAATGAGGCTTCAGAGTGCTTCACCTCACTACCTAACAACAGGCAGAGAAGGGAGGCAGAAATCCCCAACCTTGACAAAGGTTCTCACCATGGTCTAGGCTCTTTGGGGCCAGACCTTTGGACCCTCAAGGGGTTCTCTGGGGCAGCTGAAGCCAGAGATCCCTGACTCTTTTATTCAGAGGCCCAAGGAATAGACTCTTTAAAGGCAGTTAATTTGGGCTTTGCCACATCTGGTTCCCTGGTAAGGGCTCTATGTCCAGCTGTGGATATGGTGGGTTACATGGGATCATATAAGGTCAGATCCTGTACTTTAGGCCCAGTCAGTTTTACAGGGGCTCTCTAACCCAGCCCCACCATGGAGATCATTATGAGTACAGATCCAGGCTCTTGGCTTATGCAATCACATATACAAGGACAGAACAGAATAAGCAGTGCTCCCCCCCCAATACCCATCAATCACACGTGCACCCAAGAGCCCCTTATTTCCTGCAGACACAATGACTTTCCTTATCCAGCACAACAAAGGCTTTTTAGGGGAAGCCTGTGCCATCATTGCCAGCTATTTCCAGCCACTTGTAAGAATCCCTTTCATTACTGCTGGCTCCTGGCTGCCCTGACAATGTGGGGAGGCTTTTCTGCAAGCACTCTCCTCTCTCCCCTGCTGCTGGGACGTGTGCACCTCAGCACCCCGTCGCTCTTTCTGCTTTGCTCTCCCCTCTTCGTGCTTTCTTTTCAAGGTGAAGATTGATCTCTGCCCAGCAGGTGCTGGGAAGTTTCCTTAGATGAGACTTTTATCTGCACCTGCCTCGGCGGGTGTTTTAATAGTGGGACTCTATGCAAGGATGCATCCCCTTCCTGCCCACAGACTAGGAAAGTCCCTTTCAGACACATCAGTTCTGTCCATTCTAATGCCCACCCATACTAACCCATTGCCCTGTCTACTCTGGTGACTTTACCCTCCGCTGTAGTTTGAACGTAGTTTGTCTGTGTGTTCATGTGTCTGAGTGTGTGTGTGTGTGTCTGTCTGTCCTTCTCCCTTTTGTGAGCATATGTATGTATGTATCCTGTGTGTATGTGTGTTCCTGTGTCTATGCATATGTATGTGTACATATACATGTGTATGTCTATGCGTGTGTTGTAGGAGGCCGCTTGTTTGTTCCCTGACTACTCAACAGCTCAGCCCCTAAATAACCACACAGAAACTGTATTAATTAAATCACTACTTGGCCCATCTTAATTTAACCCATTTCTGGTAATCAGTGTATCACCACAAGGCTGTGTCTTACTGGGTAAAGTTCCACCAGGAGTGTCTATCTCCGGCGGGGCTACATGGCTTCTCTTTAACTCCGCCTTCTTTCTCTCAGCATTCAGTTTAGTTTTCCTCGCCTAGCTCTGCTCTACCCTGTCACAAGTCCAAAACAGCTTCTTTATTAACCTATGGTATTCACAGCATACATGCGTGTATTTGTGTGTCTGTGAGGAACTTGACTACCTAGCACCACATCGAGTTGTTAGCATTTACAAAACAAGTTTGGCTTCCTTAGCTGCTCCCTTCCTCTGACACCTGCTGCCCTGCTCTGCTGCACATGAAGGGCCTGTAGTGCTTTGGATCTTGAGTGTCCCCACAAAGGCTTGCTCATCAGCCTTTGATGCTTCTTAAAATGTTTAGAGGTAGAGCATGGTGATGCGAGTTATAGATCAGGAAAATGCCCGCCTGCCCGCCTGCTCACCTGTTGACTGGTTGGCTGGTTACATTGCATCTCCGCAGGAAGGAAGCAAAGAACACTGAATGCTTGTGCTCACTGGCTCCCTTTTATACAATCCAGGATCTCACCCAAGGGAATGGTGCCACCCACAGGGGCAGGTCTTCTCATCTCAATTAACCTGACCAAAAGAACATCTAAGAGTCAGGTCTCTAGGCTTATATCCCAGGTGACTCTTGAGCTCATCAAAGTGACAATTAAGATTTGCCAGTACAGGTAGCATCTCAACCTGTCTTTTACACAAGAAAGAAAAGTTTTCCTAGAAGCCCCTACTAGGCTTCCCCTCTTTCCCATTGGCCTCACTCAAATAGCATGACTACATCTAGTGCAAAGGAGGCTGGGAAAGCCTGTACTTTGATTCCAGTCTTCCATAATCAGAGACTGTAAGGAGAAAGAAAAGGGTCAACAATGCATATCTGGCAGGAAAAAAAGAAGCTTACAGCTACACATGACAAAAGACTGAAGATTGCTCAAGCCATCTTAGGCTGGGAAATCTAATAAAAAAAATGAGAAAAATAGTACACTTCAAACTGAGCCTAAATTTGTTTTGGACCCAAGCTGGGCCAGTTTGGGGAAACCCAAGGCTGGAAAGCCCCGCTGCTGTAGAGACGGTGCAGAGTCTCAGTGCACAGCTAAAGCATCAGTACCAGGAAGGAAGGTCACACATACCCTTGTGAAGTAAGGCGGAAGTGGGGAGGGACTATTGGGTTAATATTTCGGTTTCTTCTGCTGTTAGAGATCCGGAGCAAGTCCCCCTCTCGGTCATCATGGGAGCGCACTGACCTTGGGCACATTTTGTCTGGGGTACAGATGGGGCTAAGAGCCCTTTCCAGACAAGCCCATCCTTTCCCCTAACCAGCTGAACTCAGTCCTCTGCTCTTGCATAACTGCCTGCTTCCACTGTCATTATGAGTCAAAATGTCTCAGCTAAGCCAGTTGCTGGGGCTTTGGTCTCCCACACATAGGAAGCTGGAAAGTGACACTCTAGTCAAAACACAAGTTTGGCATCGCATAGGAAAAAGGAAAGAGGAAAAAAAACCAAACAAGATTCTCTGTGTCTCTGCCCATGTGTTTGTGGGAAAACAAACCCACACAAAGTGTCAAAAGGCCACACTGGCCTGATTACATCCTAAGCCCAAGCCTATCCTCAGAGCATTGACCACATTCAGATATTTCACTTGGACAAATAATTTTTCATTCCCACGCACTTGTCTTTCATGTAGACAAGTTACAGGAAGAGAATACTGTAGCATGAATTAGTCTTAATAATAAAAACTCAGAGTCAGATAGAGGGGTCAGTGCTGAAGATCAGAGAAGCAGAGCAGCCAGCCACTAGAGAGTTCTTACCTCTACCAATGCTCAGACCAATGGGGTGCCATCCTGTCCTCAGCCTGCATCCTCAGACGGCCTCAGACTGCACTGCTCCTCAGACTGCATTCTCTCCTGTCTCCTCCCACCTTATACTCCTCTCTCTGCCCAGCCATATCCCTCCTGTCTCCACCTCCCTAGTGCTGGAATTAAAGGCATGGGATCCCAAGTGCTGGGATCACCTTTGTGTAAGCTCATTTCCCTTTTAGACTGGATCATTTTCATGTAGCCCAGGGTGGCCTTGAACTAACAGAGATCCATTTGTCCCCCGAGTCCTGGGATTAAAATGGTGTGCTACCACTGCCTGACCTCTATGGCTTAGCTCTGCACTCTCATTTTCAGCCAAGTTTTATTTGTTAGAACACAAACAAAATATCACTACAGAATACACTCTGTCATCATGCTTGCAATGTTTAGAAACAATCTTGGTAAATGAATCCTGGCCTCTGCGAGCTTAGGCTATTTCTATCTATTCACCTAATCACCTGCCTACTCATCTACCTCTGCACTTGTCTGTCTGTCTATCCATCTATGCACCCACCAATTTGTCCATCTACCTTCTCACCAGTCTACCTACCCACCTACCCACTATTCATCTATCCATCCACTCATCCATCTGTTCATTTTTCAACCCCCCTGCCTTTCCAGTCATCTATCCAGGCAGCCAACTATCCTTCTAATAAAACAGCCATTCACCTATATATTTCCTCATAAATCCACCTATCCATCTGCATATTCAACTATCCTTCCATCAAGCCATCCATTCATGTAACAATTCTTTTGGGGGGTTCTATATTCTTGATTCTTCTTTGCCTAAAAATAATGCACTTTTCCCTTTCTTTCTGTTTTGTTGTTTTATTTTTGAGACAGGATCTCCTATGTAGTCTTGGCTGGCCTAGAACTCACTCTATAGACCAGGTTGGCTTCTGACTTTCAGACATTGACCTGCCTCTGCCTCCTGACTGCTGGGTTAAAGACGTGTCACCATCTCCAACCACTTCTCACTTTTAAGTCCGTTTTTCACAAGGAATTCCTTTCCCCCACCAAGCCCTAAAATCCACATTGAACTCTTTCTCACAGGTCTCCTATGGACCTTCCTTTGAGACAGCAATGTTGGATTCCACTTTAATTCTTACACTTTATGTCCCTTTCTTATGGTATAATAAATTGCTGCCTTCTGCATCTCTTCAATCATGTTGCATTGCTCCCGTCTCTGGTGATTGAAATATTCTGCAGTATTTCTTATCTCTCTGAGTAAATTGCGAACTTTGTGAGATGAGAGAGCTGGTTTTCAGTCCTTTGCAACCTCCCTCCACAGCTGGTGTCTTACCTAATAGTATGCAAATTTTAGGCACTCAGCAAATGTACTACATTGATTGGAGGCACAGTCTTCATACGTGATGTGGGGATAATATTGTCATTCTAGAAGTAGTGTGAGGTTGTGGATATGAAAGAGTTTCACAAACAGAAAAGTCCTGAATATGTTATTATTATGAATAATATCACTTTATTTTAGTAATAGTAAAAACAGTCACTAGCCATAAGTTACCTACAATCCAGATGACTAAAGATATATTCAGCGAGCAACTTGCTAGTACTTACATGATCTTCACATCCCATAGAAAGCAGAGGAGCTACAAAGATAGCATGCATTTAATTCCTGTCCTCAGGGAGCCCATGTTTTAGCAAGAAGATAGAGGCATAAGCACTTGTGATAGTACCTGGTTCTGCAGAAGCAACACAACACAGACACATGACATTCAGAAGCACTTAGGCACTCTTTGATTCTTCCTGCAAGGATCAGGAAATAATCCACTGGAAGATTATCACGTGAGTAGAGCTTGGGAGATGAATAGAAGCATAGCAGATGGAGAAAGGATAAAAGCACGCTACAAAAGAAACAGCATGGATGTGCTGGCTGTGTAGGGAAAATGAAGTAGGGTTGTCTGACAGTAACTTAAGGTACTGAGTGGAGAGAAACAGACAGCCGATCCTGAGTATTTGGGCCTGGTCCATGAACACAAATGTATCAAGAGCTCTCTGAACCATGTGAAGGACTATGACCTTGGTTCCAGTGACTGCAAAAACACAGAGGAAGAAAAATGAGTACTTTGCATTTCAGCTAAATGGCTACCAGGGCCATTGCTTTCCTTCAAATAGCTACAACCCATTAAGGTTAGCTTTGGGATGGGCATAGTGTCCCAGCACCTTGGGCACTGAAGCCAATGCATCACACTGAGTTTAAGGCCAGTCAGAGATACATAACAAAACCCTGTGTACAAACAACTGGCTTCAGTGATGAGAACAAGTATTATCTCCCTGAAGTGGAAGTTTAGCGCTCTGGACAGCATCACTGGTCCCTCAGTAGTCTATGGGCCTTCCGTGTCTCCACTCTGCAAACTCTGCAAACACTTGCTGTCATTATTTTGAGTGGTTTCAAGATGGCAGTTCTAGTGACACATCCAAACACAAATTCCTAAGCGCCTCTCATTCCTTCAACCCATCCCATCTCACTCAACACACCACATCTCACTGGGTCATATAGCCCTCTGATAAGATACAGGTATTTGTCATGGCTGTCTTGAGCAGGCTGGAGACAGGAGATCATTTGAAAAGATGCTGCCAGATTACTGGTATAGAGTAATAGTACCATAAGATGTGTCTGTAGACATGAAGAAGGAATGTATTTAAGATTCATCTTGTATGTGTAAAGAGACTTGGCATTCCGTGCTCCATAGAGAAGCCAGGAGTGGTTTCAAAAGAGAGTGATAAGTTTTAAATCTTGGGTAACAGGGTAATGAGTGTCTCCCTACTGGTGATGAGTGTTTGAACAGTCCTTTGGCATAGTTCCAAGGTCTACCTGCCAAAGTAGACCTCTGAAAACAAGAGAAAGGAATTTTCCCATCATTATCTTTTCTCAGAGTCAGTAAGGAGAATCTGGAATGATCTGAATCCAGTGTCATGTCACCTGTCCCCATCACTTACAGGCTAAGACACTTAATGGGCTTGGTCTCCTCACTCATGATATGGTTATTATGCCTAGCTTGGGGGTTGTTATGACAAAGGCTAAGCAAAGAGGTATTGTAGAATTATGAGAAAATCTGGGGTCCTCACCATAATTCAGTCACTATTATCTGATCTTAGTCCTATTATTGAATCTATCAAATGGGAGAAATACTCGTTCACAAGGTTATGGAGAGAACTGGATGTGCCAAATGCTGGAATGGAATGTGGCTGCTGGGACTATCCACATGACAGAGTCTTCTTCTAAAGAAGTAGAGACACCGGGTACTCCTGAAAGCTGAGGCAAGATGGTTGCCTAGACTCGGTCAATCAAATATGCATGTGCTCAGGCTGTGAATAAGGATAAGGAGGATAACTCTAGACATCTTTTGTTCTGTCATTTTCCATGTCTGATTTCCATGACTTACCTCTACGAGGAACCCAAACTCCCTGATATTTTTCCTGGGTGTATACATTGGAATCTGCTTATCTCACAATGGTGATAGTGATACTGTTACTAATTATCAGGAAGTTCTCTTATCCAAAGGAGCTCTCCCTCTATTCCTTCTCCACCACTGTGTCCTGAGGCTGTTTTCTGGAACGATGCTAGCTTTCTCCATTTACAGTCATTCCGACATTCAGAAAAATGAAACATATTTTCCACTGGCTGCCTTTAAAAGAAATAAATAGCTCTGACTTCCCAAGAGTTCTTTAGAGACATAGTTTCCAAATTCATCAGCATCTTAGTGTCTTGCTCCAGAACATTAAAGTGCGGCCATTGCCCCAACACAAGACACACATAAAGAGACTCATGGATAATTCAAGTTTCACACCTCATATTTTAATAAATGATCACTCCTTCACATGTTGTATTATATTAGTATATTATCAACTCAAGCTAATTCTTAAATGCTCAATACTACTTCTTTATAAGTAGCATAATAATAATAAACAATATATGATGTTTATAGAAAATTGAAAAAATAAAAGAGATAAATAAAAATTGTGTCACCCCACCTACAAGTGATAATTTCTATGAACATACATTTGTAAAATCCAGACTATTTTATTTGCTTAGGTCTGTTGTCTTTTCTACTGACAGTATAATATTTCAATGTATATAGCTGATTAGTATATGGCTGTCCAGTTTGGTTATTAGCAGATTTTAAAATATTATCACTTGGTTTTTTGTTATCACAAACAATGACTTGATCCTACACCATATTTGTGCATACTGCATACTCACCTGACAGTTTTCAATAACCTATGTATAGAATTTATGAACCCAAACATTTGCTTTCAAGTTAGCTGAAGTTAGTGCACACCTGTAATCCTACCACTTAAGTTGAAGCTGGAGAATTTTGAGTTCAACGCGTGCCTGGGCTACATGACAAGCTGCCTCAAAAACAAATGTGCTTTTCTTAACGTAGCCTTTAACTATGTATTAACAAATTATCTTCAGAAATTAAATTTCAGTTCTAGCCTAATATTATAAAAGGTCTAAGACTACCAGAAATTTCTAATGAGATTTAACACACTCAGATGTCCCTTTCCTATAATTTGTTTTAAAGTTGAGCTTTTTCTTTTCTCCCTAGTGCTAGCAATTGAAACAGGGTCTTGAGTATACTAGGTAAGCATTTTTCCACTGATTCACAGTAACTGGTTGTAAACTAAATAGAAGACTTTCACCTTATCTGCTTGGCTCCAGTCCTTCACTGCACCTGTTGATATTATTACATTTATGGTTCAACCTCATATATAATTGCACATCCTTTCTGGTCTTCTACTATCTTCAACTCTGGTCAGTGATGCTGTCATATGTTTGTGCAAGTTAGAAACACCACTGTTGAACAGAGCAACGCCAAGTCCACCAGGCATACCCCCATCTGAGCGATCATCATCTGCAAACCATGACACATCACATCTCCACCAGCCCTTCTCAAGGACCCTCAGTCCTGTCCACATCCAACAGCTAATGAGGCAATGCCTGGCATCATACTTAACTCCCATGACAGCCAACAATGGCTCTGACTGTCCAATACCTAGATTGTGCTAGTAGGCACCTCCAACCCCGATGAAACAAATGGCAAGAGGTATCATATTTGTGTCATTATTTTTAGGAAATAAGATGTATCAGTAGAACTGAAGTCCAACTCCTACTTCCCTCCACCTTCAGAGACAACATTCCTTTGTGTGTTATACTTTTGGTATACTTGAATATATTCATAAATAATATGCAGTACAGCTAATCTTAGAAATACATACCTGTAACCTTAGAATTTGGAAAGCTGAGGCAGGAGGACTGTGAGTTTGGAGACAATATGAACTATAAAGCAAGACCCTATCTAAAAAGAACCAAAATTGTTGAAGAAGAAGAAGAAGAAGAGGAGGAGGAGGAGGAGGAGGAGGAGGAGGAGGAGGAGGAGGAAAAGATGATAATAGTATGTGCTACTGGGTTTTGCATTTGAAAAATTTGCATAAGTGCACCATCATGACTCTATATTGTTGGTTTGGGGGTGCATGCATCTTGGTGCATATAGGTCAAACCCATTCATTTTTAGCAGCTTGATAGCATTCCACTTTAAAACTCTGTCCTGAAAAAGAGATTGCCACAGAGAGCATGACAACAAATCTTCCCAGGTTCCTTATGCACACAGTTAAGGATTCCTGATATAGATAGTCACGTAGTGTGACCTCTGGACCACAAGGCTCAGGCATCAACTTCACGTGACTCCCTTGCTCTGTAAGACAGTCCACCAGTGTGATTAACTACTGAGCCATATCTCTGGCTCTTCATCCCAGTGCTTTTTTCTTTTTTTTTAAATACTAGAGATTTAAATTTTAATATTATACATTTGACATATTTTTACTTTATAATTTAAGATTTTTTCAAATATTTATCTTCACTTTTATTTATGTGTGTGAGTGCATGCACACACACTTGTGTAGGTACCTTCTAAAACCAGAAGGGAGCAATCGATCCTCTAGATCTGGAGCTCACCTGATATGAGTGCTGGGAACTGAACTCGGGTCTGGAAGAGCAACAAGGGCTCTTAATTGCTGAACTGGGTATCCAGTCCCTAATCTTTTTTACCTAGTTTATGGAATCTCTTACTACCTCATTCTTCTTGTTTGCCCTCAAATATTTTAAGTTTTATCCTTTTATTGTCAATTATTTAGTCAATCTAGAAATAGTAATTGAATTGATTTAAATAAAGCCTCTCTTCTAGCTCTCTTGATTGCAATTTACTTTTAAAATAATTTGTTATGATTTTTTTGTTTGTTTTTTGAGGTGGGTCTCACTATGTAGCTCAGGCCGGCCAGGGGCTCACAATCCCCTTTTAGTTGCTGGAAGAACAGGTATGCACCATGGTACTCAGCTTTATTGTATGCTTTCTCTGCTTGAAAATTTGTTCTTGGAAATGATCAGAGGAAAATAAATATTTTTTTATTTGCCCTCACCATCATCATATTAGCCATTAGAAATTAGACATTAGAAATGTCTCAGTCTTGTTTCCTGAATTGCTCCAAACACTGGAATAAGTTGTAGCCTCTAGTTTTTCCCTTGTGTATCTGACTCTGGCACCTACATCCTGAGAACTCCTTCCCCAAAATCTTAGTCCAAAGTAGAGGCAGCTGTCACTATGGAAACTGACCATCACTTGCTGTAGTTTGCATCTGACTTGCTGTCCTCATCTGAACATACATAGAAATTTAATCTCCGCTGTGAGACATTAAGAAGGTAGAAACTTAATTCAACTACAGTATTTGCAGGTGGGACCTTTGGGGAGTAATTTAGGTTAAGGTGGCCAGAATGCTGAGACCTTAAGACTGTGGCTTTATAAGAGGAGAAGATGGTGGAGCTATTAACAGAACACTGTCTTCTATCTGATGCCCCAAGCCACTACAGAGTCCCCTCTAGCACAAAGAACCTTGCCAAATACAGACGCCGTGTCTCAAACATCCAAGCCTTATAAATTACCCAGTTTGTGATACTCTGTTTCAGCAATAGAAAATGAAATAAGACATTTCTGATACTCACTTTCCAGCCTCTCTTGCTCCAAGGATATGCACACGATCAAGGATCTGCCAATCCAAATATATTACTCTAGTCTCCGGCCAGAGACTTCAAATCATAGTGCCCATAAGAATTGCTATTGTGTATTACTGAAACCAGTTTCCTAAGTATCACCACCAAAAGTCTGATGCAATAAGTCTGGGTGAGACGTTCATATTCACAAGCCTGACACATTCCCATGTGATGTTTGAAATCCTGGGTGGAAGACTACACTGCAGACAGAGCAGCTATCCTGGTCATCAAAGTGTGTTCCTAGGACAGCAGAGTGGCTTTTGTAGCCTGCATTTGTAGGGCATGCTGACTTAGTTTAGTGGTAGGATTTGGGGTGTGGTTATTGGCTAGGTTATTGCTAATATCCGTCCTCTGAACCCCTGACAATCTGTATTACCCCACTTCTTCTAAATAGAGTTCATTGCCGTTTAAGTTGCATCAGAATTAGTTTTTATTGTTTGCACAAAGAATACTGGTTGATCTTGACCTGGGTATGTAGCTGAAGACATTGAATGTCTGATCCTCCTCCCTCTACCACCTGTGGTGTGGGAGGTCCTTCTGTCTGTGTGTTGCTTTTCTTGGTTAATGAATAAAGAAACTGCCTTGCCCTGTTGATAGGGCAGAACATAGGTAGGCAGGGAAGACAGAACTGAATGCTGGGATAAAGAGGGTGGAGTCAGGAGACGCCATGGATCTACCACCGTAGATAGCCGTGCTGAGACTTTGCTGGTAGGCCATGACCTCGTGGTGATATACAAATTAATAGAAATGGGTTAAATTAAGATGTAAGAGTTAGCCAATAAGAAGCTAGAGTTAATGGACTAAGCAGTGAATTAATACAGTTTCTGGGTGATTATGTCAGTTCTGGGTGGCTGGGATGAACAAGCAGTGGTTCCTTGCAATACACCTGAGTACCAGGGTTACAGGCATGCACCTCCTTGCCTGGTTTACAAGGTGCTTGGTGCTTAAACCTCGGGCTTCTTGCTGCATGTTAAGCAAGCACTCTGCCGACTGAGCTGAACTCCTGCCCAGTGTTTTTCTATACATACGCTGTTTATGGGAGATCGTATTGCAGGGGCAGACTGTTTTGTAACTTTCCCTGATTCTCTCCAACTATCTAAGTAAAGACTTCCTTCTGTTGAAAGTATTCCACAATCCAGTTTGCAATAGCAGCAGAGCCTGCAGCATAGGATTAACTGTGATTTGTTGACCTTATTGCTGATGTTTGATGTGCAGGTTCACTTAAATTGTTCACTGTTATATATAACTGTGCAAAGTCTGACTTGAAATGGCACATTCCAAATTGGTTAGGGGCTCTTCCTAAAGTCTCTCCACAGTCTCAAAAATTCTTTCATTTAACAAATGTTCTTGAGAATTTCCCATACATGGTGCCCCATTTGAGGTACTGAGGGTAAAGAAGTAAGTAAAATAGATAAAGACCCCTATAAACGAGGAATGAACATAATAGAACGCATTCAAGGCAAACACATGGTCTAACTAATAATATGCCAATAACAAAACAATAGTGATGGCAGGACTGTTTTTAAATGTTTGCCATCTGGCAGACGCAGTAGTAAACTCAGATTCTATCCTTGTCTCCATCTTCCCCGCAAAGGCCCTATTTCTCCTGCCCCTCCATCATTGCAGGCAGAACTGCTGTCAATCAGTTAAGTTGACCCCCTCCCCAAAGCCAAAGATCTTGACTAGAGATAACAAAAGGAAGACAGAGAACATGTTTTAGTTAAGAAAGAAGTAAATCAGGGCCTGAGCTACTGCTGGAAAAGAACCAGGGCCAGGGTTGGTCAAGAAAGTGGTCAAGAACATGTGCTAATAAAGGAAGTGGGCCAGGACCCAGGTTTAGGGAACTTCACTTCTGCTGTTGACCAAGAAGGAATGAGACAAAGTCTCCGTGACAGCACAGGACAGTGTGCCTTCTACCCGCTGACAAGTGCCAGGTCATAGCTTATTTAGGAATATGTTAAGAAAATACAATCAACATGAAACCCACTTAAAAGTACAAAAAGAAAAAAATGTGTTCTTGAGCTTAAAGCAAAAGTGCCCATTGCTAGATCAAAAGAGAGAAAAATGTCAGGAAAAGTTTATTGTGGCCACTATTGGGCACAAGAAGGCAAGGACTTTGGAAACATGACATCATTAGGCAAAACAGATGCACATGGAAGCTGACAGACTGGGATTAATAAAAGTAGCATTCCAGAGGCAATAAAGAACGATCATGAAGAAACAACAATGAGATTAAAATTCATAAAATTCATAATGCTCTCACAATGGGCAGAATCAAGTCTACTCCAAAATAATAGAAGCAGAAAATACCATATATTGGTGGGAAAGTGGAAAAATTAGAACTCTTGTGCATTCCTTATGGGAAAGACATTCTGACACCATTTACTGTGTCTATAGGTGCCTAACTGTGGGGGAAGACTCCCTTAGGCTAGAATTCCATACAAGGTCTATACTCTGATGCAGGGCATCTGAATCTTGTTGATCAATAGAATTGCTTTATATATATATATATATATATAAAGAGAGAGAGAGAGAGAGAGAGAGAGAGAGAGAGAGAGAGAGAGAGAGAGAGAGGGTCTGGAGATATAGTTTAGTTGGGGCAATAATTGCCTGCGATGCATGAAATCTGGAGTTTGAGTCCCAGAATCACATGAACCAGGTGTCTCAAGATGACAGCACTCAGAGAAAGGGAGTAAAAGGATCAAAAGTTCAAGGCAGGTATTGGGAAATGGCTCATCAGTCAAAGCACTGACTCTAATCCCCAGCATGCATATGACAGCTCACAGTTATCTGTGTATCTCAAGTCCCAGGAGATCCAGTACCCTCTTCTGGCCTCCACTTTTACTACACCCATATGGTGCACACACCTACATACAGACAAAACACCCATATGTATAAAATAAAATGAAAAAATTTAAAGAAAGAGAAAACATTTTTTTAAGTTTAAGGTCATCTTTAGCTACAGGGAGAGTTTGTTGTCAGCTTGAGTTGCCCAGGACTCTGTTTCAAAAAAATTAAACTATAATAAAAATAAAATATAAACCAGAGTGCCAATGCTAAAAAGATGGCTCAGTAGGAAGAGTGGTTGCTGGTCTTGCAGAAGACTTGAGTTTAGTTCCCAAGACCACATGGGTAGGTTCACGATCACCTGTAGCTCCAAAGCCAGGGGACCCAACACCATCTTCTGTCCTTTAAGTGCATCTGTACACAGAGAACCTACCCACACAGCTACATATAATTAAAAATGAAATGTAAAAAGCAGCTTGACAAACCAGACCCTCTACCAACGATAGCCCAGTATCTTGGAAGTCCACCTGCCCCTAATTTTACCAGCACCATGATCCAATGCATGGCCAAGGTTGGGAATGGCTACTCCAGAGCCATCCCTACACAGTACACAGAATGACATCCCCCAAATGCACCACAACAACACTGTTTATAACTGCAAGAACCCTGAAAGTTTTCACTTCCCACATGCATATTGTGATCACACCCTCCTATAAGGATGAGTCTCACATAGGTACAACAGTGTGGGGTGATTCACAGGAAAAGCCAGGTGCACAACTCAATTTCATTTTCCTACTGTAAATCTTCACACAGCTAGACAACACATTGTATAAGAAGATCTATGCTGTGAATTTATTGGCATACTACAGAAAATTCAAGGGGACAATACCACAGCTTGTGGGATGCTAGTGACAAGGGAGGAGGAGGCTTCTAAGACACACTGTTTAGATGCCTAAACCAATTATGATAGCTTACGTTTTACATGTATGTGATAAATAATTTGTAGGTTAGGGATGCAGCTCAGGGTGAGAGTGTTTGCTCAGCAAACAACCCCTAGGTTCAACTCCCAGCCCTTAATAAATAAATAAGCAAACATTATTTTGTATTTTTTAATTATTTAATTAAATGCTGAAAAACAGAATTTTAAATTCTTAAAATTATGAATGCATGTGCATAGGAGCCCCGTGGAGAACCAGCCAACCAGGCCATTCTGGAATCCACATCCTCAGCTACTATCTTAGCTACTTTCCCATTGCTATAAAGAGACATCATGACCAAGGCAAGTCGTGAAAGGAAGCGTTTAACTGGGGCCTTGCTCAGAGGCTCAGAGTGTCAGTCCACGGCCATCATGCCAGGGAGCATGGCAGCAGTCAGGCAGGCATGACGCTAGAACAATAGCAGAGTGCTTACATCTTATCCACAAGTTGGAGGCAGAGGGAGAGACTGGGCCTGGCATGGGCTTTTGAAACCTTAAAGCCTACCATAAGTGACACACCTCTTCCAATAAGGCCACACCTCTCAATCCTTCCTAAACAGTCTATCATCTAGAGACCAAGCATTCAAATGTATGAGCCCATGGGGGAACCTTCTAATTTAAACTGCCACAAACACTATGTGAAATTATAAGATTCTCATTTTAATATGCTAAGTTTTGGGGGTAATTACATCTACCAAAATTTCATAACAAATATAGTACAACCATCCAAGCAGGTTACTGGGTCTGATACCAGGGAGAAGTAAGGGGGAAAAAACAAGAGACATCTTTGAGAGGAAACTGAATTCCTTAAAAATTATAACTTTATCCACGCCCTGATTTGATGAAATATGAGGAATCTGGCCCATCCTCTAAAATTGATGAACCCCCAAAGGAGGTGCCTGGGAGGTAGGAGATTGAGGTTAGAAACAAGGACATAACCCCCCTCTGCTAGAGTCACAGATCACCAGCTGGAAGCTTCCTGTGAGTGGTGATGGATACCAGGGTACCGAAAGCATCACAGCCCATCCCTCCATATAGGGGGGAGCCTATCCTAGGTAATAGTGGTCTGATCCTAGAGAGCCATGTCTGGAGGGAGTGAGGAGGCCCCGTGCTGGAGGCTGGAGAAACAAGGGTTCGAGCTTTGAGGATCTACCTGTCCCATGACCTTGGACAGAGACACACTGGCTGTCACTCTTACCAAATATCACAGTGAAGTGTTATTCAGGATGCTATCTGGGTGAAGAAAACCAAGTGAACACAGCCAGACTCTACAGGGATTTGTCAGGTGGTGATAACTGGCCTTACAGAAAAGGAAGTGGTCTTTTTCATCCATGCAATGGAACTCCGGGGCAGGTGAGAGGGCTTGGGAAGTAGTGGGAAGGACAACAAGGGACAGATCCATGCTGGAACGCTTAACCTCTGAGCCTGCACCCCCACACCAGACATTGACAGAGGATAAAAATATCTGAATGTCATGAAATGTTTACCCAAAATGAAACTTAGGAACTGGAAGTAACCAGACAGGACTGATATTTATAAAATTGGACTAGCTTCAGTTTTTCCACTGCTGAGGCTGAAGGTGGGTGTTTTTGGGAAAAGGAAGTGAATTACAAAATTAAAGCCAATTTTTTTTTTGATATGGTAAATTGAACCTAAAGCCTCACAAGGCGCTAGCCACATTTTACTTTTCATTTAGAGACAAGGTCTCCCCAAGTCACCCAGGCTGGCCTTGAACTTACTCTCACCCAAGCAGTCTTTGAATTTAGAATCTTCCTGACTCAGTCTACCAAGTAGCTGGGATGACAGACCTGTGTCATCAGGGAAGGATACAGGAAACTTTTTTGCTGCTGTTTTTGCTTTTGTTTTGAGACAGGTTTCTCTAAGTAGTATTGACTGTCCTGAACTTGCTGAACACCTGGCTCTGCCCCCCTACCCCCACCCCCACCCACTGAGGACTGGGATCAAAGGTGAGCGTGTACCACCATACCTGGCTCAAGCAAACTTCTTGCTGGCACATGGCAAAGTGAGGACCTTTGTGTTAAAGCTGTTGGCCTCCTCCTGGAGGCTCAGGGGACAAGAATACCATCCCTCAACACCTTTTCCAACCAAAGGTTCCGATTTCTGAAACTTGTTTAGGATTCCCCTGTCTTTTCCCACATACAATACCTTCTTAGTTGCTAGGCCAACCGGGTCTTATGCAACTTCCTGTGGTGACAGAATGTCCTGTATCAATGTTATGATAGCCACTGGCCACATGTGGGACATGGTTTGAAATTTTATTGAATTGTAATTCATTTAAATGTCAATGGCTGAGTGTGACTAATGCCACCACATTGAGTCAACCTAATTACAATCTTTTTTTTTCCCTCCTTAACTTGTGAAAATCTGACTTTCTAACTTTGGAGTGCACCTTGTCTTTTGACTATTGCAAACTCTAAACTATCAGGGTCAGTAGGCAGAATGGTGAATGCTTTTAATCCCAGCAATAGTAAGGCAGAGACAGGAGGATTTCTGTGAATTCCAAGCCAGTCTGGTCTACAA
Organism: Dicrostonyx torquatus; assembly: GCA_028555095.1. NCBI lineage: Eukaryota > Metazoa > Chordata > Mammalia > Rodentia > Cricetidae > Dicrostonyx > Dicrostonyx torquatus. The sequence continues at coordinate 4,111,087 of JAQHUG010000025.1, read as the reverse complement.
AACCAGTTCCAGACCAGCCAGACTTGCTGGTGATCATAACGTAACAAGGTCATTTTGGACCTCTGGTGCTTATACATCATTCATCGGTTCTTCCAGAGTCCAGTTCAGAATGTCATTCATAATGATGTTTGCATGAGGAAGTGTTGAATCTTAAGCAGATATCTGGTAGTAGGGTGGAATTACTGAAACTGCAGACTGAAATAATCACAGACAAAAGCGACATGATACCGACTGTGTGCTCTAGATATTGCAGTGGGACACAGATGAAGAAACAAGGTTGGCTGGTAATTGTTGAAGTTGTGGGCTGGGTTCTTGGGAGACCCTTAGGCTGGCCCTCTCCTTTATATATGTTTGTATAGTTTGAAACTGGAATATTCCCTAAAAGCCCTCTGTGTGTCAAAGGCTTGACTGTCAGCCTGTGGAGTTATTAGTAAGGGGTAGGGCCTAAAGGATACAGGCCTAATGCAAAGCGAATAAAGTAATAGAGCTGTCCTTGCAGGGGAAGTTTGTATTCCAGTCTCTTTCTCTTCCTTCTTCTCTCCCTCCCTGCTTTCTAACATCCACAGTGCGGTGAATAGGCCCCTCTATCCTGTACTGCCTCTAGGATACCTCCACACACCCAAAAGACAGAGCCCATTATGATCTGAAACCTCTGAAACATTGATCCAAAACAAATCTATCTTTTAAGTTAATTAGCTGAGGTATTGTGGTAGTCTGAATATAATCGCCTCCATAATCTCATAAGGAATGGCATTATTAGGAGGTGTGGCTTTGTTGGAGTAGGTGTGGCCTTGTTAGAGGAAGTGTGTCACTGTGAAGATGGGCTTTGAAGTCTCATATATGCTCAAGCCATGCCCAGTGTCTCAGACCACTTCCTGTTGCCAGCACCATGTTTGCCTGCATAACACCATGTCCCTCCATGATGATAATGAACTGAACCTCTGAAAATGGAAGCCGCCCAATTAAATGTTTTTCCTTTATAAGAGTTCCCATGGTCATGGTGTCTCTTCACAGCCACAACAATAGAAACCCTAACTCAGACAGGTATTTACTTTGTTACAGTAACAGAAAGATAAGTGGATGCATAAATATTTTAACTTTAAAGGTAAGAGTTGATTGACTTGATTGACTTCCCCCATCCTGCCCATCAACCCCAGAAGCAGGTGAGAGAGCTGCCCCTGCCTGCCACCAGCTGTAACACTTGGGAGAACAGCCCCTACACTTCACCTGGGCAGCACAATAGAGCCAATCCTGTGGGCAGAGGCATGGGTGAGCCAGCCCCAAATTGTGAGCATGGAAGAGCTGTCCCCATTACTCGTCTGTAATGTGGCAGCATAGGCAGGAGAGAGATGCCCCCACATACCCTGACGAGGGTAGGAGAGCTGGCCCTGACGTCATAAGTGCAGGAGAGCTACCCCTGCCCCTCCTCAACTGCTGTGGCTCTCAGGAGAGTGGCCCTTGCTCTATGCCTGAACAATTCATTAAAGTTGGCCCTGAAGATATAGGTATGGAAGATCTGACTCTGAGGACTTGAGGGCAAGAGAACTGACCCTGCCCCCTGCTCACTGCTGCCAGGGGTGAACTTGACAGGGCAAGGCAGGAAAGCTCAGCCTGGTGGTGAGGACAAGGGAGAGTGAGCAGGCTGACCAACCCTGCAACTACTGAGGCCCAGAACCAAAGTTATATATTTGCCCACCCCATCTGTGTTCTGTTGGAGCCTGTGAAGGGACTTGACCTTCAGTCTACAAAATCAAAGCTGCATGATCCCCACAACACAGGGCAACAGCAGGATAACCAAGAGGAGTTCCAGTGAGGGCCCAGCATCGGCAGTGTAGCACAAGCCAGAGGCCCAGAACCAGACCAATGATTCTCTGCAATGAAAACTTGCAAGTGAAGAAATATGAATAAGGGGTTTACTACATGACTTGTCTTACACTGCAGCTTTGTGGTAAGATTTTTCCCTCTTTTCTTTTTTTTTTCTTAAGTTTTTTCAGGGAGGCTACAAGGGCGGAAGGCAGATATATAGGGGTAGGAAATGAATGGGATGGAGATGCATGACGTGAAAAACACAAAGAATAAATAAAGTAAGTTTTTTTAAAAAGTGAGAGTTAAAGTCAGGTGCTGAGGTCTACGTCTGTAAGCCTAATTTCTGGGGAGGCTGAGGCAGGGGGATTACAAGGTTAAGGCCAGCCTGGACAATACTGCAAAATCCTCCATCTCAAGAATGAATGAATAAATAACCAGGATGTTGAATAAAATAAAAGAGTGCACATATAAAATCAAGAGGACTAGAAAAACCAGTCATGAAATGCTAAGTATGAACTATAATGGGGATGTATGTACAGGAAAGGAAATACAGAACGAATACAGTGGTCACCAGCCCATCCTGTTCAGTTCAAACCCCAGCTCTAGCACCAATCTGTGTGGATGATCACAGGACCTCGGTTTTCAGCTTTGCTCAGCTTTAGTCCCCGTCCCCATCTACAGAGTAGATTACACTCTGTCTCGCCTCTTAAGTTTCTATGGGAAGTGAAGAAGCCTATTTCTGGGATACTCAGCCAGCATCAGGCACATGATCCAAGCCAAATAACGCACTTTTGAGAAATGGATTTGTGAGCAGTTGCTCCTCTGTCATTGTATTCTGTCCACAGAAGGACTTCTCCCTTTTATATTCGAGAGGGAAATTAGAGAGAAGGGAGGAAAAGATGGAGAGAGGGAAATGGAAGAGAAGAGCTGGAAGGAGGGGAGGTGGAAATAGGGGTCAGGGAAGAGCTCCCTCCCTTGCTACTCTGTTTTGAGAGACCATTAACAGAGTCAACCAGTAACTTCTTGTAGGTTACACACTTCAGCAAAACAGAATTCCACCCTATGTCTAGGTAAGTGCAATTCACCTTGGCTTTGGAGACGTGTATTAGGCAAGCATCCTCTGAGGCCCTGCTCTGGCCAGTGTGTGGGATGAGGTCTTGTTCTGTAGCTGTCCTTATTCCCCCCTCCCCTAAACTCTCCAAGCTGATAAACAGACCACTTATTCTTTCTTTGTAGGTAATACTGTGCAACTTCCCCTGGCTGTTAACATCCATACCTTTGCCATAACATATAGCTTTGCGTTGCCTCTTCCCAGTCTGAATATCTTCCACATAGCAGGGATGTTTATTAACCGAACACCTTACCTTATTCACTCCCTCATACCCTCCACAATGGGAGGTGTACACAAGGGCCACAGGAAAAGCTCTAAGCCAGATATCTCTGTGTTCACTCAAGAATACGTATCCAGCATCATGTTTCTGTCTTTTATATCACAGAGAATGCTTTGTACTTTATCTTCAACTGTCAGTGTAAATGATAGTCGTCAAACTGAAACTACACTAAACCAGATAGGAAGAGAAAACCAATGATGATTGATGATAGGGAAGGGGGTAGATAGACAATAGATAAAGAGATGGCTGATAGATGGTAATGCTGTATAGATGATTGGTAGAGAGTAGATAAATTGTAGGTAGGTAGGTAGATAGATGACTGATGATAAACAGAGGTAGATGACAGGTAGATAAATAATAGATGATAGACCTATTGCTAGATTGATTGATAGGTGTTTGAGAGATGATAAATAAGGATACATAGGTAGGTTGGTAGACAGATGATAGAGAATGGGCTCACATCACTTTAAGGGGAAAAAAAAGCCAAGAAGACCTATCTTCAGTACCTTTCTGTCTGGCTAGTCAAGAGCTCTATGTATACATATTTCCACGTATGATTCTATCTCCACCATTAGGTTCTACCTTGTGCTTGCTGAGTTCATTCTCAGTCTCATTAAAATCTGCTTCAATAACTCCAAGATCACAGGCTACCATCCCAACACTAGGGAAACAAAGCTTAACTCACAACCCTCGCTGGGTCTTATGTCCCCTCTGAGCCAATTGCTGAGATTCTGATAGGCTGACTCTGGTTGATAATTCACCCTTAGAAGAAAAGGATGATGATGACTTCAACATTTCTGTGAGTAGCAGGATGGCTTTTGTGCTAGCTAGTTCTTACGTCAACTTGACACAAGCTAGGGTCATCTGGGAGGAAGGCATCTTAACTGAGAAATGGTCTCCATAGAGCTAGCCGGTAGACAAGCATATGATATGTCTTGTTGATTGATGCCTGATGAACGATGTGAGAGAGCCCAGCTCACCACCTGAATAGTATAGGAGTGAGACAAGTCATGGGGAAGAAGCTAGTAAGTATTCCTCAATGGCCTCTGCTTCAGTTCCTGCCCCAGGGACCTGCCTTGAGTTCCTACTCTGACTTACTTCAGTAATGGACTACAACGTGGAAATGTAAGTGAAATAAATCCTTTCCTCCCCAAGTTTCTCTTAGTCATGGTGTTTTACTGCAGCAGTAGACATCCTCAGACAATTTCCCTTCAAACCAGAAAGGAGTTAGATGGAAATAGCAAATAGATGTTGAGCAAGAAAGCAGCTGTCAACTCTGCGGCAATGACAACCTTTAAAAATGACTTCGGATGCAGCCAACAGACCTGCCCAGAGCAGTCTCCCCTGACTGCAGAACATTCTCCTGTCAGGAGACGCTCGTGCTGACATCTTGGGCTCTGGCCCAGGAAGTGTGATCCTCTTCAACACCATCGACATGGCAGCTGCTGGCTCCCTACAGCCTCTCCCTTCTCTTCCAGAGTCACAAGCGTCATGGATGTAAAGCTGCTTCACCCGCTGGGTCCCTCAGTCCTTCACTGTCCTCAGAACCTTAAAGCTTCCAGAACACATCTCAGATTTCTTTTCTGCAGAGCACTGAGCTGTTCACACATCAGCAAAAGTGGGTAGCAGCTTAAGACGCAGCACACACAGCCCGTTGTGTCTTGGACCGTACTTCAAGCACATGGTGCTCCTTCATGCTTGCCAGACACAGTCACAAGAAGGGGTCGCCCCATGCTGGGACGCACAAGGCTTGTTCCACCTGCCTGTGGATGCTGCTATGGCACGCCTGCACTATAGTACCTGGGTCCAGGTTAAGAAATTACCGCATCTTGAATGGTCTAGAGCTAATTTCTATTCTTTCCCTTTTCCAGAACCCTTGAATGAAAGGAGACGATGGTGTTGAAGAGGATCACACTTCCTGGGCCAGAGCCCAAGATGTCAGCACGAGCGTCTCCTGACAGAGAGAGAGAGAGAGAGAGAGAGAGAGAGAGAGAGAGAGAGAGAGAGAGAGAGAGAAGACTAAGTGTCAGGCATAGGGACATATACCTATAATCCCAGCACTAATAAGGTAGAAGCAGGAGAATTGGGAGTTCAAAGCCAGCTACATGGTAAGTTCTAGGCCAGTTTGTGCTACTGAATGAAACCACTTCAAACAAGGAAAGAGTGAGAAGGTGGGGGAAAGAAAGAGAAAAGGGAGGAAAGGAAACAAAGTTGGAGGTGGGATCAGGGAGAGGATTCTGGGAACTTATTGTCTAAGCTAGGTGGCAAGCAATGTGTGCCTCTTGGATTACTAACTGGTCTTTTGAATTATTTTATAAATTTAAAAAGTCAAAAAACACAGTTGAAGTCACAAATCCAGAACCCTGAGCCAGTGAAATGGCTCAGAGGGTAAAGTCACTTTCTCTCAAGACTGACCACCTGAGTTCAATCCCTGGGACCCACAAGGCGAAAGAAGAGAGCTGATTCCTGAAAGTTGTCCACTGACCTTACACACACACACACACACACACACACACACACACACACACTAACATTTTTTAAATTTTAAAAACAAGCTTGATGACACCACTCACCCAATTGGTTTCCAAGCTCTTTGGTATACGAAGTCCTTTGTGATTTAGCTGACTCTTTCTTCTTCTCGCACGTTACAGACTGAACATTTATGTCCTCCCAAATTCGCTTGTTCCACCATCAGTGTGGGTAGCATTTGGAGATGGGAGTCTTTAAGAAGTGATTAGGACCAAAATAAAACTGTGAGGGGAGAGCCCTCACTATGACATCAGTGCCCTTCTAAGAAAGTCAGGCCTAGTAGTGCACACCTTTTATTCCAACACTTGGGAGGCAGAAACAGGAAAATTCCTGTGAGTTCAAGGTCAGCCTGCTCTACATATTGAGCTCCACACTAGCCAAAGCAATAGCTATGTAACAATGTGTGGTTAGATCCCGTCAATGAAGAGGAGGAAGAGGAAGAAGATGAGGAGGAGGGAGAGGCAGGGGAGAAGGAAACAGTAGAGGAAAAGGTAACATCTCTCCCGCGTCCATCACAAGGACTTGGTGAGGAAACAGCCACCCACACATGAGGAGGAGAGTCCTCACCAAGGATGAATCTGTTGGTAATTTGATCTTGGACTTCTGTCCTCCAGAACTGTGGGAAACAAATGCCTGTTGCTTAAGCCATCAAGTCTTAATGGAATTGAAACCTCATTCCCACGGCAGTCACTGCAGTCCTCCAAATGCGTCAGGTTCTCCCTTGACCCACGTTTTGGAAGATGTCTTCCCTCCATCCTCCTAATTCTTATCCACACTGTACTTAGCTATGCAGGCTAACAGCAATCCCCAGTAGCACAATAACTTAAGAATCTACGTTTCACGGCCAGGGAGATGGCTCAGTCAATAAAGTGTTTGCTAAGCAACATGAGGACCTGAGATCAGAATGAAGGGACACTGGCCCACTCGAGCGTGTTTCTCCGGCAGCCATTGCCCTTCTCCCCTATTCCCTTTGCCTTCCTAAAATCTGTTAGATTGCATTTCTAAAGCTAGCCATCAAGGTCTAGTCACTTATTTGGCCGCTTCCTCCTCTTGAGGTTGACTACAAAGGTCCAGCTGTCAAAGTATTGAAGTCCGGCAATCAAAAGCTTCTTTGGCTCAGCTAATTAACATGCCCAATCAAAACTAAACACCTCTTCTGTCTTAGTTAGAATGGCTATGGCGGTGAAGAGACACCATGGCCATGATTAAAGATGCGCACCACCACATCAGGCTCTAAGCCTTTTTATAGTTCCTTTTCACAAGTTGGAAACTTAGCTGGGTAAGATCTGAGGTCACCACTCCCTTTACTTGATTTCTTAATCCATTTGTCTCCTCAAACATAGAATTTAGCTCCATTCCACTTCCTGGTGCTCCTTTTCTCCTCAAAATTTATATTTTATAATTTACCCCAACCAGCTTGCTCCTTTTCATTACAAATCTTCATTAGAGTTACCACTAATTACGACACAACAGCGTCTATACTAGGTGGTTTTGAGATTTCTTCTGCCAGTGGAATTAATCCCCAAATCCTTCTCTTTAGCCCCAGGCAGACTCTGCAGACAAGGGCAAAAGGCAGTCACATTCTTCACTAAAGTATTACAAGAACAGTCTCAAGCCCATATACTAACATTCTTCTCCCCTGAAACCTCTTGATGCCCAGAGTTCATCAAATCATTCTTAGAACCACTATCTTCCATGCTTCTACTATTATGGCCCATTAAGCAGCACTTAAAGCATTAATTACACTGCTTTCTAAACCCAAAGTACCAAAGTCCTAATTCCTCCAAAATAAAAAATAAAAAATCATCATCAGGCCTATCATAATACTGCAGTCCTTGGTACCAACTCCTGCCTTAGTCAGGATTGCTATTGCTGTGAAGAGACATCATTACCATGGCAACTCTTATAAAGAAAACATTTAATTGGGATGCTTGCTTACATATTTAGAGGTTCAGTCTATCATCACCATGAAGGGGAGCCTGGCAGCGTGCAGGCAGGCATGGTGCTGGAGCTTAGAGTGCTACATCTTGCAGGCAACAGGAAGTCCACTGAGACACTGGGCAGTTTCCTGAACACAGAAAACCTCTAAGCCCAACTCCACAGTGACACACTTCCTCTAACAAGACCACATTCTATCATGAGTCTTTCCTTGTCCTGCCAGCCACCTCCCAAATAATAACACAGAGACTTCTTATTAATTATGAAACTCAGCAGGTTTGCCTCAAACTAGCTCTTATAACTTAATCTAACCCATTTAAGTTAATCTATGTTCTGTCATGTGGCATTACCTCTCTATCATCTTGCACCTCTCTGTCTGGCTGGTGACTCCACCCCTCTTTTTCCCCAGAGTCTTCTCTGTTTCAGAAGTCACACCTAACTGCTTCCTAGTTATTAGCTGTTCAGCTTTTTATTACACCAATCATAGCAGTACATTTTCACACAGTGTACAAATACTCCACTACAATACCCACTCCAACAAAGCCACCCCTCCTAATAGTGCCACTCCCTATGAGATATGGGGGTCAAGAACATTCAAACTGCCACATCATCCTAATAGGGGTTCCCTTTTGTCTTTATAAACCACCATTTTCCTATGTATCACTTCTGTCTTCTCTTTATCCAGAGGCATTTTGTTCCTGTCCCCCCTCCTTCTCCCTCCCCAACAAATTTCCTTATTCCCCTTCTCCCTCGACCTCTACCGCCTGTCATTGTCTCTCAGTCTTTGCCTTCTGTCCCTTTGGGGCAAATAAATCTCCTTTGTGCTGAGAAACTTGATCATGGAGGTCCTGAGCTAATATCCTTTCACAGAACCCGAACACCCACATAAAATGTCACACTTGACAGAGTACACTTATTATCTCAGCACTGGGAGGTGGGGACAGTAGGGTTCTCACTGGCCAGCTGAGCTATCCAATTAATGATCTCCAGATTAAGCTCTTGTCTCAAAAGGTAAGGTAGAGAGTGATAATGGAAAACACTGGCTGTCAACCTCTGACCTCCTTCACACACATATGCTCAGGTACACACACACACACACACACATTTACACACACAAAAAAAAGAACATGTGTTTCTTTCTGACGTAACAGTTCTGAGATGAGGAGCCCATGACAGTGGGTCACTCTGTTCCTGGCTGAAGCGGGGTCACCAAACGACACAGAGTCCAACAAGCAGGCAACAAGAAAACTTAGAAGAGGCATCTCTTTGACCAAGCAAGTGACAGAAACTACTTAAAGGCAAAAGTATTTCCTTCGTTTGGATTACAGAGGGTGTGGTCTGGGATGCTTGGCCCCATGCACTTACGCAGGACATCATGGCAGTGGGAGCATGGAGCAGAGAACCATCTTTACTTCACATGGATGGAAGGCAAAGAAAGAAACAGAAAGAGCCTCATAGCAAGACTTTGCCCCCCAGTATTCTACTTCCTCTTGTCGAGTCCGACTTCCCAAAGTTCCCCAAATCTCTCAGAATAGCACCCTCAGCTGAGACCAAAGCTCCTGTATGTGAGCCTTTGCTGCAGCAGTGGTGGGGGGAGTGGGGGCGGGGGAGCAGTTAATATCCAAGCCCCAGCACCCACATTGTTTCCACATGTTCTATTGGTAAGAAGCTGGTCACATGATTGCTACTGACTGCTTGGGTGGTGGGAAATGTGGTCTCTGTCTAGACAGCCAGGTCCCTGCCTACAGTTCTAGAGAGAAGGAAAGAGAGAACTTCAGCAACGTGAAATTCAGATCTTAGTTTCTCTGACGAAGCCTTCTCCAGCCCTGTCCTTTCTATATATTACATGCACGTCCTTGCTGGGAGCGCTTAGGACCCTTCCTGTCAGTCATCTCAGTAGCTGCTCAGTCCCTGCTGCTCCTGCTGCCCGGCATAGTCCCTGCCTTCAGGTAAGACTCTGCACATGCTCAGTATGTGACTCTGTGTCTGGGCTTAGCGTTTACTTAATCATATTGGATACTTCTTGAGTTAAAGCGTGGAGGATTCTCTGTGATTTGAAGGCTCTGTGAAAAATGAAAATACAGCATCTCCTGTTCAAAACTAAGACTTTTAGGAAGGTGACAATAGGACATTATGGGACGCATGGAGTCTCTCCTAATACCCGACCCTTTGCTCCTTCATGAGTCACACATCCGTGAAGTGGCATCCGCACACAGCACTTGTTTGGAGAACTCTTTCCCTTAGGGAGCCATAAACAACATCTATGCCCTTCTTAGAAGGTCCCAATGGTTAAGTCAAAGTTCACCCAGGGGGCCCAGTGAGTTCACTGGGTTCATTCATACTTACAGAGCAGTGACTGCTCACAGATATATGCGTAACTCTACAGCAGTTCCACTGAAAGGCCTTCACCCAGTATGGATGACAACTGCTTAGACGGAGTCCTTTATTGGCCTCTTCCAGCCTACATAGTCTAGTACCTGAGCCCTTCATGAAACCCAAGGGCACCTGTAACTGCGGTAAACTCCCACACAAAGGGCTGTGAGGAGTGGCTGGAATCCCAAGCGAGGGGTCAATGATTCTCCCTACTCCTTACTTCTTTTTTCTCTCCTTTTTAATGTATTCTTTGGGTCTTTCACATCATGTGCCTCCATCCCATTCATATCCCCATCCCTTCTTATCTACCCTCTGCCCTTGCAACCTCCCCACAAAATAAAATGAAATAAAATTTAAGAGAAAATAGAAAAGAAGAAAGAAGGGGGAAAGATCAATCTCGTCATGGAAGCTGTAGTGTGACACATTGAGTCACACAGTAAATCCTTTTATCCATATATTTTTACTTGCAAATGTTCATTGCAGAGTGTCATGGGTCTGGTTTGAGACCTCTGATTTCTGCTGACCAACCCTGCAACTACCCAAGCCGAGAACCAGGTTATGAGTTAGCCCCCACCCTCTACTTCTATGAGGAACTGTCAAGAGTTCACATGCTCACCTCCTCATTGGGATGGGTTCTTGTAAGCAGCCACGACTATTCTGAAGAAGATGGCTGCTGTTTTGCTTAGACGATCTCGTTTCACAACAGTCCTTCAACAGGGAGTAAGTTAAATGGAACACCACGAATGAATCGTTACGGGGAAAGCCACACACCTATCTGCTGAGTACTCATGTGCAGAGAGGAGATGAATCAAACCACTCCTGTAAAGAAACAGTCGGAAATTTGGTCTTCCTGGCCCTACAGATTAAATGCTTTAGAGGTCAACTGAGTCTTCCCAAGGCTAGCCTCCAGAGGGTGGGACTCAGTGCTTCCCTTGCATCCACACATGGCATCTCATCTCCTAAAAGGTTGTCTGTCAGCAGATCTTAGAAATCCCTGCTGAGCAGTTTCCCAGCATCTGCTCACACACCTCCTGCAACAAGAGCTTCCTACCTCCCTGGGCTGCTCCTTCTGGTTTTGACAGCTCTGTGGATGAAGTTCTTCCTAGAGCCAAAATCTACTTCCCTGTGACTTCCTCCTGCTGGCTCAGAGCCACACATGGGAACAGGATGACATGCCTGTGTTCTGCACGTGTTTGTTTAAAGGGCTTTGGTATTTATTTGCCTGGAAGCTGAATGGCCCACAAGCTGCACAGGAGTGAAACACTGGCCTGGGAGTGTTTGCCTCAGATGAGTCTAAACTGTTTTGTTTTTCTTTTCTTTTGATTGGTTGCCAACACTGAAAAATCTGTGGAGTTCATATAGAGTATAGAGTATGGAAGCGCTGACAGTATTAGACACCCTTGCACCAAGGACACTGAAGGACAGATGTTGGGTGAGCAGATGCCAATGCTACCACAGCCTGCTGCTTTGTGTACTTGGGACCCATGCATTCATTGAACCTGATGTCAAAGCCCTTGTAAAGTGAAATGTTTGTGTGCCTTCCCTAGGAGAGAATAGAAGAAGCTACGAGTCATCAGCCCAAGACTTTGGATAGGCTGCAAAGATTTTCCATTTGTCTTTTCTTCTTCCTGTTCCGAATCCAGAGGCACTGGCAGGTACTCCAGCCACTACAGTGTGACCATGGCAACCTTAAGGCTGGAAGCCACACGCAGGAACATCAAAACAAGCAGTAATATTCTGGTTAAGAGTGATTAAAGATGCTTCTTATCAGCTCTCTCCGTCTCTAAGATCCTTTTACCTGAAGTGAGGTAGGAAGCAAACACTGTGCCTCACTTAACCACTCCTGGGTGGGGCAGTTGTTCTCAACAACCCAGTGTTGTCCACCCGGGGATACACCTTCTTGTCGGTGCCTTTTCTTAATCTGAGGTTTTACTATGGAAAAGTCTATGCATATACACATGCAAATCGAACAACCCAAAAGATTGAATTAGGATCTTACATCTTGTCATCTAATATATTAGTTCAAAATAGATTATAGTTCTAGTTACACTAGCTAGACCTATAAAACTCTTAGAAGAAAGCATAAGAGTAAATCTTCCTGATGCCGGTTTTATCAATAATATTGAGTCTGATACCAAAGGCATATACTACAAGGGGAGAGGGAAGAGGGAAGAGGCTGGCAAGACGCTTCAATAGTAAGAGCGCAAACTCTGCTTACAGACCTGAGTTCTGTTCTCAATGCCCAAATTGGGTGGTTCTTACCTGTAACTCCAGCTCCAGGGGATCCAGTGCCCTTTTCTGGCCTCCAGAGGCACCTGCATTCAAGTGTCCATACCCATATAAAGACACATGCACATAATTAAAAAATGGAATAAATATTTTAGACAAGAAAACATAATTCAATATTCAATCAAAATCCAAAGCTTTTGTCCTTCAAAAGTTACAATCAAGCAAGTGAGCTGATAACCACCAAGTGGGAAGCTATTTCCAAAGTATTGCCCAGTAAAAGCTCACATCCAGAAAGAAGAAGTACTACAACACTATTTCAAAGATTTAAAGGGTTTAGTTTATGTACAAAGAATTTGAATAGACACTTACCTGAAGAAGATACACAAATGGTCAGTAAGAAACACATGAAAACATGTTCAACCTCATGAGCTGTCACAAAGAGAGACCACCTCACACCTACTGGGACAGCTAGAAGCAAAAATAGCAAGTATTGGCAAGGACAGGGAGGAATTGGAAGCCCTATGAGTTGCTGGGAATTGAAAACGGTACAGCTGCTGTGGAAAACCGCCTGGCAGAGCCTCAGAAAGTTAAACATAGAATTACCATATGATCCAGGAACCTCACTTCTAGGTATATAGCAGAAAGAATTGAGAGCAAGGACCTGGAGTTTCTCTACCAATGTCTATAGCGGCACAATTCACAGCAGCCATAAGAAGCTAGAGTAATACAACTGTCCAGCAATAGAAGAGGGGATCAAACGTGATGAAGACATAGCAATTTGTAAAGTGGCATTTCCCAATAAGAAGTGAAATTCCAGAACATGCTACAGAGAGAGAGAGAGAGAGAGAGAGAGAGAGAGAGAGAGAGAGAGAAAGCAAATATTGGGGAGCTAGGGAGATGGCTCAGTAGTTAAGAGTTCTTGCTGCCCTTCCAGAAGACCCAAATTTGGGACCTAGTTGGGCTGCTCACAGCCACTTGAAACCCCAGATGCAGGGATGCCCTATTGTGGACTCTGTGGACATAGACACACACACACACAAACAGAGACAGAGAGAGAGAGAATAAATTTTTAAAAACATTAAAACTGGCTAAAGTGATAATGTTATGATCTATATATGCATAATCACAATAAAAATTAAAGTTATAAACTAAAGATGATATTGTTTGTTGGTGAGAATGTGGGGAAACCAGAAGCCTGCCATGTTCTTGGTAGGGCCATGAAAATGTGTATTTGTTTTGAAAAGGGCCTGGCAGTTCCTAGAGATTCTAAACATGGACTCTCACAGGACACAGCAAATCTATGCCTAGAACTACTCAGGAAGACCTGTATCCACACGAAAATGTTTACAGTCATGCTCAGAGTAAAACTGCCTAAAATGGAAAGGATCCATCACAAAATGTGATATATACACAACATTGAACAAAAAAAAAGAATGGAGTGTTGATATCATGTAGATTAACTGGGAAAACCTGGTAAGCGAAGCCAGTCGGGCAAGACCATATGTCTATCGCATGCATCCATGAACATGTGATAAAGTCCAATGTGATAAAGAGAGAAAATAGGTTAACGCGTGCCAGGGACAGGGAAAGGGGCCATACGGCGTGGCTGTTAATGATCACAGCATTATGCTTTGAATTTTCTCTTTTTAAAAACAGACTTTTTAAATATTTATTTCCTCTGTATGTGTGAATTCTTCTGCTTGCATGTATGTGCATGCTCCTTGTGTATGACTCAGAAGTCAGAAGAGGGCGTCAGAATCTCTGGAACTGGAATTATGGACGATTGTGAGTTGCTTTCTGGGTGCTGGGACTTGAACCTGGGTCCTCTACAAGTGCTCTAAACCACTGAGCTGTCTTTCCAGCTGCTTTTGAAAACAGATTTGACGACAGGATGCCATAGCGAATACTGGTTGTCAACTTGATTGGATCTGGAATCAACTAAGGGGCAGGCTTCTGGGACAGGTCTATATAATGGCACTTCATAAAGGACTAACTAAGGGAAAATGATCATCCCCTGTAGTAGGCCTCACTTTCCAAAGGTGGGGCCATATATAAGGAGGCCCAAGGGGCAAGCTGTTGCTCTTTGCATGCCTACCTTCTTTTCTCATTCATAAGTGCATCTAGTCTGCTGTTGCTACATCAGAACCAGCTGCCTTAACCTTCTAATACATACTGAAGACCAATGACTCTCCAGGCATCACCCAGACCATCAAGGGCAGATTGGGAGCATTGAGTCATCAGCCTTGGACTAAGCAGCTACCAAATCCTCAGCCTCCCCAGTGTGTAGCCATGGAGCTTACATAGTGCCCCAGAGAGTGTCAATCTAACAAATCCCCTTTTAATATATATTCATTCTGTCGGTCCATGCTTTTAGAGAGCTTCAACTAATAGATGTTGCATGAGGAGGAGCCGGCTGTGGGGGCTGCGTTCCTGACACCTGAGAGGAGCGCGGACCCTTTTGCTTCATCCCGCCCGGCTCCCGGCTGTGGGCTTGCTTTTGGCCCTGGCTAGCTTATACCTGGAATAATTACACACAAACTGTGTTCATTTAAATACTGCCTGGCCCATTATCACTAGCCTCTTGTTGGCTAACTCTTACATCTGATTCAGCCCATTTCTAATAATATGTGTGTCACCACAAGGTAGTGGTCTTACCGGGAAGCATTCAGCATGTCTGACCCTGGCGTCTTCATGGCGGCTCTCCCTGACTCAGTCTTCTTCCCAGCATACTGTTCTCTTTTCCCTGCCTATCTAAGTCCTGCCCTATCAAAAGGCCAAGGCAGTTTCTTTATTAACCAATAAAAGCAACATAAGATATAGAAGAACCCTCCTACACCAAATAGGGCTCTCTGTATAACTCAGGCTAGCTTTGAACTTGGACTCCTCTGAAGCACACCTCTTGAGTGCTGGGCTTATGAGCCTGTACCACCAGACCTGTGAAGTTTCTTTGGTGGGGAGAGCAGAGTGCATGAAACATAAAGATGGTGGTGATGATTTCCTCACTCTTTAAGACTCAATGAATATGCACCTTATACGGTACCTAGTCATGTCTCTGTGTCTGAATGAATCTGACTTGTGAAGGGGAGCCTTGTGTACCCATCCTAGCCTCAACACTTACTAACCCCTGGTCAGTTTCTCTCCTTCTACACCCACGTTTGTCTTCACATCCACATTTTCTGGAGAAAGTCCCCAGCCCCTGTCAGAGAGAATTGTGTGGCCGACTGGCTGGGTTGTTCCTGGTGCATACCAGTCAAATGTGGCTTTTCTGCCTTCTTAGAAATATTGCAAAGGAAAGAATATCTTGACATACATCTCTTTCTGCTCATGTGTGCAGCTAGGAACCTTGACTTCTTTAGCCACAGTCGATGCCTACCTTGGGTATTAACCCATCCCCAGAAGGATTCTGGATGATGTTGTGGTGTCTAAAACATAGAGGTCGGGAGTTGGCTTTGGCACTCAGTAAGATGCTTGTTGCACAAGTGTGTGGGACTGAGTTTCGATTGCCAGTGACCACATAAAAGATGGACATAGCGGGAGATACCTGTATTCCCCTCACTGGGGAGGCAGAGGACGTGAGGGGGCTTGTTGTCAGCCTAGCCAAATTGGTGAGAATCAGATTCAGTATGAGACTGTGAAAAGGGTATGATTGAGAAAAAGGCTCCTGACTTAACCCCTGCTTACACAAGCACATGCAAAAAAACATGTGTGTGCTCTCATTGTCTTATGCTCTCACTTTCTCTCGAGTATTAAAATATTCATTCAAATGAGAACTTCCTCAGAAGTCTAGAAGCCTCCAGACAACAACATGAAAACTCATCTTGTTCCTGAGTGAGAATGATAGTCCTTCTCGGGGAAAACACAGAGTGCCTAACAGTAAGGCTGGGTATAGCACTCAGTTGATGTCCTCTATCCGGGACCCTCAGTCTGATCCCCTAATGCCCTTAGGAAAGGCATTCCCTGGTTGCTTTACCGACTCAGAACCTGTTGTCATAGCCGTTACAGCATGGACACACCACAGCTCCTCCCTCTGTCCTGAATAAACTCCACTTAGCATCTCCACTCACCCCATATTTTTATTTAAAAATAATCAATGATTTTTCCTTGGCCTCGGTCTTTGGAATTCAGCTGGCTAGCAAACAGCTTGCCTGCGGTGCTTGATCCAGGCCTCTGCTCTTATTAAACCCATGATCTTCAACCATACACTCCAGCTGCTTTCCCTGTAAAATAGAGACAGCCATCGTCACGTATGTGTGGGCTGAAAAGATGGCATGATAAGACATTTATCTCAGTGGCTGATGTGAAATAGTCATTCAATGGTTGACTATGGTCCCCACTCTGCTTGCCACCCTTTGGATAGCAAATACATTTCTAGTTGAATCTAGTGTGGACATCCTTTCATCTAGGCGAGATGGCATTCCTGTCGTTATTGCTTTGACTTTAAGGAATGCACTCATTTCTTTTTGAAATATGTTACTGTTCTATGCTAGTCATAAGCATTTATTGAGTGCTTGCCCTGTAGCAGGCAATGTACCAAGAGGTTTTAGTGTTCCCTTTCATCTCGCCTCACTATTAACTGAGGATCATTTCAGAGATGAGAAAACTTGGATTTGAGATCCCTTTACTCAGTCAGCATTGCCCAAAGAACAAATAGCTTGCCAGAGTATTTAAGACCACCTACCTGCTTCTAGAAACTTTCTGGTACTCCCTCCCTACCCACTCTGAGCTCTGCCTCTAGGCTGTACAGTTCCCAGAGACACTTAAAGAGGATGGTTCTCCTACTGCAGACCATGAACCCAGCAGACTCAGGGCCAGGTTAAATATGGGCCATGGTGGCGGGGAGGCAGGGGAGGATGAGAGACTTTCTGAGACACCATTGACAAAAAGTATAGATGATTCCTGCTGCCCCAACTTGTCTCCTTTCTGCATTGCTTGGGTGGGGATGTCTCCCAGGGTCTTGGAGGTCCTCTTGACTTGACCCTGATGTGAGATTCCCCTTTGTATGCTGCAAATACCATTGGATAATAAAGAAAACCGGTTTGGACCTATAGCAGGGCAGAACAGAGCAAGGGGGGAAAACTAAATTGAATGCTGGAAGAAAGAAGGCAGAGTCAGGGAGAAGCCATGGAGCCACCCCCAGACACAGGTGGGCAGAAACCTTGCCAGTAAACCATGAACCTCATGGTAAAGTATAAAATAATAGAAATGGGTTAATTTAAGATATGAGCTAACTAAAAAGATGCTTAAGTTATTTACCAAATAGTATTGCAAATAATATGGTTTCTGTATGGTTATTTCGAGTCTGGGCAGTCGGAAACGAACAAGCGGTCTCCTACAACATGACCCAACACCTTGCTTAGAATTCTGATTCTGTTCTACCTTCCATGGCCCATGGGACCACCCTAAGAACAAGTGCAACCCCTTGCATGGCTGTTAACTGTCTATGCTGCCTAAACCATAGTTGGGTTAATATTTGACATATGTTACCTGACTTCAGTGTCACCAACACAGTGACAAAAGGATTTCCAGTATTCCTTTAGATCAGAAATGGTTCCATCTGTGTGCAATATAATCCTCTTCCCTAAGTCACTCTCTGCCTCTCTTCTCCAACACCCCCCACATGTCTAAACCAGTAATGAGGTTAAATATAAGCAAATAAGCTTTAAACGTCCAGTGGTAGAGTTGTAGAACACTTGCCAAGCATGCCCAAGACCCTCTTAGATACACACACACACACACACACACACACACACACACACATGCACATCCATTGTACTCCACCACACACTCCATATCCACACTGTCCACAAATAACACACACCACCACCCACATACAACACACCACACACACACTGCCCACATATACCAATCATGGCTCTCTCTCACACACAATGCCTACATATACCACACACCACCCACACACTGCCCACCTATACCATACACACACACTATACACATATACCACCCATTTTTACCACACATGTAGTGGTGTATAAGGCTTCCTTGCACTGGCCTCCCTTCTCAGCTCACAAGACAGGCAGACATTATCAACTCCAGCTGCAACCACCTTTGGAGAAAAGTGAAAGCCCCCATGGAAAGTGATGGACACAAAACAATCCTGAGATGGGGCCAAATCCAGGGGAACCAGACTGTGGCTTTTACTCCCCTGCATCACCACAACCTCTGCTTACTGCACCAACACACTCATGAAAACAGTATCTCTGGTTCAGTGAGTAAAATTCTCACCCTTCA